>JAIOJX010000005.1:77473500-78121000 GCA_022376925.1 Tragulus kanchil | reverse complement strand
ATGTTGTATTTATGTTTGTATAAAAATTAAATAAAGCGTGACTTTGTAAATTAGTCCAGCTGATATCTGTTGAATGTAATATACATGTACCTATGGTGTAAGCAACATTGCTTTCTGATTTGGGAGCTGATGGAGAGGTGAAAATTTAAACACTTAATTAACTTAAATTCCCAGAGAAGGAGTGAAACAAAGAAAAAGATTATCTAGTTTTTAAAATAAATTTAAAAGTAAAATGTGGACTAATAATACATCTGGGGGCTTCCCTGGTGGTCCAGTGGGTAAGGACACCGCCTTGCAGTGCAAGGGGCGCTGGTTCAATCCCTGGCCTGGAAAGATCCCACGTGCCTTGAGCGGCTGGACCAATGTGTCCAACGACTGAGCCAGAGCTCTGGGCGCATGCTCCTGGAGCCAGTGCTCTGCAGCGGCAGGAGCCACTGTGATGGGAGGCCCACACAGGCCAAAGAACAAAGATAAATAAATGAAAGATCAATAGAAGCGGCCAAAAAAAAAAAAGAGAAAAAAATCATACATCCGAACCATTTTTTTTTTTACTTTGGTTTTGGTTTGAAAAAATTGGGGAAAAAGGGGGCATCTTTGGTACATTTGAAAGGTCTGACTAAATCAGTCTTAACTTTGGGTGGTTTGAGTGGGGGGACCGGCAGTGTTTGTGCATCCCTGATATCCTTTGTGTTGTAATTTATCACCCTTTTGTGTTTCACAGATCTGGCTTTGATTGGCTGATGAGTGTCTTTGTGATCAGTTAAAAGTGGTAGAATGTATGTACGTGGACTTGCCTAAATAATAACTTTAGGAGAAGACAATCTGAAACATTTGTGACCTTGCACAGATCAGCAACAGACTTTTAAAAATAAATTACCTTTATTTTAAGGTTTCAGAATAGTAATTCTGTTCCTAACTTTGTGTATCAGGATGAAGAAGAGAAGGATGATGGTGAAGCTAAAGAAATTTCCACTCCTACCCATTGGTCTAAACTTGACCCAAAGACAATGAAGGTAACTTTGAAAGTAATGGTATTTAATTAGAAATGTATGAACAAGATTAAGAATGTTGTATACGGTAGTTTTTTCAGAGATAAGCCATTAAAAATGAAGTCCACTGGTTTTATATAAAATTCTATGTTGTATTTATGTTTGTATAAAAATTAAATAAAGCGTGACTTTGTAAATTAGTCCAGCTGATATCTGTTGAATGTAATATACATGTACCTATGGTGTAAGCAACATTGCTTTCTGATTTGGGAGCTGATGGAGAGGTGAAAATTTAAACACTTAATTAACTTAAATTCCCAGAGAAGGAGTGAAACAAAGAAAAAGATTATCTAGTTTTTAAAATAAATTTAAAAGTAAAATGTGGACTAATAATACATCTGGGGGCTTCCCTGGTGGTCCAGTGGGTAAGGACACCGCCTTGCAGTGCAAGGGGCGCTGGTTCAATCCCTGGCCTGGAAAGATCCCACGTGCCTTGGAGCGGCTGGACCAATGTGTCCAACGACTGAGCCAGAGCTCTGGAGCGCATGCTCCTGGAGCCAGTGCTCTGCAGCGACAGGGGCCACTGTGATGGGAGGCCCACACAGGCCAAAGAACAAAGATAAATAAATGAAAGATCAATAGAAGCGGCCAAAAAAAAAAAAGAGAAAAAAATCATACATCCGAACCAGGAAGAAGGTAAATTAAGACCCTGTTTTGAAAATCTTTAATTAACCTATAGTAGATTTTCTTTGCCTCCCAAGGTCTTTGGACCTGGTATCTTTGTGGGGGGGCGGGGGTGCGGGGGGAATAGAGGGCGGGTTGGGGAGGGAGGGGGCAGGCGGGCCACTTCTACTGGTCTTTCATCCATCCATTTTCATCCATCTTTGTTCTTCGGCTCGTGTGGGCCTCCCATTGCGGTGGCCTCTGTTGTCGCAGAGCACCGGCTCTGGGCGCATGCGCTCCAGAGCCCCAGCTCGGTCATTGGACACATCAGTCCAGCTGCTCCGCGGCACATGGGATCTTCCCAGGCCGGGGAGCGAACCGGCGCCCTTTGCACTGCAAGGCGGTGTCCTTACCCACTGGACCTGTTATCTTTTGATAATTTTGCATCTCTAGGCCTATATATGAATGCTATAGATAGATGTTAGGGAGTCTACATACGTAAATTCTACATAGATTAGAAAGTTGCTTACTTTTACAACTTCATGTTCAGTACATAAAAGCTGATGTTAATGGGTTAACTTCTGTCCTCAACAACATCAGAGTTTTTTCTTTTTTATGAAACTATAGCTTTTAAACTGACATTGCTTTTTTTTGTCTGACATTGCTGTTTAGTAAGTAGAGAATGTATATAATAAGAATATTTGATACTCTTGCACTATTCCAAGTTATCTTCCTCCACAATAGATTTCATACAGAGTCCTATAGATGCAGAAAATTAGATTTGGCCTGCAGTCCCGAGGAATTTTTGTCTAACTGATGGCCTCTCTATTGTTTTTTACTTTAAATCTTGTATTTCTTTTGACTATTAATATAATGCATGCTTAATCTTAAAAATTAGTGTATACATAAAATATTGAAGAAAAAAGTTACTCAAGCCTATCACACAAACAGCAACCTTTCTTAAGAATTGATGTGTTATCTTCCATTCTTTTTTCTAAGCATAAGGTGGTTGGTTGCTTAATCATGTGTAAAAAAGTCACTATCTCATCCATTTCAATTAATAATAGTGTTTCCCATGTGATTTCTTTTTAAATGTATTATACTGTTCCATTCTGCTGATAATGCTGTTTTTTCCTTAGGTATTAATGTTACTCTTCTATTGGATGTTTAGGTTCTTCACATTTTTGAAGGGAGGGATTATGACAATGTATTAAAAGGTTTTTTCTTGTGTTTATTTCCTTAGGGTAAAATCCCAGAAATAAGAATTTCTGAGTCAAAGAGCATTAACTTACTTTAAAATAAAGCATGTTGCAAATTACTCTTAAAAGTATTCTGTCATTTTGCATTTTTACAAGCATTTTATGAACTGTGCAAGTGTCTCTTCCACCAAAACTTAAAAAAGAATCATCCAGAAGATCATTGCATGGGTCCCTAGTTGACAGTCCTGTTGTCTTTTTCTGTGTTTTTATGCTTTGTTTATTTAGGTAAATGATCTCCGAAAAGAACTAGAAAGTCGAGCTCTTAGTTCCAAAGGCTTAAAATCCCAGTTGATAGCCCGATTGACAAAACAGCTTAAAGTAGAAGAGCAAAAAGAAGAACAAAAGGAATTAGAGAAATCTGAGAAAGAAGAGGAAGAGGAGGATGATAGGAAATCTGAAGATGATAAAGAGGTATATGCTAAATCATTTAAATACTATTAAATGTAAGATTGGTTTATAGGGTTCTTTGAATATGTATGTGTGTATGTACTTTTATTAAGATGTAGTTTACATAATAGTAAAATTCAGCCTTTTAGTGAACAGGTGTGCAAGTTCTCACATATGCATATGATCATGTAACCACCACCTCAGTCAAGACATAAAACAAAGCTGTCATCCACTGAAAAGAGCTTATATTAATACCTCTTTGTACACATTTTCTTCTCTTACCTGGATCAGCCTCTGGAAGCCACTGAGCTGTTTTCCTCCAGTTTTGCCTTTTCCCGTGTATCTTTTAAAGTGAATTATATAACTTTTTGAGTCTAACCTTTTTAGTTTCACATAATGCATTAGAGATTCACCCATTTTATTGTGTGTTTCTGTGGTTGTTCCTTTTCATTGCTTAATAGTATTCCATAGTGTCACTGTATGACAGTTTGTTTATTCATTCTTCACTTGACATTTGAATGATTTCTATTCAGCTACTTTTAATCCTTTTAAAAATAAGTAATAATGTTTTAGATCTTAAAGTGAAAGAAAATTTCCTTGATAGAGCTGTTAAATTCAGAGATTGAGTTCTAGTGAAGTGCTTGTCTGAGAATTTTGCTGCTTTAAAAGCTGTATGTTTGATGGCATCTCAGTCCTTAAGACTCAGAGGCAGTTTATTTATTCTTGTTTGTGCTCCAGTCTTATGCCTAGAAGAATAACTCCTGGATGTCTTCTGAATTTGAAACATGGGGATGTCAGAAGTGTGTTACACCACCAGTAATTAGATAAACCAATGGAATATATTGTGAAAGTACACATAATTATTTGTGAAGCATTCCTACAAAAGATGTTTTACCTTAATCTAATTGTAAGAAAATGGATAGATTTAGAACGTACAAAAATTTTACAAAGTAGCTTATAAGAACTTTTCAAAAAATGTCCAAGTAATGAAAGAAGAAAAATGGTTTGAGGTTAATAATGGCTACTGAATGGAGAGTGAAACTTGATTGGATCCTGAATAGAGGTGGGGAAAAGCCAGGAAAGTATTTGTTAGAAAATTGGAGAAATTTGATTATGAATGTAATATTAGATTTGATAGTGGAATTGTGTCAGAGTTGACCAGCAAGAGGCATTTCAAGTTGGCTTCTGTGTTCTTTGAAATATCCTTGTCATTTTTGAAAATTTTATTTTGCAACACAGTATAGTGTTTTAGTCTTACTGTTTACTATGAGTTCTGCTTCATGGAGTACACCTTCTATTTTTCTCTTTCCATGTATCTTAACTCCTTTCTCTAATAATGAGAAACAAACCTTCTGTTATACTTTATGTATTCACTTACTTTCTCAGTTATATATCACACTCCCTCTCCAATCTGGATATCCTCCTTATTCTACTATACTCTCATTTCCTGCCCTGTAGTTTCCCCTCCTTACTTCTTCTGGATATTAATTCCCTGATCATCTCCTCTGGGCCATTTGTAACTCTCTTTTTCTCACCAGCCTTTGTGCCTGCTTTGCTTGTAGAAATTGCTTTAGAACTGAATTATGAAGGACAGGAACAGACAAAGCAGATTTTCACTTTGTTGATGTTAGTGGACAGTGGTGCTCATCCTAGATCCATTGATTTATTAAGGTTAAACTGCTTGTGTTATGATCCTTATTTTTTCACATATTCAGCTACTTTTAATCCTTTTAAAAATAAGTAATAATGTTTTAGATCTTAAAGTGAAAGAAAATTTCCTTGATAGAGCTGTTAAATTCAGAGATTGAGTTCTAGTGAAGTGCTTGTCTGAGAATTTTGCTGCTTTAAAAGCTGTATGTTTGATGGCATCTCAGTCCTTAAGACTCAGAGGCAGTTTATTTATTCTTGTTTGTGCTCCAGTCTTATGCCTAGAAGAATAACTCCTGGATGTCTTCTGAATTTGAAACATGGGGATGTCAGAAGTGTGTTACACCACCAGTAATTAGATAAACCAATGGAATATATTGTGAAAGTACACATAATTATTTGTGAAGCATTCCTACAAAAGATGTTTTACCTTAATCTAATTGTAAGAAAATGGATAGATTTAGAACGTACAAAAATTTTACAAAGTAGCTTATAAGAACTTTTCAAAAAATGTCCAAGTAATGAAAGAAGAAAAATGGTTTGAGGTTAATAATGGCTACTGAATGGAGAGTGAAACTTGATTGGATCCTGAATAGAGGTGGGGAAAAGCCAGGAAAGTATTTGTTAGAAAATTGGAGAAATTTGATTATGAATGTAATATTAGATTTGATAGTGGAATTGTGTCAGAGTTGACCAGCAAGAGGCATTTCAAGTTGGCTTCTGTGTTCTTTGAAATATCCTTGTCATTTTTGAAAATTTTATTTTGCAACACAGTATAGTGTTTTAGTCTTACTGTTTACTATGAGTTCTGCTTCATGGAGTACACCTTCTATTTTTCTCTTTCCATGTATCTTAACTCCTTTCTCTAATAATGAGAAACAAACCTTCTGTTATACTTTATGTATTCACTTACTTTCTCAGTTATATATCACACTCCCTCTCCAATCTGGATATCCTCCTTATTCTACTATACTCTCATTTCCTGCCCTGTAGTTTCCCCTCCTTACTTCTTCTGGATATTAATTCCCTGATCATCTCCTCTGGGCCATTTGTAACTCTCTTTTTCTCACCAGCCTTTGTGCCTGCTTTGCTTGTAGAAATTGCTTTAGAACTGAATTATGAAGGACAGGAACAGACAAAGCAGATTTTCACTTTGTTGATGTTAGTGGACAGTGGTGCTCATCCTAGATCCATTGATTTATTAAGGTTAAACTGCTTGTGTTATGATCCTTATTTTTTCACATATTCTGCTCATCTGCTGTTTGGTTACCCAGTGGTACAGGTTTTCCTTTTGGTAAATTCATTTAGAAAAAGTCAGGATCAGTACATGATTGTTTTCTTTCTTTTTCAAAGTACAGAATGTTGGAACTTCCCTGGTGATTCGGTGATTAAGATTCTGTGTTCCTGCTGCTGCATGGGTCCAGTCACAAGTCAGGAACTAAGCACAAGTCAGGGAACTAAGATCCAACTTATGGCACAGTATGGCAAAAAAAAAAACTTGGGAATTTGCATTACTCTTCTGCCATACTAATGTAGTATATGTGCTGCTACATCAAGCGATTTTATTTGTTGTTGTTTATTCAGTTTTCACAATAGTGAATTGGTTCCCCACCATTGTCAGATGGTTTGCTCTTCAGTCACTGAGTCATGTCTGACCCTTTGTGACCCCATGGGCTACAGTACGCCAGCCTTCCCTGTCCTTCACCATCTCCTGGAGTTTACTCAGACTCGTGTCCATTGACTCAGTGATGCCATCCAATCATCTCCTCCTCTGTCGTCCCCTTGTCCTCCTGCCTTCAGTCTTGCCCAGCATCAGGGTCTTTTCCAATGAGTTCTCTGTTCATGTCAGGTGGCCAAAGTATTGGAGCTTCAGCTTCAGCGTCAGTCCTTCCAGTGAATATTCACAGTTGATTTCCTTTAGGATTGACTGGTTTGATCTCCTTACTGTCCAAGGGCCTCTCAAGTCTTCTCCAGCACCACAGTTCAAAGGCATCAGTTTTTCGGTTCTCGGCCTTTCTGTGGTCCAACTCGCACATCCATACATGACTACTGGACAAACCATAGCTGTGACTATACAGATCTTTGTAGGCAAGGTCAGTGTATCAAAGCTATGGTTTTTCAGATGGTTACCTGTTTGTTTTAAACATTATGAGTAGATGGATCTGAACATTTTTGATGGGTTTCAGTTCTTTGTAATTCTTATCCTCACTGAAGCTCAAATTGTCACATTTTTGGGGGGACAGATGGCAGTGCTTGGGAATATATATACAGATACACAGTTCAAATACAATAGTAGCCCCACCACCAGTACTAAAGTCTTACTTTAAATAGATTTTCGAATTCCCGATTCCTATACCTGCTTTCTGCCCATTTTAAAAATATTATCTTATAATTTGTATATAATTTAAAATACTGTCTTGAAAGACATTGTCCTAGCATGTAGCATTGCATACTGTACTCTTTTAATACTTACTTAATTGTGACTTTACAACTATATATCTAATGCTTACAACTAATCTTTTTTCATTGTATCTGAAATTCATCTCTAATAGGATCCTTAGAGCTCATGGTATCAATATTTAAGTATTACATGTTAATAACAGCTTTGACTGTACCCGTGTACCTGAAAATCAGTTTTGCTGAACACCGAATTTTTTTTCTTTTTAATTTTTATTTATTTATGTTTTTGTCTATACTGCGTTTTCACTGCTGCTGCAGGCTCTTCTCTAGGTGCAAGGAGTGGGGACTACTCTCTAGTTGAGGTGAGCAGGCCTCTTGTTGCAGAACTCAGGCTCTGTAGGGCACACTGGCTTAATTAGTTGTGGCATGTGGGCTCAATAGTTGCGGCTCTGAAGCTCTAGAGCACAGGCTCCATAGTTACTCATGGGCTTAGTGGTTCCGCTGCATGTGGGATCTTCCCAGATCAGGGATCGACCTTGTCTCTCCTGCACTGGTAGGTGAACTTTTAACCAGTGAACTACTAGGGAAGCCTAGAACACAGAATTTTTGATTCACATTTATTTTCTTTGAGTATCTTAAATAGCTTACTCTTTTTTTTTCTTATGTAAGATTTTGCTGTCAAAAATGACAAAAGGGCTTCCTGGTGGTCCAGTGGGTAAGAACATCGCCTTGTGGTGCAAGGCGCCCGTTGTTCCTGGCCTGGGAAGACTGTGCGAGCGGCTGGACTGATGTGTCCAACTACTGAGCGGACCTCTGGCGCATGCACCCAGATCCCCGGGGAAGACTGTGGGCCGGAAAACTGATGCAGGGTTCAAAGCTATGGTTTTTCAGATGGTTACCTGTTTGTTTTAAACATTATGAGTAGATGGATCTGAACATTTTTGATGGGTTTCAGTTCTTTGTAATTCTTATCCTCACTGAAGCTCAAATTGTCACATTTTTGGGGGGACAGATGGCAGTGCTTGGGAATATATATACAGATACACAGTTCAAATACAATAGTAGCCCCACCACCAGTACTAAAGTCTTACTTTAAATAGATTTTCGAATTCCCGATTCCTATACCTGCTTTCTGCCCATTTTAAAAATATTATCTTATAATTTGTATATAATTTAAAATACTGTCTTGAAAGACATTGTCCTAGCATGTAGCATTGCATACTGTACTCTTTTAATACTTACTTAATTGTGACTTTACAACTATATATCTAATGCTTACAACTAATCTTTTTTCATTGTATCTGAAATTCATCTCTAATAGGATCCTTAGAGCTCATGGTATCAATATTTAAGTATTACATGTTAATAACAGCTTTGACTGTACCCGTGTACCTGAAAATCAGTTTTGCTGAACACCGAATTTTTTTTCTTTTTAATTTTTATTTATTTATGTTTTTGTCTATACTGCGTTTTCACTGCTGCTGCAGGCTCTTCTCTAGGTGCAAGGAGTGGGGACTACTCTCTAGTTGAGGTGAGCAGGCCTCTTGTTGCAGAACTCAGGCTCTGTAGGGCACACTGGCTTAATTAGTTGTGGCATGTGGGCTCAATAGTTGCGGCTCTGAAGCTCTAGAGCACAGGCTCCATAGTTACTCATGGGCTTAGTGGTTCCGCTGCATGTGGGATCTTCCCAGATCAGGGATCGACCTTGTCTCTCCTGCACTGGTAGGTGAACTTTTAACCAGTGAACTACTAGGGAAGCCTAGAACACAGAATTTTTGATTCACATTTATTTTCTTTGAGTATCTTAAATAGCTTACTCTTTTTTTTTCTTATGTAAGATTTTGCTGTCAAAAAATGACAAAAGGGCTTCCCTGGTGGTCCAGTGGGTAAGAACATCGCCTTGTGGTGCAAGGGGCGCCCGTTTGTTCCCTGGCCTGGGAAGACTGTGCCGCGGAGCGGCTGGACTGATGTGTCCAACTACTGAGCCGGACCTCTGGAGCGCATGCACCCAGATCCGGTGCTCTGCAACGACAGATGCCACTACGATAGGAGGCCCATGTGGGCCAAAGAACAAAGATAAATAAATGAAAGACCAATAGAAGTGTACCAAAAAAAATGATGAAAATATAGTTGGCTTTTTTTTCCCCATCTTTTGTTCCTTTCCAGTTTGCTTTTTGATATAATCACTATTTTGCATAGATGTGTAAATTTTCTAATGTTATTAGAAACGTGTCTTGATATTGGTCCTTTGGGGATAATATTTTCAGATGCATGATGTGTTCTTTCAATATGTATATTTAGTTTTTTTTTTTTTAATTTTGGCCTCTTATTGGTATTTTATTTATTTGTTTTCATCCATCTTTATTCTTTGGCCTGTGTGGACCTCCCATGGCAGTGGCGTCTCTCGTTGCAGAGCACAGGCTCTAGGCACCTGCGCTCCAATACACTGGCTCCTAATTGGACACACCAGTCCAGCCGCTCTGCGGTACGTGGGATCTTCCCTGGCCAGGGATGGAACTGGTGCCCCTTGCACTGCAAGACTCTTTAGTCACTGGACCAGCATTCAGACTTTTTTTCAGGAAAGCTTTTTTTATTATTATTATTGTTTATTTATTTGGGGGAGGAGGACGGGCTATTTCTATTGGTCTTTCATTTCTCTATTTTCATCCATCTTTGTTCCTTGGCCCGTGTGGGCCTCCCATCGCAGTGGCCTTTGTTGTCGCAGAGCACCGGCTCTGGGCGCATGCGCTCCAGAGCTCCAGCTCGGTAATTGGACACATTGGTCCAGCCACTCCACGGCACGTGGGATCTTCCCAGGCCAGGGATCGAACCGACACCCCTAAGGCGGTGTCCTTACCCACTGGACCACCAGGGAAGCCCTCAGGAAAGCTTTTTAGCAGATTTTTTTGGTTTGCTTGGTGGCAAAATACACATAAACTGAAGTTAAACCCTTACACGTTTTTTTAGTGTACGGTTTGTTGACATCTATATTTACAATGTTGTGTAACCATTATCACTCTACATTTCCAGAACTTCATTCAAACATTAACTTTACCTGATAAATAATAACTCTCTGCAACTCTCTCATCCTATCTCCCTGGTGATCTCTGTACTACTTTCCGTCTCTATGAATTTGCATATACTTGTTATCTCATGTAAGTGGAATCACACAGTGTTTGTACTTATGTGTCTGACTTCTCTCACTCAGCATGGTTTCAAGGTTCACCATTTTAATGATGCTTCATATATCTGTATCTGTTTATATATATACACCATATTTTGTTTATCCACTCATTTGTTGATGGGAATTTTTGTTGGTGGTGGTCACACAAACACACACCTACCCACCCATGTGGCATGCAGAATCTTAGTTCCTGGACTGGGGATCGAATCACAGCCCCCTGCACTGGAAGCGTGGGGTCTTAACCACTGGACTGCCATGGATGTCTCTATATTGTTTTTGCCTCTTGGCTATTGTGAATCATAGTGCTGTGAACATACAAGTTTGTGTTAAGTAATAGTTTTTTATTCTATTCACTTTCTTTTATTTTCTAAAAGGAATTCTGATGTCTTGTGTTTACCTTTTTTGCTTCCTCAATATTGGTCACTTTTTCTTGAATACTTTTCATTTCTTTTTGATTTTTAATATTTACACATTACCTCCTGTCCTCTTCACGGCATTATCTCATGAGTTTGCTTTTTTATTCCTTAACTTTATTCTTAAATTTATGGAACTGTCTTTTCTTACTATTCCCTAAATTCTGTCACGTCATTTTCTATTTTTAAAGTTCTTACTCATGTTGTTCTGTCATATCTTATATGACATTTTTTTTTATATCTCTTAGCACACTTTTAAATAGTAAGTTAAGGTTTTTTATCTGTCACTGGCTGTGTCTTCTTGTCCACTTTGTCAGCCAGAGATGCACTTCTGCTCCTTATTCTCTGTTTTTTTCTAGTAACAACTTTGTATGGAATTTTACAAGAGTACGTTTTTGTTGCCTTTTTCTTCCCTTCTTTTGTTGTTTATTTATTTATTTGCATCCAACTTTATTCTTTGGCCTATGTGGGCCTCCCATTGCAGTGGCTTCTCACTGCAGAGCACTGGCTCTGGGCTTGTAATTGGACACACTGGCCCAGCTTCTCGGTGGCGCATGGGATCTTCCCTGGCCAGGGATCAAACCGGTGCCCCTTGCACTGCAAGGTGGACTGTATCCACTGGACCACCAGGGAAGCCCTCTTTTGCTCATTTTTATGTGAATATGGTTTCCTTAAAATTTATTAAAAGGAAATTGCTTCAGATAACTTTTCTAACTTCACAGAGCTCTGTATTCTCTTCTCTGTTCTGTCAAAAGAATATGGTGACTTGCTGAGATTTCTGTCTTTATTGCCCTCCATCACTTTTTATCGGACCTTCTCCTCCCAAGTCTCTATTGTCTCTGTTATTCCTGTCTTTCTTCACTATTGATTCTGCTCCCAGAAGTTTCTCCTCAGTGTGGAGCCCTGTGCTGGAAGGAAGCTCTGGTAAACCAGCTTTGCAACTTGATAAGTAGGGCTAGAAAGCCTTAGCCTTTTTAGGTCTTAACACTGATCCTTTGTATACATCTTTTCCTAGTTTCAGCCACTGTTCTTAAATTTACCTGCTGTGCTTTCCATTGCCTCTTCCATGGTTTTCCTGTCTTTAGATCCAGCGGATAAGCTCTTTGCTTCCTCCTGCTTCCACCCTGCACAGATGTCAGTAGCACATAGATGTTTTAGATCTTGAGATTTTTCCCTCCCCCAGTGTTGTATATTGGCGTTTGTGGAAATACCTTGTCACTTCATTTTGTTATGAATATACATGGATTTTGGGTTTGGTACCAATTACGTTATAGTGTCTTTTTTTAAAATATGGGGATTACCACAACTGTTTTCCCTGAATTTCCTGATTTATGTGATGTTAATAGAGGTTTGTCGGGTTTTATCCCTCTTTAGAAGGCAGTTTCTTATACTGGAAAATTGAAAGATAATTAGGAGCCGTAAATGCGGCTATCCTCTTTAGTGAATTTGAATTTTGCTTTCTTTTTAGCCCTTAAAGTTGGTATTATCATTGTAAAATAATCATAGAAACTCACTGCTATAAAGGTTTAAAAAAAAAAAGAAACTCACCGCTTTTTGTTAGATGATAATGTATATAATGTATATGGAGGTACATATGCATAATGTACATAATGTATATGGAGGTTTAACTGTTACTTAAAATTTCAAATATGTAGGAAGAAGAGAGAAACGTCAAGAGGAGCTGGACCACCAGGGAAGCCCTCTTTTGCTCATTTTTATGTGAATATGGTTTCCTTAAAATTTATTAAAAGGAAATTGCTTCAGATAACTTTTCTAACTTCACAGAGCTCTGTATTCTCTTCTCTGTTCTGTCAAAAGAATATGGTGACTTGCTGAGATTTCTGTCTTTATTGCCCTCCATCACTTTTTATCGGACCTTCTCCTCCCAAGTCTCTATTGTCTCTGTTATTCCTGTCTTTCTTCACTATTGATTCTGCTCCCAGAAGTTTCTCCTCAGTGTGGAGCCCTGTGCTGGAAGGAAGCTCTGGTAAACCAGCTTTGCAACTTGATAAGTAGGGCTAGAAAGCCTTAGCCTTTTTAGGTCTTAACACTGATCCTTTGTATACATCTTTTCCTAGTTTCAGCCACTGTTCTTAAATTTACCTGCTGTGCTTTCCATTGCCTCTTCCATGGTTTTCCTGTCTTTAGATCCAGCGGATAAGCTCTTTGCTTCCTCCTGCTTCCACCCTGCACAGATGTCAGTAGCACATAGATGTTTTAGATCTTGAGATTTTTCCCTCCCCCAGTGTTGTATATTGGCGTTTGTGGAAATACCTTGTCACTTCATTTTGTTATGAATATACATGGATTTTGGGTTTGGTACCAATTACGTTATAGTGTCTTTTTTTTTAAATATGGGGATTACCACAACTGTTTTCCCTGAATTTCCTGATTTATGTGATGTTAATAGAGGTTTGTCGGGTTTTATCCCTCTTTAGAAGGCAGTTTCTTATACTGGAAAATTGAAAGATAATTAGGAGCCGTAAATGCGGCTATCCTCTTTAGTGAATTTGAATTTTGCTTTCTTTTTAGCCCTTAAAGTTGGTATTATCATTGTAAAATAATCATAGAAACTCACTGCTATAAAGGTTTAAAAAAAAAAAGAAACTCACCGCTTTTTGTTAGATGATAATGTATATAATGTATATGGAGGTACATATGCATAATGTACATAATGTATATGGAGGTTTAACTGTTACTTAAAATTTCAAATATGTAGGAAGAAGAGAGAAAACGTCAAGAGGAGCTGGAACGCCAGCGTCGAGAAAGAAGATACATTTTGCCTGATGAGCCGGCTATCGTTGTACATCCAAACTGGGCTGCGAAAAGTGGCAAGTTTGATTGTAGCATCATGTCTCTGAGTGTACTTCTGGACTACAGATTAGAAGATAATAAAGAACATTCATTTGAGGTAATGTTTTATCTTTGATTTTGGATCCAAATAAGGCTCACACATTCCAGTTGCTCCATATATCTCTTAAAATCTCTTTTGAGTACCTCTTTCATTGTTTCTATTTTTTATATTTTCCTTACAATATTTTTTTAGGGGAAAAAACAATCAGGTTATGTTTCCTACAAACTCACTTTTGCTGATTACATTCCTATGGTATGGTTTAAATGTTCTTTTGGCCTCTGTTTCCCATAAATTGATAGTTGGAGCTAAACTTTCAAATTCAGTCATTTTTTTTTTCCAGCTGTTTCACAAGTAGTGGTGTGTATTTTTATTTTTTTAATCAGGAAATCAGAAGACATATGATACAATATTGTCTAATTGGCAGTCTTGGAAATGTGGTAACACTTTATTATTCACTGTAAAATCAAAATGCCATTTAGTGGGATTGATTTTACTTGTTACTGATTTAGGTGTAAGTTAAAATTGTTGATGTTTGTCTTTTCAGCCTGAATCTATCTCTTTGTTTCATTACTCTAGAGCAGCTTTACAACATAACAATTTGTCATTTTTCAAAGTAGTTGAGATGCAATTTCCTCTCTGTGTAAATGATTGCCTCATTCTTTAAACAAAATGGTGTAAAATAATCAGTTTTGTAAATAGCCCATACAGAATTGTAATTGTGCACAATTACTGTATATTAGCAACATATCTCATATTATGTCATTTGATAAATTATAGTATAAAAATCAGTCATACCTTCTTGATCCAGAAAGTCATTCATTATCCACCATATGGAGGTACATATGCATAATGTACATAATGTATATGGAGGTTTAACTGTTACTTAAAATTTCAAATATGTAGGAAGAAGAGAGAAAACGTCAAGAGGAGCTGGAACGCCAGCGTCGAGAAAGAAGATACATTTTGCCTGATGAGCCGGCTATCGTTGTACATCCAAACTGGGCTGCGAAAAGTGGCAAGTTTGATTGTAGCATCATGTCTCTGAGTGTACTTCTGGACTACAGATTAGAAGATAATAAAGAACATTCATTTGAGGTAATGTTTTATCTTTGATTTTGGATCCAAATAAGGCTCACACATTCCAGTTGCTCCATATATCTCTTAAAATCTCTTTTGAGTACCTCTTTCATTGTTTCTATTTTTTATATTTTCCTTACAATATTTTTTTAGGGGAAAAAACAATCAGGTTATGTTTCCTACAAACTCACTTTTGCTGATTACATTCCTATGGTATGGTTTAAATGTTCTTTTGGCCTCTGTTTCCCATAAATTGATAGTTGGAGCTAAACTTTCAAATTCAGTCATTTTTTTTTTCCAGCTGTTTCACAAGTAGTGGTGTGTATTTTTATTTTTTTAATCAGGAAATCAGAAGACATATGATACAATATTGTCTAATTGGCAGTCTTGGAAATGTGGTAACACTTTATTATTCACTGTAAAATCAAAATGCCATTTAGTGGGATTGATTTTACTTGTTACTGATTTAGGTGTAAGTTAAAATTGTTGATGTTTGTCTTTTCAGCCTGAATCTATCTCTTTGTTTCATTACTCTAGAGCAGCTTTACAACATAACAATTTGTCATTTTTCAAAGTAGTTGAGATGCAATTTCCTCTCTGTGTAAATGATTGCCTCATTCTTTAAACAAAATGGTGTAAAATAATCAGTTTTGTAAATAGCCCATACAGAATTGTAATTGTGCACAATTACTGTATATTAGCAACATATCTCATATTATGTCATTTGATAAATTATAGTATAAAAATCAGTCATACCTTCTTGATCCAGAAAGTCATTCATTATCCACCATATGGTAAGATAAAAATGATGTTTGCAAACAAAGATAAGAGGACTACTGAGCCTATTAAACATGAAGTACATGCTTATTGGTATTGATATAAAATATGTTGCAGATATTAAAGAATTTGCAGTTTTGGAAACATTCATGATCTGGTAAATCAGTGTCATTAAATATTATATACCATACAATTTTATTACCAGTTGCCATAAATTTAACTAGATAGTGCCTCCCATGCAGTAATCATTTAAAAAGTAAATAAATTAATGAAAAATATAGTCTTTGGTATCACTGCTTATAAAGTATATACTGTATATCTTACGGATGCTATAAGAGGATCTCAAATTAATGCTGTACAGTGGAAAGCAGTGAGTTGAGAAACGGCCCTCTGCTGGCACAATGATGGTTTATTTTTCCTCTCCATCTGACATACCTCCTTGTTTCCTTTTAATCTGTCATTAGAATGTAACTCATTTTGGTATATGAATTTTTTTTTATTTATTTTTTTTAAACTTTTACTTATTTATTTTTGGCTGTGCTGGGTCTTTGTTGTTGTGTGGGTTTAGCTGCTCTGTGGTATGTGGGATCTTCCCGGATCAGGGATCGAACCTGGGTCTCCCACGTTGGCAGACGGGTTCTTACCCACTGAGCCACAAGGGAAGCCCTGGTATATGAATTTAAAATAAATTATTTTGAGGAAAACTGTATCATCAATAAATTTTTAATGGGCTTATTATTAATGCTAGGTGTGTCTCTGTCTTTTACTGCTTATAGATGGAAAGATATGTACAATTAATACTGATCTTCTAGTTACTAGGCTTCTTTCTTCCAAGCTAATGTATGTTAATTGCTTTTTCATCTTAATAAAAGAAAATGGAAAGCTTCTTAAAAAATGAGTTCTGCTATTTACTTACTCAAATGAAGATTTTACTTAGTTTTTACATTGGTTAAGAGAAAAGAATTTTCAGCATCTTCATGGTAATTTTACCATTTACAGATTTCTATTAATGTAAAATGTTTAAAGACTTGGCTGGATTACTGTTTGTCTTTTTGTCTTTTTGTCTGTTTGTCTTTTGTAAATAGCCCATACAGAATTGTAATTGTGCACAATTACTGTATATTAGCAACATATCTCATATTATGTCATTTGATAAATTATAGTATAAAAATCAGTCATACCTTCTTGATCCAGAAAGTCATTCATTATCCACCATATGGTAAGATAAAAATGATGTTTGCAAACAAAGATAAGAGGACTACTGAGCCTATTAAACATGAAGTACATGCTTATTGGTATTGATATAAAATATGTTGCAGATATTAAAGAATTTGCAGTTTTGGAAACATTCATGATCTGGTAAATCAGTGTCATTAAATATTATATACCATACAATTTTATTACCAGTTGCCATAAATTTAACTAGATAGTGCCTCCCATGCAGTAATCATTTAAAAAGTAAATAAATTAATGAAAAATATAGTCTTTGGTATCACTGCTTATAAAGTATATACTGTATATCTTACGGATGCTATAAGAGGATCTCAAATTAATGCTGTACAGTGGAAAGCAGTGAGTTGAGAAACGGCCCTCTGCTGGCACAATGATGGTTTATTTTTCCTCTCCATCTGACATACCTCCTTGTTTCCTTTTAATCTGTCATTAGAATGTAACTCATTTTGGTATATGAATTTTTTTTTATTTATTTTTTTAAACTTTTACTTATTTATTTTTGGCTGTGCTGGGTCTTTGTTGTTGTGTGGGTTTAGCTGCTCTGTGGTATGTGGGATCTTCCCGGATCAGGGATCGAACCTGGGTCTCCCACGTTGGCAGACGGGTTCTTACCCACTGAGCCACAAGGGAAGCCCTGGTATATGAATTTAAAATAAATTATTTTGAGGAAAACTGTATCATCAATAAATTTTTAATGGGCTTATTATTAATGCTAGGTGTGTCTCTGTCTTTTACTGCTTATAGATGGAAAGATATGTACAATTAATACTGATCTTCTAGTTACTAGGCTTCTTTCTTCCAAGCTAATGTATGTTAATTGCTTTTTCATCTTAATAAAAGAAAATGGAAAGCTTCTTAAAAAATGAGTTCTGCTATTTACTTACTCAAATGAAGATTTTACTTAGTTTTTACATTGGTTAAGAGAAAAGAATTTTCAGCATCTTCATGGTAATTTTACCATTTACAGATTTCTATTAATGTAAAATGTTTAAAGACTTGGCTGGATTACTGTTTGTCTTTTTGTCTTTTTGTCTGTTTGTCTTTTTATAGGTTTCATTATTTGCAGAGCTTTTCAATGAAATGCTTCAAAGAGATTTTGGCGTCAGAATATACAGATCATTATTGTCTCTTCCTGAGAGAGAGGATAAAAAAGAAAAGGAAAAGAAAAACAAAAAAGATGAAAGAAAAGATAAAAAAGAAGAAAGAGATGATGAAACTGATGAGCCAAAACCCAAAAGAAGAAAATCAGGGGATGATAAAGATAAAAAAGAAGATAGAGATGAAAGGAAGGTCTGTCATTTCCATGACCAGCAACTTAATTCAGTTTTTTAATTAGTCTTTTGGTATATAACATAACAGTAAAATTCCTCAGTATATTGAAATATAAAGGTCAAAGTGAAACATTTTAGTGTATTATTAGAAAGTTAAGTCTTTGAATTAAGCCTGTCTAAACATCTATAACTAGTTCTGTTTATTCTATTATTTTAACACAGTTTTGTTGTTTGCTCTGTTTTTAAGTTTAAAGTAAATAGCACGATGGTTTAATATATGTATGTTGTGAATGATATTTTATTCTTGAAGTATATTATTTTTATATTTATAATGTGACAGTTTTAAGTAAATTTGGTGAATTTAATATTTTTTTGTCATTTGATGTTTGTTGAAATCTTGCTTAATTTTAAGACATTTCAAATTACAGAAAGAAGAAAAAAGAAAAGATGATTCTAAAGATGATGATGAAACTGAAGAAGATAATAATCAAGATGAATATGATCCAATGGAGGCAGAAGAAGCTGAGGACGAAGAAGATGGTATGAATCATTTATTTCCCCTTAGGATGAAAAATATAACTGAATTGTGTAACGACAATCATTTTTAATAGAAACGGTAAAATACTCTCCAGTGAAAATATGTTAAGTATTGTTTTAGTGATATTTAGGTGAGATAATTGTTTTAAGAAATGCATAGATTTGACTATTATATGTTCCACATAAAATTAATGCTAATTCATCTTGAGGGAAAAACTTCTCCCTAAAAACATTATTAAAGTTTGTTATGAAGGATCTCCTTTTCTCACAGAGCAATGACTATAGCTATTTTCTTCACTTATGATAGTACAGACCTTCATGCTACTTCCTTTATGCCTCCCACCCTCTGTTCCTTCCCCACAATGACAATGAAACGGCAGAGAAATACCACACAAGTGAAGGAACAATCCACAAACACAGAAGATCAAATCAACAAAGAGGATTTGGACAAACTTTCTGAAAGTGATTTCAGAAGAATGATAGTAAAGATGATCAAAGACACTGAAAACAGAATGTTAGAGAAATTGCAAGACACAACTAACACTGAATAAAGAAATACAAGAACTTACCAAAAAACTATCAGAGACAAACAACTCAATTGCTGAACTGAAAAACACTGTAGAAGGAATCAAGAGCAGAGTCTCTGAGACAGAAGACCGGATAAGTGAGCTGGAAGACAGAATGGTGGAAGTGACTACTGAAAAACAGAATCAAGCTCATAGAATGAAAACAGCAGAGGATAGCCTCAGAGACCTCTGGGATAATATCAAACACAACAATATTCGAATTATAGGGGTTCCAGAAGCAGAAAAAAAAAGGGTATGAGAAAATTTTTGAAGAGATTCTAGTTGAAAATTTCCCCAACATGGGAAAAGAAATAGTCAATCAAGTCCAAGTAGTGCAAAGAGTACCATACAGAATCAACATGAGAAGAAACACACCAAGACACATATTAATGAAGCTAACACAAATTAAACACAAAGACAGAATTCTCAAAGCAGCAAGGGAAAAGCAACTAGGGACATACAAGGGAAAGCCCATATGTTTAACAGCTGATCTTTCAACAGAAACTCTGCAGGCCAGAAAGGAATGGCAGGACACATTTAAACGGCTAAAAGAGAATAATCTGCAGCCAAGAATCCTCTACCCAGCAAGGATCTCATTTAAAATTGATGGAGAGGGGCTTCCCTGATGGTCCAGTGGGTAAGGACACCGCCTTGCAGTGCAAGGGGCACTGGTTCGATCCCTGGCCTGGGAAGACCCCACGTGCCGTGGAGCGGCTGGGCCAATGTGTCCAATTACCGAGCCAGAGCTCTGGAGTGCATGCGCCCAGAGCCGGTCATGCCAGAGCCACTCTCCAGTGAAAATATGTTAAGTATTGTTTTAGTGATATTTAGGTGAGATAATTGTTTTAAGAAATGCATAGATTTGACTATTATATGTTCCACATAAAATTAATGCTAATTCATCTTGAGGGAAAAACTTCTCCCTAAAAACATTATTAAAGTTTGTTATGAAGGATCTCCTTTTCTCACAGAGCAATGACTATAGCTATTTTCTTCACTTATGATAGTACAGACCTTCATGCTACTTCCTTTATGCCTCCCACCCTCTGTTCCTTCCCCACAATGACAATGAAACGGCAGAGAAATACCACACAAGTGAAGGAACAATCCACAAACACAGAAGATCAAATCAACAAAGAGGATTTGGACAAACTTTCTGAAAGTGATTTCAGAAGAATGATAGTAAAGATGATCAAAGACACTGAAAACAGAATGTTAGAGAAATTGCAAGACACAACTAACACTGAATAAAGAAATACAAGAACTTACCAAAAAACTATCAGAGACAAACAACTCAATTGCTGAACTGAAAAACACTGTAGAAGGAATCAAGAGCAGAGTCTCTGAGACAGAAGACCGGATAAGTGAGCTGGAAGACAGAATGGTGGAAGTGACTACTGAAAAACAGAATCAAGCTCATAGAATGAAAACAGCAGAGGATAGCCTCAGAGACCTCTGGGATAATATCAAACACAACAATATTCGAATTATAGGGGTTCCAGAAGCAGAAAAAAAAAGGGTATGAGAAAATTTTTGAAGAGATTCTAGTTGAAAATTTCCCCAACATGGGAAAAGAAATAGTCAATCAAGTCCAAGTAGTGCAAAGAGTACCATACAGAATCAACATGAGAAGAAACACACCAAGACACATATTAATGAAGCTAACACAAATTAAACACAAAGACAGAATTCTCAAAGCAGCAAGGGAAAAGCAACTAGGGACATACAAGGGAAAGCCCATATGTTTAACAGCTGATCTTTCAACAGAAACTCTGCAGGCCAGAAAGGAATGGCAGGACACATTTAAACGGCTAAAAGAGAATAATCTGCAGCCAAGAATCCTCTACCCAGCAAGGATCTCATTTAAAATTGATGGAGAGGGGCTTCCCTGATGGTCCAGTGGGTAAGGACACCGCCTTGCAGTGCAAGGGGCACTGGTTCGATCCCTGGCCTGGGAAGACCCCACGTGCCGTGGAGCGGCTGGGCCAATGTGTCCAATTACCGAGCCAGAGCTCTGGAGTGCATGCGCCCAGAGCCGGTGCTCTGCGACAACAGATGCCACCGCGATGGGAGACCCACATGGGCCAAAGAGCAAAGATGGATGAAACTAGACAAATGAAAGACCAGTGGAAGTGGCCTACCCACTCCCCTCCCTCCCCACCCCCACCAAAATAAATAAATAAATAAATGTTTAAAAAAAAATTGATGGAGAAATCCAAAGCTGTGCAGATAAGCAAAAATTAAAAGAATTTAGTCACACCAAACCAGCCTTACAACAAGTGTTAAAGGGACTTATATAGACAACAAGTATAAGAGAAGGAGAAGATCCACAGAACAAACCCATCATAACATCTAAGAAGATGACAATAGGATCATTTGTATCAATAATGACTTTGAATGTAAATGGACTAAATACCGCAACCAAAAGACACAGAGTGGGGCTTCCCCTGGTGGTCCAGTGGGTAAGGACACTGCTTTGCAGTGCAAGGGGCACCGGTTCGATCCCTGGCCTGGGAAGACCCCACGTGCCGTGGAGCGGCTGGGCCAATGTGTCCAATTACCGAGCCAGAGCTCTGGAGTGCATGCGCCCAGAGCCGGTGCTCTGCGACAACAGATGCCACCGCGATGGGAGACCCACATGGGCCAAAGAGCAAAGATGGATGAAACTAGACAAATGAAAGACCAGTGGAAGTGGCCTACCCACTCCCCTCCCTCCCCACCCCCACCAAAATAAATAAATAAATAAATGTTTAAAAAAAAATTGATGGAGAAATCCAAAGCTGTGCAGATAAGCAAAAATTAAAAGAATTTAGTCACACCAAACCAGCCTTACAACAAGTGTTAAAGGGACTTATATAGACAACAAGTATAAGAGAAGGAGAAGATCCACAGAACAAACCCATCATAACATCTAAGAAGATGACAATAGGATCATTTGTATCAATAATGACTTTGAATGTAAATGGACTAAATACCGCAACCAAAAGACACAGAGTGGGGCTTCCCCTGGTGGTCCAGTGGGTAAGGACACTGCTTTGCAGTGCAAGGGGTGCCGGTTCGATCCCTGGCCTGGGAAGATCCCACTTGCCGCAGAGCAGCTGCACTGATGTGTCCAATCACCGAGCTGGAGCTCTGGTGCATGTGTGCCCAGAGCCGGTGCTCTGCAAGGACAGACACCACCGCGATGGGAGGCCCACAGGAGCCAAAGAACAAAGACTGATGAAAATAGAGAAATGAAGGACCAATAAAAGTGGCCCACTCCCCTCCCTCTCCAACCCGACCCCCGCCCAAAACAAACAAAAAAAAAGACACAGTGTGGCTGAGTGGATTCAAAAACATGACCTATACATATGCTGCCTCCAGGAAGCTCACTTTAGACCTAAAGACACTCATAGATTGAAAGTGAGAGGATGGAAAAAGTTCCTCATGCAAATGGAAATCAAAAGAAAGCTGTAGTAGCAATCCTCGTATAAATAGACCTTAAAGAAGATCAGAAGAGACAAGGCAGGACACTACATAATGATCCAAGGATCGATCCAAGAAGAAGACATAACAATCATAAATAACTATGCACCCAAGACAGCACCCCAATACATAAGACAAACACTTTCAGACATAAAAGAAGACATCGACACTTAACACAATAATAGTAGGAGACTTCAACACTCCTCTCACATCAATGGACAGATCATCCAGACAGAAAATTAGTAAAGAAACACAAGCCTTAAATGCCACACTAGAAGAAGTGGACCTCATTGACATCTTTAGGACTTTCCAGCCAAAAGCAGAAGAATACACTTTCTTCTCAAGTGCTCATGGAACATTCTCCAGGATAGACTACATCCTGGGCCACAAATCTAACCTCAGTCAGTTCAAGAAAACTGAAATTATATCAACCATCTTTTTGGATCACAATGCAAAGAGACTAGAGATCAACTACAGGAAAAAAAACTGCTAAAAACACAAACACATGGAGATTAAACAACACATACCTAAAATACCAACTGACTACCAAGCAAATCAAAGGAGAAATTTAAAAATTGCTAGAAGAAAACGACAGTGAGCCCACGACAGTACAAAACCCATGGGATACTGCAAAAGCAGTTCTAAGAGGGAAGTTTATAGCAATTCAATCCTACCTCAAGAAACTAGAAAAATCTCAGACAACCTAACCTTATGCTTAAAACAACTGGAGAAAGAAGAACAAAGCCAGCAGAAGAAGGGAAATCATACAGATCAGAGCAGAAATAAATGAAAAAGAAACAAAAGAAACAATAGTAAAGATAAATAAAACAAAAAGCTGGTTCTTCGAAAAGGTCAATAAAATCGACAAACTACTGGCCAGACTCATCAAGAAAAAAAGAAGAACCAGATCACCAAAATCAAAAATGGAAAAGGAGAGATTACTACAGATAATGCAGAAATCCAAAGGATTATGAGACTATTATGAGCAACTCTATGGCAACAAACTGGACAACCTGGAAGAAATGGAGTTTCTTAGAGAAGACTGATCTCCCAAGACTGAGCCAGGAAGAAATAGAAACTATGAACAAGCCAATCACAAGCTCAGAAATCGACTTTGTGATCAAAAATCTACCCAAAACTAAAAGCCCATGGCCAGATGGTTTCACAAATGAATTCTATCAAACATTTAAAGAAGAGCTAATGCCTGTCCTTCTAAAACTTCGAAAAAATTGTGCACGAAGGAACACTTCCAAACACATTCTATGAGGCCGCCATCACCCTGATACCAAAGCCTGGCAAAGACAACACAAAAAAAGAAAATTATAGGCCAATTTCACTGATGAATCTAGATGCCAAAATCCTAGCAAACAGAATTCAACGACACATCAAAAAACTCATACATCCTGATCAAGTTGGGTTCATCCCAGGCATGCAAGGATTCTTCAATATCCGCAAATCAATCAATGTGATACACCATATCAACAAATTGAGAGACAAAAACCACGTGATAATCTCAATAGATGCAGAAAAAGCCTTCGACAAAGTACAGCAGCCATTTATGATAAAAAATTCAAAAAATGGGCATAGAAGGAACCTGCCTCAACATAGTGAAAGCCATATATGAGAAACCCACAGCAAACATTATCCTCAGTGGTGGAAAAACTCAAAGCATTTCCTCTAAGATCAGGAACAAGACAAGGGTGTCCACTTTTACCACTCTTATTCAACATAGTCCTGGAAGTTCCAGCAACATCAATAAGAGAAGAAAAACAGATGAATCCAGATTGGAAAGGAAGAAGTCAGACTCTATTTGCAGACATGATATTATACATAGAAAATCCCAAAGACACTATTACAAAACTACTAGAGTTAATCAGCGCATTCAGCAAAGTCACAGGATATAAAATAGAGAAATCACTGGCATTCCTATACACAAACAATGAAAAATCAGAAACGACATCAAAAGGGGCAGTCCACCTCACCATTGCAACCAAAAAAGAAGCCAGATCACCAAAATCAAAAATGGAAAAGGAGAGATTACTACAGATAATGCAGAAATCCAAAGGATTATGAGACTATTATGAGCAACTCTATGGCAACAAACTGGACAACCTGGAAGAAATGGAGTTTCTTAGAGAAGACTGATCTCCCAAGACTGAGCCAGGAAGAAATAGAAACTATGAACAAGCCAATCACAAGCTCAGAAATCGACTTTGTGATCAAAAATCTACCCAAAACTAAAAGCCCATGGCCAGATGGTTTCACAAATGAATTCTATCAAACATTTAAAGAAGAGCTAATGCCTGTCCTTCTAAAACTTCGAAAAAATTGTGCACGAAGGAACACTTCCAAACACATTCTATGAGGCCGCCATCACCCTGATACCAAAGCCTGGCAAAGACAACACAAAAAAAGAAAATTATAGGCCAATTTCACTGATGAATCTAGATGCCAAAATCCTAGCAAACAGAATTCAACGACACATCAAAAAACTCATACATCCTGATCAAGTTGGGTTCATCCCAGGCATGCAAGGATTCTTCAATATCCGCAAATCAATCAATGTGATACACCATATCAACAAATTGAGAGACAAAAACCACGTGATAATCTCAATAGATGCAGAAAAAGCCTTCGACAAAGTACAGCAGCCATTTATGATAAAAACTTCAAAAAATGGGCATAGAAGGAACCTGCCTCAACATAGTGAAAGCCATATATGAGAAACCCACAGCAAACATTATCCTCAGTGGTGGAAAAACTCAAAGCATTTCCTCTAAGATCAGGAACAAGACAAGGGTGTCCACTTTTACCACTCTTATTCAACATAGTCCTGGAAGTTCCAGCAACATCAATAAGAGAAGAAAAACAGATGAATCCAGATTGGAAAGGAAGAAGTCAGACTCTATTTGCAGACATGATATTATACATAGAAAATCCCAAAGACACTATTACAAAACTACTAGAGTTAATCAGCGCATTCAGCAAAGTCACAGGATATAAAATAGAGAAATCACTGGCATTCCTATACACAAACAATGAAAAATCAGAAAACGAGATCAAAAGAGGCAGTCCCCTTCACCATTGCAACCAAAAGAATCAAATATCTAGGAATAAACCTACCCAAAGAAACAAAAGAACTGTACACTGAAAATTACAGAACACTCATGAGAGACATTAAAGAAGACTTAAAACAGATGGAGAGATACTCTGTGTTCCTAGGTTGGAAGAATCAATATTGTGAAAATGACCACACTACCAAATGTCATCTATAGATTCAGTGTGATCCCCATCAAACTACCAATGACATTCTTCACAGAACTAGACCAATGAATAACACGGTTCATATGGAAACACAAAAGACCTCGAATAACCAAAGCAATCCTGAGGAAGAAGAATGGAGCTGGAGGGATCAGCCTCTCCAACTTCAGACTCTACTACAAAGCCACAGTCATCAAGATAGTATGGTACTGGCACAAAAACAGAAATATCGACCAATGAAACAAGATAGAGAACCCAGAGATAAACCCACGCACCTATGGCTACCTTATTTTTGACAAAGGAGGCAAGAATATACAATGGGACAAAGACAGCCTCTTCAACAAATGATGCTGGGAAAACCGGACAGCTACATGCAAAAAAATGAAGTTGGAACGTTCCCTGATACCATGCACAAAGATCAACTTAAAATGGATTAAAGACCTAAATGTAAGGCCAGAAACCATCAAATTCTTAGAGGAGAATATAGGCAAAACACTCTAGGACAGAAATCAAAATACAATCTTCTCTGACCCACCTACTAGAATAGTGGAACTAAAAAGAAAAATGAACACGTGGGACCTCATGAAACTTAAAAGCTTTTGTACAGCAAAAGAAATCACAGGGCTTCCCCTGGTGGTCCAGTGGGTAAGGACACCACCTTGCAGTGCAAGGGGCGCTGGTTCGATCCCTGGCCTGGGAAGATCCCATGTGCCACGGAGCGGCTGGACTGATGTGTCCAGTTACCGAGCTGGAGCTCTGGGGTGCATGTCTGCTTCCCTCCCTCCCCAACCCTACCCCCGCCCAAAATAAATAAATAAATAAATCTTTAAAAAAAAAAAAAAGAAATCACAAAAAAGCTGAACAGACAACTCACAGAATGGGAGAAAATCATAGCAAATTAAACAACAGACAAAGAATTAATCTCCAGAATCTACAAGCAACTCAGGCAATTCAGCACCGGAAAAATGAACAGCCCAATCAAAAAATGCGAAAAGGACCTAAACAGACACCTCTCCAAAGAGGACATACAGATGGCCCCAAAACACATGAAACGATGCTCAGCCTTGCTTATAATTAGAGAAATGCAAATCAAAACTACAATGAGATATCACCTCACACCCGTCAGAATGGCCATCATCCACAAATCGACAGACAATAAATGCTGGAGAGGTTGCGGAGAAAAGGTCTTCTTAATTAGAGATTTCAGTTCTCACATATACTTTTATTTTTCAATAATCCACCTGCATTTAAAGTTACTGTATTGGCTGTTTTTCCTTTTATCTTTTAGAAAATATACATGATTTCCTTTTTTTTTTTTTTTAATTTATAAGTTTCAGGTTTTTTGTGTAAAATCCATTCATTTTTGAAAGCTAATCCCCCAAATATTTATTGAATTAAGTTCTTGTAGTTGAATCAGTAAAGTCTATTTTCTTCTTCCCTCTTGTCTCCTTATAAATTTCTTCTTGTTCTTATCCTTTATAACTTTATAAAATTCAGGCTATTTCTATTCATGTATTTCTTTGCCATTGTATCTTATGAAAACTGACTAGTAATAGAAAATTATTTTCAGTCTGTATGGAAATTGGAGATTTATATTATTAATTATTTTCTCCTGTTATATTTACTTTATAGATAGAGATGAGGAAGAAATAAACAAACGAGATGACAAAAGAGATATTAATAGATACTGCAAGGAGAGGCCTTCTAAAGATAAGGTATGTCTTAAAATACTGAAGGGTGTTTGACATACATTATTTGTTCCATATGTACAACACAATGACAGTTCTATATAATACGGTATTCTTTATAATATGATAATTTCCATTTCTTTCATAATACAGACTTATTAAACATAACACAGTGATGAACTTTATTGATCCTTGTATACTATCACTCAGCAAGGTTAAGTTAGTTGTTATTTTGCTTTTTATCGTTATGTCAGACAATTAGTGGACTTTCCGGGTGACTCAGTGGAAAAACACTCCTGCCAGTGCAGGAGATGTGGTTTGATCATTGAGAAGATTCCACTGGAGAAGGAAGTGGCAACCCACTCCAGTTTTCTTGCCTTGAAAATCCCATGGATAGAGGAAGCTGGCAGGCTGTAGTTTATGGGGCCACAAAAAAGTCAGACGTGACTCAGTAACTAAACAGTAACAACAACAGATAATAAGCTTGTTTCATTCTTTTTACGTGTAAACCAGATCACCTTAGCTCAGATGAGAGAAAAGTCTTTTCATATTTTTAGTATTATATGGGAAATTTTTCCTCATTTTTCAAGAGTAAAAATTATTTACTGTATCTTCTGCTTTTTTTGTTGTTTAGGAAAAAGAGAAGACTCAGATGATAACAATTAATAGAGATCTGTTAATGGCATTTGTTTATTTTGATCAAAGCCATTGTGGTTACCTTCTTGAAAAGGATTTGGAAGAAATACTTTATACTCTTGGACTACATCTGTCTCGGGCTCAGGTAATCTATCTTATGAATATTTAAAATGAATAATATTTTTAAATAACTATATTTCAGTATCTTTTTTCTTTTTGAAATATAGAAGCAAACACAAGCTCATAGTAATACAATATAACAATACTGAAATAAAAGTATATGAAGTTAAAATTCTCACCTCCTTCTATCCAGTTCCACTCCTCAGGCCTAGTAATAAACATCTAGATCTTTTTTTTTTTTTGGCCACTTCTATTGGTCTTTCATTTATTTCCATCTTTGTTCTTTGACCTGTGTGAGCCTCCCATCACAGTGGCCCCTCTCACTGCAGAGCTGGCACATGCACTCCAGAGCTCCAGCTCGGTAGTTGGACGCATTGGTCCAGCCACTCCACAGCATGTGGGATCTTCCCAAGCCAGCAGTCGAACCAGCGCCCTTTGTGCTGCATGGCAGTGTCCTTACTACTGGACCACCAGGGAAGCCCCATCTAGACCTTTTTGTAAACAACTCATATGTGTTTATATATGATAATTCCAGTTTTATAAACAAACATGAAATTATCATTCTGATGATATTTCATAGAGTTTTTTTCATTTAATAATATATCATCGGTATTCTGCCATGAAAATAGAGACCCTTTTTGTTCTTTTTATTACTGTATAGTATTCAGGCATAGATGTGCCTTTATTGCCTTAACTGGCCCCAGTTGCTGAATGGCTTTCGTTTTTTAGAACTATTAACTATGCTGTAATACATGTATTTGTACATAAACTTTAACACATAAGTGTTAGCGTTTCTATCAATGTTAGACTTCTTTTTTTTTTTGAGAAACGATTTTGTTCAAAGTGATTTTAACTTTCTAGAGAAGACAGTTCTAAGCATAAGTGCTTTAATTGATTTGTAGTGGCTGCCTGAGAAGCGCTGTTGATGTTCATCATATGTGAAAATTAGAACACAGATATTCAGGGAGAATCAAAAACTTGTTTTCATCTTTTTCATTTGTTTACTTCCTTATATAACAGGTAAAGAAGCTTCTTAATAAAGTAGTACTCCGTGAATCTTGCTTTTACCGGAAGTTAACAGATACCTCAAAAGATGAAGAAAACCAGGAAGAGTCTGAAGCACTGCAGGAAGATACACTAGGTTTGAGTGTATTATCTTAAGATCATACCATTGTACAACTATTAAGTTAAAAAGAAAATGACATGAGAAAGTGTGGTATCTTTCAGGGATTTCTTAGAGGGCATGGGTTCAGTCCCTGGCTGGAAAATGTAACCCCACATACTGTTTGGTGTGACTAAAATAAAAAGTGTCTTTTATTATTACAGGGAACAGATTGTTACTTCCAACACCAATAGTAAAACAGGAGTCAAAGGATGTGGAAGAAAATGTTGGCCTCATTGTATACAATGGTGCAATGGTCGATGTAGGAAGCCTCTTACAAAAATTGGAGAAGAGTGAAAAAGTACGAGCTGAAGTGGAACAGAAGCTGCAGTTACTAGAAGAAAAGACAGGTAAGGAAAAGCATTGGTATGTTAACTCTTTTAACACTCTACTGGGGTATATGTGTCTGCACACTTATATACATATGTATACACGTGCATATTGACACTTTACAGTGTAGATACAAATGTAATTTTACGTTTGAGTGTTCTGTTGAAGGTTATAAAATTGCTTAGCTTAATGAGAATTAATCTTAGATCTTCCTGTGTATTTTCAGGGTTGATTGTTTTGTTGTATTTTTTAAATTCTCTCCTAGCTCCACTTAGTTTTCACTAGTTCTTGCTCCTTTTTTAGTCTGTACAGTCATCTCAAAATGACACCTGGGTTTAGAAGTGAAACTTAAGTGAAGCTTAATTTAACTAAGTATTATGCTTTGTAACTATTAAAATTGACACTTGTGGCCAGTTTAAGAAATTTTTCACACTTTTTATTGTCTAATTATTTTTAGCCTCGAGCTTAAGTTGGAGATGTTAAGTGGTGAGATGGTGAATTTGGGGTTTGATTTCTTATTTTTGTTTTTGACAGATGAAGATGAAAAAACCATATTAAATTTGGAGAATTCCAACAAAAACCTCTCTGGTGAACTTAGAGAAGTTAAAAAGGACCTTAGTCAGTTACAAGAAAACTTAAAGATTTCAGAAAACATGAATTTGCAATTTGAAAACCAACTGAGTAAAACAATCAGAAATTTATCCACAGTAATGGATGAAATCCACACTGTTCTAAAGAAGGTTAGCTATTTTTTACCTTCAACAATTTTGTAGTTTATTCTTTTTTTAAAAAAAAAAAAAAGCCTATTTCTGGCAAATTTAATTTTATTAGGCTCTTTAGTGGCTTTTCTAACAGAAAGAGTGGTAGCATTCTGTCCTTTATTAGATTGGGCAGTTGCCCAAAGATAGTACTTTCCTAGAGTTTACTTCAGATGTCAGCATGATTTATGTTTGTAGACTACTTAAAAAGTAAGTTTTACTCATCTAGTAACTCAGTGTCATTGTAAACTAACTTTCATGATTGACAGGTCTTTATTCTGGGTCTCACTCAGAGAACAAGAAGAAAAAAAAATCTACAGTGCAAGGACTATGTTAGAATTAGTAATGTAGTCCTAAGAGCCTCTGATTTTGAGGGCGTAGATGGCTTCCTCAAATACGAGAAGTTATTCTGCAAAGAATTGAGAGACTTCTTTCATAGTGTCCCCCAAGTTCAGTCTTCCATAGTGAAATTGACTATCTGTACTATCTCTGTTTACTGATGTTTATTTTAGTGTTTTTAAAATTACATCTAAGAGAATCTAATAAAGTATGCATTTTCCGTGTGTATTTTACAGGATAATGTGAAGAATGAAGATAAAGATCAGAAATCCAAGGAGAATGGTGCAAGTGTATGATAAAATACATGTAGTGATAAATACTGTAATATATAAAATCATGATACAAGAATGTTTGAAAGTGATGCACGTTTGATTTTAGTAGTATAAATATGTTAGTTCAAATGATGTATAAAGTTTTATGGATGTGAGAGTCTTTGCTTTTGAAAGTTGCTTGTAATTCCTGGCATCCAAATTATTAAACACTCCTTGAGTGAAATAATTTTGCATTGCAGTATGTTTTAGGATGAACTTTGTTATAGTTTTAACCCCAATAAAGTTCATCAGTTTAATTGACAGTAGTATTTAATTAATTATAAATATTGTTCATTAAAACCTGGAAAGTTGTAATTTTATTTATAGAATTATCATTACTACTTTTTCAAAAAGACTTAACTTCAGTATGAATTATAAGATAGCATGCTGCTTAAATTTTGCAAGTTTTTTAGACCACGGTTTTTTTCTTAACTTGTTCTAAAAACCTATCAGTCTCTAAAAACATTTATTGAAGATTTAATTCATCCAAAAGACAGTACATTGAAAACTAAGAAAATAATAGATAATTTTCATCATTATTATGTGTTAGGCTTTACATAAAACATAGTTTTGATGTTAATGTGAACTGTTTTAGTTTCCCAGACTGGCACCTATATTGTTTTTAGTTTTAAGGGGTTTTTTAATGCAGTATATATCACATGTACAGTTTAGTACCAAGCCAGTAGATGTCAATATGATGCCTTAAGTTAAGCCTTCTTTAATTAAAAATATTATTTTTATTAGTCTGTGCACTTCCTTCAGAAGTTTAGATATGTAAGAATTTATTAACTATTTAGTGAAAAGGTAGGAAATGCTGTGATACACTCTGAAGCAGTGGTTCTCAACAAGGGGTTAATTTGCCCGCAAAAGACATGTAACAGTGCCTGGAGACATTGTCCTAGCTGGATGACTGCTACTGGCATCTAGTTGGTAGAGGCCAAGGACTTTGCTGAATGTCCTACTTTGCATAAGACTGGCCCCCACAACAAAGAATTATCCAGCCCAAAATGTCAGTAGTGCCCAGGTTGGAAAACTCTGGTCTAAAGGAATATAGGGATAGATACGGTTTTGGAGGGCGGTGGGAGGTGTCATGACTAGGAATCAATCCCTTTGCCCCTGCACTGGGAGTGCATTGTCTTAACCAATGGGCTACCAGGGAAGTCCCAAAAATGATGTGTCTTTGAAATAACACTAGTGAAAGCTGATTCACAGCTTTAGCAAATAATCAGTTTATTTGTATATAAATAACCCTTCCTGGAATGTCTCACTGGCATAGAAACATACTATGTTAGGGTTACTGTATTTTATTTTGCTAGAATAATGATTTGGTTTTCGTAACAGGTTAATGAGAATGTGTATAAAATATCTTAAGCTAAATAGAATCCACTTGACTCTAAGAAATAGATTAAAATACCTGGAATTCTTTGAAACCAATTTTTTTTTTTTTTTTACCTTAACTCTTTCTGGTCTTAATGGTTTCTTAAACTTCTGTGAAGTTGAATCACTGATTGATCCATAATTATGCAATTTTCTGCACAATAACTGAAGAATTTCTCTATCTCTGCAATAAGATAAGTCATTACAGGAGTGGTTGATTCGGCAGCACTTACACTAAAATTCGAACAATACAGAGAAGATTAGCGTAGCCCCTGCTCAAGGATGACTCACAAATTCGTGAAGCGTTCCATAAAAAAAAAAATCGTTACAGGATACTTAGAAGGTGTTTTTCTCAGGGAGAAATCCTGGAGTAAATTTTTTAACTAAAGGACAGTGAATAATATAGTTATTTAATACACTTTGATTTTGAATGAGAAAAGTCATTATACAGTCTATCAGACTTATTATTTTCAGAGATATTAAATGAGAATAATATTGCAAGAATGAAGAAAAAGAAATCTTCGGGCTTCCCTAGTGGTCCAGTGGGTAAAGAGTCCGCCTTGCAGTGCAAGGGGCACTGGTTCAATCCCTGGCCCAGGAAGATCCCACGTCTTGGAGCAACTGAATTGGTGTATCGGTGTGTCCAATTATGAGCCAGCGCTCTGGAGCACATGCACCCAGAGCCGGTGCTTTGGTGCAAGAGAGGCCACTGCAATGGGAGGCCCATACAGGCCAAAGAATAAAGATGGATGAAAAATAAATAACCAATAAAAATGAGGCCAAAGTTTAAAAAAAATAGAAATCTTTCCATTATATTATTGCTTAGAGGTAAATTGGAAATGAAAAGTGAGATGACTAAGGTAGCAAAAAAATTACATGTAGAAAAACTGTCTTTAGTGAAAATGAGGTAAAAGGAACTTTTTGTCTTTCTAAACTCTTTTGGGTTTTTATTCAGAAGCAAACATGCAATCTGTTCTTAAATTCTACTGTCTGACATTGACCAAACCAAAAAAAGTAATCAGGTGACAAAGTAGGTCTGTGATGACATTTCGTTTTGTTTTCCCATCTGTTTTATGTTCTGGATATCTGTTTTTGTGTTTCTAATGTTTACTTTAGTCATTTTAAGACAATGAGATTTTAAAGAGTTTAATTTTTAAAAAATTTTCTCTGAGTCCTAGAAAATATCCTCAAAATGTAGCAGTACAAAAAATCCTTTTTAAAGAGAATTACAGCAACAGTTAGACTTTACATGTATACACTTCTCACACTTAGTAGAAACATGTAGAGACCCTGAAGTGGGTAGGCTGGAGGGCATGGGACAGATGAGCTCATGCCCTTTCTGTGCACCTAAGGGCTGCAGTAGCATTTCACATGCTACCATGCAGCTGCACCTCACTGCTTATAGTAATGTATGTCTTGCAGAGAACAGTTCGTCAGTTGTGTACCCTTGGGCAGTTCATCCTCCCTTAACACCCCAAGAGTGGCCAGGATATGGAGTTGTACCTTTGATAAGGGGCCAAGTTTTGGGGACTTTTGTCAAAAGTAGACTCAGGAGGAAAGACAATTGAAGATGCTTTTTACATTTTTGGTAAATCTTAGTATCCATTTTCAGCACCAGTGGAGACGTGAACTCATACACAGGAGCAAAGACCACCCCCATCCCGAGTCTCAGCTCTCAGGTACTTCCTTTATGCTTCAGGTGAGGGAAAATCTTAGGTACCTTTGTTTTATGGGCCACAGAGTTTTAGCTGTGAAAAGGGGGATAAAAGAGATTTCTGCCACAGTGACAGTTGTGCTATGCCTTAATTTAGAGACAGTCACTTCTTTCTGGTCAGAAAACCAGCATTTGTTTAGAGAGCAAAATAAAAGTGTAGAAATTTCTAATTTTCTGCTAAAGAAAGGTATTTGAAATGCATCAAGACATAGATGCGTGTGCTTATTAAAATATGGGTGAAATTTATTGTAACTGTATTAGGGAATTTACCTGTGGCTGTCCATGCCCAGAAGGCATTAAAACATTTGGTGAAAACTGATCATTTGAACTGTATATAACAAGTTATAAAGATAGTCTGTTTTGATATCTAAATAGAGTAACTGACAAATCAGCAGGAAAGCAATGATATCTTCTGTAGTTGGCAGAGTCCTGCCTTAGTGAGTTGTCTCTCATCCAGGTTAATAATTGACCCTTGAGAGGCTACTCAGATGCTGAATTCTCTTAGCTACTTAGCTCTGTAAGTGCTGACTAGGACTCATCAGAAATGCTACTGTGGGGGGCTTCCCCTGGTGGTCCAGTGTGTAAGGACACCACCTTGCAGTGCAAGGGGCGCCGGTTCGATCCCTGGCCTGGGAAGATCCCATGTGCCGCAGAGCAGCTGGACCGATGTGTCTAATTACCGAGCTGGAGCTCTGGGGCTTATGCGCCCAGAGCCAGCGCTTTGCGACGACAGAGGCCACCACGATGGGAGGCCTACAGGAGCCAAAGAACAAAGACAGATGAAAATAGAGAAATGAAAGACCAATAGAAGTGGTCCACCCGTACCCCTCCCTCCCCACCCCACCCCCAAAAAGATAAATATATAAAATAAATGTTTAAAAAAAAAAGAAAGAAATACTACTGTGGGAGCTATGATGTTGTTTAGGGTTTAACATAATATTAATGGACTTTCAGAACATTCTGCTAGTCGTATTGATAGTGTAGATAGGAACACTCCTTCTTGCTTCCTCCTATGTGGCCCTTCAGCCCAGTATACTCCTAGCACATCAGACCTTTTCAAGTCCACAAGTTAACTCTGGGATGGCATTGAATCTTTTTGTAGGTCTGAGATAACTTAGTTTGTTTTCATTGGCAGAAGCCATGTAGGTTTGCTCCCAGGGATGTGAAGTCAAAGTATGTACAAAAACCATGAATTGATTTTAGGCAAAAGGTTGAAGTGACCATGGTAACGTAAGGCACCAAAAAAGGTAACCTGAGGCTCCTCCGTAGGACATGTGATGGGCAGCAAACTTCCTAGTGTAATTGCACTGCATGCTGTGTCGATGGCTCCTAGGAAAGAAGTTTGTTCCACTATAGTTTTGTATTTGGGTTTTTGGAAGTTAATAAAAATTAATATCTAAGAATATCTTTACAAATTGTTCTTGTTTAATGAAGCTAACTGGAAATGATGAGAATTTTTTAGGTATCATTAACACATTTTACTGCCTCTATGTTTTATTAACAGAATAAGTGATATTTGGACCATAGTTTACTGCTAAACTGGGGACCATTTGAGAGAACAGAGTGCCAAGAATAATTACTAAACAGCAAGACAGCAAGTGTGAACTAATCTAAGGCAAACGATTAACCTATTTTTTATTCACCTTATGAGTAAAATGGACCTGCTTTTAGTGTTTACTAGTTTTATGGGATTTTTTTCTTTCTTTCTTTTTTGGCTGCAGCCTGTGGGATCTTCCCACACCAGAGATTGAACCCAGGCCCCCTGCCGTGGAAGCAAAGAGTCCTAACCATTGGACTGCCAAAGAATCCCGTTAGTTTTACAAAAAGCCTCAGGCTTATACAGAAATGAAAGTTAGGTCCCAAAATACTTTTGACCATAAATTACACACTTAGTTTTTCCTCTTGTAGAGAGGACTTAAGTATTAGAAATAGGGTGCTTTAAGTCATCGAGTCATCTCTGTTTCAGTCTAATTTACGGAATCTGAATGTGGTCACTGGGCCTAAACCATGGCAGTGGTTCTAAAACTAGTGAGCATCTGAATCACTTGGGATCCTTGTTAAAGCATACTTGGGGGCAGTCCTATCCCAGAATTTCTGATTCAGACAATCTGTAGTATGATTCAAGAATTTGGCTTTTCTAACTAGTGAGTGCTGCTGCCTTTATAGGTTAACATGCTTGGAAAACCTCTAACCTAAAGTATACCCAGAGAGCAGTTATTTCTACTGATACTGATTTTTTAAACTCCAAGAAAAGCAGGAGTCGCTGTGGAGGTATTATGTGAGCATTTTTTGGGGTTTCTCTGTAGGGGTAAGTATTTCTACACTGGATATAGTAGGCATTGAAATATTTGTTAGTGGGTCCGAGTCTACTAACCTGTAAGATAGTCACTTTGAGAAGCTACTTTGAAATAGTTCAGGAGAAGGGTCACAATTGCTTACATAACTGAATTAAATCAATTGTTATCTTTTTTTTATTTTTCTATTCACTTCTCATCCTCAAGCTGACTATGTAATTCCTTTGTGAGCTATTAAATACAGAACATAATCTAACTAATGTAGAAAGACTGAACTGTCCAAAGGTCTGTCTGGTGGGTAGAGAGAGTAAAGTGGGGGGAAAGATGCTAATCTTTTAGATTGTGTTAGTATTACACAGGCAGATTATAATCTTAGTTCCAGAGGAAATTGGTCAGTTAGAATTAGACCTCAATCAGTGTGAGGCTCATGAAGACAGAGGCCAGCGCCTATAGACACGATCCTGCAGACGGTCAGGATCCCAACTACAGAGGGAGGATTGGTCAGTGGCATGGAGGTGGCGTGGCAGGTTCAGCAAAGAAAGTGGAAACCAGGAACCATTTACACAGATTTTAATTGAAGGCTGGAGTTTGGTGAGGGTGGTGGCATTTGCATTCACACATTTAAGGACAATGAAGATAATAAATCTTACCAAGTGGTGGAACTCCCCAGAATATGTCAGGCAGTTTGGATTAACTCAGAAACCTGGTGAACCTAAATCTACAGTTTAAAGATACCTAAAACACCTCGAGTCATCTCTGTTTCAGTCTAATTTACGGAATCTGAATGTGGTCACTGGGCCTAAACCATGGCAGTGGTTCTAAAACTAGTGAGCATCTGAATCACTTGGGATCCTTGTTAAAGCATACTTGGGGGCAGTCCTATCCCAGAATTTCTGATTCAGACAATCTGTAGTATGATTCAAGAATTTGGCTTTTCTAACTAGTGAGTGCTGCTGCCTTTATAGGTTAACATGCTTGGAAAACCTCTAACCTAAAGTATACCCAGAGAGCAGTTATTTCTACTGATACTGATTTTTTAAACTCCAAGAAAAGCAGGAGTCGCTGTGGAGGTATTATGTGAGCATTTTTGGGCTTTCTCTGTAGGGGTAAGTATTTCTACACTGGATATAGTAGGCATTGAAATATTTGTTAGTGGGTCCGAGTCTACTAACCTGTAAGATAGTCACTTTGAGAAGCTACTTTGAAATAGTTCAGGAGAAGGGTCACAATTGCTTACATAACTGAATTAAATCAATTGTTATCTTTTTTTTATTTTTCTATTCACTTCTCATCCTCAAGCTGACTATGTAATTCCTTTGTGAGCTATTAAATACAGAACATAATCTAACTAATGTAGAAAGACTGAACTGTCCAAAGGTCTGTCTGGTGGGTAGAGAGAGTAAAGTGGGGGGAAAGATGCTAATCTTTTAGATTGTGTTAGTATTACACAGGCAGATTATAATCTTAGTTCCAGAGGAAATTGGTCAGTTAGAATTAGACCTCAATCAGTGTGAGGCTCATGAAGACAGAGGCCAGCGCCTATAGACACGATCCTGCAGACGGTCAGGATCCCAACTACAGAGGGAGGATTGGTCAGTGGCATGGAGGTGGCGTGGCAGGTTCAGCAAAGAAAGTGGAAACCAGGAACCATTTACACAGATTTTAATTGAAGGCTGGAGTTTGGTGAGGGTGGTGGCATTTGCATTCACACATTTAAGGACAATGAAGATAATAAATCTTACCAAGTGGTGGAACTCCCCAGAATATGTCAGGCAGTTTGGATTAACTCAGAAACCTGGTGAACCTAAATCTACAGTTTAAAGATACCTAAAACAGGGGACTTCCTGATGGTCCAGTGGTTAAGGATCTGCTTTGCAACGTGGGGATGTGAGTTCAAGCGCTGGTCAGATCCCACGTGCCAAGGAACAACCAAGTTGACGTGCTGCAACTACTGAAGCCCAAGCGTAACTAAGACCTAGTACAACCAAATAAATAATTCTGCTAGCAAAGAAAGATACCTGAGACATAGCTAGGGAGGACTGCAATGCAGGCTTAACCTCAGGTGGTTTTACCGATGTTTATTATAATAATCAAAAATATCTGAGCATTTTCACATATTTAATGTGTTAGTATGAGCCATCCTAATTTCAAATTGAGTGAAATCAAATCCGGGGTAAATCTGGATTTGAAATGAAATAAGAACCCTGCCATTCTAAAGCCCCGCCTTTAGCTCCACAGGTAATTTTTCTGTTTCAGAGCTTGGTCATGTTTACTCTTGGTTGCCTGGGACCTCTGGTAGTCTGCAGTAACAATCACCTTAGGAAACTGAATCCTCTGGAGGTGAAAGCTGTGATTCACAAGTTTCTTGCTTTCCCAAGCTTTCAGCATTGCTCTAGGAGTACTCTTGCTTTAAAAGTAAACTCAAGACCAGAAGCAAAACCGATGCTTTTAGAGAGTCTTTGTGTCTTCTATAGGAGATCCTGAGTACCTCTGAAAAGATTGTGTGAATTTAAAGTGTATAAATCAGGAGAACTTAAATGGATATTTTAAAAAATCTATGTTTTACTAAGATACTTAAACTTTAAAAATCTTTTAAAGTCTAGGTTTAGATACTTCAATCACCTTTTAAATATTTGGATATTGGCATTTTTTTTTAAGATTTATTTATTTTATTTATTTATTTCTTGCGGGGGGGCGGGGGTCGGGTTGGGGAGGGAGGGAAGCAGGCGGGAAGACTTCTATTGTCATTTCTCTGTTTTCATCCATCTTTGTTCTTTGGCCCGTGTGGGCCTTCCATCGCAGTGACCTCTGTTGTCGCAGAGCACTGGCTCTGGGCACCTGCACTCCAGAGCTCCGGCTGGGTGATTTGACACATCGGTCCGGCCGCTCCGCGGCACGTGGAATCTTCCCAGGCCAGGGATCGAACCGGCGCCCCTTTCACTGCAAGGCGGTGTCCTTATCCACTGGACCACCAGGGGAAGCCCGGATATTGGCATTGTTTTACAGTGTCTTGGAGAACAGATGACTTTCCAGTTCACCAGTTTTGGAACCCATGTGCCGTGGACCTAACATCAAAGAATGCCATACAGTCGCTTTATTTTTTCTCCTTTATTGCAATACTGCAGTTTCATTATTGTTACCGTATCGTTAAGGTGGTGCCTCTTTATTTGAAGTTTGTTCTAGGGTCTCAAATTTGGAGATTAATTTAACTTCAGAATTGAACTTTTTCCAAACACTTCTTTCAAACATAGCGTTTATTTGTGTTTTTATTCTCTTTGCCCTAAAAATTCTCCAGGCCATTAATCAGGTACAAATTTTATTTTGGGTCCAACAACGGTTGATAACTGTTGTTGCTATAGCAGTTCAGGCAAATGAAGTGTCATAAAGAGCAGGGAACAAGTTTAAATGTGATCTCTAGGAAGCCATTATATAGAGGTTATTATAACACTGATCTTAGAGTTGAAAACTTTCTCACATCTAAAGAAACAAAATATGAGGAATTTGCATACTGTGTAGTTAATGATCATTCTAAATTTTCAGATTCAAGATAAACCAAAGATAAACTTATCTTGGGTTTAGTTAGCAAGGACAGAGTCTCCTTTACAGGGTTATATAAGTGTTTGGAAAATCGATACAGCAGTTAGTAGCCTGTGAAAGTGTTAGTTGCTCAGTTGTGTACAACTGTTTGTGACCCTGTAGACTGGAGAACTGACAGACTCCTCTGTCCGTGGAATTCTTTGGGCAAGAATACTGGAGTGGGTAGCCATTCCTTTCTTCTGGGGGTCTTCGGGATCAAACCCAGCTCTCCTGCATTGTAGGCATTCTTTACTGGCTGAGCCGTCAGGGGAGCCCCAGTTATAGCCTGTGCTTCAGCAAACAAATTGATCATGTTATTCTTCCTGTTCTAGAAGTGAGAAAATTCAACCAAAAATAATGGAAGGTTTTCCCTTTGTGGTCCCTGGATAAATAGCAAAGGGTTTAATATTTCACATTATTTGGTCTCAGTAAAACCCTCATATCCACTTAAATTAAACCTAACCTCTTGTATTTCCAAATGCAACTCACTGGTTATTTTTAGCCTTTTTGTCTTCCTTCAGTCAGGGAGAGAACAAAATCTACTTCTAACATAAATATTTAATGTTCATTCATTTTCCTTCTTGGATAGATGAACCTTTTGAAAGTCAGTCCCTAACTACACAAAGACCCCTTGCTGTTCCTGGCCGTAACATAAATATTTAATTAAAACCTACTTTAAACCATTCTTCCTTAAGGTATAAACTACACTAGCCTTGGGCTACATTTGTGCCCTTTCCCAAATCCATCTGCTATTTAATCCCAGGGTTTTTACCAGGTTTGCAGGTGGTTCGAGAGGCATTCATCTGGCTGTTGGAAATGTTTCTAGGAGGTGAATTCTTAACCTTTCGGCTTCTGCTGTTGGAAGAGAACCAGTCAATATGGCTATTATGAACAATGCTACCATGAACGTTGATATAACAAGTCTTTGAGTGGACATATCTTTTGATTTATCTTGGATATATACCTAGGAGTGGAATTGCTGGGTCATCCATTGAGTTTTTTATTCCTGTTAATATATATATTTAAAAACTTCCCCCTGGTTTTATTAACATATAATTGATATATAACACTTCATTGAAAGATGTAGAGCATAATGACTTATTACATGTATTGTGAAATGATTGCCACAATTATTTTTATTTATTTAAAATTTTTCATTGTACTGTATGGCTTATGGGATCTGTAGTTCCCTGATCAGGGATTGAACCTGTGCTCTGCAGTGGAAACAGAGAGTCTTAACCACGGGACTGCCAGGGAAGTCATCTTCCTGCCATCTCAGTAATTTTAATTAACATTCTTCATCTCATGAAGCTGCAAAAAGGAAAAAATATTTTCCTTGAAATGAGAACTCTTAGGATTTACTGTTTTAACAACTTAAGTACTGTTATAGCCTGTGCTTCAGCAAACAAATTGATCATGTTATTCTTCCTGTTCTAGAAGTGAGAAAATTCAACCAAAAATAATGGAAGGTTTTCCCTTTGTGGTCCCTGGATAAATAGCAAAGGGTTTAATATTTCACATTATTTGGTCTCAGTAAAACCCTCATATCCACTTAAATTAAACCTAACCTCTTGTATTTCCAAATGCAACTCACTGGTTATTTTTAGCCTTTTTGTCTTCCTTCAGTCAGGGAGAGAACAAAATCTACTTCTAACATAAATATTTAATGTTCATTCATTTTCCTTCTTGGATAGATGAACCTTTTGAAAGTCAGTCCCTAACTACACAAAGACCCCTTGCTGTTCCTGGCCGTAACATAAATATTTAATTAAAACCTACTTTAAACCATTCTTCCTTAAGGTATAAACTACACTAGCCTTGGGCTACATTTGTGCCCTTTCCCAAATCCATCTGCTATTTAATCCCAGGGTTTTTACCAGGTTTGCAGGTGGTTCGAGAGGCATTCATCTGGCTGTTGGAAATGTTTCTAGGAGGTGAATTCTTAACCTTTCGGCTTCTGCTGTTGGAAGAGAACCAGTCAATATGGCTATTATGAACAATGCTACCATGAACGTTGATATAACAAGTCTTTGAGTGGACATATCTTTTGATTTATCTTGGATATATACCTAGGAGTGGAATTGCTGGGTCATCCATTGAGTTTTTTATTCCTGTTAATATATATATTTAAAAACTTCCCCCTGGTTTTATTAACATATAATTGATATATAACACTTCATTGAAAGATGTAGAGCATAATGACTTATTACATGTATTGTGAAATGATTGCCACAATTATTTTTATTTATTTAAAATTTTTCATTGTACTGTATGGCTTATGGGATCTGTAGTTCCCTGATCAGGGATTGAACCTGTGCTCTGCAGTGGAAACAGAGAGTCTTAACCACGGGACTGCCAGGGAAGTCATCTTCCTGCCATCTCAGTAATTTTAATTAACATTCTTCATCTCATGAAGCTGCAAAAAGGAAAAAATATTTTCCTTGAAATGAGAACTCTTAGGATTTACTGTTTTAACAACTTAAGTACTGTTATAGCTAATATAGATAATTTGATAAACATGGGGGTGTAGATATCTCCAAAGTTTTATAGTTTTTGTTAAATGGGAAGAATACAGAAGTTTGTCTATTCCATTTCAATTTAAAATGTGATACATGGTATGATTCCGTTTTTATAAACGTATTTCTGTCTATATTTGCCTGAAACAATGTTCACCTTTTTTTTTTTTTTTTCTGTATTTTAAAGGTTTTACAGAGTTTTGTTGTTCACCAACATGTATGTTCCCAGATCAGTCATATGCATATCCCTGGTCCACCCCACCTCAAGTCCCCCCAATCCCACCCCTCCGCAATGTTCACCTTGTTAAAGATTATCATTTCTACATGGTAGAATTTCAGATCAATTTTTTTTTTTTTTTTTTTGTACTCAAATTTTTAATAATGAGGTATGTCACTTTTCAGGAATAATAGAGACATTCTTTAAAAAATAAAAAACTATGTGGTTTGGGGAAAATATTAATGTCCCTAAGAGAAATGTTTGCAACCTGTGTGTGTGTGTGTGTTGCTCAGTCAGTTGTGTCTGACTCTTTGTGATCCCATTGACTGTAGCTTGCCAAGCTCCTCTCCGTGGAATTCTCCAGGCAAGAATACTGGAGAGGGTTGCCATGCCCTTCCTCAGGGGATCTTCCTGACCCAGGGATCGAACTCTGGAAAACCCAGTAAATCTTTCTGAGTGATTTTAATCAGATTGAGGAACACGATGTATGTGCCCTCTTAACAATCAAATTATAAATATTATATAATAGTATTATAAATATTATAAGTATAAAAGGCTACATTGACATAAAAAAACAAACTGACGTAAATGTAGTGATTGCTGCTGAATTGTTTGTTTTAGAATAAACTTGATTTATGTAGAATAAACAATTTATGTTAATAGCACATCAGTTTCTTTAAATTATGAATTCTTTCAGATAACAAACTATGCACACTGTCTAGAAACATTTTTTAAATGATGTGATTCATCAGAAGGTTTTAAGAAGTAAGTTCTGCTAATCTTATTAAAATATCATAGTATGGACATAAAAATTTATTTACAGTAAAGTTTTAGGCAATCTAGTTCAAAACAAAGTTGCCTATAAAAGAATATTTTCACTTGTAAGAAATGTGTTTTGAAAACTTGCTGGCCCTTGGAGGTGGGCCTTTGATTTCCTAAAAATTCAGAACTCTGAAGTGAAGAACCTCTATTCCGGAAGGTGTAGATATCTCCAAAGTTTTATAGTTTTTGTTAAATGGGAAGAATACAGAAGTTTGTCTATTCCATTTCAATTTAAAATGTGATACATGGTATGATTCCGTTTTTATAAACGTATTTCTGTCTATATTTGCCTGAAACAATGTTCACCTTTTTTTTTTTTTTTTCTGTATTTTAAAGGTTTTACAGAGTTTTGTTGTTCACCAACATGTATGTTCCCAGATCAGTCATATGCATATCCCTGGTCCACCCCACCTCAAGTCCCCCCAATCCCACCCCTCCGCAATGTTCACCTTGTTAAAGATTATCATTTCTACATGGTAGAATTTCAGATCAATTTTTTTTTTTTTTTTGTACTCAAATTTTTAATAATGAGGTATGTCACTTTTTAGGAATAATAGAGACATTCTTTAAAAATAAAAAACTATGTGGTTTGGGGAAAATATTAATGTCCCTAAGAGAAATGTTTGCAACCTGTGTGTGTGTGTGTGTTGCTCAGTCAGTTGTGTCTGACTCTTTGTGATCCCATTGACTGTAGCTTGCCAAGCTCCTCTCCGTGGAATTCTCCAGGCAAGAATACTGGAGAGGGTTGCCATGCCCTTCCTCAGGGGATCTTCCTGACCCAGGGATCGAACTCTGGAAAACCCAGTAAATCTTTCTGAGTGATTTTAATCAGATTGAGGAACACGATGTATGTGCCCTCTTAACAATCAAATTATAAATATTATATAATAGTATTATAAATATTATAAGTATAAAAGGCTACATTGACATAAAAAAACAAACTGACGTAAATGTAGTGATTGCTGCTGAATTGTTTGTTTTAGAATAAACTTGATTTATGTAGAATAAACAATTTATGTTAATAGCACATCAGTTTCTTTAAATTATGAATTCTTTCAGATAACAAACTATGCACACTGTCTAGAAACATTTTTTAAATGATGTGATTCATCAGAAGGTTTTAAGAAGTAAGTTCTGCTAATCTTATTAAAATATCATAGTATGGACATAAAAATTTATTTACAGTAAAGTTTTAGGCAATCTAGTTCAAAACAAAGTTGCCTATAAAAGAATATTTTCACTTGTAAGAAATGTGTTTTGAAAACTTGCTGGCCCTTGGAGGTGGGCCTTTGATTTCCTAAAAAAATTCAGAACTCTGAAGTGAAGAACCTAATGCTCTTGAATTCCAAGGAAGGTGATTACTACACATGGCTCTAATAAAGTTTTGCCATAAGCATCTGTGGGAAATCTGAGAGCAGTCTTGTGGAGGGATATTAAATTTGCAGGGCCAGTTGGCTGTTCACCCCTGAAGTGTTAAGTCCCTTTGTGGTAAATGAGGTGAATTCTTTAACAGTTTTTCCTAAGAAGTCTAGAGAGCTCTGGAGATTTGCAAGAAGGCTGCCTTTCACTTTTTAAGCCCTGGTTTGAATCTAACCAGGTTAACCTTGTGACCTTGAATTGTTTGTGTGAAATGAGGTGGTGATCTCAGTTCTGCTGTAAGGAAATGCCTTTCACATCGAAATTAGCACTAATTGGTCTCCTTGATGACAGGGTTAGCTGAGAGACTCATGACTGAATGGGCAGTGAGAACAGAAACTAAATCACCCCGCCTCAGCTCAGCATGTTGGCTGGAGGACATGCAAGGCAGCTACCAATTCTCCCCTCTTCCTGCAGCATCCCACGCACATAGCAGCTTGGTTGAACCAGGAGACCTACCATTTGTGCACTGAGAATACTTTCCATATGTCTGGCCCTGTTCTGTGATCTCTGCTCCAATAGGACTCTTAGACCAGTATTCTGCAGTCTTTTCCTATAAAGGGCCAGAGGAAGTATTTTAGGTCTTGGAGACCAGGCAGTCTCTGTTGTGGCAACTATGCTGACAAGAGCAGCCATAGAGAATGCACACATGAAAGAGTGTGCTGGTGTTCCATTAAAACATAATGAACAACACAACATTGTAGATCAACTATATTCCAGTTAAGCTGTCCATTAAAACTTAATGGATATAAATTTGAATTGTATATAATTTTCACTTTCTCTCCTGTCTCAAAACACTGACTAGCTATGGACCCTGTGCAACTCTTTAACTTCTGTGGCTCTCCCTCAGTTTTGTTGTTGCTGCACTGGGTCGCCATTGCTGCACGCGGGCGCTACTCTTTATTGTGGTGCTCTGGCTTCTCATTGTAGTGGCTTCTCCACATGCCCATCATGAACTCTAGGTCAAGAAGGCTTCAGTAGTTGTGGCACACAAGCTCTAGAGCACGGGCTTAGTTAACTGCGCTACATGTGGGATCTTCCCAGACCAGGGATCAAAGCTGTGTCCCCTGTAATGGCAGCTGGATTACTACCTGCTGTACCACCAGGGAAGTCCCTCCCTCAGTTTCTTTATGAAATGTTTTGACAGAACAGATGAAACAAAATTCCTTTTAGCTGTAATACTAAATTTCCTAATTCCATTATAGGAGACATGTCAACCCAAAACATGCTGTGTATGTGGAATAGAAATTAGTTGGCTTAAAAGAAGAATCTTAATATCCTCATTGTGAATCTTTGTCCTAATATGAGGAATAATGTCACAGCTCTGATAGCAAGGCCAGAATTTGTAGCCTCCTAACTTTATTCAAAGGGTCATTCATGCCCCTTCTGTTTTTCCACTGTTATTATTTCCTTTTTTTAAAAATTTTTTGGTTTGTTTTTTGTGAGTTAAGAGAACATAATGAAAAAGAAGATAATGCCAGAGATTATTAGAAAGCAGACATTTTTCTCCTTCAAAGATGTTATTTTAAAACTTTTTTTTTTTTGTCTTATTGGCAAGTATATTTTACAAGCGCTCTGGTACCTGGATGTTGTTAGAGGTGATGGCTTATTGGACTGCCAAGGAAGTCCTTTTAGTCTCTCTTAAGTTATAATCTCTCTTCCCCTGCTTTGTTTTTCTCGTCATGAATTTGTCATGACGAGAAAAACATTAGATTGTAAACTACTTGAAATAATGAAAATGCATCCTTTATCTTTGTATCCTCCTTTTTATTACCCAAGACAGTACCTGGGAGTCAGCAGGCTCGGTAAGTGTTCTTGCATTATAGTTGCTTCAGTAAAGCCTCATGTTTTTATTCAGTTCTTCTGTAGACTGTTCAGTGAGTTAACATCTGTTTAGGGCTAAACCAGGGTTGGTTGGTACCACACTTCTGTGCTTTATCATCTCATTCAGGGATCCACTTCCTTTTGATCAGGGCTGTGGGGATATTCTGGAGGATATATAGTTGAATAAAAGCTAATTCTGGATTCCTGCTTAGACCATAGCTAACGGGTAGACTGTCAGAATGGGGAAAGCAGCACCTCATTTCACAGTCCATGATGATTTCAGTGTGTGAAGGGGGTTAGCATCTTTCTTCCCCATAAAAAAGAGAAGAGATACTTGGACCTGGAAGGCAGGGGTCTCAGTAGAAGCAGATCCTTTGAGATCAGGACAACTGGAGTGAAGACATATTTTGATCAGATTCGCATGTAAATAGTGGGTACCCAGGTGGGGCAGTAGTAAAGAATTTGCCTACCAAGCAGAAGACATGCGTTTGATCTCTGGATCAGGAAGATCCTCTGGAGGATTAAATGGCAATCCGTTCCAGTATTCTTACCTGAAAAATTCCATGGACTATAGCCCACCAAGGGGTTGGGGTTTACAAAGAGTCAGATAGGACTGATTGCAGACACAGGCGGCCTCCTTTAAAACCCCTGAAACTGGATTTGGCATATTACCTTAGACATCCATACTTTTATTTTTTGGAGTCAGGGAAAGAGTTAATCTGATTTTCCATTTTTCAAATAATAGGAATTTTGCTGGCTTGCCAGGGCACTTAGTTGCACACCTCTGATAGGCGGCTGCTCCTCTTTCTTTCCAAAAGTAATATTTTCGAGCTCTGAGACCTGCCCTCTGACCCTGAGTTTAATGGGGATGTGGAGTGATGGAGCCAGCTCATTTCAGTTAGGAAGCTTATTGGCTTTGATGGGCCCAGTGCAGAAGAGCCAGCTGCCTTTACTTCCTTCAACTCAAAAATTATTAAGGTCTCTAATTTTAGAATTTTGGGGAAGTTTAGAAGAACTCAAAGAAAGAAAAATTGCTTGTAATCTCACTGTCTAGAAATAATTTTTGTTAACATAATTATTTCAGTTGTCCCTTTCCCAAACAAGAATGGGAACATGGGTTATTTTAAATGCTTTATGAGTATTAATTCCTTTAATGAAGTAGGGAGAGTCTAAGTGAGGGGAAGTTTTGTACTGGCTCCTGACAAAGATATTTCTTAACCAAAGTATATAGTCAACTTCTTACAGGCCTTCTTTTTAAATTTGTATTAATTTATATTATTTGTAATATTTTTATTGAAGTATAGTTGATTCAACAGTGTCGTGTTGGGGGCTTCCCTTGGTGGTCCATGATTTCAGTGTGTGAAGGGGGTTAGCATCTTTCTTCCCCATAAAAAAGAGAAGAGATACTTGGACCTGGAAGGCAGGGGTCTCAGTAGAAGCAGATCCTTTGAGATCAGGACAACTGGAGTGAAGACATATTTTGATCAGATTCGCATGTAAATAGTGGGTACCCAGGTGGGGCAGTAGTAAAGAATTTGCCTACCAAGCAGAAGACATGCGTTTGATCTCTGGATCAGGAAGATCCTCTGGAGGATTAAATGGCAATCCGTTCCAGTATTCTTACCTGAAAAATTCCATGGACTATAGCCCACCAAGGGGTTGGGGTTTACAAAGAGTCAGATAGGACTGATTGCAGACACAGGCGGCCTCCTTTAAAACCCCTGAAACTGGATTTGGCATATTACCTTAGACATCCATACTTTTATTTTTTGGAGTCAGGGAAAGAGTTAATCTGATTTTCCATTTTTCAAATAATAGGAATTTTGCTGGCTTGCCAGGGCACTTAGTTGCACACCTCTGATAGGCGGCTGCTCCTCTTTCTTTCCAAAAGTAATATTTTCGAGCTCTGAGACCTGCCCTCTGACCCTGAGTTTAATGGGGATGTGGAGTGATGGAGCCAGCTCATTTCAGTTAGGAAGCTTATTGGCTTTGATGGGCCCAGTGCAGAAGAGCCAGCTGCCTTTACTTCCTTCAACTCAAAAATTATTAAGGTCTCTAATTTTAGAATTTTGGGGAAGTTTAGAAGAACTCAAAGAAAGAAAAATTGCTTGTAATCTCACTGTCTAGAAATAATTTTTGTTAACATAATTATTTCAGTTGTCCCTTTCCCAAACAAGAATGGGAACATGGGTTATTTTAAATGCTTTATGAGTATTAATTCCTTTAATGAAGTAGGGAGAGTCTAAGTGAGGGGAAGTTTTGTACTGGCTCCTGACAAAGATATTTCTTAACCAAAGTATATAGTCAACTTCTTACAGGCCTTCTTTTTAAATTTGTATTAATTTATATTATTTGTAATATTTTTATTGAAGTATAGTTGATTCAACAGTGTCGTGTTGGGGGCTTCCCTTGGTGGTCCAGTGGGTAAGGACACCGCCTTGCACTGTAAGGGGTGCCGGTTTGATCCCTGGCCTGGGAAGATCCCACGTGCCGCGGAGCGGCTGGACCGATGTGTCAAATTACCGAGCCGGAGCTCTGGAGCGCATGCGCCCAGAGCCGGCGCTCTGCAACGACAGACGCCACCGCGATGGGAGGCCCACAGGAGCCAAAGAACAAAGACGGATGAAAATAGAGAAATGAAAGACCAATAGAAGTCGCCTGCCTGCTTCCCTCCCTCCCTAACCCGACCTCCGCCCAAAAATAAAAAAAATAAATAAATCTTAAAAAAGAAACCGATGTTGTATTGGTTTGGGGTGTATAGCATAGAGATTCAGCTGTACATACATATATTTCTTTTTCTCCAGGTTCTTTTCCATTATAGGTACTGTGAGATACTGAATAAGCTCTCAGTGTTATATATTAGGTTTTTGTTGTTTATTTTCTTTTTTTCGAAGTCATTAACAAACCCTTTTTTTAAAAAGACAAAAAACCTCTTTATTTATTCATTTTTGGCTATTCTGGGCCTTCACTGCTGCCACAGGCTTTTCTCTAGTTGCAAGGAGTCAGAGCTACTCTCTAGTTGAGGTGAGCAGGCTTCTTGTTGCGGTGACTTCTCTTGTGGAATTCAGGCTTCAGGGCACACAGGCTTCAATAGTTGTGGTGTATGGGCTCAATAGTTGTGGCTCCAAGGCTCTAGAGCACAGGCTCAGTAGTTTTGGCTCATGGGCTTAGTTGCTCTGAAGCATGTGGGATCTTCCCGGATCAGGGATCGAACCTGTGTCTCCTGCATTGGCAGGCACTCTTCACCACTGAGCTACCAGGGAAGCCCTGTCATTTATTTTCTGAGTCCTCTTTTTTTTCTTTTTTTTTTTACTAGGCCTCCAAATTGGGCCTCATTCTATCTTCTGGCTGCCCTGCCCAAAAATATTGCTAAATCAAGTTAGTACAAATCCTTTACCCCTGATAACTGATGTAGTTCTGCATCCCCCACCTTTGATGTATAAGTTCTTGAGGTGATTTTAGCAAGGAGACCCCTATCATTGATGTCTCCTATTAGTTATTTTCTGTCGACTGACTTCTTCACTCTGTTTGTTGGCAAAAATCGCCAGCTTTTTTTGCTGTCTTTGCTCTACAGCTGTCTTTGCTGTCTATATTTTGCAATAATCTTGAACAAAATCTTCCTTACCATTTTAACAAGTGTCAGAATAATTTTTTAATAATTTCTCGCATCAGAATTACAGAGTTTCTGGTATTCCTGGCCTCTTAGTGTTCCAAGCTAAGAATCTTTTTTCTCCAATATTTATTTCTTTTTTTGGCTTCTTGTTATTGAGATGATAAAGAACTGAAATGTTTAAAGGGAGGCTTCCCTGGTGGCTCAGTGGTATAGAACCCACCTGCCAATGCAGGAGACACGGGTTTGATCCTTGATCCAAGAAGATCCCATATGCTACAGAGCAGCTAAGCCCCTGGGCCACAGCTAGTGAGCCCATGCTTTAGAGCTGGGGAACCACAACTACTGAGCCCATGCTCCAAAACAAGAAAAGCCACTGCAATGAGAAGCCCAAAGCACATCACAGCCAGAGAGTAGCCCCTACTCTACACAACTAGAGAAAAACCTGCACAGCAACCTGGACACCAGAAGTACATAAATAAAACTGAAAAAAAAATTTAAGGTAAATCTGAATCAGCTTGGGGATATCTGATTTCATCTCTCAGGACCTTATTGAGCTCAATAGGGTTTCTGCTATTGTGAGTGAAGATGGAGCTATAGAATCATGAAGCTGTAGAATCATGACCCTAATAAATAGTTCGTCAGTCAAATATTTTTACTTTCATTTTACAGGCAAAGCTACTGTGGCCCAGAGTCTTGTCTAAATTAAACAGCTAGAATAAATAAGACAGTTTTCTTTCTTTAAAGAGCAGTGGCATTAAATGTCTTTCCCCTGCTCATATCTCCTTTTCTTTGTCCTTAGTGATTACAGTTGCTTAGGAAAGTCTCACATTTCCCTTTGAGAAATAGAAACAAAAGTCTCTGGCTTTTTTTCCTTTTTTTCCTGATAAAGGAAAGAAATGTGCTGTAGAAGCAGAAATGGTCATAATAAAGAGAACCCAGATATAAAATTCTCTCTCAATTAGCCTTAAGTGTTAAGGCTTCATTTTTTGAGTTAAGAGGAAGGAACTTCAACTTGATGAATTTTGATGTGGAAAAAATTTTTGAGGTTGTTAATACTGAGTACAGTGTGTGTCATAAACAGACTCCAGAGAAATAGCTCAGCTGCATGTGCTTGGGTGTGTGGGATCTGGTTGTGCCTGTTCCTTGAGGCTTTGCCCTGGTCATTGACTGTTGGACACCAAGGCCTTCTCATTATTCATCCTTAAACCAGAATGCTTTGGTTTATGGTGGTGACACCAGGCTAGCAAGAAAGCAAGAAAAACAGGGATATCTTGGATCAAGCACTAGTAAAATTAGATTTGCTCCAATATTTATTTCTTTTTGGCTTCTTGTTATTGAGATGATAAAGAACTGAAATGTTTAAAGGGAGGCTTCCCTGGTGGCTCAGTGGTATAGAACCCACCTGCCAATGCAGGAGACACGGGTTTGATCCTTGATCCAAGAAGATCCCATATGCTACAGAGCAGCTAAGCCCCTGGGCCACAGCTAGTGAGCCCATGCTTTAGAGCTGGGGAACCACAACTACTGAGCCCATGCTCCAAAACAAGAAAAGCCACTGCAATGAGAAGCCCAAAGCACATCACAGCCAGAGAGTAGCCCCTACTCTACACAACTAGAGAAAAACCTGCACAGCAACCTGGACACCAGAAGTACATAAATAAAACTGAAAAAAAAATTTAAGGTAAATCTGAATCAGCTTGGGGATATCTGATTTCATCTCTCAGGACCTTATTGAGCTCAATAGGGTTTCTGCTATTGTGAGTGAAGATGGAGCTATAGAATCATGAAGCTGTAGAATCATGACCCTAATAAATAGTTCGTCAGTCAAATATTTTTACTTTCATTTTACAGGCAAAGCTACTGTGGCCCAGAGTCTTGTCTAAATTAAACAGCTAGAATAAATAAGACAGTTTTTTTTTCTTTAAAGAGCAGTGGCATTAAATGTCTTTCCCCTGCTCATATCTCCTTTTCTTTGTCCTTAGTGATTACAGTTGCTTAGGAAAGTCTCACATTTCCCTTTGAGAAATAGAAACAAAAGTCTCTGGCTTTTTTTCCTTTTTTTCCTGATAAAGGAAAGAAATGTGCTGTAGAAGCAGAAATGGTCATAATAAAGAGAACCCAGATATAAAATTCTCTCTCAATTAGCCTTAAGTGTTAAGGCTTCATTTTTTGAGTTAAGAGGAAGGAACTTCAACTTGATGAATTTTGATGTGGAAAAAATTTTTGAGGTTGTTAATACTGAGTACAGTGTGTGTCATAAACAGACTCCAGAGAAATAGCTCAGCTGCATGTGCTTGGGTGTGTGGGATCTGGTTGTGCCTGTTCCTTGAGGCTTTGCCCTGGTCATTGACTGTTGGACACCAAGGCCTTCTCATTATTCATCCTTAAACCAGAATGCTTTGGTTTATGGTGGTGACACCAGGCTAGCAAGAAAGCAAGAAAAACAGGGATATCTTGGATCAAGCACTAGTAAAATTAGATTTGCTCCAGGTAGAACAAATCTGTGGCCCAGTAAACTGGGCTACATGCTGAGTCACAGAGATGAATCAAGCAGAAGCCTCACCCTCCAGGAATCTCAGGTTGCCTGATGAGATAGGTAACCAAATATTATAACTTCTAATGCACATGTGTTATAAGAGGGTTAACAAAACATTTAATTTTCATGGATGTGTCACAGGTTTTACGAGCTGCCCTTTGTCCTGTACCACCTGGTGCGTGAAGGGTAAGGGTCTTTAGGCAGAGAGAGTAGTGTGAGCAAAGATATAGAAGCATGTTTGGGGGAGAGTGTGTTAAATATTTTGAGTAGCTGGAACATAAGACCCTTGATGTGGATCTGAGGAGGACAAGGATGGAAATGGAGTTGAGGCAGGAAAGACAGGCTGGAGTCAGGATGTGAAGAACTTTGAATCTGGATCATTGAATTGGATCATCTGTCCTAAGTTAGGACAGACACCAGGCAGATGTGAGCATCCAGGGATGCAGTTCATCTTCTCTTGCAATTAGGAATTAATCTGTTGCCCTTTAGTTTTCTAAACCAAATAAAATCAAGTTGCATTTGCTAGAGTTGGCTGTGTCTTGACCATGTTTCGTGAAGTCCATTCTTTGGAACTAGCAGAAACCCCCCAAAACTTGGGGGTTTATATGCTCCAGAAAATGGGGAAAACGGGGCCTGATATTTTTCCTGAGTGCTCATTACAGTTACCTTGGCACCTGCTGACACACAGCACTGATGATGTCAGTGTCACTTCCACTGACCACCAGCTTGGCTGAGAGAAGCCCCAGCAATGGCCTCGACTGCCTCAGAGAGCCTATCACTGTGGTGGTGAATTTTGATGTGGAAAAAATTTTTGAGGTTGTTAATACTGAGTACAGTGTGTGTCATAAACAGACTCCAGAGAAATAGCTCAGCTGCATGTGCTTGGGTGTGTGGGATCTGGTTGTGCCTGTTCCTTGAGGCTTTGCCCTGGTCATTGACTGTTGGACACCAAGGCCTTCTCATTATTCATCCTTAAACCAGAATGCTTTGGTTTATGGTGGTGACACCAGGCTAGCAAGAAAGCAAGAAAAACAGGGATATCTTGGATCAAGCACTAGTAAAATTAGATTTGCTCCAGGTAGAACAAATCTGTGGCCCAGTAAACTGGGCTACATGCTGAGTCACAGAGATGAATCAAGCAGAAGCCTCACCCTCCAGGAATCTCAGGTTGCCTGATGAGATAGGTAACCAAATATTATAACTTCTAATGCACATGTGTTATAAGAGGGTTAACAAAACATTTAATTTTCATGGATGTGTCACAGGTTTTACGAGCTGCCCTTTGTCCTGTACCACCTGGTGCGTGAAGGGTAAGGGTCTTTTAGGCAGAGAGAGTAGTGTGAGCAAAGATATAGAAGCATGTTTGGGGGAGAGTGTGTTAAATATTTTGAGTAGCTGGAACATAAGACCCTTGATGTGGATCTGAGGAGGACAAGGATGGAAATGGAGTTGAGGCAGGAAAGACAGGCTGGAGTCAGGATGTGAAGAACTTTGAATCTGGATCATTGAATTGGATCATCTGTCCTAAGTTAGGACAGACACCAGGCAGATGTGAGCATCCAGGGATGCAGTTCATCTTCTCTTGCAATTAGGAATTAATCTGTTGCCCTTTAGTTTTCTAAACCAAATAAAATCAAGTTGCATTTGCTAGAGTTGGCTGTGTCTTGACCATGTTTCGTGAAGTCCATTTTTTGGGAACTAGCAGAAACCCCCCAAAACTTGGGGGTTTATATGATCCAGAAAATGGGGAAAACGGGGCCTGATATTTTTCCTGAGTGCTCATTACAGTTACCTTGGCACCTGCTGACACACAGCACTGATGATGTCAGTGTCACTTCCACTGACCACCAGCTTGGCTGAGAGAAGCCCCAGCAATGGCCTTGACTGCCTCAGAGAGCCTATCACTGTGGTGGTGAAGGCTTTTGACAACCACATTCAGAATCTCTACACGTGTCTACAAGTTTCCCTGCATACAGGACTCTTCTCATAGTGCCACTCAGAAAACTAAGAATGTTGACTTTTAAGCCAGCTCTGGAATGACTCGAGTCTCCTCAAGCCCCTCTGCTCCCTCTTACAGTGCTGATTGTAGTAAGAATGCCCTTCCTCTCCTTTCCCCGAAGACCCCTCACCCAGTGCAACAATCAGGGTTCCAGACTTTCTGTCCCTCAGGATCTGAACTGTCCCCCATGCTCTGAGGCACTGGCTAGAGTCTGCTCTGGTATCACAGGTTCCTCTCCCTTTACTCCTGGGGATTCTTTTCAGAATCTGCATCTCATTTGAAACCTGAATCCCACGGATTTCACCACAGTGCCTTGCCAGGCAATTGGAGTGGATCCTCTGGATCACTTTCTGTCCCTTAACACTTCAAGTCTATGGGATAACCTAAGAGTGGGACCAGACCCTTAGACAAACTGATTAGACAGAGACTTAAACCTGGGTCTCCTTTCTCCCGACCCTAGGTTGTCTGTTCCTCGTGGTCTCTCTCCCTGGGGGTGATCCCAAGGAGCCATCTCCAGGCTGCAGGTCCCGCCCCACCCCCGGCCCGGGGCTCGAATCGACTCCGCCCCCTGGAAGCCAGTTCCCTAGGCAGCCAGCTGCCGTAGCCGATCCCGTAAGAATCTGGATCATTGAATTGGATCATGCACCAGGCAGATGTGAGCATCCAGGGATGCAGTTCATCTTCTCTTGCAATTAGGAATTAATCTGTTGCCCTTTAGTTTTCTAAACCAAATAAAATCAAGTTGCATTTGCTAGAGTTGGCTGTGTCTTGACCATGTTTCGTGAAGTCCATTCTTTGGAACTAGCAGAAACCCCCCAAAACTTGGGGGTTTATATGATCCAGAAAATGGGGAAAACGGGGCCTGATATTTTTCCTGAGTGCTCATTACAGTTACCTTGGCACCTGCTGACACACAGCACTGATGATGTCAGTGTCACTTCCACTGACCACCAGCTTGGCTGAGAGAAGCCCCAGCAATGGCCTTGACTGCCTCAGAGAGCCTATCACTGTGGTGGTGAAGGCTTTTGACAACCACATTCAGAATCTCTACACGTGTCTACAAGTTTCCCTGCATACAGGACTCTTCTCATAGTGCCACTCAGAAAACTAAGAATGTTGACTTTTAAGCCAGCTCTGGAATGACTCGAGTCTCCTCAAGCCCCTCTGCTCCCTCTTACAGTGCTGATTGTAGTAAGAATGCCCTTCCTCTCCTTTCCCCGAAGACCCCTCACCCAGTGCAACAATCAGGGTTCCAGACTTTCTGTCCCTCAGGATCTGAACTGTCCCCCATGCTCTGAGGCACTGGCTAGAGTCTGCTCTGGTATCACAGGTTCCTCTCCCTTTACTCCTGGGGATTCTTTTCAGAATCTGCATCTCATTTGAAACCTGAATCCCACGGATTTCACCACAGTGCCTTGCCAGGCAATTGGAGTGGATCCTCTGGATCACTTTCTGTCCCTTAACACTTCAAGTCTATGGGATAACCTAAGAGTGGGACCAGACCCTTAGACAAACTGATTAGACAGAGACTTAAACCTGGGTCTCCTTTCTCCCGACCCTAGGTTGTCTGTTCCTCGTGGTCTCTCTCCCTGGGGGTGATCCCAAGGAGCCATCTCCAGGCTGCAGGTCCCGCCCCACCCCCGGCCCGGGGCTCGAATCGACTCCGCCCCCTGGAAGCCAGTTCCCTAGGCAGCCAGCGCCGTGCACAGTAAGCCGATCCCTCCCGCCGGAGCCCAGCGTTGAGCTAGGCTGCGCGCTGCGGCCGCCGAAGCACCATGGCCCAGCCCGTGCAACTAGCGCCCGATTCCTTGGCGCTGGTGCTGTGCAGGCTGGAGGCGCAGGAGGCGGCGGAGGAGCCGGTTGGGCGCGCTGTGTTCCGCGCCTTCCGTCGCGCCAACGCGCGCTGCTTCTGGAACTCGAGGTTGGCGCGCGCCGCCTCGCGGCTGGCCTTCCAGGGCTGGCTGCGGCGCGGAGTGCTGCTGGTGCACGCGCCTCCCGCCAGCCTGCAGGCTCTGCGCGACGCCTGGTGCCGCCGGGCCTTGCGCCCACCGCGCGGCTTCCGCATCCGGGCGGTAGGTGAGTGCGGGACCCAGAGGGGAGGGCGCCTTGAGCGAGTAGCAGGACCGAACCTCAGCCCCTGGGGCGTGTGCGCTCGAGGCTCAACTCCTAAGGGAGTGAGAGCTGGCGGTGGAGAATGAGGGGTTCGGAGGGCAGACTGAGTGACTGGCGAAGGCCTGTCCTCTTGCGTCGACAAAGGAGCTTCGATCTCCAAGACGTTCCTGGGCCAACTTTAGGATGTCTCCATTTCTCAGTTCTTTCAGCCAGTGAAATGGACAGATCTTGGTCAAAGGAACTTTCAACTTGGAAAATTGATGGTTTAGGGATAGGGTTTAGGGCCCAGGGAGCCCAAACTGTGTAGTCAGTAGACAAGGGCCTCATGGGGGTGCTTAGGAACTGTACACCAGGAACTGGTCAGAATCTACCCATCGTGAACTGGCTGCTGTTTTGTTTCAAATTACACAACTTGGAGCGGACACAGGCTATGGTTTTCATGCCCTTCTGTTCTGGGTGGTGTGGTGGCCTTGGATCAGAGCCTAGTGGAAGGTTTGGGGGTCGTTAACTGCTAGGGAAAAAGAAATGACAAATGGTGCTCCGGACACGTCTAATTCCATTAGCTAAATAGGGAGAATTCCTCTTTTCCAGTCTTTTCAGAGAGCCCATTTGTTAGGAGACAGCAGGTTTTTGCTTTTGTGAAATAGCTTCTCATTAAGAACATAAACCACTGTATCACTGAGTGGTCTGTTACCCACTAAACGTAGGTGGGTGCCAGCTCCCTGTTCTATTTGCATTTATGTGGGACTGTGAGGATCATTCGATGTTATTCTATTGACAAGTCACCAGTTGTTCCAGCCCTAAATTTTGCCTCCTACCAAGTCTCAGCCCATAGATCATCCTCAGAGGAGGAGAAGCAAATAAAAAACATTTGTTTTAGTCTCCAGGTGTAAGGGAGCAGGATAGCATGAAGCAATTGATGATGTGTATCATCTGCTCTGACATCCTGAACCAGTGAGGTTAAACCTTGGCTTCTCATTGCCATTCATCCAGTTCTCTGTGTTGCCTCTACCTACCCCACTTTTCTTTCCCTAAGAGCAAAAAAGAGCTCACTTGCAAAGCCGCATATACACATTGCATCCTTTACTTGTCGGAGTGAGTGAAGAAAATAGGTTTCTGGCTTTGATAGTGGTGAGCCAAATAGCCAAGCAGAATTCTCAAAGGGAAGGGGTCATTCAGATAGGTTGGATGAAAAGCTCTTTTCAGTCCTGTGTCTTCAGTTTTTCTGGTTTGAATTAGTGGTTGCATTCTCTGGTTCCCCCACCTCCTTTCAAAGGGTGAGCAAAGAGTACCATGCAGAGAGAGAGTGGATGGAGTTGGGATCTGGACCTGAGGGTGAAATAGAGAGGATTTGTGCTAAGCCAGAGGCAGCCTCATTGCAGTTCAGGATGTGATGAACACTATTCTATGAAGTGTGTAGCACACAGTGTTCTTTACGCTGGGTCATTTCTGATGGGGACTCGTGGCAAGAATGATTTTGAGGTTTTTAACAGAGTACTGATAAGAATACGAACATTTAGCTGTAATTTGTACAAAACCACTTACGTGGATATTTTGAGGCGCAAAACATGAAAGATCTTATTTGATGCTGATCAGTGACTACACATGGAGAGAGAAGTTTGTTTTAAATATAGTTGCTAATTACTAGTCTAACTTTGGGGTCAAATTGCAGGAGAGATAAGGAACATAAAAACAAATGGTGCTCCGGACACGTCTAATTCCATTAGCTAAATAGGGAGAATTCCTCTTTTCCAGTCTTTTCAGAGAGCCCATTTGTTAGGAGACAGCAGGTTTTGCTTTTGTGAAATAGCTTCTCATTAAGAACATAAACCACTGTATCACTGAGTGGTCTGTTACCCACTAAACGTAGGTGGGTGCCAGCTCCCTGTTCTATTTGCATTTATGTGGGACTGTGAGGATCATTCGATGTTATTCTATTGACAAGTCACCAGTTGTTCCAGCCCTAAATTTTGCCTCCTACCAAGTCTCAGCCCATAGATCATCCTCAGAGGAGGAGAAGCAAATAAAAAACATTTGTTTTAGTCTCCAGGTGTAAGGGAGCAGGATAGCATGAAGCAATTGATGATGTGTATCATCTGCTCTGACATCCTGAACCAGTGAGGTTAAACCTTGGCTTCTCATTGCCATTCATCCAGTTCTCTGTGTTGCCTCTACCTACCCCACTTTTCTTTCCCTAAGAGCAAAAAAGAGCTCACTTGCAAAGCCGCATATACACATTGCATCCTTTACTTGTCGGAGTGAGTGAAGAAAATAGGTTTCTGGCTTTGATAGTGGTGAGCCAAATAGCCAAGCAGAATTCTCAAAGGGAAGGGGTCATTCAGATAGGTTGGATGAAAAGCTCTTTTCAGTCCTGTGTCTTCAGTTTTTCTGGTTTGAATTAGTGGTTGCATTCTCTGGTTCCCCCACCTCCTTTCAAAGGGTGAGCAAAGAGTACCATGCAGAGAGAGAGTGGATGGAGTTGGGATCTGGACCTGAGGGTGAAATAGAGAGGATTTGTGCTAAGCCAGAGGCAGCCTCATTGCAGTTCAGGATGTGATGAACACTATTCTATGAAGTGTGTAGCACACAGTGTTCTTTACGCTGGGTCATTTCCCCTGATGGGGGACTCGTGGCAAGAATGATTTTGAGGTTTTTAACAGAGTACTGATAAGAATACGAACATTTAGCTGTAATTTGTACAAAACCACTTACGTGGATATTTTGAGGCGCAAAACATGAAAGATCTTATTTGATGCTGATCAGTGACTACACATGGAGAGAGAAGTTTGTTTTAAATATAGTTGCTAATTACTAGTCTAACTTTGGGGTCAAATTGCAGGAGAGGAGGCATCAAGGCGGCTCTTGGGTCATCTTAAGAGTCCAAGAAGATAGTGAAGGCAGGAGGAATGGACTAACCCCAAAGAAATTGGAAGTTTCAGTTCACTTGCTTTCCGGAATCTGACAGCACTGGCTTCTAGAAGCTAAAATGGGCTTCTAGAAAGGCAAGGAAAAGCAGCTGAAAACTAATGCAGGTTTTCACTCCACACTGTCTACTTTGTGGGAAAGAGCAAACTGCTAGGAAAACGGCAAAAAGAATCAGTTTGGTCAAATCAATTTGATCTCTTTTTTATCGATTTTTTTGTTTTGTTTTGTTTTTTAAAACTCCTGTACTCTTTCTTATATAAGGGGTTTCCCTGGTGGCTCAGCAGTAAAGAATCTGCCTAATGTAGGAGATGCAGGTTTGATCCCTGGGTTGAGAAGATCCCTTGGAGAAGGAAATGGCAACCCACTCTCGTATTCTTGCCTGGGAAATCTCATAGACAGAAGAGCCTGGCAGGCTACAGTTCATAGGGTTGCAAAGAGTCAGACATGACTTAGTGATTAAACAACAACTCCTGTATAAGAACATTTGGGATTAGGAAGTGTTGCTGGCCAGCTCAGACAGAATGCAGGGAGGAGAGGAGGGATGGTCATCAGCTTTATAAACCCACTGTGCTCCATGGGCCCTTCTCCTAGGCTTCTGGACCTGGGGCTCATGGTGGCCTTGTCAGATCTGAGGAAGGAGTGCTGTGGCCAAGCAGACAGGAGTGACTGAGCCCCAGGAACAAATCTGAGTTTAAGGCCTGCACGAGTTTGTTTCCCTCGTGTATTGTGCATCTGTTTTTCCTCTTCCCTTTCTCTTCCTCAGCTTTACTCTGATGAGAAAAATGTTTCCAGACAAAGGGTCTATAGCAGGATAACCAGGTCATGCTCTAGTCCTCAAGTGTTTTCTGTTTCTTTTTTTTAAATTAGCAAATGACCTTAACAAATGAAAGGGTTGAGCTCTGGAAGCTTCCCAGACTGTGGGTGGTAGAGGTAGGGGACACCTGTGTTTGTTTGGGTGACTCAGTTCTTACTCGAGGACCACACCCACTGGGAAGTTGAAAGGTTAATGATGGCTTCCTGGGGTAAGGGAGGCGAGGCCACTTGGCCAGACCAGTTTGTTTTCGGAAATTTATAGCTGAAATACCCCTGCTCTTTTACCCCCAGTGTGGCCTTTTATCTTTTTTCATTGAATGAGAATGAAAATAAGATTGCCTGTGGAGTTTTCCTTGGCGGTCCAGTGGTTAGGATTCTGGGCTTTCACTGCTGTGGCCTGGGTTTCAATCCTGGAAACAGATCCTGCAAGCCGCCTGCCATAAAAACAAACAAAAATGCCTGTGGCTTTTTCAAATACATTAATACTTCGAAAATGCCTGTGGCCATAAAGGATGTAGCATGAAGGCCTGTACTATCATATGTGAAGAAAATAGCTATAGTCATTGCTCTGTGAGAAAAGGAGATCCTTCAGGAGTGCTGTATGACGGTCTGGAGGGGTGGGATGGGGGGGATATACATATGACTAATCTGGGAACATACATATCTGTAAACAACAAAACTCTGTAATTTAAAGTAAAATAAAAGTTTTTAAAAAATGCCTGTGGCTTTTCCAAAATACATTAATACTTCATTAATATATTCACATGCTAGGTACTGTTCTAGTTTTTATTTTTTTTAGTGTATCTTTCATTCAGAGTTGTGTGTGTTCCAGAAGAAAATGGAATCAGCCTGTATATTTCATATTTAGTTCAAGAAGGGAGAGCTGGGGCTTCCCTGGTGGGGCGATGGGTAAAGAGTCTGCCTTGCAGTGCAGGGGGCTCAGGTTTGATCCATGGCCCAGGAAGATCTCATGTGCCACGGAGCGGTTGGGCCGGTGTGTCCAATTAGGAGCCAGCGCTCTGGAGCACATGCGCCCAGAGCTGTTGCTCTACAGCGAGAGAGGCCACTGCAATGGGAGACCGACACAGGCGGAAGAATAAAGATGGATGAAAATAAATAAATAAATAAATAAATAAATAACAATAAAAGAGGCCAAAAATTTAAAAAAAAAAAAAGGGAAGGGAGATCTGAGTGGTATCCTGTGTGCTGGAAGCTGGCTGATTCACGCGCACTCCGGTCTGTGCCACTGTGACAGATGTGGGCACCGCAAGTGTCTGATGCAGCACCTTTAGAGGACCACACCCACTGGGAAGTTGAAAGGTTAATGATGGCTTCCTGGGGTAAGGGAGGCGAGGCCACTTGGCCAGACCAGTTTGTTTTCGGAAATTTATAGCTGAAATACCCCTGCTCTTTTACCCCCAGTGTGGCCTTTTATCTTTTTTCATTGAATGAGAATGAAAATAAGATTGCCTGTGGAGTTTTCCTTGGCGGTCCAGTGGTTAGGATTCTGGGCTTTCACTGCTGTGGCCTGGGTTTCAATCCTGGAAACAGATCCTGCAAGCCGCCTGCCATAAAAACAAACAAAAATGCCTGTGGCTTTTTCAAATACATTAATACTTCGAAAATGCCTGTGGCCATAAAGGATGTAGCATGAAGGCCTGTACTATCATATGTGAAGAAAATAGCTATAGTCATTGCTCTGTGAGAAAAGGAGATCCTTCAGGAGTGCTGTATGACGGTCTGGAGGGGTGGGATGGGGGGGATATACATATGACTAATCTGGGAACATACATATCTGTAAACAACAAAACTCTGTAATTTAAAGTAAAATAAAAGTTTTTAAAAAATGCCTGTGGCTTTTCCAAAATACATTAATACTTCATTAATATATTCACATGCTAGGTACTGTTCTAGTTTTTATTTTTTTTAGTGTATCTTTCATTCAGAGTTGTGTGTGTTCCAGAAGAAAATGGAATCAGCCTGTATATTTCATATTTAGTTCAAGAAGGGAGAGCTGGGGCTTCCCTGGTGGGGCGATGGGTAAAGAGTCTGCCTTGCAGTGCAGGGGGCTCAGGTTTGATCCATGGCCCAGGAAGATCTCATGTGCCACGGAGCGGTTGGGCCGGTGTGTCCAATTAGGAGCCAGCGCTCTGGAGCACATGCGCCCAGAGCTGTTGCTCTACAGCGAGAGAGGCCACTGCAATGGGAGACCGACACAGGCGGAAGAATAAAGATGGATGAAAATAAATAAATAAATAAATAAATAAATAACAATAAAAGAGGCCAAAAATTTAAAAAAAAAAAAAGGGAAGGGAGATCTGAGTGGTATCCTGTGTGCTGGAAGCTGGCTGATTCACGCGCACTCCGGTCTGTGCCACTGTGACAGATGTGGGCACCGCAAGACCTGCTTCTGATTCGTCTCAGCAGGGGTTCCCTGGGGTGTGCTTTAGAGGATACTAAAGATCAGGCTGGTCCAGGCTGTTGAAGGGAACATGATGGGTGGGTCTTCCCGCCTCTCCTCGTGTCTCTCCTACTTGCTCCTTGAAACATCTGTGAGCACAGAGAGATAGCCAAGTAAAATGACAAGTGCTCCAGAAGTGTAGAGTTCAGTCACTAATTTCTGCTAAGGGTAAATTTCAAAATCTATTCTGGGATCTTGTTTGGCAGCAGAACAGCTCCAGGGTACTAGGGGCCTGATGGTACAAGAGCTGGGCAAACATCTGAAATGTTCTGACTTACCTGATTTGGGGAATGGCCAGGGGCAGTATGGAGAGATGAGGAGAGGAAATAGTCCAAATTCTATTTTTCCTTGTTTCTGAAGTCCTATCGTGAATTGGCAGTAGGGCATCTTGTTAGGTGCAGGAGCTAGTGGAATTTTTGGATGAAGTTTAACACTTAGTGAAATGTACACATCAGAAGTGTAGTATTTGATGCATTTTTTTCATATAATATACATGAGTGTGACTGAAATTTCCAGCAGGGTTTAAAGCATTATCATTACCCTAGATAGTTTCCTCTTGCCCCTTCCCAGTCAGCTCTGCCACCGCCCTCAGGAGTAACCACTATTCTGATTTTTTAAACCATACATTGTTTGCTTGTTCAAGAACTTCACATAAATGGAATCCTAGACTATATACTCTTTTGTATGAGGATTCTTTCATTCAGCCCAATGTATCTGAGATTCATCTCTGTTTCATTACTAATTTATTCTTTTTATTGCACAGTAGAATTCCATTTTACTAATATCCATATATCACTGTTTATTTGTTTATCCTTACATGGACTTCTGGGATGTTTCCAGTTTATCACTATTATGAAAAAGCTTTCATAAATTTTTATGTACACCTTTTTTATGCTTTTGTTTCTTCTGGGTCCCTATTTAGGAGAGGAATTACTGACTCATTAAGGAGGTTATTTTTAATTTTATGTTTCATTTTATGGCATCTTTTCCCAAAATGCTTGTACCATTTACACTCATTTTATACCCATTCTGTGAAGTGAGACATTTTGATTGTTCCACATCTTTGCCAATATTTGATGTTGTCAGTCTAATTTTGGTGGTATATAGTGATATCTTACAGTTTTAATTTGCACTCCCACATTTTATACTAGAAGTTTTATAATTTTACAGTTTTACATTTAGGTCTCTCATGATTTCCACGGAGCTCAGTGGTAAAGAATCCGCCTTCCAATACATTTAGGTCTCTGATTCATTTTAGGTTTTGTGAATGGTATGGTGTGTAGTTTGAAGGCTTTTTTTTTTTTTTCTTATGGGTGTCTAGATGTTTATGACAATTTTTTGAAAAGACTAGACTTTTTCATTGAATTTCATTTTTGCAACTTTGTGGAAAATCAATTTGAGTATATATGTAAGGGTCTTACTTCCAGTCATCTTGAGTCTATCCTTTACCAGTACTATACTATTACACTTTATAGTGAGACTTGAAATCAGATATTGTGAGTCCTCAAACTTGTTCCTCAAAATTGTTTTGACTAAGTTCTTTTTCTTTACACATAAATTTTAGAATCAACTTGTCAATTTCTTTAAAAAGATACACCTGACATTTTAATTGGGTTTGTATTGAAACTATAGATTAATTTGAAATTAGATGGAAAATTCATCCTGGGTTTCTCAAACTCCTCTTTTAGAAATGCAGGGTTTAAAACATTATCATTACCCTAGATAGTTTCCTCTTGCCCTTCCCAGTCAGCTCTGCCACCGCCTCAGGAGTAACCACTATTCTGATTTTTAAACCATACATTGTTTGCTTGTTCAAGAACTTCACATAAATGGAATCCTAGACTATATACTCTTTTGTATGAGGATTCTTTCATTCAGCCCAATGTATCTGAGATTCATCTCTGTTTCATTACTAATTTATTCTTTTTATTGCACAGTAGAATTCCATTTTACTAATATCCATATATCACTGTTTATTTGTTTATCCTTACATGGACTTCTGGGATGTTTCCAGTTTATCACTATTATGAAAAAGCTTTCATAAATTTTTATGTACACCTTTTTTATGCTTTTGTTTCTTCTGGGTCCCTATTTAGGAGAGGAATTACTGACTCATTAAGGAGGTTATTTTTAATTTTATGTTTCATTTTATGGCATCTTTTCCCAAAATGCTTGTACCATTTACACTCATTTTATACCCATTCTGTGAAGTGAGACATTTTGATTGTTCCACATCTTTGCCAATATTTGATGTTGTCAGTCTAATTTTGGTGGTATATAGTGATATCTTACAGTTTTAATTTGCACTCCCACATTTTATACTAGAAGTTTTATAATTTTACAGTTTTACATTTAGGTCTCTCATGATTTCCACGGAGCTCAGTGGTAAAGAATCCGCCTTCCAATACATTTAGGTCTCTGATTCATTTTAGGTTTTGTGAATGGTATGGTGTGTAGTTTGAAGGCTTTTTTTTTTTTTTCTTATGGGTGTCTAGATGTTTATGACAATTTTTTGAAAAGACTAGACTTTTTCATTGAATTTCATTTTTGCAACTTTGTGGAAAATCAATTTGAGTATATATGTAAGGGTCTTACTTCCAGTCATCTTGAGTCTATCCTTTACCAGTACTATACTATTACACTTTATAGTGAGACTTGAAATCAGATATTGTGAGTCCTCAAACTTGTTCCTCAAAATTGTTTTGACTAAGTTCTTTTTTTCTTTACACATAAATTTTAGAATCAACTTGTCAATTTCTTTAAAAAAGATACACCTGACATTTTAATTGGGTTTGTATTGAAACTATAGATTAATTTGAAATTAGATGGAAAATTCATCCTGGGTTTTTCTCAAACTCCTCTGGTTTTAGAAATGATACTCATGCATCTTGGGAACCAGCCCCCGCTCCCCTGCAATTCCAGGCAGACTGGGGTGATTGGTTACCCTTATTTGGAGAGAATTGACATCTTAGTGATTCATGAACATGTTATATCTCTGAGTGTTCTTAATTTCTCTTGGAAGTGGTTTGTACTTTTTTTTTTTTAATTTTTATTTATTTATTTTTGGCTGTGCTGGGTCTTTGTTGATGTGTGGGTTTAACTGCTCTGCGGTATGTGGGATCTTCCAGGATCAGGGCTCGAACCTGTGTCTCCCTGCATTGGCAGACGGGTTCTTATCCACTGAGCCACAAGGGAAGCCCCATGGTTTGTACTTCTAAGTGTTTAAGTCTTGAATGTCTTTTGTTAATTTATGTCCCTGAGAACAATTTTGGATTCTATTATAAATAGAATTACTTTAAAATAAACTTTCTATTTTAGAATAATTTTACATTTATGGAAAACTGCAAAGGTAGTAGAGTTATATTCACCATTCAATTTCATAATTTTTTAAACTTTATTTTTAAAAAACTTGATATATAATCCCCATAAAATTGGTATAAAATTCAATGGGTTTTAATATATTCACAGTCTTGTACAATCATTCCCATTATCCAGTTCCAGACCAATTCATCACCCTCCAAAGAAACTCTGTACCCACTAGAAATTTCTCCCCATTCTCTTCTCCTGCAAACTACTGCAAACCTGTAGTCTACCTTCTACCTTTATAAATTTGCCTAATCTGGACATTTCATGTAAATGGAGTCACACAATATGTGGTCTTTTGTGTCTGGTTATATTTTACCTAGTATAATGTTTTTAAGGTTCATTCATGTATATTATGTACTTCATTTTTATGACTGAGTAATCTATCAAATTGCTAACATCCATTGGATCATTGAAAAGGCAAGAAAATTCCAGAAAAACATTTACTTCTGCTTCGTTGTCTACGCCAAAGCCTGATTGCGTGGATCACAACGAACTATGGGAAATTCTTAGAGGTGGGAATACCAGATCACCTTACTTGCCTCCTGAGAAACCTATATGCAGGACAAAAAGAAACAGAACCAGGCATCAAACAATGGACTGGTTCCAAAATGGAAAAGGAGTTCATCGAGGCTATATATTGTCAGCCTGTTTATTTAACTTGTCTGAATGAAGCACAAACTAGAATCAGGATTGCCATAAGAAATATCAGTAACCTCAGGTACACAGATAATGCCACCCTTATGGCAGAAAGTGAGGAAGAGCTAAAGAGTCTCCTGATGAAGGTGAAAGAGGAGAGTGAAAAAGCTGGCTTAAAATGCAACATTCAAAAAATGAAGATGATGAATCTGGTCCCATCACTTCATGGCAAATAGATGGGGAAAAAGTGGAAACCGTGACAGAATATTTTCCTGGACTCCAAAATCACTGCAGATGGTGACCTCAGCCATGAAATTAAAATACACTTACTTCTTGGAAGAAAAGCTATGACAAACCTAGACATCACATTAAAAAGCAGAGATATCACTTTGCCAGCAAAGGTTTGTCTAGTCAAAGCTATGCTTTTCCCATTAGTCATGTGGATGTGCGAGTTTGACCATAAAGAAGGCTGAGTTCCAAAGAATTAATGCCTTGAACTGTGGTTTTGGAGAAGACTCTTGAGAGTCCCTTGGACTACAAGGAGATCAAACCAGTCAATCCTAAAGGAAATCAACCCTGAATATTCATTGGAATGACTGATGCTAAAGCTGAAGCTTCAATACTTTGGCTACTTCATGGAAAGAGAGGAATTGTTGAAAAAGACCCTGATGCTGGGGAAAATAGGAGAAGGGCACAACAGAGGACAAGATGTTTGGATGTAATCACCAAGTCAATGGACATGAGTTTGAGCAAACTTTAGGAGATAGTGAAGGACAAGGAAGCATGGCATGTTGCAGTCCATGTGATTCAAAGAGTTGAACATGACTGAGCATTCTATTGTATGGACATACCACATTTTGCTTTTTATTCATCAGTGGATAATTGAGTTGGTTCCACTTTTTGGCCACTATGAATACTGCTATAAACATTCCTGTGCAAGTCTGTGTGTATTGCGTTGGAAAATTCCAGAAAAACATTTACTTCTGCTTCGTTCACGCCAAAGCCTGATTGGGAAAATTCTTAGAGGTGGGAATACCAGATCACCTTACTTGCCTCCTGAGAAACCTATATGCAGGACAAAAAGAAACAGAACCAGGCATCAAACAATGGACTGGTTCCAAAATGGAAAAGGAGTTCATCGAGGCTATATATTGTCAGCCTGTTTATTTAACTTGTCTGAATGAAGCACAAACTAGAATCAGGATTGCCATAAGAAATATCAGTAACCTCAGGTACACAGATAATGCCACCCTTATGGCAGAAAGTGAGGAAGAGCTAAAGAGTCTCCTGATGAAGGTGAAAGAGGAGAGTGAAAAAGCTGGCTTAAAATGCAACATTCAAAAAATGAAGATGATGAATCTGGTCCCATCACTTCATGGCAAATAGATGGGGAAAAAGTGGAAACCGTGACAGAATATTTTCCTGGACTCCAAAATCACTGCAGATGGTGACCTCAGCCATGAAATTAAAATACACTTACTTCTTGGAAGAAAAGCTATGACAAACCTAGACATCACATTAAAAAGCAGAGATATCACTTTGCCAGCAAAGGTTTGTCTAGTCAAAGCTATGCTTTTCCCATTAGTCATGTGGATGTGCGAGTTTGACCATAAAGAAGGCTGAGTTCCAAAGAATTAATGCCTTGAACTGTGGTTTTGGAGAAGACTCTTGAGAGTCCCTTGGACTACAAGGAGATCAAACCAGTCAATCCTAAAGGAAATCAACCCTGAATATTCATTGGAATGACTGATGCTAAAGCTGAAGCTTCAATACTTTGGCTACTTCATGGAAAGAGAGGAATTGTTGAAAAAGACCCTGATGCTGGGGAAAATAGGAGAAGGGCACAACAGAGGACAAGATGTTTGGATGTAATCACCAAGTCAATGGACATGAGTTTGAGCAAACTTTAGGAGATAGTGAAGGACAAGGAAGCATGGCATGTTGCAGTCCATGTGATTCAAAGAGTTGAACATGACTGAGCATTCTATTGTATGGACATACCACATTTTGCTTTTTATTCATCAGTGGATAATTGAGTTGGTTCCACTTTTTGGCCACTATGAATACTGCTATAAACATTCCTGTGCAAGTCTGTGTGTAGACATATAATTTATCCTTGGGTAGATTGCAGTTGGCTACTTAAAAATAATGGATGCCCTGACAGATAGCAGACATTGGGAACCCAGAGCCCCACCACGTCCCTGTACAGCCTGAAGAAACCAGAGCAGTCATCGCCCCTTTTCCCTTGAGACTGGGTACTCAAATGCCTGAGAAGGGAAATAGGTAGATAGTTAAACATAAGCAGGGTACCCAAAGGGGCCAAAGAACTGACCCTAACAATAAAGAGAGGGAGGAACGTGGTACCCAAGGATGAAAGAACAAGGCAAACTAGGATGGTCTTGGAATGCAAGACCCTTATTGTCCACCACTCCCCAGGGCTGTACGACACCACCCAATCCTTAAGACCCATAGGCCCCTCCTTGGACCCTACTGTCTTTCCCTCATGCTGGAGTCATCACTCTGCCCACCCAGTACACTGTCCAATCAGCAATGATCCTTAAGACCCCTATGCCACTCCTTAGACCCCACGTATAAAATGGATCAAAGACCCTGCTTAGGTTGGTTCTCCTTTGAGCCGACCAGCTGCTCTAGCAGCGTCTTCCGCTTTAACAATACCGATTCTCCCTTAAGCTGGCCCCCTGTACTGGCAGTGACTCTCCCTTCCCCCACTCTAATACACTTTACTTTCCTCTCAAAAATAAAAATAATGGACGAGAAATTTATTACTATTTTTCGGTTGCACTATGAGACTTGTGGGAATCTTAGTTCCCTGGACCCGGATGTGAATGCGAATCCTAACTGCTGGACCACCAGGGCATTCCCCCGTTTTCTTTTTTTGGATAATTTCTCTAGTAAGATTTCCAACTTTTTCATTACAAGTATGTTTTCTTTTTTTAATCTTTCAGCATAGCTATGCAAACTTATTTAAAAATCTTTATAATTCTACCATCTAATGTGATGGAAAAAAGCATTTGAGTTGGTTCAAAATGTTGCAGTCCATGTGATTCAAAGAGTTGAACATGACTGAGCATTCTATTGTATGGACATACCACATTTTGCTTTTTATTCATCAGTGGATAATTGAGTTGGTTCCACTTTTTGGCCACTATGAATACTGCTATAAACATTCCTGTGCAAGTCTGTGTGTAGACATATAATTTATCCTTGGGTAGATTGCAGTTGGCTACTTAAAAATAATGGATGCCCTGACAGATAGCAGACATTGGGAACCCAGAGCCCCACCACGTCCCTGTACAGCCTGAAGAAACCAGAGCAGTCATCGCCCCTTTTCCCTTGAGACTGGGTACTCAAATGCCTGAGAAGGGAAATAGGTAGATAGTTAAACATAAGCAGGGTACCCAAAGGGGCCAAAGAACTGACCCTAACAATAAAGAGAGGGAGGAACGTGGTACCCAAGGATGAAAGAACAAGGCAAACTAGGATGGTCTTGGAATGCAAGACCCTTATTGTCCACCACTCCCCAGGGCTGTACGACACCACCCAATCCTTAAGACCCATAGGCCCCTCCTTGGACCCTACTGTCTTTCCCTCATGCTGGAGTCATCACTCTGCCCACCCAGTACACTGTCCAATCAGCAATGATCCTTAAGACCCCTATGCCACTCCTTAGACCCCACGTATAAAATGGATCAAAGACCCTGCTTAGGTTGGTTCTCCTTTGAGCCGACCAGCTGCTCTAGCAGCGTCTTCCGCTTTAACAATACCGATTCTCCCTTAAGCTGGCCCCCTGTACTGGCAGTGACTCTCCCTTCCCCCACTCTAATACACTTTACTTTCCTCTCAAAAATAAAAATAATGGACGAGAAATTTATTACTATTTTTCGGTTGCACTATGAGACTTGTGGGAATCTTAGTTCCCTGGACCCGGATGTGAATGCGAATCCTAACTGCTGGACCACCAGGGCATTCCCCCGTTTTCTTTTTTTGGATAATTTCTCTAGTAAGATTTCCAACTTTTTCATTACAAGTATGTTTTCTTTTTTTAATCTTTCAGCATAGCTATGCAAACTTATTTAAAAATCTTTATAATTCTACCATCTCAGTCATCTCAGGGTCAGTCCCATTGGTTACCTTTTCCTTGGAATGTCTCATTTTTCCTGTTTCTGTGTTGTCTAGACATAGACTATGTATCATATGTTATGAGTCATATGTTGTAGACACTCTGGATTATTATGTTCCTCTTCAGAGTGGAGTTTTTTGTTTTGTTTATCAGGCAGTTAATTTGACAGCATTTAAATCTCTGAACTCTGTCTCCCCTGCAGTAAATAAATGGTTGGTTGAAATCTCTTAAGGTAGGTTGCGGGCATAATTCAGTCATGAAGTCAAGCTGATCTTAAATGCAGAATTTGGGGTTCCACCTTCATTGCTCAGTCCTGATTCAGGCATCATTTTCTTCTGCTGTAGCTGCTCCAGAGTGGCCTAGATTCTTTAAGCCAGTAAGACTGCCTTTTAGGTTTCTACTATAGTTTTAGCCTTTTGGCTTGGCTAATGGAGGCTCTCTTTATGTGAAAGGCCATACAGAAATAAGAAACTTAACCATTGCCATTTCCTTCCAAGGGGACTGCCCCTCCAGTTTCTACTGATTTTGGTTGTTTTTCAGTACTTTCAGGTAAGTTTTTTATATTTTGTCTTAAGTTTATGGTTGTTTTTTTGCAAGAGGGTTGCTCCGATAGTACTTTGTCCACTGTTATGAGAAGTGAGACCTTGGGCTTCCCTGGTGGTGCAGTCTGCCTTGCAGTGCAGGAGGCACCGGTTCGATCCTTGACCCAGGAAAATCCCACATGCGGTGGACGACGGGGTTCCCATGGAGTCTGGCCCCTGTACTGGCAGTGACTCTCCCTTCCCCCACTCTAATACACTTTACTTTCCTCTCAAAAATAAAAATAATGGACGAGAAATTTATTACTATTTTTCGGTTGCACTATGAGACTTGTGGGAATCTTAGTTCCCTGGACCCGGATGTGAATGCGAATCCTAACTGCTGGACCACCAGGGCATTCCCCCGTTTTCTTTTTTTGGATAATTTCTCTAGTAAGATTTCCAACTTTTTCATTACAAGTATGTTTTCTTTTTTTAATCTTTCAGCATAGCTATGCAAACTTATTTAAAAATCTTTATAATTCTACCATCTCAGTCATCTCAGGGTCAGTCCCATTGGTTACCTTTTCCTTGGAATGTCTCATTTTTCCTGTTTCTGTGTTGTCTAGACATAGACTATGTATCATATGTTATGAGTCATATGTTGTAGACACTCTGGATTATTATGTTCCTCTTCAGAGTGGAGTTTTTTGTTTTGTTTATCAGGCAGTTAATTTGACAGCATTTAAATCTCTGAACTCTGTCTCCCCTGCAGTAAATAAATGGTTGGTTGAAATCTCTTAAGGTAGGTTGCGGGCATAATTCAGTCATGAAGTCAAGCTGATCTTAAATGCAGAATTTGGGGTTCCACCTTCATTGCTCAGTCCTGATTCAGGCATCATTTTCTTCTGCTGTAGCTGCTCCAGAGTGGCCTAGATTCTTTAAGCCAGTAAGACTCCCTTTTTAGGTTTCTACTATAGTTTTAGCCTTTTGGCTTGGCTAATGGAGGCTCTCTTTATGTGAAAGGCCATACAGAAATAAGAAACTTAACCATTGCCATTTCCTTCCAAGGGGACTGCCCCTCCAGTTTCTACTGATTTTGGTTGTTTTTCAGTACTTTCAGGTAAGTTTTTTATATTTTGTCTTAAGTTTATGGTTGTTTTTTTGCAAGAGGGTTGCTCCGATAGTACTTTGTCCACTGTTATGAGAAGTGAGACCTTGGGCTTCCCTGGTGGTGCAGTCTGCCTTGCAGTGCAGGAGGCACCGGTTCGATCCTTGACCCAGGAAAATCCCACATGCGGTGGAGAGGCTGGACCGGTGTGTCCAATTGGGAGCCAGCGCCCAGAGCTGGTGCTCTGCAACAGGCGAGGCCACTGCAATGGGAGGCCTACATAGGCCGAAGAATAAAGATGGATGAAAATAAATAAATAAATAAACAAATACATTAAGCCAAAAAGTGAAGCCTCATTAATTTTTTTAATTTTAATTTTTATTTATTTTTTGGCTATTCTGGGTTTTCACTGCTGCCACAGGCTCTTGTCTAGTTGCAGGCTCTTGGCTACTCTCTAGTTGAGGTGAGTAGGCTTCTTGTTGCAGTGACTTCTCTTGTTGTGGGACTTGGGCTCTAGGTCACGCGGGCTTCAGTAGTTGTGACACATGGGCTCAGTAGTTGCGGCTCCAAGGCTCTAGAGCCCAGGCTCAATAGTTGAGGCTCACAGGCTTAGTTGCTCCACAGCATGTGGGATATTCCCAGATCAGGGATCAAACTCATGTCTCCTGCATTGGCAGGCGAACTCTTTACCATTGAGCTACCAGGGAAGCCCCCTCATTAATGTCTTTAAGTCCTGCCTTTTCCTCTTTTAAAACACCATTACCGGGCTTCCCTGGTGGTCCAGTGGGTGGGGACACCGCCTTGCAGTGCAAGGGGTGCCGGTTCAATCCCTGGCCTGGGAAGATCCCACGTGCCATGGAGCGGCTGGACTGATGTGTCCACCAATAGAAGTGGCCTGCCCACTCCCCTCCCTCCCCAACCCGACCCCCGCCCTAAAAAATAAATAAATAAATAAATCTTTAAAAAAGAAAAGAAAAGCACCATCAACTTGAAAATAAGCTTGGATTCCTCTTCCCTCTGCCTCATCCCCAACCAATAGGTCACCAGATTCCATGAGGGCTACTTCTTGGTGGTGTCTCTCAAACCCATCCCTTTCTCACCATTTCCATGACTGGGAGTTTAACCAACCAAGATCTCACCGTCTCCTTCCTGAATTATGGCTCTGACTTCCTCCTTGTTTGTGGTGCCACCTCCTGTCTGGCCCTGGACTCTCCAGTTCACTCCCCGTCCTTTAGGTGGACACACTCACAGCATCTGAACTGCAGGTCTCATTCTGTTCATATGCTCGAGTCCATTCTGCTTCTTAACCTTATCTTTTCAGAAAAAGTCCAGAGTCGGTTTTTATTTGTTTTTTTTTTTTTTTAATTTCAGCCTCTCTTATTGATTTTTTGTCCATTTATTTTCATCCATCTTTATTCTTTGGCCTATGTGGGCTTCCTGTTACAGTGGCCTCTCTTGTTGCAGAGCTCTGGCTCTGGGCTCATGCACTCTAGAGCGCTAGCTCATAATTGGACACACTGGTCCAGCCTTTCTGCGGCAGGTGGGATCTTCCTGGGCCAGGGATCAAACCAGTGCCCCTTGTACTTCAAGGCGGACTCTACCCACTGGACCACCAAGGACGCCCAGTCCAGAGTCTTTAACTGTAAGGCTCTCTAATCCACGTCCAACCTGAACTCCTTCTGTCTACCCACCTTCTGAGAGGTACCTGCCTTCCTATATCAGTCAGGAGTCAATCAGAGGAATAGAACCACTGTGAGATATATACTACAAGATTTATTGTAAGGAATTGGCTTAGCATGATTGTGAGGTCTGGTAAGGCAAGTTCAAATCCACAGGACTGGCCATTATGAAAGGCAGGCTGGAACTCCGGCACATACCAAGGCTGCTCTGCATATGTGGAGTTTCTTCTTTTGGGAGCCTCAGTTCTGCACTTAAACGCTTTCAACTGATAGAAACCTAAATTGTGTTGGATCATCTCTCTTAAATTATAGACAATTACATCTGTAGTTTCACAGCAAAGCCTGGCTTTGCATTTGATTGAATATGAGTGTCTGTAGTCTAGCCAGCTGACGTATAAGATTGACTATCACACTTCCCTTCAGACAGACCTGGGTGCTGTATTCTGAACACACCAGACTTTCACACAGGCTGTCTTTACATGCTGTTCCCTCTGGGTGCTTCAGATGGGTGCTCTGTTGTTACTGTTCAGTTGCTGTGTCTGATTCTGCAACACCATGGACTGCAGCGTGCCAGAATTCTCTGTCCTTCACTATCTCCCAGAGTTTGTTCAAACTTATGTCCATTGTGTTAATGGACCTAACCATCTCATCCTCTGTCGTACTCTTCTCTTCTTGCCCTCAATCTTTCCCAGAATCAGAGTCTTTTCCAGTGAATCAGCACTTCACATCAGGTGACCAAAGTATTGGAGCTTCAGCTTTAGCATCAGTCATTCCAGTGTGTATGTGGGGTTGATTTCCTTTGGGATTGACTGGTTTGATCTCCTTGATATGCAAAGAACCCTCAAGAGTCTTCTCTAAACACCGCAATTTGAAAGCATCAGTCCTTTGGTGCTCTGCCTTCTTCATGGTCCAACACTTACTTCCATACATGACTGCTGGAAAAAACAGTCAGTGCCAGGTCTTTGAAATCCAGCCTTTCTGCGGCAGGTGGGATCTTCCTGGGCCAGGGATCAAACCAGTGCCCCTTGTACTTCAAGGCGGACTCTACCCACTGGACCACCAAGGACGCCCAGTCCAGAGTCTTTAACTGTAAGGCTCTCTAATCCACGTCCAACCTGAACTCCTTCTGTCTACCCACCTTCTGAGAGGTACCTGCCTTCCTATATCAGTCAGGAGTCAATCAGAGGAATAGAACCACTGTGAGATATATACTACAAGATTTATTGTAAGGAATTGGCTTAGCATGATTGTGAGGTCTGGTAAGGCAAGTTCAAATCCACAGGACTGGCCATTATGAAAGGCAGGCTGGAACTCCGGCACATACCAAGGCTGCTCTGCATATGTGGAGTTTCTTCTTTTGGGAGCCTCAGTTCTGCACTTAAACGCTTTCAACTGATAGAAACCTAAATTGTGTTGGATCATCTCTCTTAAATTATAGACAATTACATCTGTAGTTTCACAGCAAAGCCTGGCTTTGCATTTGATTGAATATGAGTGTCTGTAGTCTAGCCAGCTGACGTATAAGATTGACTATCACACTTCCCTTCAGACAGACCTGGGTGCTGTATTCTGAACACACCAGACTTTCACACAGGCTGTCTTTACATGCTGTTCCCTCTGGGTGCTTCAGATGGGTGCTCTGTTGTTACTGTTCAGTTGCTGTGTCTGATTCTGCAACACCATGGACTGCAGCGTGCCAGAATTCTCTGTCCTTCACTATCTCCCAGAGTTTGTTCAAACTTATGTCCATTGTGTTAATGGACCTAACCATCTCATCCTCTGTCGTACTCTTCTCTTCTTGCCCTCAATCTTTCCCAGAATCAGAGTCTTTTCCAGTGAATCAGCACTTCACATCAGGTGACCAAAGTATTGGAGCTTCAGCTTTAGCATCAGTCATTCCAGTGTGTATGTGGGGTTGATTTCCTTTGGGATTGACTGGTTTGATCTCCTTGATATGCAAAGAACCCTCAAGAGTCTTCTCTAAACACCGCAATTTGAAAGCATCAGTCCTTTGGTGCTCTGCCTTCTTCATGGTCCAACACTTACTTCCATACATGACTGCTGGAAAAAACAGTCAGTGCCAGGTCTTGTTTTTGCTGACTGTCTACAGCTTCTCCATCTTTGGCTGCAAAGAATATAATCAATTTGATTTCAGTATTGACCATCTGATGATGTCCATGTGTAGAGTTGTCCCTTGTGTTGTTGAAAGAGAGTGTTTGCTATGAACAGCATGTTCTCTTCACAAAATTCTGTTAGCCTTTGCCCTGCTTTGATTTTTACTCCAAGGCCAAACTTGCCTGTTACTCCTGGTATCTCTTAACTTCCTACTTTTGCATTCTAATCACCTGTGATGAAAAGGAAATCTTTTTTTGTTATTAATTCTAGAAGGTATTGTAGGTCTTCACAGAACCATTCAACTTCAGCTTGTTAGGGCTGAGTGGTTGGGGCATAGACTTGGATTATAGTGATATTGAATGGTTTGCTTTGCCTTGATCATTGACTGAGATCATTCTGTCGTTTTTTTTAAACACCAGAATCTTTTTTGGGAGGCATAGCATTCTGTCGTTTCTGAGATTGCACCCAAATACTGCCTTTCAGACTGGCTTGTTGACTATGAGAGCTGCTTCATTTCTTCTAAGGGATTCTTGCCTACGGTAGTAGATATAATGGTCATCTGAATTAAATTCGCCCAATCCCATCCATTTTAGTTCACTAATTCCTAAAATGCCGATGTTCATTCTTGCCATCTCCTGTTGGACCATTTGCAGTTTTCCTTGATACATGGACCTAACATTCCAGGTTCCTATGCAGTACTGATCTTTACAGCGTCAGACTTCACTTTCACCACTGGACACATCCGCAACTGAGCATCGTTTTGCTTTGGCCCAGCTTTCTGGTGCTATTTCTTTACTCTTTCCCTGTAACATATTGGACATCTACTGACCTGATGGGCTTATCTTCCAGTGTCATATCTTTTCTCCTTTTCATACTGTTCATGGGCTTCTTGAGGAAACAATACTAGAGTCGTTTGCCATTCCCTTCTCCAGTGGACCACGTTTTGTCGTACCTTCTTTGAGTTATGCAAGCCCCTTCGTCATGGCAAGGCTGTGATCCATGTGATCATTTGCTTAGCCTTTTGTGACTGTGGTTTTTGTTCTGAAGGTGGTGGGATTGCAGTTCTTGCTTCTTTTATCTGCCTTCTAATGGATGAGGAGAAGAGGCTTCTATAAGCTTCCTGATAAGAGGGACTAGCTGTGGGAGAACTGGGTCTTGCTCTGGTGGGCAGAGCCATGCTCATTTAATCTTTAATCCCACTGTCTGCGATGGGAGGGACTCTGTCCTGAGGTGAGCCAGTCCTGCAGCCTGTTGGTTTTATGGTTGGACTGTTGCCGACCTCCAAGAGGACTTAAAGCAACACGCTCCTCCCAGGACTGTTGCTGCCGGGGCCCATGGTGCCCTTCTGTTTCTCCAATATCTGCCGTGAATAGAGTCACCATCACTGGATGTGCTTACATGTCTCTTGTTCTCCAAGGAAAGGCAAACTCTTCTAAGTCACCCTTGAGTTTTAGATACTTCCATCCTTCCCTCTGCTGCTGGCTGAGGGGTGAATGGCCCGGAAATGTGTGGTCATCTCCAGACTGTTTGCATTAAAACATGGTCATCTTCCTTCTTTCATTGTGCCACGCATTACAGCTCTTAAATAGCCCTGTGAATCTCACATGCAATACTACTGAAGAACAACAGTGCAAAAGTATCTTCAGTTGCAGATAGCAAAAGTGAGACTTGCAATGATAACACATTCAGTGAAGTGATGGAAGAACATACACGGACAGTAGACATATGGACATTGTGGGGAATGAACAGTGGGTGGGAGGTGTAAAGGTAGTAGCATGAAGGCCTGTACTATCATATGTGAAGAAAATAGCTATATTTGGGGGATTGGGGGCTTTGATCTTTACAGCGTCAGACTTCACTTTCACCACTGGACACATCCGCAACTGAGCATCGTTTTGCTTTGGCCCAGCTTTCTGGTGCTATTTCTTTACTCTTTCCCTGTAACATATTGGACATCTACTGACCTGATGGGCTTATCTTCCAGTGTCATATCTTTTCTCCTTTTCATACTGTTCATGGGCTTCTTGAGGAAACAATACTAGAGTCGTTTGCCATTCCCTTCTCCAGTGGACCACGTTTTGTCGTACCTTCTTTGAGTTATGCAAGCCCCTTCGTCATGGCAAGGCTGTGATCCATGTGATCATTTGCTTAGCCTTTTGTGACTGTGGTTTTTGTTCTGAAGGTGGTGGGATTGCAGTTCTTGCTTCTTTTATCTGCCTTCTAATGGATGAGGAGAAGAGGCTTCTATAAGCTTCCTGATAAGAGGGACTAGCTGTGGGAGAACTGGGTCTTGCTCTGGTGGGCAGAGCCATGCTCATTTAATCTTTAATCCCACTGTCTGCGATGGGAGGGACTCTGTCCTGAGGTGAGCCAGTCCTGCAGCCTGTTGGTTTTATGGTTGGACTGTTGCCGACCTCCAAGAGGACTTAAAGCAACACGCTCCTCCCAGGACTGTTGCTGCCGGGGCCCATGGTGCCCTTCTGTTTCTCCAATATCTGCCGTGAATAGAGTCACCATCACTGGATGTGCTTACATGTCTCTTGTTCTCCAAGGAAAGGCAAACTCTTCTAAGTCACCCTTGAGTTTTAGATACTTCCATCCTTCCCTCTGCTGCTGGCTGAGGGGTGAATGGCCCGGAAATGTGTGGTCATCTCCAGACTGTTTGCATTAAAACATGGTCATCTTCCTTCTTTCATTGTGCCACGCATTACAGCTCTTAAATAGCCCTGTGAATCTCACATGCAATACTACTGAAGAACAACAGTGCAAAAGTATCTTCAGTTGCAGATAGCAAAAGTGAGACTTGCAATGATAACACATTCAGTGAAGTGATGGAAGAACATACACGGACAGTAGACATATGGACATTGTGGGGAATGAACAGTGGGTGGGAGGTGTAAAGGTAGTAGCATGAAGGCCTGTACTATCATATGTGAAGAAAATAGCTATAGTGATTGGTCTGTGATAAAAGGGGATCCTGCAGGGGTGCTGTGTGAAGGTCTGGAGGGATAGGGTTGGGGGTATATACACATATGACTAATCTGGGAACATACATATCTGTAAACAACAAAGCTCTGTATAAGTTAAAAATAAGAGTTTAAAATATTAAAAGGGCTTCCCTGGTGGTCCAGTGGGTAAGGACACCACCTTGCAGTGCAAGGGGCGCCGGTTCGATCCCTGGCCTGGGAAGATTCCACGTGCCGCGGAGCAGCTGGACGGATGTGTCCAATTACCGAGCCCGAGCTCTGGGGCACGTGCACCCAGAGCCAGTGCTCTGCGACAACAGATGCCACCGCGATGGGAGGCTCACACGGGCCAAAGAACAAAGATGGATGAAACTAGACAAATGAAAGACCAATAGAAGTGGCCCACCTGCTCCCCTCCCTCCCCACCCCACCCCCACCAAAATAAATAAATAAATAAATCTTTAAAATATTTTTTTTTAAAAAAGTGAGACTTACAGAGTCATTTAAAGCTGTGAAGTTTTCCGATCACCCAGAACCACTTTGGTTAGTGGAGAAAACTCAGGTTGAAATTCCTGCCCTGCCACTTACTAGCTCTGTGACCTTAAGCTGGTTCCTTGGCCCTCTCAGCCTTATTGTCTTCATGGATACAAAGGAGTATATAATAGCTACTTGCCAGGTTGTTTTAAAGATAAGGTACCTGAGCGTACTCAGCCTATGCCTTGTCCAGAGTCAGTTTGGAAAACAGAAAACACAGAATCTTTAGCATGGAGGGAGAAGAAAATGTGTCTCTAGTTTCTCATTCTCTCGCCAGCCTGTCTCCACAGGGGCCTGTACTGGGGCCTTGTCTGGCACAGGTTTATATTCAAGGTCTCTGTCCTATCGTCCTTGCATCCTGTTTTATACCAGGCCCTTGGTGCTGGTCACTAGTGAGATGCAATGATAACACATTCAGTGAAGTGATGGAAGAACATACACGGACAGTAGACATATGGACATTGTGGGGAATGAACAGTGGGTGGGAGGTGTAAAGGTAGTAGCATGAAGGCCTGTACTATCATATGTGAAGAAAATAGCTATAGTGATTGGTCTGTGATAAAAGGGGATCCTGCAGGGGTGCTGTGTGAAGGTCTGGAGGATAGGGTTGGGGGTATATACACATATGACTAATCTGGGAACATACATATCTGTAAACAACAAAGCTCTGTATAAGTTAAAAATAAGAGTTTAAAATATTAAAAGGGCTTCCCTGGTGGTCCAGTGGGTAAGGACACCGCCTTGCAGTGCAAGGGGCGCCGGTTTGATCCCTGGCCTGGGAAGATCCTACGTGCCGCGGAGCAGCTGGACGGATGTGTCCAATTACCGAGCCAGAGCTCTGGAGCGCGTGCACCCAGAGCCAGTGCTCTGCGACAGCAGAGGCCACTGCGATGGGAGGCCCACAGGAGCCAAAGAACAAAGATGGATGAAAATAGAGAAATGAAAGACCAATAGAAGTGGCCCACCTGCTCCCCTCCCTCCCCCACCCCACCCCCACCAAAATAAATAAATAAATAAATCTTTAAAATATTTTTTTTAAAAAAAGTGAGACTTACAGAGTCATTTAAAGCTGTGAAGTTTTCCGATCACCCAGAACCACTTTGGTTAGTGGAGAAAACTCAGGTTGAAATTCCTGCCCTGCCACTTACTAGCTCTGTGACCTTAAGCTGGTTCCTTGGCCCTCTCAGCCTTATTGTCTTCATGGATACAAAGGAGTATATAATAGCTACTTGCCAGGTTGTTTTAAAGATAAGGTACCTGAGCGTACTCAGCCTATGCCTTGTCCAGAGTCAGTTTGGAAAACAGAAAACACAGAATCTTTAGCATGGAGGGAGAAGAAAATGTGTCTCTAGTTTCTCATTCTCTCGCCAGCCTGTCTCCACAGGGGCCTGTACTGGGGCCTTGTCTGGCACAGGTTTATATTCAAGGTCTCTGTCCTATCGTCCTTGCATCCTGTTTTATACCAGGCCCTTGGTGCTGGTCAGATCCAAAGCTCTTTGATCCTTATCTCAGACCTAAAGTGTGCCTGGTGCTATAGAAAGAGCCCTGAACTGGGCTTCTGAGTTGCAGGGAGCCTTCAGGTCAGTCACCTCACTTTTCTGGGCCTCTGGGTATTCAGCTGTGAATAACCCACTGCTTACTTTGGCTTTGTTGACTGGTTCAGGCTTCCCAACCCCTGGCTTGTCACTAGCCTGTGTAGGGATCAGCTTGTCAGTCACCTGCATCAGGAGGCCCAGGGAAAAACAGACGAAAGCTCACATTAAATTTGGTTAAGTTATTTTCCACAATCCGAGGAGCTGCACTTTCCCCTTATTCCTTCCCAGACATCTTGACTCTCTAATAGTATCCTTCTTTGTGAAGTCTCTGAAGTCTCAAAGCTGGTGGAACACTCCGTGCTGGGCCTCCCTTGCTCACACCATCATTTGTTAGGTATGCCTTGAGCCTTTACTGTGTGACTGGCCCTGTATATACACGATTCAGAGGGACAGAAGGCTCATTGACCTCAGGGAGCTCATGGGCTAGGGGCCAAATGGACAAGTGATACAGAATCATATGGAACAATAGAAGGACAGCTGACCAAGAGCCCCTTAAGTGTGTGCATGTGTTTCCAGGAAAAAGTGGTATCTGAACTGAGATGGGAAGAAAAAGTAGATGTTAATTTGATGAGAAGCACATTGTGAGCAGAGGGTGGGGGAGGGCATGAGTCCCCAGGCATGGCCCACATGGAAGAACCACAAGCAGCTAGAGCCTGGAGAGGGGCTGCCTGTGACAAGCCTGGACTGCTGTACTGAGGAATGTAGATTTGAGCCTGAAGCCACTGGAGAGTATCAAGCAGTGGAGTATATAAATGTGTGTGTGATTACTTTCATCATATTCAACACGATACATCATACACGTTTCCCAGCCTGATGGGTATGTTATCTTCCATAGAGAATGTTCCCTGCGCTGGTGGTGCCTTTGACCCCTGTGGATCCACTGCAGTTCATGCCGCTGGTGCTCAGTAAGTGGCTACTCTGTTACCTGAGTAAGACCGCAGAAAGAGCCCGAAGGCCATGCAGGAGATCTAATGCTGTCACTAGTCAGATGAATGAGCAGCTTCTCATCTGGTCCTCTTGGGGCCTCCGTTGCCTTGCCAATTGACAAGCCTTCTACCTGTCCTTGCTACTTCACAGCATTGGCATCAAGCTCAAATGAGATACTGTCTGTGAAAACACTTTGTAAACTACAAAGTGCAAGGACCAAGATGTCTTTCCATTTATTTATTATTTTTCATCAGTGTTTTCAGTGTATAAGTCTCTCACGTCCTTAGTTAAATTTATTCCTAAGGATGTTATTCTTTTTTTCTTTAGTTTTTTAAAAATATTTACTTATTTGGCTATGCTGGATCTTAGTTATGGCGTGTGGATCTAGTTCCCTGACCAGGGATCAAACCTGGGCCCCCTTGCATTGGGAACACAGTCTTAACCACTGGACCACCAGGAAAGTCCCTTGACTCTCATGTTTCGAAGTTTCTGAAGTCTCAAAGCTGGTGGAACACTCCGTGCTGGGCCTCCCTTGCTCACACCATCATTTGTTAGGTATGCCTTGAGCCTTTACTGTGTGACTGGCCCTGTATATACACGATTCAGAGGGACAGAAGGCTCATTGACCTCAGGGAGCTCATGGGCTAGGGGCCAAATGGACAAGTGATACAGAATCATATGGAACAATAGAAGGACAGCTGACCAAGAGCCCCTTAAGTGTGTGCATGTGTTTCCAGGAAAAAGTGGTATCTGAACTGAGATGGGAAGAAAAAGTAGATGTTAATTTGATGAGAAGCACATTGTGAGCAGAGGGTGGGGGAGGGCATGAGTCCCCAGGCATGGCCCACATGGAAGAACCACAAGCAGCTAGAGCCTGGAGAGGGGCTGCCTGTGACAAGCCTGGACTGCTGTACTGAGGAATGTAGATTTGAGCCTGAAGCCACTGGAGAGTATCAAGCAGTGGAGTATATAAATGTGTGTGTGATTACTTTCATCATATTCAACACGATACATCATACACGTTTCCCAGCCTGATGGGTATGTTATCTTCCATAGAGAATGTTCCCTGCGCTGGTGGTGCCTTTGACCCCTGTGGATCCACTGCAGTTCATGCCGCTGGTGCTCAGTAAGTGGCTACTCTGTTACCTGAGTAAGACCGCAGAAAGAGCCCGAAGGCCATGCAGGAGATCTAATGCTGTCACTAGTCAGATGAATGAGCAGCTTCTCATCTGGTCCTCTTGGGGCCTCCGTTGCCTTGCCAATTGACAAGCCTTCTACCTGTCCTTGCTACTTCACAGCATTGGCATCAAGCTCAAATGAGATACTGTCTGTGAAAACACTTTGTAAACTACAAAGTGCAAGGACCAAGATGTCTTTCCATTTATTTATTATTTTTCATCAGTGTTTTCAGTGTATAAGTCTCTCACGTCCTTAGTTAAATTTATTCCTAAGGATGTTATTCTTTTTTTCTTTAGTTTTTTAAAAATATTTACTTATTTGGCTATGCTGGATCTTAGTTATGGCGTGTGGATCTAGTTCCCTGACCAGGGATCAAACCTGGGCCCCCTTGCATTGGGAACACAGTCTTAACCACTGGACCACCAGGAAAGTCCCAAGGCTTTTTTTGTTTTGATACTTTTACAAATGGAATTATTTTCTTAGTTTCCATCTTAGTTCCTTGTTGATAAATAAATAGAAATGCGACTGATTTTTGTATGTTGACTTTTTTTTTTTAAATTTTGGCCTCTTTTATTGGTTTTGTATTTGTTTATTTTTCATCCATCTTTATTCTTCGGCCTGTGTGGGTGCAGTGGCCTCTTTTGTTGCAGAGCATCGGCTCTGGGCGCATGCATTCCAGAGCGCTGGCTCCTAATTGGACACACTGGTCCAGCCGCTCCGCAGCATGTGGGATCTTCCTGGGCCAGGAATCGAACCAGCGCCCCTTGCACTGCAAGGCAGACTCTCTATCTGCTTGACCACCAGGGAAGCCCCTTGTATGTTGATTTTTATATCCTGCAACATTGCTCATTTTGATGACTCATTTTAACAGTTTTTGTGAGGTTTTTAGGGTTTTCTGCATATTTTATCATGTCATCTGCAAATACGTAATTTTGCTTCTTCCTTTCCAATTTGGATGACTTTTATTTCTTTTTCTTGCCTAATTGCTCTGGCTAGGAGTTCTTGGACTGTGTTGAACAGAAGTGGTGAGAGTGGGCATCCTTGTCTTGATTCTAATCTTATAGGAAAAGTTTTCAGTTATTTTCCCATTGGTTATGATGTGAGCTGTAGGCATTTCATTATGGCCTCTATTATGTTAATTTAAGGTAATGTTCATCGATTGGAGGGCTTAATTTTCCTTTTTGCGAATTGACAAGCCTTCTACCTGTCCTTGCTACTTCACAGCATTGGCATCAAGCTCAAATGAGATACTGTCTGTGAAAACACTTTGTAAACTACAAAGTGCAAGGACCAAGATGTCTTTCCATTTATTTATTATTTTTCATCAGTGTTTTCAGTGTATAAGTCTCTCACGTCCTTAGTTAAATTTATTCCTAAGGATGTTATTCTTTTTTTCTTTAGTTTTTTAAAAATATTTACTTATTTGGCTATGCTGGATCTTAGTTATGGCGTGTGGATCTAGTTCCCTGACCAGGGATCAAACCTGGGCCCCCTTGCATTGGGAACACAGTCTTAACCACTGGACCACCAGGAAAGTCCCAAGGCTTTTTTTGTTTTGATACTTTTACAAATGGAATTATTTTCTTAGTTTCCATCTTAGTTCCTTGTTGATAAATAAATAGAAATGCGACTGATTTTTGTATGTTGACTTTTTTTTTTTAAATTTTGGCCTCTTTTATTGGTTTTGTATTTGTTTATTTTTCATCCATCTTTATTCTTCGGCCTGTGTGGGTGCAGTGGCCTCTTTTGTTGCAGAGCATCGGCTCTGGGCGCATGCATTCCAGAGCTGGCTCCTAATTGGACACACTGGTCCAGCCGCTCCGCAGCATGTGGGATCTTCCTGGGCCAGGAATCGAACCAGCGCCCCTTGCACTGCAAGGCAGACTCTCTATCTGCTTGACCACCAGGGAAGCCCCTTGTATGTTGATTTTTATATCCTGCAACATTGCTCATTTTGATGACTCATTTTAACAGTTTTTGTGAGGTTTTTAGGGTTTTCTGCATATTTTATCATGTCATCTGCAAATACGTAATTTTGCTTCTTCCTTTCCAATTTGGATGACTTTTATTTCTTTTTCTTGCCTAATTGCTCTGGCTAGGAGTTCTTGGACTGTGTTGAACAGAAGTGGTGAGAGTGGGCATCCTTGTCTTGATTCTAATCTTATAGGAAAAGTTTTCAGTTATTTTCCCATTGGTTATGATGTGAGCTGTAGGCATTTCATTATGGCCTCTATTATGTTAATTTAAGGTAATGTTCATCGATTGGAGGGCTTAATTTTTTTTTGAACTCATATTTTGTATTGGAATAACCAGTTAACAATGTGATAGTTGATAGTTTCAGGTGAACAGCAAAGGGATTTAGCCATACATATGTATCTATTCTCCCCCAAACTCTCCTTTCCGGCTGCCACATAACACTGAGCAGATTTTCATGTGCTATACAGTAGGTCCTAGTTGGTTATCCATTTTAAATACAGCAGTGTGTATGTGTCAGTCTTGTTCATGCTACCCAAAGTGATCTGCGAGTTCAGTGCATTCCCTTATCAGTATCTAAATGGCAACTGTGAATAACCGGGAAACAACCTTGAGGAAAGAAGAAAAAAGTTGAAGGTATCATACTCCCCAATTTCAAAGTATATTACAGAGTAACAGTAATCCAAATGGTATAGTACTGGCACAAAAAATACCATGGAGCAGAATAGAGAGCCCAGAAATAAACTTATGTTTATATTATCAATTAGTCTATAGCAAAGGAGGCAAGAATATACAACAGGGAGAAGACAGTTTCTTCAGTAAATGATGAGAATACAGGATAGCTATAAGCACAAGACTCAAACTAGACTACTTTCTTACGTCGTTTACAAAAATAAATTGAAGGGACTTCGTTGGAGGTCCAGTGGTAAAGATTCTGTGCTTCCACTGCAGGGAGTGTCGAGGTCTGTGCGCAGGTTGGAGAAGAATTTCCAGACACGAGGCAGAGTGAGGGGAAAGTAAAGTTTATTAGAGTTGGGGAAGGGAGAGTCGCTGCCAATAAATACAGCGGGCTGTCTTAAGGGAGAATCAGTGTTGTTAAAGTGGAAGACGCTGCTAGAACAGCGGGTCAGCTCAAAGGAGAACCGACCCTAAGCAGGGGTCTTTGATCCATTTTATACGAGTGATCTAAGGAGTGGCTTAGGGGTCTTAAAGATTGGGCAGTGTCCTACAGCCCCAGGGAGGGGAGGTCAGTAAGGGTCTTGCATTCCAAGACCCTCCTAGTTTGCCTTGTTCTTTCATCCTTAGGCACCACATTCCTCCCTCTCTATTTTTAAGGCCAATTCTTTAGCCCCTTTGGATACCCTGCTTATGTCTTCTAACTATCTACCTATTTCCCTTCTCAGGCGTTTTAAGTACCCAGTCTCAAAGGAGAAGGGGCGATGACCGCTCTGGCTTCTTCAGACTGTACAGGGGTGTTGTGGGGCTCTGGATTCCCAATGCCTGCTCTCTGTCAGGGTACATTTAGGGAGGCCGGTGCGGCTCCACGGAACTATATGGCAACTTGTTCTAATGTTATCCAAGTATCAACCAGCTGGTATCCTTGTTGTAAGACCACCTGGAATTGAATCTTTTTGTACCTTTCGGGAGATGAACTTAAACAGTGCATTAATAATGCAGGGGCCAAATAGTCATATCAGGAGGAGAGTGATGGCAGACGAGAAGAGAAAGAGACCACATTATATTAGGTAAGGCTTCTTTGACAGTTTGCCAGATGGTATTTGTATCAGGGGCCTCTTTCCCAAAGGAATGCAACTACTTAGCTTGTTCATATATGTTTTTTCAATGACTTTTTCTACTAGTCTACTGCTGTTACTATATGTGCAACAAGTTTTACTGATGACTCCTATAGAACTGTTTTGTGTAATCCCCAGTGTGTGTTGTCCCTTATACCATGCATTATCAAGACATTTGAGTGCCTTGGCCTTCACAGACAGAGGCATTTTAGTGAGGGAAAGTAAAGTTTTTTTAAAAAGAGGTTCGGGGAAAGGTTACTGGGGGTTGGGGCGGGCCAGGTTGGAGAAGAATTTCCAGACACGAGGCAGAGTGAGGGGAAAGTAAAGTTTATTAGAGTTGGGGAAGGGAGAGTCGCTGCCAATAAATACAGCGGGCTGTCTTAAGGGAGAATCAGTGTTGTTAAAGTGGAAGCCGCCGCTAGAACAGAGGGTCGGCTCAAAGGAGGACCGACCCTAAGCAGGGGTCTTTGATCCATTTTATACGAGTGATCTAAGGAGTGGCTTAGGGGTCTTAAAGATTGGGCAGTGTCCTACAGCCCCAGGGAGGGGAGGTCAGTAAGGGTCTTGCATTCCAAGACCCTCCTAGTTTGCCTTGTTCTTTCATCCTTAGGCACCACATTCCTCCCTCTCTATTTTTAAGGCCAATTCTTTAGCCCCTTTGGATACCCTGCTTATGTCTTCTAACTATCTACCTATTTCCCTTCTCAGGCGTTTTAAGTACCCAGTCTCAAAGGAGAAGGGGCGATGACCGCTCTGGCTTCTTCAGACTGTACAGGGGTGTTGTGGGGCTCTGGATTCCCAATGCCTGCTCTCTGTCAGGGTACATTTAGGGAGGCCGGTGCGGCTCCACGGAACTATATGGCAACTTGTTCTAATGTTATCCAAGTATCAACCAGCTGGTATCCTTGTTGTAAGACCACCTGGAATTGAATCTTTTTGTACCTTTCGGGAGATGAACTTAAACAGTGCATTAATAATGCAGGGGCCAAATAGTCATATCAGGAGGAGAGTGATGGCAGACGAGAAGAGAAAGAGACCACATTATATTAGGTAAGGCTTCTTTGACAGTTTGCCAGATGGTATTTGTATCAGGGGCCTCTTTCCCAAAGGAATGCAACTACTTAGCTTGTTCATATATGTTTTTTCAATGACTTTTTCTACTAGTCTACTGCTGTTACTATATGTGCAACAAGTTTTACTGATGACTCCTATAGAACTGTTTTGTGTAATCCCCAGTGTGTGTTGTCCCTTATACCATGCATTATCAAGACATTTGAGTGCCTTGGCCTTACCCAGGTAGGGTGATGGGGGTTGCGTATGTCCGTCATATGGCAATGGGTTAGTCCGTAGACCACAGAGAAAGACATATCCAGTTGGAGTACAAACCTGTCTCACCTAGGAGGAATTAAACCAGTGTATTACCTAGTTTCCCCAAGCTGGCTGGAGTGCCATTACAGTGGTAAGAGAAGTTAGCAAAAAGAAAGAGGTGAGTATGCGGATCTTTGCCATACGCCTTAGGGACACAGTAGACTAGGTGCCAGGGAACCTTGAGAGTTCCTCCCCAGTAGACACATTGATTGTAGGGGGTGAGGACAACAGTGTGGAGGTCACAGGTATTGGGCAGCAATGTGTAAGATTACCATAGCCAAAATCATTCTTGCATCTTGGATGATCAAAAGTCAAAGCTGAAATCTGAAATCCACAGATGTGAGTAAGGGCATTACTGCATGGGCCTCCACTGGGCCCTGGGTCGTAACAGTGACAACAGTTGCCCCCTTGGGTACATTTTAGTGGGCCTGGCCTTTTATTTCCTGTCAGGTTAAGGTGTGGAGTTACTTGTAAGCAAGGGAAGGTCTATTACTGAGAAAGAGAGATCCAGATGGGAGTATTCAGGGGTGGGCCAGATGCAAAACAAGATTTGATTGATGTCTCTGGCCGCTCTAAAAATAGAGCTTGATACTTCTGAATTTTATTATCAGAAATCCAATGGAATGTCTTGGAATTGAGGACATCTAAAACCTGGTGAGTTCTGTAGACTGTAAGTGACTGTCCCATCGTGAGTTTGGAAGCTTCTTCCATTAAGAGTCCCGTGGCAGCTAATGCCCTTAGCCAGGAGGCCACCCTGATAGGCCACCCTATGTCCAGCACTTTAGACAGATATGCTACTGGGTGTTGTGATGGTCCCAGGGATTGAGTTAGTACCCTCAGGGCCATCCTCTTTCTCTCATGAGCCGAGAGAGAAGGGCTTTGCTAGATCTGGTAGGCCTAAGGCTGGTTATGTGATTAGGAGCCTCAATTCCACCTCCTTTTATAGGCCACCCTGACTCCTATAGAACTGTTTTGTGTAATCCCCAGTGTGTGTTGTCCCTTATACCATGCATTATCAAGACATTTGAGTGCCTTGGCCTTACCCAGGTAGGGTGATGGGGGTTGCGTATGTCCGTCATATGGCAATGGGTTAGTCCGTAGACCACAGAGAAAGACATATCCAGTTGGAGTACAAACCTGTCTCACCTAGGAGGAATTAAACCAGTGTATTACCTAGTTTCCCCAAGCTGGCTGGAGTGCCATTACAGTGGTAAGAGAAGTTAGCAAAAAGAAAGAGGTGAGTATGCGGATCTTTGCCATACGCCTTAGGGACACAGTAGACTAGGTGCCAGGGAACCTTGAGAGTTCCTCCCCAGTAGACACATTGATTGTAGGGGGTGAGGACAACAGTGTGGAGGTCACAGGTATTGGGCAGCAATGTGTAAGATTACCATAGCCAAAATCATTCTTGCATCTTGGATGATCAAAAGTCAAAGCTGAAATCTGAAATCCACAGATGTGAGTAAGGGCATTACTGCATGGGCCTCCACTGGGCCCTGGGTCGTAACAGTGACAACAGTTGCCCCCTTGGGTACATTTTAGTGGGCCTGGCCTTTTATTTCCTGTCAGGTTAAGGTGTGGAGTTACTTGTAAGCAAGGGAAGGTCTATTACTGAGAAAGAGAGATCCAGATGGGAGTATTCAGGGGTGGGCCAGATGCAAAACAAGATTTGATTGATGTCTCTGGCCGCTCTAAAAATAGAGCTTGATACTTCTGAATTTTATTATCAGAAATCCAATGGAATGTCTTGGAATTGAGGACATCTAAAACCTGGTGAGTTCTGTAGACTGTAAGTGACTGTCCCATCGTGAGTTTGGAAGCTTCTTCCATTAAGAGTCCCGTGGCAGCTAATGCCCTTAGCCAGGGAGGCCACCCCTGATAGGCCACCCCTATGTCCAGCACTTTAGACAGATATGCTACTGGGTGTTGTGATGGTCCCAGGGATTGAGTTAGTACCCTCAGGGCCATCCTCTTTCTCTCATGAGCCGAGAGAGAGAAGGGCTTTGCTAGATCTGGTAGGCCTAAGGCTGGTTATGTGATTAGGAGCCTCAATTCCATCAAGGCTTCCTCCTTAAGGGGGTATTGTGGTACTCTAGGGAAGGACTTAGGATCTTTTAGATGAGTAACTACTGGAGGAGGCTGTGGCAGACCTGCCAGGAGTAGAAGCATCCCACACTTCTGGAGGAAATTGCCTGAGGATACTGGGTGGAATTTTCTTCAGAGCGAGTTCTGGAGTGGCTGTTAAAGCCATATTCACTGGGGTAATTGACAAGGTAGCCTTAAATTTACTTAGATCTCGGCCCAGTAGGGGCATGGAGCAGGTTGGAAGAACAAAAAAGGAGTGGGTAAATAGAGTATTCTCAAGGGAACAAGGTAGGAAGGGAGTAAAACGGCCATGGGAAGGCCGTCTGTCTGTTCCTGTAGGAGGCTTAAAGAACAGGGAGTGGAACCAGAGAAGGAAGTTAGGGCAGAACAAGTAGCCTCTGTGTCAATCAGAAAAGTTACAACGGCCCCTGCCACATTCAGGATCACATGGGGCTCCTCCAGTTTTAGAGGGATTACAGGAGCCTGTACATTAAGCCCCAGGCACCTTCAATTGTCTGCATCTGGGGAGTCAAGACCCAAAATGTGGTCTGGCTCCTGCTTCTGACAGTAGACTGCTGCCGACAGTGGAAGTTGACTTCAGTTTTGGTTCTGATTGCCAAGTTTTGAAGTACCCTTGGTATTGGGCGGCACTGGTGTTGGCCTATCCACTTGAGGGCGAGAGGGACAACTTCTCCTCCAGTGGCCCTTCTGGTGGCAGATAGGGCAAGGGGTATTGCGTGGCGGAGCGAGGCAATTCCTAATGGTATGCCCTGGCTGGCTGCACTGGAAGCAGGTCAATGGAGGTTTAGCATTCAGTGATCCCTGCCATGGAAGGAACTGACTAATAGCAAGAGCCATATATTGAGCCTGTCGTTTTAATTTTCCTTCTTTTGTTCCTACCTATGTCCAGCACTTTAGACAGATATGCTACTGGGTGTTGTGATGGTCCCAGGGATTGAGTTAGTACCCTCAGGGCCATCCTCTTTCTCTCATGCGCCGAGAGAGAAGGGCTTTGCTAGATCTGGTAGGCCTAAGGCTGGTTATGTGATTAGGAGCCTCAATTCCATCAAGGCTTCCTCCTTAAGGGGGTATTGTGGTACTCTAGGGAAGGACTTAGGATCTTTTAGATGAGTAACTACTGGAGGAGGCTGTGGCAGACCTGCCAGGAGTAGAAGCATCCCACACTTCTGGAGGAAATTGCCTGAGGATACTGGGTGGAATTTTCTTCAGAGCGAGTTCTGGAGTGGCTGTTAAAGCCATATTCACTGGGGTAATTGACAAGGTAGCCTTAAATTTACTTAGATCTCGGCCCAGTAGGGGCATGGAGCAGGTTGGAAGAACAAAAAAGGAGTGGGTAAATAGAGTATTCTCAAGGGAACAAGGTAGGAAGGGAGTAAAACGGCCATGGGAAGGCCGTCTGTCTGTTCCTGTAGGAGGCTTAAAGAACAGGGAGTGGAACCAGAGAAGGAAGTTAGGGCAGAACAAGTAGCCTCTGTGTCAATCAGAAAAGTTACAACGGCCCCTGCCACATTCAGGATCACATGGGGCTCCTCCAGTTTTAGAGGGATTACAGGAGCCTGTACATTAAGCCCCAGGCACCTTCAATTGTCTGCATCTGGGGAGTCAAGACCCAAAATGTGGTCTGGCTCCTGCTTCTGACAGTAGACTGCTGCCGACAGTGGAAGTTGACTTCAGTTTTGGTTCTGATTGCCAAGTTTTGAAGTACCCTTGGTATTGGGCGGCACTGGTGTTGGCCTATCCACTTGAGGGCGAGAGGGACAACTTCTCCTCCAGTGGCCCTTCTGGTGGCAGATAGGGCAAGGGGTATTGCGTGGCGGAGCGAGGCAATTCCTAATGGTATGCCCTGGCTGGCTGCACTGGAAGCAGGTCAATGGAGGTTTAGCATTCAGTGATCCCTGCCATGGAAGGAACTGACTAATAGCAAGAGCCATATATTGAGCCTGTCGTTTTAATTTTCCTTCTTTTGTTCCTACCTATTCCTAGAAGTCTCCTCCCTGTTGTTTTTGTAACTTTTGCCTAATGTCTGGGAATGCCTGGCTAATGAAGTAGACTAGAAGAATGGTCTGTCCTTCAGGGGTTTCTGGGTCCAGATTGGTGTATTTTCTCATAGCTTCCACTAATCGGGCCAGAAAGACGGCTGGGTTTTCAGTAGGCTCCTGTGTAACTTCCCTGAGTTTACTCTAATTAACAGGTTTGATAACTGCCTTCTTCATGCCTTCTATTAGGCAAGTAATCATGTAATTTATCCTAGTACATCCACCCGCTGGTCCATTTTCATTTGTCCGGTATCTCCATCCTGGGTCTGTCTGAGGGACGGCCTCTATTCCTGCTCTGTTCTCATCAGGGTTTCGAGCGTGTGCCTGATCTGCCCAAGCCTGAGCCAAGGTCCAGATCCTGGCCTTTTCTTCATGAGTGCAGCAAGTAGTTAGAATTATGTGAATATCCTGCCAAGTTAGTTCAAAAGCTATGGTGAGGGTCTGAAATTCTCTGATGAAATTAGTAGGATCCTGGCTAAAAGAGCCTAGTTTGCTCTGGCTATAGGAGAGGTCAGACCTGGGGAAGGGGACATGGACTTTTATAGCACCTAAATCCCCATTGGCCGCTTCCCTTAGGAGGAGCATTTTGGTACTTGGATCTAAGCGTTGGGCTGTCCAGGATCGAGTATTGGGAGGAGAAAGAGGATCTGTAACTGGATCAGGAGGCAGAGCCTGTGGGGCTGAAGGTTGAGGAGGAAGATGTGATTGGACACAGGAAGGGTCATCCAGAATATCTGGAGGAGGAAGAGTTGGGGAGAGGCGAGGCAACAGAACTGCAGTAGAGAGGCACATGCGACACGTCTTTCTTAGGCATGGATCCTGGCTGAGGGCCATCAAGGCCAGAATCTTTTCCCCATCTCGAACAATAAAGATTGAGTTCAAGTATTGTGTTATAGTTTAGTGTCCTGTTAAGAGGCCAGTATTTTTGGTTCTCTAATTAGTATTGTGGCTAGGACGAGTTACAAAAATAAACAAGTCTCCTTTTCTTGAGGTTATCTGGGTCAGACTTTTTCCAATTCCTGAGCATACAGCCAAGGGGTGAATCTGATGGAGGCTGAGACATATTAGAACCCATTCTTAGCCTGCGTGCTGTAGAATGGGGTACTGAGAAGCACCAAATGGCTTAGTGGTTTCAACCGTATGGCTAAGGTGCCCGTGTGACTAGGCACCAGGGAACCATGCGACTAAGGCACCAGGGAACCTAAACCATGCAGTCAAGGCACCAGCCAGGGGATGACTTACCCTTAGAAGATCCTCAGGAATGTGGAGGAAGCGAGAGTAAGCCAAAAGAAAACTGAGGAGTCTGCCTAAAATCCTATCAGGGAGGCGGTGGCCAGGGAAAAATGGGCTCTGTATTTTGCTTCAACCGCTATGTGCCTACCACGATGCACGGAAGTTGTCTTGCTGGGGGCGGATGCCCTTGTGGCCTGATCTGTTTCATGACCCCCTTATCCTCACACAGGAGTCTTCAAGTGGCAGGTGCCCTAGTGGCCTTTAAATGCCTGACCCATGCCCACGCAATATTATTTGGCCTAGTCCTCAGTTAGATGTCAAAAGGAGAGACCCTCACCTGTTCAGGCAGCAGCTACTGGGGGTGCAGTGAGCAATGGGGCCTATGGAACACACCAGAGGGGTACCCTGGCCAGAGTTTCTCAGTTGCTTCCACAGCTACTGGCCTGTTCACAGAGGGTCCCTGTGAGAAAAGAGAAGTGAGGAGGTGGGGGAAGAAACCCCAAGCTTCCCCATATGGGCCACCAAAATGTTGAGGTCCGTGCATGGGAGCCAAGTCGAATTGTGATTGGACACAGGAAGGGTCATCCAGAATATCTGGAGGAGGAAGAGTTGGGAGAGGCGAGGCAACAGAACTGCAGTAGAGAGGCACATGCGACACGTCTTTCTTAGGCATGGATCCTGGCTGAGGGCCATCAAGGCCAGAATCTTTTCCCCATCTCGAACAATAAAGATTGAGTTCAAGTATTGTGTTATAGTTTAGTGTCCTGTTAAGAGGCCAGTATTTTTGGTTCTCTAATTAGTATTGTGGCTAGGACGAGTTACAAAAATAAACAAGTCTCCTTTTCTTGAGGTTATCTGGGTCAGACTTTTTCCAATTCCTGAGCATACAGCCAAGGGGTGAATCTGATGGAGGCTGAGACATATTAGAACCCATTCTTAGCCTGCGTGCTGTAGAATGGGGTACTGAGAAGCACCAAATGGCTTAGTGGTTTCAACCGTATGGCTAAGGTGCCCGTGTGACTAGGCACCAGGGAACCATGCGACTAAGGCACCAGGGAACCTAAACCATGCAGTCAAGGCACCAGCCAGGGGATGACTTACCCTTAGAAGATCCTCAGGAATGTGGAGGAAGCGAGAGTAAGCCAAAAGAAAACTGAGGAGTCTGCCTAAAATCCTATCAGGGAGGCGGTGGCCAGGGAAAAATGGGCTCTGTATTTTGCTTCAACCGCTATGTGCCTACCACGATGCACGGAAGTTGTCTTGCTGGGGGCGGATGCCCTTGTGGCCTGATCTGTTTCATGACCCCCTTATCCTCACACAGGAGTCTTCAAGTGGCAGGTGCCCTAGTGGCCTTTAAATGCCTGACCCATGCCCACGCAATATTATTTGGCCTAGTCCTCAGTTAGATGTCAAAAGGAGAGACCCTCACCTGTTCAGGCAGCAGCTACTGGGGGTGCAGTGAGCAATGGGGCCTATGGAACACACCAGAGGGGTACCCTGGCCAGAGTTTCTCAGTTGCTTCCACAGCTACTGGCCTGTTCACAGAGGGTCCCTGTGAGAAAAGAGAAGTGAGGAGGTGGGGGAAGAAACCCCAAGCTTCCCCATATGGGCCACCAAAATGTTGAGGTCCGTGCATGGGTTGGAAAAGAACTTCCAGACATGAGGCAGAGTGAGAGGAAAGTAAAGTTTATTAGAGTGGGGGAAGGGAGAGTCGCTGCCAGTACAGCGGGCCAGTTTAAGGGAGAATTGCATTGTTAAAGTGGAAGATGGTGCTAGAACAGTGGGTCAGCTCAAAGGAGAATGACCCTAAGCAGGGGTCTTTGATCCATTTTATACAAGGGGTCTAAGGAGTGGCATAGGGTCTTAAGGATCATTGCTGATTGGACAGTGTACTGGGTGGGCAGAGTGATGACTCCAGCATGAGGGAAAGACAGTAGGGTCCAAGGAGGGGCCTAGGGGTCTTAAGGATTGGGTGGTGTTGTACAGCCCCGGGGAAGGCTGGACAATAAGGGTCTTGCATTCCAAGACCCTCCTAGTTTGCCTTGTTCTTTCATCCTTGGGCACCACAGGGCGTACAGGTTCAGTCCCTGTTCAAGGAACTAAGATACTACTAAGATGCAATGGTATGGCCAAAAAAAGTGTTTGTGTGTAAGTATATATGACAAAAATAAAACTTCAAATGGATTAGAGACATAAATGTAACAGCTAAAACCATAAACTTCCTAGAAAAAACCATAGGGGGAGAGGGGAAAAACATAAGACAGTACACTCTGGGAGCAATGTTTTTTGCATATATGATAGATGACCAGTAGATAGCTTACCATGGACAGTGTTGGATTCTTGATCTCCAAAAGAGAAGAATTCACACTGGGATCAAAAAGACTTGGCTTTGATCACTCAGAGCTTTGTGCATTTAACAGCTTATTAAGGAAAAAAGGGATAGAGAGAGGTTCCAGCATAGACACTGGAAGTGGAGTAGAAGACTACCCCCAGGAGCTAGTTTAGGCGAGGCATTTTATACTTTTCCAGCTGGTTATTAACAATAGATCAAAAGAATATTTTAAAGTGATAAGGGTCTTACCAGATCCACACCCACAACATACATCTATCTTTAGATAACATAGGTGCAAGGTAAGAAGGAGAAACGTGTCCTCCAGCAAGATACATTGTTGTTATAAACATTAGTCCTGGGTTTAAAGAAAGTCTTCAGTGAAATAGATTGTTGTCATAGGTATGGCCATCAAGGTGAAGGCACCTTGGCTAAAATGTTTGCTTGCTCCTCCCCCTTGAACCGCTGGCCTCCTTACCAAGTCTGCCTATTCACGCCTGTCAGTCTCACCTTTTTCTTTTAGGAGTATTATGTTGCCAGGGGAGAGGATCAACATGTCTCTCTTGTCACTGCTTCTGAGCTGAGAAGGGGCGTGCACACCCTAAATCATTGAGGCCACATTTTCTTCTTACCCTTTTATTCAGGGTCTCTGATCCAGGGTACCGGGTAATTGCTGAAGGAGATCGTAGGAGCATAAACAGTCATTTGTAACTTAACAGCATTTTAGACTTAGAAACAGATCCCACTATGCAGTTGCGGATGCAAGAAGTAAATAGCAAAACAAAACAATCAGTTAAGATGGTTACAGTTAAGATCGTTTCCCACCATGAAGAGTTAGTTAACTCCTTCCAAAGTGAGATAACAAAATGAGCCTAATCTTAGGGGGTGGCTCTGTTCCCTGCATCTGGGAGCTTTCGATATTGGGCACTCTTTTCAGGCATTAGCCATATAACCTTGTCCCATATCTGATAAAGGCCAGGTAGGAAGCCACCAGATTTTGACTTACTGGCCTTTTTATGTTTAGCAAGTTAAATCAAGTTAATATATAATCAGTTAAAAGTGACATTATGTCCATAATTAAAGTATAAAGTGTTACACCAATCCATTTTAGGATTGTTAGATGTCATCAGATTAAGAAGAAAATAGTCACAGAATTGATTCCTTGAAGAGGAGAAGTCCACCATGAGAAACCTTCAACTGACAAAGAGAGGAGTGGTCCACATGTCCAGCAATTGATAACTTGGTCTGGCTCAAACACTGGCTTGTCTGAGTCAGGGCTGTGTCAGGAGTTACCTCTAGGAGTCCTCCTAATGTCTGTTGAAAGGCTGAAAGCTGAGTTACATAGTTAATTAAGGTTTTAGGACCCATGACAGTATCTGTATTTATTTTTATTACTCACTTGACAGTACTTCCCATAATATCCTCTGTGTCCTCCAGCAAGATACATTGTTGTTATAAACATTAGTCCTGGGTTTAAAGAAAGTCTTCAGTGAAATAGATTGTTGTCATAGGTATGGCCATCAAGGTGAAGGCACCTTGGCTAAAATGTTTGCTTGCTCCTCCCCCTTGAACCGCTGGCCTCCTTACCAAGTCTGCCTATTCACGCCTGTCAGTCTCACCTTTTTCTTTTAGGAGTATTATGTTGCCAGGGGAGAGGATCAACATGTCTCTCTTGTCACTGCTTCTGAGCTGAGAAGGGGCGTGCACACCCTAAATCATTGAGGCCACATTTTCTTCTTACCCTTTTATTCAGGGTCTCTGATCCAGGGTACCGGGTAATTGCTGAAGGAGATCGAGGAGCATAAACAGTCATTTGTAACTTAACAGCATTTTAGACTTAGAAACAGATCCCACTATGCAGTTGCGGATGCAAGAAGTAAATAGCAAAACAAAACAATCAGTTAAGATGGTTACAGTTAAGATCGTTTCCCACCATGAAGAGTTAGTTAACTCCTTCCAAAGTGAGATAACAAAATGAGCCTAATCTTAGGGGGTGGCTCTGTTCCCTGCATCTGGGAGCTTTCGATATTGGGCACTCTTTTCAGGCATTAGCCATATAACCTTGTCCCATATCTGATAAAGGCCAGGTAGGAAGCCACCAGATTTTGACTTACTGGCCTTTTTATGTTTAGCAAGTTAAATCAAGTTAATATATAATCAGTTAAAAGTGACATTATGTCCATAATTAAAGTATAAAGTGTTACACCAATCCATTTTAGGATTGTTAGATGTCATCAGATTAAGAAGAAAATAGTCACAGAATTGATTCCTTGAAGAGGAGAAGTCCACCATGAGAAACCTTCAACTGACAAAGAGAGGAGTGGTCCACATGTCCAGCAATTGATAACTTGGTCTGGCTCAAACACTGGCTTGTCTGAGTCAGGGCTATGTCAGGAGTTACCTCTAGGAGTCCTCCTAATGTCTGTTGAAAGGCTGAAAGCTGAGTTACATAGTTAATTAAGGTTTTAGGACCCATGACAGTATCTGTATTTATTTTTATTACTCACTTGACAGTACTTCCCATAATATCTCTCTTTGGGACCTCTGAAGCATCCCAAAGTTAGCTAGAAGTCAAAGGTGTTTCAGTAGAGTAATTTAGGAAGTTTTGTCAACAAATATCAAAAGGGTTTAAAACTCTCAGATAGGATTATAGTCATTGTGAAACAATAGCTAATCACATAAGTCAGTATAACAATACAGAATTTCGGAAGTAAATATAGAATAGATCGTTTAAGACTTAAACTTAAATCTGTTATCAAAGGCAATCGAACATCTGAAGAAAGTGAGTCCTTTTAACAAAGAAAATGCCACATTCAAGTTTTTGCACCAGATTACTTTTAAATTCATTTAAACAATTAAATTTATTTTAAACATAGCCTTAAACATGTATAAATCTTTTTTCTCGGGGTCTACTTCTGCAAACCTTCTTAGCACTTTCTGTACCCATTATTTTTGTTTCCAATCTTGAAACAGCCGTCTATAAGTCAACCCACTTCCTTTTCCCTTCATAAAATACAATTCCATTCTTCATACCTTCTTTACCAAAAACACATGTCCTGCTTTCCTTAAGCACCAAGAACTGACCTTTATATTAGCATTGTAATTGGTGAGCATAAATAACGGTGATTAACTTATATTAAGCTTAAGCACATTGAACATATTCTGAGCAGTTTGAAGAGTCTTAAAAACCTTTTGAGTCTCTGGTGACCAAATTATTTATATTTTGATCAGTCAGTGGGAGAAAAAGAGAGGGTTTTACGTTCATAAAAACAGAGGCCTGAAACTTGCTCAGTGTACCTCTCCCAAGAAGGGGTAAGGGAGATTCTGGCACGATCGGAAATTCATTGTGAAAGAAAGTAGAGTCCCAGTTGCAGCTTAGAGGATGACTGAAATAATGTTTGACTTGTCCAGACAGTCCCATTACAGTAGTCGTAGATGAGGAGGAAGGCAGGCCAGGGGCTTTGGTGAGCACAAAGAAAGTTGCCCCAGTGTCCAAAAGGAGATCAACTTGATTGGCCCTCCATAGTTATCAATACCCAGGGTTCCTCATCTGTTACTGGGACAGGAGCTTGTGTGGGGACCCCTGGGCACCTTCAGTCCTTATTGTCCTGAGAGTTTGACCCCTGGAGCCTACGTCTCTAGGGGCAGTCTCTCTTTCAGTGTGGTCCTTGACAGACCAGACAAAGAGCCAGGGACGGCTTAAGACGCCTGAGGGCAGCAATCCTGCTTGTGAGGCTGCCTCTTTCCACGGTGATAGCAAGCACGTCCTGTTCACCCCCGAGCATTTTTCCAATTAACGCTTAAATCACATAAGTCAGTATAACAATACAGAATTTCGAAGTAAATATAGAATAGATCGTTTAAGACTTAAACTTAAATCTGTTATCAAAGGCAATCGAACATCTGAAGAAAGTGAGTCCTTTTAACAAAGAAAATGCCACATTCAAGTTTTTGCACCAGATTACTTTTAAATTCATTTAAACAATTAAATTTATTTTAAACATAGCCTTAAACATGTATAAATCTTTTTTCTCGGGGTCTACTTCTGCAAACCTTCTTAGCACTTTCTGTACCCATTATTTTTGTTTCCAATCTTGAAACAGCCGTCTATAAGTCAACCCACTTCCTTTTCCCTTCATAAAATACAATTCCATTCTTCATACCTTCTTTACCAAAAACACATGTCCTGCTTTCCTTAAGCACCAAGAACTGACCTTTATATTAGCATTGTAATTGGTGAGCATAAATAACGGTGATTAACTTATATTAAGCTTAAGCACATTGAACATATTCTGAGCAGTTTGAAGAGTCTTAAAAACCTTTTGAGTCTCTGGTGACCAAATTATTTATATTTTGATCAGTCAGTGGGAGAAAAAGAGAGGGTTTTACGTTCATAAAAACAGAGGCCTGAAACTTGCTCAGTGTACCTCTCCCAAGAAGGGGTAAGGGAGATTCTGGCACGATCGGAAATTCATTGTGAAAGAAAGTAGAGTCCCAGTTGCAGCTTAGAGGATGACTGAAATAATGTTTGACTTGTCCAGACAGTCCCATTACAGTAGTCGTAGATGAGGAGGAAGGCAGGCCAGGGGCTTTGGTGAGCACAAAGAAAGTTGCCCCAGTGTCCAAAAGGAGATCAACTTGATTGGCCCTCCATAGTTATCAATACCCAGGGTTCCTCATCTGTTACTGGGACAGGAGCTTGTGTGGGGACCCCTGGGCACCTTCAGTCCTTATTGTCCTGAGAGTTTGACCCCTGGAGCCTACGTCTCTAGGGGCAGTCTCTCTTTCAGTGTGGTCCTTGACAGACCAGACAAAGAGCCAGGGACGGCTTAAGACGCCTGAGGGCAGCAATCCTGCTTGTGAGGCTGCCTCTTTCCACGGTGATAGCAAGCACGTCCTGTTCACCTGGGTTCCTCTGAGCATTTTTCCAGACTGTTTCAGAGCGGATCTAACAGCATCGCTAGGGCCTCAGTCTTTTCCTTGGTCTTTTTTGCTTTTGCTTTTCTTCCTCATATTCCCTACTGTAGTATACTGTCTGAACCAGCTGCAACAATTTTTTAAAGACTGATTTGGTTCAAACGCCCTGTTTTGAAACTTATGATGGATCTATCTGGATGTCTCCTGAAGAGATAGTAACTTATGTAGCTGTTCCTGTGCCTCTCTAGTTATCCTTCGCATGCATTCCTAGGGATTGATTAGAGAAACCGGCTTTTTCTCATCATAGGATCAAATTTACCCCAGTTTTTCAGAGCACTATACAAAGAGGTGTTGGAACTTTGTGAAGCTCCCATCTGTAAGAGAGAAAAAAGCAGTGTCCAGTGCCCTTGCTTTTTTCCACCAGAGGTGTCACTGCCTGCTCTAGATGGTGGTGGAAGCAGACTGTCCACCTGAGCTTCCCTTCACTGGTCGGGCTGAGTCTGTCTCTTACCAATGCAGGTGCCCGTCATCCCTCCTCGTTCTACCCATCGAGGAGAGGTGGAGATGCAGCAGGGTATGATAGGCCTGGCAGCATCCTAAATTTTAGTTCCTCACTGACAAACTGCTTGCTTGATTTGCATTTTCCTCTGATGCCACCCTGCCTGCAACAGAATAGCTTTCTAGAATGTTTCCCATGCCAAAGATGCGAGGGGAAATAACCTTCTGTTATGTCCCTGTGTGTATTTTATAGTACATTTCTGACCATAGTAAAAACATTAAACCAAAAAGCAGTGAAGAAGAAACCCAAGATGTCTCTTCTGAGTGTGATTACACCAGGAAATGTGATAGCAGAAACCTCTTACATTCTCGAGATACTAGGGTCAGTCCTTCTAATTCATTTCTACAGATTCCACAAAAAGAATATCTAATGAGTTGAGACAGAAGCTGTTGGAGAGTTTTCTCTGATCTGCTGAGAGCTAGCATTACCAAAGGGAGAAGCTTGCTATATACTTCCAATCTGGCCAAATCTCAGGATTCCTGACCTGTAGTCTCAGAAATCTCGTGCTTGCTACGAACGCCTCTGTCTATAGTCTGGAGGCATAACTCTAGGTCTCTGGGCACTCATGCAGATTACTAGGAGAGAGCTTTCTGTCTAAGAGACATTCCAAGAGCTAGAGATTGTCGATTAAAAGGATGAACAACTTGAGAGTTGTGGGTTAAGTTTTATTTGGGGCACAATTAGGACTGCAGCCCAGGAGGCAGCATCTCTGACATCTTTGAGACTGCTTCAAAGAGGCAGCAGGGGGAAGACCAATAAGTAAGATTTTGAGTAAGAGGGAGCTAACAATAACAAAAGGTTTAGTTTAGTTTATTTTATTTATTTATTTTCATCCATCTTTATTCTTTGGCCTGTGTGGGCCTCGCGTTGCAGGGGCATTTCTCGCTGCAGAGCACCAGCTCTGGGTGCACCTGCCCCAGAGCGCCGGCTTGTAATTGGACACAACGGCCCAGACGCTGCGCGGCACGTGGGATCTTCCTGGGCCAGGGATCGAACCGGTGCCCGTTGCACTACAAAATGGACTCTTTACCCACTGGACCACCAGGGAAGCCCCACAAAAGATTTTTGGTTAGTCACAAGGATCTGATTCACCATGAAGGGATTTAGTGCTTTTAGTAGGAAAGTCAGACTTTAATGTTGTACAGTGCAGAGAACTCATTAGATCAGCTAAGGTTTTACGGATGAGGAAACAAAAATTGCTTGCCCAAGATCATTTGCAGCATTAAGCTCCTTACATGATATTTGACTTTAAAAAATTGGTCTGTTGAGGAAAAATGTGCAAAATCATCTGCTTCTTGTTCATACAAAGCACCTCTCTTATGACCCTGCATCATTTCTTTAGCAGTTAATTAAGGATAGGAAGCCCCTTGTGAAATTCTTTGAAGACCTCAACAGCTCTTATCCCCCCAAGACTAAGACAGTCAGCTATAACTGTTCATTTGATAGAACGGTCTGGCTACACAGAATTTTCCAGGGCTGATTCATCTTGCATCAGTACAGTTGCTTATAAATTATATTTTAAAAATGAAATATTTGGTTTAGTTAGTTATAATTTACATACAGAAAAACTGAGCCTTGGACATTCCTGGTGGTCTAGTGGTTAGGAATCCGCCTGCCGGTACAGGGAACACAACTTCTGATCTCAGGCCTGGGAAGATTCCACATGAACCACAACTACTGAAGCCCGAGAACCCTAGAGTCTGAGCTCCACAACAAGAGAAGCCACCACAGTGAGAAGCCTGCACACTGCAACTAGAGAGTAGTCCCTACTTGCCACAACTAGAGAAAGACTGTGGGCAGGAATGAAGACCTAGCACAGCCAAAAGTAAAATAATTTTTTTTTTTAAGAAAAAATTGATCCTCCTTAGATATACAGGTCTGAGTTTTTGTAACCACCACCACAGTTAAGATACAGAATATTTCCATCATCCCCTAGATTCCCTAGTGACCCTCTATAATCAATCTCATCCTTCTGCCCCTGATGACTGGTAATTGCTAATCTGATTTCTGCCTCTGTAGTTTTGACCTTTTCTAGAATGTCATTAGCGTGTAGCTTTTTTGTGTCTGACTTTTTTGCACTTTGGATAATACTTTTGAGATTCATCAGTGTTTATCATTAATGTATTCCTTTTTGTTGCTGAATAGTATTCTATCACATAGGTGTTCCAAAACATGTTCATCTGTTCACCTAGTTGGTGGACATTTAGGTTTACTTACAGATTTTAGGGTTTATGAATAATGCTGCAACAAACATTTGCTTGATGTAGGTGTATGTTTTCATTTTCTTTAGGTAAATACCTAGGCATGGGATTAGCTATTCTCCAAAGTATATCGTTTTGTATTCTCAACAGCAATGCATATTCTACTTCAGCTTTGATACTGTAGTTGATTTATTGGCTGTTCTAATAGGTGAATAGTGGTATTTCTTTGTGGTTATTTTATTTCCCTAATGCATCTCTTTTTTTGGGCCTCTTTTTATTGTTTTTTATTTATTTGTTTTTGTCCTTTTTATTCTTTGACCTGTGTGGGCCTCCCATTGCAGTGGCCCCTCTCATCTCAGAGCACTGACTCTGGGCACATGTGCTCCAGAGCGATGGCTCATGATTGGACACACCAGTCCAGCTGCTCTGTGTGCTTGGGATCTTCCCCCGCCAGGGATCGATCAAGTGCCCCTTGCACTGCAAGGTGGACTCTTTACCCACTGGACCACCAGGGAAGCCCCAAACGCATCTTTTTAATGTGCTTATTTGCCATTTGAATCTTTTCTGATGAAATAACTGTCAAAATCTTTTGCTCCTGAGGCTTCCTTGGTGCCTCAGTGGTAAAGTCTGCCTGCCAGTGCCGGTGACAGGGGTTCAATCCCTGGTCCAAGAAGATCCCACAAACTACAGTTAATAGCAGTTAAGCCTGTGAACACAACTGTTATTAAGCCTGTACTTAGAACCCAAGAGTCGCAGCTGCTGAGCCCATGTGCTGGAGCTGCTGAAGCCCACGTGCCTAGAGGCTGTGTTCCATCACAGGAGAAGCCATGCACTGCAACTAGAGAGGAGTCCCTGTCGGCCACTAGAGAAAAGCCCGCATGTAGTAACTAAGACCCCGTACAGACAAAAATAGTAAATAGATAATGAAATCAGGAGTTAAAAAGACAATTCTCAAAAACATGTTTCGTACATTTAAAAAGTTTGGTTTTTTTCCCCCTTATTGAATTATAAGAGCTTTTAATACATTTTGATGTGTATTTCATCAGTTATGTATTTTGCAAGTGTTTTCTTCCAGTCTGTGGCTTGTCTTATTTATTTTAAGCTTTTATTTTACTTTTTACTTTTACAGAGTTTTGTTGTTTACAGATATGTATGTTCCCAGATTAGTCGATGTATATCTCCCCATCCCACCCTCCAGACCGTCACGCAGCACCCCTGCAGGATCTCCTTTTCTCACAGAGCAGTGACTGTAGCTATTTTCTTCACATATGATAGTACAGGCCTTCATGCTACTTCCTTTACGCCTCCCACCCACTGTTCCTTCCCCACAATGTCCATATGTCCACTGTCCATGTCTGTTTCTCCATTGCTTCACTGCATGTGCCATCATCACCATCCTACTAGATTCCGCATCTCTTTTTGGGCCTCTTTATTGTTTTTATTTATTTGTTTTTGTCCTTTTATTCTTTGACCTGTGTGGGCCTCCCATTGCAGTGGCCCTCTCATCTCAGAGCACTGACTCTGGGCACATGTGCTCCAGAGCGATGGCTCATGATTGGACACACCAGTCCAGCTGCTCTGTGTGCTTGGGATCTTCCCCCGCCAGGGATCGATCAAGTGCCCCTTGCACTGCAAGGTGGACTCTTTACCCACTGGACCACCAGGGAAGCCCCAAACGCATCTTTTTAATGTGCTTATTTGCCATTTGAATCTTTTCTGATGAAATAACTGTCAAAATCTTTTGCTCCTGAGGCTTCCTTGGTGCCTCAGTGGTAAAGTCTGCCTGCCAGTGCCGGTGACAGGGGTTCAATCCCTGGTCCAAGAAGATCCCACAAACTACAGTTAATAGCAGTTAAGCCTGTGAACACAACTGTTATTAAGCCTGTACTTAGAACCCAAGAGTCGCAGCTGCTGAGCCCATGTGCTGGAGCTGCTGAAGCCCACGTGCCTAGAGGCTGTGTTCCATCACAGGAGAAGCCATGCACTGCAACTAGAGAGGAGTCCCTGTCGGCCACTAGAGAAAAGCCCGCATGTAGTAACTAAGACCCCGTACAGACAAAAATAGTAAATAGATAATGAAATCAGGAGTTAAAAAGACAATTCTCAAAAACATGTTTCGTACATTTAAAAAGTTTGGTTTTTTTCCCCCTTATTGAATTATAAGAGCTTTTAATACATTTTGATGTGTATTTCATCAGTTATGTATTTTGCAAGTGTTTTCTTCCAGTCTGTGGCTTGTCTTATTTATTTTAAGCTTTTATTTTACTTTTTACTTTTACAGAGTTTTGTTGTTTACAGATATGTATGTTCCCAGATTAGTCGTATGTATATCTCCCCCATCCCACCCCTCCAGACCGTCACGCAGCACCCCTGCAGGATCTCCTTTTCTCACAGAGCAGTGACTGTAGCTATTTTCTTCACATATGATAGTACAGGCCTTCATGCTACTTCCTTTACGCCTCCCACCCACTGTTCCTTCCCCACAATGTCCATATGTCCACTGTCCATGTCTGTTTCTCCATTGCTTCACTGCATGTGCCATCATCACCATCCTACTAGATTCCATATATATGTGTTAGTATATTGTGCTTGTCTCTTTTTTTTTTTATTATTTTCATCCTTCTCTTTTTGACTGACTTCACTTTTTATGATAGGTTCTAGAGTCAGCCACCTCATTAGGGCTGATTCTCCTGCATTTCTTTTTACAGCTGTGTAGTATTTCCATTGTATATATGTACCAGAACTTTTGTATCCATTCATTCGTCAGTGGGCATCTAGGTTGCTTCCATGTTCTAGCTATTGTGTAGAGAGCTGCAATGAACGTTGGGGTACAGGTGTTTCTTTCAGATTTGGTTTCATCAGGGTATAAGCCTAAGAGTGGGATTGCTGGGTCGTATGGTGCTTCCATTTTCAGTTTTTAAAGAAATCTCCATACTGTCTTCTGTAGAGACTGTTGTCTTATTTATTTTTACCAGAGTCTTGGGAATAATAGAAATGTTTAGTTTTAATGAAATCTAATTTATCAGTTTTTAAAAATTGTGTTTATTGTGACTTAGCTAAGAAACCTTCACCTAACTGAAATGACAAAGATTTTTGTCCTATAGGTTTTCTTTTAGGAATTTCTTACTTTGTGGTTTATATTTAGATCTATGATGGATTTCATTAAATTTTTGTATACAGTGTGAGTTGTGGGTCAAGGCTCATTTTTCTTTCTTTCTTTTTTTTTTATTTGCATATGTGTGTCCAATTTTTCAGGAGTCCTTGGCTGAGAAGAGTATCCTTTCTGCCTTGAATAACCTTGGCCTTTTGTTGACCGTGTGTGTGTTAGTTTGTTTCTGGACTGTATTCTCTTCTTTTGATCTATAAGCTTTTTCTGTCGCCAGTACTACACGGTTTTGATTACTGTTAACTATCTCTGTAGTAAACCTTGAAATCAAAGGGATCAGACTTCCAGCTTTGTTTCTTTTTGTTTTTGCTGTTTTAGGTCCTTTGTTTTTCTGTGTAAACTTTAAAATCGATTTGTCAATTTCTAAAAAAAAAAATTTGCTAGGACTTTATTAAGATTGCATTAATTCTATAGATCAACTTGAGAATTCACATCTTAACAAATTGAGTCTTCTGATGTATGGACACAGTATGTCTATTAAATCTTCTTTGTTTCTGTGTGTTACAAATGTAAATTTTGACCTTTGACTTCTGGAACCTTTGAAAGCCTTCTTTGAAACCAAATGCCTTCCAGATACCAAAGAGTAAGTAATGCAGGTGCATGAAGTAGGTAGAAAATGGAAACCCCAGAAGACCCATGTAAATTCTCAAGAGGCACAAAGGCACTGAGGATCAAAAAGGGACAAACCCCTTGGGAAGAATTAGCAAATTCATACCAACTGAGAGGAAAAATATTTTGAAAGACAACAAAAGATGACTCCAGTTTAAGATTTAAAAACATCAGCAGATATATGTTTGCTGTGATGGCTTGGGTTGTTGGGGAGTGTGTCGTGTCAAGTCTAGTGTGCGTTTGGGTGTTGTAGAGCAGACTTACTCTCAAGTCCTGTCTTCTGCCTGCATCATCCCTGGAATTGATGAAGGCCTTCCCTTTAGCTGTTGATCAAGAACCATGCTAGGCCAGCTCTGACGTGGGTGCCAAGCAGGACACAGTGAGAGGCAATGAATCTCCTTGACCTGTGGGCATAGGCTGAGCACCATTTTCTGCACTGGAAAACGTATCTCTCACTTTCCTACTCATAATCTCCCCTATCCATAACTGAAAGGTGCTAATTCTGGCCAGGTCAGGCTCAACCCTGCTTCACTGCTGCCTTTCACCTAAGTCCAAGTGGAAGGATCAGACTAAAGAGAAGCAAGGCACTTAAGGCATGTCCCTGCATTGTCTTTAGGGGTGTGATGCCTCTCGCATCTGACTGGGCTGTGCAAGGAAAGAGAAAGCTGGTCAGGGTGAAAGCTTAGCAGGATGAGGTATGTGGGTTTATCCCTAGAATCTGTTTCATGATTGTTCTTTCGTCCGTGATCTCCAGATGTTGGTTCCTACTGGATACAACTTGAAAAATCCTACAAGCAGCAGTTTTGATGTTTGCTTTCATTTGTGTTTGTTTTTGTTACAGCCTTTGTTAGAATCCATTTCTCTTAAACTTAGCATCATCTGATTCTTCACAACTCAAAGAAAAGAGAATAAAGACATGATTTGTTCTTTTGTTGGTAATTGTGGGTCACATGAAATGGTCCATCTCTGGAGAGCAATATAGCATTTGGTGATGGTGCCTTTCAGAAATCTCAGGGCTGTGTTTTGTCTTTAGATTGAGCTTAAATCGTCTAGCCCTGTAGTGGCCGTAGTTATTACTTGCTGTTGAGTCCTGGTAATAAACTATTTTTTTCTTAATATTCTGTTATAACTGAATCAAAGTGCTATAGAGGGTAGTGGTTCCTGGTACCCTTATACATAAAGAAAGCTGAAAACAGTCTCCTCAGGAAGAAATTCAGGTTTCCAGTCCAGGGCACTTCATAAGGACGGTCTATTCTGTTTGCTGTGATGGCTTGGGTTGTTGGGGAGTGTGTCGTGTCAAGTCTAGTGTGCGTTTGGGTGTTGTAGAGCAGACTTACTCTCAAGTCCTGTCTTCTGCCTGCATCATCCCTGGAATTGATGAAGGCCTTCCCTTTAGCTGTTGATCAAGAACCATGCTAGGCCAGCTCTGACGTGGGTGCCAAGCAGGACACAGTGAGAGGCAATGAATCTCCTTGACCTGTGGGCATAGGCTGAGCACCATTTTCTGCACTGGAAAACGTATCTCTCACTTTCCTACTCATAATCTCCCCTATCCATAACTGAAAGGTGCTAATTCTGGCCAGGTCAGGCTCAACCCTGCTTCACTGCTGCCTTTCACCTAAGTCCAAGTGGAAGGATCAGACTAAAGAGAAGCAAGGCACTTAAGGCATGTCCCTGCATTGTCTTTAGGGGTGTGATGCCTCTCGCATCTGACTGGGCTGTGCAAGGAAAGAGAAAGCTGGTCAGGGTGAAAGCTTAGCAGGATGAAGTATGTGGGTTTACCCCTAGAATCTGTTTCATGATTGTTCTTTCGTCCGTGATCTCCAGATGTTGGTTCCTACTGGATACAACTTGAAAAATGTCCTACAAGCAGCAGTTTTGATGTTTGCTTTCATTTGTGTTTGTTTTTGTTACAGCCTTTGTTAGAATCCATTTCTCTTAAACTTAGCATCATCTGATTCTTCACAACTCAAAGAAAAGAGAATAAAGACATGATTTGTTCTTTTGTTGGCAATTGTGGGTCACATGAAATGGTCCATCTCTGGAGAGCAATATAGCATTTGGTGATGGTGCCTTTCAGAAATCTCAGGGCTGTGTTTTGTCTTTAGATTGAGCTTAAATCGTCTAGCCCTGTAGTGGCCGTAGTTATTACTTGCTGTTGAGTCCTGGTAATAAACTATTTTTTTCTTAATATTCTGTTATAACTGAATCAAAGTGCTATAGAGGGTAGTGGTTCCTGGTACCCTTATACATAAAGAAAGCTGAAAACAGTCTCCTCAGGAAGAAATTCAGGTTTCCAGTCCAGGGCACTTCATAAGGACGGTCTATTCTGTTTCTGGTCTTACTCCTTCATCTCTCACGGTGGATTGTGGCGTTATTTTAGGGCCTCATTTCCCAAATCATGGTATGCATAGGATCAATGGTGCTAATACAACTTGATTTAGACATACGTTTAAAGATTAAACAAAAAAACATTAAACATTCATTTATTGAACTAAGGTGTGGCTTCTATTCAACAAATGGCACTGCTTTTCTACTTAGAGACACAGAGTTTTCTCAGTAATTATCTTAATACAATTGATTTGGAGATAAATATTATACTTGTGGATAAGTCTCAAATCTCAAAGATGGCCCAATCAAATGATTTTTGTTTAGGAAAACAACAGACTAGAGTTTCTAAGGCATTTTATCTTTTTTTTTTCATACAGATTTTATTTTTTACAGGGTTTTGTTGTTTACTGCCACAGATCGACCCAAATCTGCCATAGGTGTACATTTGTCGACCCTCTCCCGAACCTCTCCCCATCCCCCTCCCCATTAACTTTTTTTTTAAATTTCTTTATTTTAAAGTTTTTACAGAGTTTTGCTGTTCACAGACACGCGTGTTCCCAGATCAGTCATATGCATATCCCTGGTCCCTCCCTCCCAGGCCCCCATCCCACCCCTATCAGGCCCTCGCCAAAACTCATTGTCATGTTTGCTTTCATTTGTGTTTGTTTTGTTACAGCCTTTTAGAATCCTTTCTCAATCTTGATTCTTCACAACTCAAAGAAAAGAGAATAAAGACATGATTTGTTCTTTTGTTGGTAATTGTGGGTCACATGAAATGGTCCATCTCTGGAGAGCAATATAGCATTTGGTGATGGTGCCTTTCAGAAATCTCAGGGCTGTGTTTTGTCTTTAGATTGAGCTTAAATCGTCTAGCCCTGTAGTGGCCGTAGTTATTACTTGCTGTTGAGTCCTGGTAATAAACTATTTTTTTCTTAATATTCTGTTATAACTGAATCAAAGTGCTATAGAGGGTAGTGGTTCCTGGTACCCTTATACATAAAGAAAGCTGAAAACAGTCTCCTCAGGAAGAAATTCAGGTTTCCAGTCCAGGGCACTTCATAAGGACGGTCTATTCTGTTTCTGGTCTTACTCCTTCATCTCTCACGGTGGATTGTGGCGTTATTTTAGGGCCTCATTTCCCAAATCATGGTATGCATAGGATCAATGGTGCTAATACAACTTGATTTAGACATACGTTTAAAGATTAAACAAAAAAACATTAAACATTCATTTATTGAACTAAGGTGTGGCTTCTATTCAACAAATGGCACTGCTTTTCTACTTAGAGACACAGAGTTTTCTCAGTAATTATCTTAATACAATTGATTTGGAGATAAATATTATACTTGTGGATAAGTCTCAAATCTCAAAGATGGCCCAATCAAATGATTTTTGTTTAGGAAAACAACAGACTAGAGTTTCTAAGGCATTTTATCTTTTTTTTTTCATACAGATTTTATTTTTTACAGGGTTTTGTTGTTTACTGCCACAGATCGACCCAAATCTGCCATAGGTGTACATTTGTCGACCCTCTCCCGAACCTCTCCCCATCCCCCTCCCCATTAACTTTTTTTTTAAATTTCTTTATTTTAAAGTTTTTACAGAGTTTTGCTGTTCACAGACACGCGTGTTCCCAGATCAGTCATATGCATATCCCTGGTCCCCTCCCCCCTCCCAGGCCCCCCCATCCCACCCCTTCAGGCCTTCGCACCAAGCCATTGTAAGTACTCCTATTCCCTTAGCGCACTGACAATAGCTATCTTTTTCACACATGACAGTATAGGTTTCCATGTTACTCCCTCTATGCCTCCCACCCACTGTTCATTCCCCACAGTGTCCATATGTTGTCCATGTTGTCCATGGGTTCACTGTGTCTGTTATCTTTACCCTTTCACTAGATTCCATATATATGTGTTAGTACACTGTACTTGTCTTTCTCTTTTTGACTTACTTCACTTTTTATGATAGGTTCTAGCTCCAGCCACCTCATTAGGGCTGACTCTTCTGCATTTCTTTTAACAGCTGAGTAGTATTCCATTGTATATATGTACTAGAACTTCTTTATCCATTCATTAGTTGATGGGCATCTAGGTTGCTTCCATGTTCTAGCTATTGCATAGAGAGCTGTCATGAACATTGGGGTACAGGTGCTTCTTTCAGTTTTGATTTCATTGACCCATTAATTTTTAAACTTCACTGAACTGCAAGGAAACCCCTGGTGAGTTTTGTGTTGCAGAAGTTCCCTTGGAGTTCAATTCTTATACTTACTAGTACAAAAGTACTGATACTTTGATCAGTAGCTGAGATTCCATGGTATGTTGTTTAGAATCCTGTAGGTTCTGCTTGGCCTCTTGCAGTATGGGGGCTGTGGGGAGGGCTGTAGGACTCCCTGACTGGGACTACCGGCTCCAGTTACACAGGTTGGAGGCACAGGAAGTGAGGGGAAAGCAGGAAGGATGAGAGGTATTTTCTTCTTTTTTGCACCTACTAATTCTCTGATTCTCTGCCAGCTAGGTATTTGTGCAATTAGCTCTGGGTCGTTAGTGTCAGATTTCACAGGTTTCAGAGTTCAGTCCCACAAGACTGTCCCACTTCGTCCAGTTGAAAGTATTAGGTCCCCAGGTTACTAAACTTCTGTTCAACGGCTGCCACAGATCGACCCAAATCTGCCATAGGTGTACATTTGTCGACCCTCTCCCGAACCTCTCCCCATCCCCTCCCCATTAACTTTTTTAAATTTCTTTATTTTAAAGTTTTTACAGAGTTTTGCTGTTCACAGACACGCGTGTTCCCAGATCAGTCATATGCATATCCCTGGTCCCCTCCCCCCTCCCAGGCCCCCATCCCACCCCTTCAGGCCTTCGCACCAAGCCATTGTAAGTACTCCTATTCCCTTAGCGCACTGACAATAGCTATCTTTTTCACACATGACAGTATAGGTTTCCATGTTACTCCCTCTATGCCTCCCACCCACTGTTCATTCCCCACAGTGTCCATATGTTGTCCATGTTGTCCATGGGTTCACTGTGTCTGTTATCTTTACCCTTTCACTAGATTCCATATATATGTGTTAGTACACTGTACTTGTCTTTCTCTTTTTGACTTACTTCACTTTTTATGATAGGTTCTAGCTCCAGCCACCTCATTAGGGCTGACTCTTCTGCATTTCTTTTAACAGCTGAGTAGTATTCCATTGTATATATGTACTAGAACTTCTTTATCCATTCATTAGTTGATGGGCATCTAGGTTGCTTCCATGTTCTAGCTATTGCATAGAGAGCTGTCATGAACATTGGGGTACAGGTGCTTCTTTCAGTTTTGATTTCATTGACCCATTAATTTTTAAACTTCACTGAACTGCAAGGAAACCCCTGGTGAGTTTTGTGTTGCAGAAGTTCCCTTGGAGTTCAATTCTTATACTTACTAGTACAAAAGTACTGATACTTTGATCAGTAGCTGAGATTCCATGGTATGTTGTTTAGAATCCTGTAGGTTCTGCTTGGCCTCTTGCAGTATGGGGGCTGTGGGGAGGGCTGTAGGACTCCCTGACTGGGACTACCGGCTCCAGTTACACAGGTTGGAGGCACAGGAAGTGAGGGGAAAGCAGGAAGGATGAGAGGTATTTTCTTCTTTTTTGCACCTACTAATTCTCTGATTCTCTGCCAGCTAGGTATTTGTGCAATTAGCTCTGGGTCGTTAGTGTCAGATTTCACAGGTTTCAGAGTTCAGTCCCACAAGACTGTCCCACTTCAGATGCCAGTTGAAAGTATTAGGTCCCCAGGTTACTAAACTTCTGTTCAACTTGGCTAGAAAATCAGAGTTCTCCCAACCACCCTCCCCAGGTTTAAGAATTTTCTTGAACAACTTGAACTTAGGAAAGTACTTTATTAACTGTTACCAGTTTATTGGCACTTCCCAGGTGGCTCGGTGGTAAAGAACTTGCCTGCCAGTACAGGAGACATAAGAGACATGGGTTCAATTCCAGGTTCAAACCCTGGAAGAGTGCAGCCCACTCCAGTATCCTTGCCTGGAGAATCCCATGGACAGAGGAGCCCTGCTGGTTATAGTGCATAGGGTTACAAAGAGTCAGATGTAAGTGAGCAACTGAGCGTTAGTTTATTATAAAGGACAAAACTCAGGAACAACTAAATGGAAGAGTTGCATAGGGAAAGGTATAGGAGAGGGGTTCAGGACTTCATGGCCTCTCTAGCACCTGATGTATTCTCCAACCAGAAGCTCTCGTCTGTTGTGTAGACGTTTTTATGGAGGTTTCATTACATAGACATAATATATTAAGTTACAGGCCACTGGTGATTAGTGCAGCCTCCAGCCCCTTACCCATCCCCAGAGGTTGGAGGGTGGGTTGAAAGTTCCAAGCTTCTAATCAAAGCATGGTCTTCCGTTCGGGCAGACAGCCCCCATCCTGAGGCTGTCTAGGGGCCTGCCAATTGCCTTTATCACTCAGGAAATTCCACATGTTTTAGGAGCTCAGAAACTGGAGAACAAAGACCAAATATCTTTCTGTGATATGGTAAGAGGGAATGGGTTTCCACACAAAGTCAAAGGCAACTCCATCCTTGCAAAAAGAATGGAAGAGAAAGTCTGAAAGTTCTAGGACCTTTGATCATACCATAAGTAAATGTAATCATCTGGGACGTAACTCACTAATATTGTTGTCTTCCAACTGTGGCAGTAAAAAGTCATTTAATTTAAAAATCTTTTGATTAGAGCCTTGTTGGCTTTTTATTTTTTAATATTTATATTTATTTCTTTGGCTGTACCAGGTCTTAGTTGTGGCATGCAGGATCTAGTTCCCTGACCAGGTTCGAAGCCAGGCCCCCTGCATTGGGAACGTGGACCTCCGAACCACCAGGGAAGTGCTGAATTGTTGATCTTTTAATATTCATCTTTATTGATTTTATCTAGAATTCACACATGTGGTATTCTGGGTTAAAGATTATTCTTTCTTGGGGCTTCTCTGGTGGTCCAGTGGGTAAGGACACCGCCTTGCAGTGCAAGAGGCGCTGGTTCAATCCCTGGCCTGGGAAGATCCCACTTGCCGCAGAGCTCCTGGACCAATGTGTCCAACTAATGAGCCGGAGCTCTGGAGCTCATGCGCCCAGAGCCAGTGCTCTGCAGCAAGAGAGCCCACTGCGATGGGAGGCCCACACAGGCCAAAGAACAAAGATAAATAGATGAAAGACCAATAGAAATGGCCAAAAAAAAAAAGACTATTCTTTTTTCACTTTAAATGTGTTATCAAACTGCTTTCTGGACTACATTGTTTCTGGTGAGGAGTCAACTGTTAAATCTATCTAGGGCTCCCTTGTTTTTTTCTCAGTGTTTTCAAGATTTTCTTTTTGTCTTTGACTTTCAGTTTTCTTTCTAATGTGTCTCTGTGTAGAATTATCCTATGTGAAGTTATTCAAACTTCTTGGATGTGTAGATTGTTTCTCAGCAAATTTGGCAGGATTTTACTACTATTCAAATTTTTTTTTCCTACCCCTTTCTCTTTGCATCCTTACATGTAGACTGAGGCTTTTTTTCTTTTTGCCTCTAAGTCATCATTTTGTTTTTCATCCGTCTTTTTTTTTCCCCTTTGGCATATGTGGGCCTCCAATTACAGTGACCTCTCATTGCAGAGCACTGGCTCTGGGCGCATGCACTCCAGAGCACAGGCTCATAATTGAAACACACCCACCCAGCCATTCCTCCACACATGGGATCTTCCCAGGACAGGGATTGAACTGGTACCCCTTGCACTGCAAGAAGGACTCTGAACCCACTGGACCACCAGGGAAACCCCTAGATTGAGGCATTTAAAGGACTCTGAGGCTCTGTTCATTTTGCTTCATTTTGTTTTCTGTTTTTAGAAAGCTAATGTAATCTCTGTAGATCTAATTTCAGGTTCACTGATTCTTCTAGTTCAAATCTATTCTTGAGCCCCTCTAATGAATTCTAAATTTTCATTATTTTACTTTTCAACTCTAGGATTTTCATTTAGTTTTTTATAGTTTCTCTTTATCAATAATATCTATTTGGCAAGACATATCTTCATAGTTTATTTCTATAAATACAGTTTCCTTTAGTTCTTAGAATATATAATGACTACTTTAAGATAAAGTATTTATTTATATCTATACTGAGTCTTCATTGCTGCATGTGGGCTTTTTCCAGTTATGGTGGCTTCTCTTGTTGCAGAACTTGAGCTCTAGGGCGTGGACTCAGTAGTTGCAGCATACAGGTGTAATTACCCCAAGGCACATGGGATCTTCCTGGACCAGGTATTGAACCTGTGTTCCCTGCACTGGCAGGCAGATTCCCAAATGAGAGCCACCACGGAAATCCCTGTATGGCTACTTTGGAGTCTTTAATTTGACATCTGGTCACTTTCATAGACAGTTTCTGTTGCTACTTTCTCCTTCCATACGGGTCATAAGTTCTTGGTTCTTGGTGTGTCTTGTGATGTTGAAAACTAGACCTTTTATGTGATATAGCAACTCAGGAGATACAGATTCCTCTTTCCCCTCTCCTGGACTTGGCTTTGCTTTTGTGATTTAACTAGGCTATATTAGTGATGTCTATTTCCCCTGCAGTGTGAGGCCTTTCATATCACTCCTCAGAGGGCTCAACCTTGGTCATGTACACAGTCTCCCTGGGATGACAGTGTTTATAGCAGAGCTCTGCCTCTTTTCCTGATCTCTTAGTTAAGATGTCTGCCTCATTTGGTATTACACTACTCTCTTTTTCTGGCCATGCTCCATGGCATGTGGAATCTTAGTTCCCCAGCCAAGGGAAACTGTGCACCCTGCAGTAGAAGTGCAGAGTCTGAACCTCTGGACCACCAGGGAATTCCCTTACACCACTCTTAGTAAGCTATAATTGCTAGTTGATTTTTCATGTTTGGATGTGAGAGTTGGACCAGAAAGAAGGCTGTAGTGAAAGTCTCTCAGTCGTGTCCAACTCTTTGTGACCCATGGATGAGCCATGGAATTTTCCAGGCAAGAATACTGGAGTGAGTAGCCTTTCCTGTCTCCAGAGAATCTTCCCAACCCAAGACTGAACCCAGGTCTCCACATTGCAGGCAGATTCTTTACCATCTGAGCCACGAGGGAAGCCCAAGAATGCTAGAGTAGGTAGCCTATCCCTTCTCTAGGGGATCTTCCCAACCCAAGGATCCAACCCAGGTCTCTGCATTGCAGGCAGATTCTTAACCAGCTGAGCTACAAGAGAAGCCCTATAGAAGGCTAAGTGCCAAATAATTGATGCTTTTTTTGTAACATTTTAATTTTATTTATTTATTTTTCATCCATCTTTTTCTTTGGCTTGATAGAAGATGAGATGGTTGGATGGTATCACTGACAAGAGTCAGAATGATGCACATGAATTAGAGCATGCTGCAGTTCATGCAGTCACAAAGAGTTGGACATGACTTAGGCTACTGAACCACCACCACCACCTGATTGCTGTGTTGTTTGCAACAATACTCTGGAGCAAACCTGCTCACCAGTCTGGTCCAATTAAATTCTGCCAAGGGATTGTTTTTGAGGTCAATCTTTGAGGGTTTTTTTTTTCTTCTGACCCCAAGAGGGCTCTTCTTATCTGTGTCTTTTTCTGGTCCTCTGCAGTGCACTAGCTGGTCTTTAGTTTAGCTCATTCTTCTTAAGAAGAGCTGTCTTCACAAATGCCTTTAGGCTTGAACTTTCCTACATACTTTCCAAATAAAGTCCATTCTTTTGGGAAGTGATTTGGAATTTCTTCTTATGGACTCTCACTCCCATCTGGGGAAACTGAGCCATCGCTTTGAGTGCTGGGCACAAGCTGAAGACCAGGTTCACTGATTCTCTAGTTCAAATCTATTTTGAACCTATGAGTAAGCCAAGCTAATGGTGGTTGGAGTCCCAGTATCCTTGGACTGTGACTTCTGAATAAAGCAGGAGTGGGTGGGGAGAGAGGCTGAGTAGAGGAAGGAACCCCAAATCTCTCAGACCCACTCACCAAGCATTTAAATGTAGCCTCTTTGGCTCAGAGTTAGAGTTGGACCAGAAAGAAGGCTGTAGTGAAAGTCTCTCAGTCGTGTCCAACTCTTTGTGACCCATGGATGAGCCATGGAATTTTCCAGGCAAGAATACTGGAGTGAGTAGCCTTTCCTGTCTCCAGAGAATCTTCCCAACCCAAGACTGAACCCAGGTCTCCACATTGCAGGCAGATTCTTTACCATCTGAGCCACGAGGGAAGCCCAAGAATGCTAGAGTAGGTAGCCTATCCCTTCTCTAGGGGATCTTCCCAACCCAAGGATCCAACCCAGGTCTCTGCATTGCAGGCAGATTCTTAACCAGCTGAGCTACAAGAGAAGCCCTATAGAAGGCTAAGTGCCAAATAATTGATGCTTTTTTTTTTTAACATTTTAATTTTATTTATTTATTTTTCATCCATCTTTTTCTTTGGCTTGATAGAAGATGAGATGGTTGGATGGTATCACTGACAAGAGTCAGAATGATGCACATGAATTAGAGCATGCTGCAGTTCATGCAGTCACAAAGAGTTGGACATGACTTAGGCTACTGAACCACCACCACCACCTGATTGCTGTGTTGTTTGCAACAATACTCTGGAGCAAACCTGCTCACCAGTCTGGTCCAATTAAATTCTGCCAAGGGATTGTTTTTGAGGTCAATCTTTGAGGGTTTTTTTTTTCTTCTGACCCCAAGAGGGCTCTTCTTATCTGTGTCTTTTTCTGGTCCTCTGCAGTGCACTAGCTGGTCTTTAGTTTAGCTCATTCTTCTTAAGAAGAGCTGTCTTCACAAATGCCTTTAGGCTTGAACTTTCCTACATACTTTCCAAATAAAGTCCATTCTTTTGGGAAGTGATTTGGAATTTCTTCTTATGGACTCTCACTCCCATCTGGGGAAACTGAGCCATCGCTTTGAGTGCTGGGCACAAGCTGAAGACCAGGTTCACTGATTCTCTAGTTCAAATCTATTTTGAACCTATGAGTAAGCCAAGCTAATGGTGGTTGGAGTCCCAGTATCCTTGGACTGTGACTTCTGAATAAAGCAGGAGTGGGTGGGTAGAGAGGCTGAGTAGAGGAAGGGAACCCCAAATCTCTCAGACCCACTCACCAAGCATTTAAATGTAGCCTCTTTGGCTCAGAGTTAGAGGGGAGGGAAAATGCTGGCAGCTTGTGCCTCCCAGTGAGATATGGTCAACCCTGATGGGGAGCTAGGAAGTGGTCCACAGAGTTTTTCATACTGACATCCCAAAGTGGAACCAGAATGATTATTACTTATAGAACAATTACATCAGTCCTGGGGTGACTCCGTGAGAAGCAGTTCAAAAGACCTCCCACACAAGTGGCTGGGCGTTCCATAGGTATGGGAGAGACAAATTGCTTTTCTTTGTTTATACATAGGAGAAAGCCAGTTGTCCTTCCTGAAAGGAGAAAAACCTTTGCTATTTGGAGACAGGATGGGAAGCCCTCTGGGTTCTCTAACTTTTGGCAGTGTAAACATTTCTCTTCAGGGGTCAGATAAGTGCCGACTTTTTTACCTAGAAATGTCTTCAAAGTCCGGGGCTTCATTTTTCCTTGAAACATAAACACATACCTCCAGAGTTGAATGAATCTGGAGTTCACTATATATAGGTGAATTAATTTTCTAAGACTTGCTCTTAGCCCAGGATCCCAAGTTTTCAGCAGATTGAAAAAAAAAAAAACCCGGCTCTGCAAGAAACACAAAAATAATATTTTCTCTTTGTCCCATATTTCCACCTCTTATATTTCTCTATAGTTGCACCTAATGACTTTTCTTATCAAATACTACTCCAAGGCTTCCCTGGAGGTCCAATGGGTAAGGACACCGCCTTGCAGTGCAAGGGGCACCAGTTCAATCCCTGGTCTGGGAAGATCCCATGTGCCACAGAGTGGCTGGATTGATGTGTCCAACTACTGAGCCAGAGCTCTGGAGCGCGTGTGCCCAGAGCTGGTACTCTGCAACAAGAGAGGCCATTGCAATGGGAGGCCCACACAGGCCAAAGAACAGAAAAGATAAGTGAATGAAAGATCAATAGAAGTGGCCAAAGAAAAAAAAAGGAAAAAAAAATACTCCACTGGTCATTTAAAAAAAAAAAGATTTATTTTTGGCCACACCGTATGGCATGTAGTAGCTTAGTTCCCTGACCAGGGATCACACCCATGTGAAAATGCAGAGTCCTAACCATTGGACCACCAATGAAGTCCCTCCATTGGTCATTTTTGTTTCTGTTGGACCAGTGGGAACTAGGACCAAATCCACTGGGTTTGTCTTAAACAGCTCTTACCCAGCAGGATTCCCAGGGGCAGGATGAGGCCAGTCCCTTATCCTTGAAGGCAAGATAAGGCAGTGATCTTAGTCTCTGCCTTCAAGGCTCCGCCTGGTTTTAGTCAGCCGAACTAATCTTATTGACTATGAAGTCCACCAGTTAATGCTAAGTGGTGAAGAATCCGCCAGCCAATGTAGGAGGATGTGAGAAACGTAGGTTCAGTCCCTGGGCTGGGAAGGTCTTCTGGAGGAGGAAGTGGCAACCCACTCCAATATTCTTGCCTGGAGGCCACTGGATTTGCTCCGCCAAGGCCCACACTCTGTCTGTGGAGTGTGCTTTCTCTGAATCTGAATAAATCCCTTTTTTACCTATCACTTTGTCTCTCGCTGAATTCTTCTCTGCAAAGAGACATGAAGAACCTGAACCTCAATGGGTCCAGACATATGAAGAAAATCATCAACAACGAAACGAGTTAAATAATGTGGCCAACATTCATAGCTGCAGATGCAGGGAGTCACTGCAATGACCCTGAGAATCATGAATGTTGGTTGAACTGAAGTTGCAGTCATAGACCCCAGTGGGCCTGAAGTTTGAGCCAGCGAGGGCAGTGAGATGCCTGGAAATGGGACCTTACAAAACTTCTTCCTAGTATTGAAATAGGCTCTTGTGTTTGTGCTGGAGTTGACACCTATTGCTTGCTCCTGATGAAAAGATAGGCCTGTGACCAGAGGATCTTCTGATTACCTACTCCACCCTGAAAGAGGACCCCAAAGAAATGTCTTGATGGGCCAGATGGGATGTTTATCTGATGGGACTGAAGTATCCACAGCATTATGTTTCACAAAAAAGTGGGCTTGGGAAACTCACTCACTTCAGTTTGTGTAGGCATATATGTGAACTCAGATATATTCAGATATATATGAACCTTTTACCTTCATTAAAGGAATCTATAATCTTAAAAAAAAAAAATAGTTCTTGCCTGGAGAATCCCATGGACAGAGGAGCCTGGAGGGCTACAGTCCGTAGGGTCACAAAGAGTTGGACACGACTGAAGCAACTTAACACGGACGCTACCTTAGACTACCTGGTGGCTTCCGCAGGTTTCTCTGCTGGACTTGCCTAACTGGAACTGAGACACACACCCACGTAGAGCTGGATATATTAATACTTTGCACAGACTTTGCCATGACCTGCAAGAAGGAAATCTATGGCAAATTCTATCATCCATTTAACTGACCTCAGTGTGTAGAAGCTGCCACGAATGACTTTTAGGATGAGGCAAAGTCATGAATCACATCAGCTAAAGTCAGGATAAATTTCATACCATTTTTTCTAATGGAAGAACTCCCATTATAGGTAAACTTTCCACAGGGCTAAGTTACTTAGTCCTGTCTAACCAATTCTTTGCAACGCCATGGCCTACAGCCTGCCAGGCTCCTCTGGCCCCATGGGGATTTTCCAGACAATAATACTAGAGTGAGTTGCCATACCCTCCCCTCCAGGGGATCTTCCCAACCCAGGGATAGAACCCAGGTCTCCCACATTACAGGTGGATTCTTTAGTGCCTGAACCAACAGGGAAGCCCATGTCTACCTGGGTATTTGCTTAAGCCCTTGAAAATTTCTGGTAACCACCTACAGGTATAAGTCAGTGTTTTTACCAGAGATACCTTAATGCCTGCCTTTCATGCATACAGTTGTAGAGGGCACACAAGGCACCCCTGGGAACAAGGAGTTTCTGATTATTGGGCCCAACCTAGGGCTATTGCCCTATCCTGAAATGGGACCTTACAAAACTTCTTCCTAGTATTGAAATAGGCTCTTGTGTTTGTGCTGGAGTTGACACCTATTGCTTGCTCCTGATGAAAAGATAGGCCTGTGACCAGAGGATCTTCTGATTACCTACTCCACCCTGAAAGAGGACCCCAAAGAAATGTCTTGATGGGCCAGATGGGATGTTTATCTGATGGGACTGAAGTATCCACAGCATTATGTTTCACAAAAAAGTGGGCTTGGGAAACTCACTCACTTCAGTTTGTGTAGGCATATATGTGAACTCAGATATATTCAGATATATATGAACCTTTTACCTTCATTAAAGGAATCTATAATCTTAAAAAAAAAAAATAGTTCTTGCCTGGAGAATCCCATGGACAGAGGAGCCTGGAGGGCTACAGTCCGTAGGGTCACAAAGAGTTGGACACGACTGAAGCAACTTAACACGGACGCTACCTTAGACTACCTGGTGGCTTCCGCAGGTTTCTCTGCTGGACTTGCCTAACTGGAACTGAGACACACACCCACGTAGAGCTGGATATATTAATACTTTGCACAGACTTTGCCATGACCTGCAAGAAGGAAATCTATGGCAAATTCTATCATCCATTTAACTGACCTCAGTGTGTAGAAGCTGCCACGAATGACTTTTAGGATGAGGCAAAGTCATGAATCACATCAGCTAAAGTCAGGATAAATTTCATACCATTTTTTCTAATGGAAGAACTCCCATTATAGGTAAACTTTCCACAGGGCTAAGTTACTTAGTCCTGTCTAACCAATTCTTTGCAACGCCATGGCCTACAGCCTGCCAGGCTCCTCTGGCCCCATGGGGATTTTCCAGACAATAATACTAGAGTGAGTTGCCATACCCTCCCCTCCAGGGGATCTTCCCAACCCAGGGATAGAACCCAGGTCTCCCACATTACAGGTGGATTCTTTAGTGCCTGAACCAACAGGGAAGCCCATGTCTACCTGGGTATTTGCTTAAGCCCTTGAAAATTTCTGGTAACCACCTACAGGTATAAGTCAGTGTTTTTACCAGAGATACCTTAATGCCTGCCTTTCATGCATACAGTTGTAGAGGGCACACAAGGCACCCCTGGGAACAAGGAGTTTCTGATTATTAGGGCCCCCAAATTGAGCTGTACATCATTAGGCATGTGGGCAGGATCCCTCCCAGGGCCTCTGACCTCCCACTAGTGGATACGTTTGGGGACTCTACACTTCAGCCCAGATAATTCAGGTCAGTTCATGTCTTGTTTTTAGTGTAGTTTCAACCAGTTCTGCTTGCTTGTGCCATCAGTTCATCTGTCCCTGCAGTACAGACCACATCTGGAGGTATTCTGCATTTAAATGCCCATTTGGTCAGCATCAGACTGCAGTCAATTTGAATTCGGGAGTGCTCACAACAGCAAAGAGGGCGGAGAGGGAAAGGGGTGCAGGGCTGCCGGTCAGGAGAGCCCAGAGGCATGGACTCTTCCAGGGAAGTGGGCTTCAGATTCTGAAAAACAGCGATCATTCCTGTCTTCCCCACCCCCCATCTTTCCCTGTCTAAAGTTTTCCCTTGCCTGGAGCCTTGCGTTTGCTTTCCCTCCATTGTTATGAAACCAGTGTTTCTCATCACTGCAACTTCACAGGTTTCTTCCCCCACCCTCTCACCCAGACCTCTCCCTCCGGAAGGTGGGTGAAAGAGAGGCATAACGCCTCCTCGCAGAACATTTTCACACAACTCAAACAGACTTAACTATTAAATCTAAATCTGCTAGGATGCTTTTCAGGCACTCTGATCTGGGATTATTGTTAGGGGACGGAGAAGAAGACACTTTAGAAGACACTTTATGTCCAGGACAATGGTCAGTGCGGAATTTTTGAATGAAAAAATTTTTTGAAATAGACCTGTACAGCCTCTCCTCCCTCGCCGCCCTTACTGTCCTGAAGTGATCCAGTGGAGAGATTCAAGAGAGAATCAGCCCTCTTGGTGAAGGTTACATTGAATACTCAAGCTGCCTTACTGAAGTGTGAGGTGAAAGGGGAGTCAGACCAGCAGCTGATTGGTAGTGACCTCTCCCTGAACCAGAAAAGGCACACATTGCCCTGACAGCAAAAATCACAAAGACCGAACCCAAGAAACTAAGAGCAGTGACACCTTTTCAGAGTGGGTAGACCTTCCTCATCTCGTAGCTTCCCTAGGAACCCAGCCAGGCTTTCCCAATGGGCAGGCTTTTTCCTCCTCAGAAAACAGCTGTTTTGTAAGGGTGATGAGGGAAAAGGGTAGGGCACAATTTTTGAAAAGAATGACAGCCCAAGCTTTTCCCTATCCTTTTTTTTTTTTAATTTTCGTTTTACTTTTTACTTTCTATCCTTTCTTACTTTAATAAACTTTTCACTGCACGAAAAAAAAAAAGAGTGACAGCCCACGGACATAGCATAAACCCATTAGAATCAAATGGGTCCAAGATAGCAGACCAGACTTGAACCTTAGTCACCAAGATAAATGACACACCCAGGGGCGCCATGACAGTTCCGCCCCTTCCCTAAAAGAGCTGGAATAATCCTCCCACTCATTAGCATATGGAATTATCCAGTCAATAAAAGCTAAGAATGCCATGTTTTCCGGGCCGTTGGACTTGCTCTATGATGGCCCACACTCTGTCTGTGGAGTGTGCTTTCTCTGAGTCTGAATAAATCCATTTCTGACTTATCAGTTTGTCTCTCGCTGAATTCTCTGCAAAGAGATTTGAAGAACCTGAGCCTCAGTGGGTCCAGACATTGGGTGAGTGATTTTAATTACTAGGGTTTTGGCTGGGTTCGAGTCCCGGCCACGTGGGTTCAAGTCCCAAGCAGGGTTTGATTAGGTCTAGGCCCTGGGTTTCAGTCTCTATAAATAGAGGTAGATCACTTTCAGTTTCTACAGGCTTCTGTTCTGACAAGTCCATCAGTATTCATGATCTGTCTCTACAGCTCTCTGCCCCACAGAGGGGTGTCTTTCAACAGTTTCAGAGTCCAAGTTCTGCTCAGGGAGCCAGGAGACCACACTTGTTCTCAGTTTAGCAAAGCCTGAAACCACGATTGGCACTGGTGAGCCTGACCCAGGCAATTGAGGGAAACCTTGTGAATCTGTGATTCCCTCTGACTAGCCCCCCTACAAAAGCAGCAGCTTTTCCTAACTTACAGAAACAGAGAGAATAGCTGTGCCTTCCTCATGCAAAGCTGAAATGAGCTCCTCAGCAAGCTTAGAAGCTGCTTTTCAAAAAGGCATGTGTTGGGCTTCCCTGGTGGTCCAGTGGGTAAGGACACCGCCTTGCCATGCAAGGGGTGCTGGTTTGATCCCTGACCTGGGAAGATCCCACGTGCTGCAGAGTGGCTGGACCAATGGTGTCCAACTACTGAACCAGAGCTCTGCAGCAACAGAGGCCACTGCAGTGGGAGGCCCACACAGGCCAAAGAACAAAAAAGATAAGTGAATGAAAGATCAATAGAAGTGGCCAGAAAAAAAAAAAAAAAAGGCATGTGTCTAGTAACCATCTCCGAAACTTCTAAAGTGTACCTTAATCTGGAAGCGGCCTGCCTTCTCCTGCTCTCTTGGCATACTACACCTTTCTTAAGGCAAACCTCAAAGCCAAAATCCAGTACAGGGACTTGCTCTGTTTCCCACCTAGAATCTGTTAAGACTGCAGGCGTCCAATTTGGTGGTGAGAAACCAGCAGCTTTCTCCTCACAGCCGGAACCTCAGGGTTAAGAGGATCTGTTTCAGCTACAGGTGGCAAAAAGCGAGGGAATCCTGTGAACATGTCTACTTGCATCTCTGATGGCGAGACAGTCCTTCTCAAGCATTTATGACCATGTAACATCCAAATCAATTTCTGCGATACATTCAGATGCAGTAGTCGGGAAAAACAAACAAAGCCTTTTCTTAAACTCTTTTTTTTCCCCCGGCAAATTTTTGCACAACTAGGGTTTTGGCTGGGTTCGAGTCCCGGCCACGTGGGTTCAAGTCCCAAGCAGGGTTTGATTAGGTCTAGGCCCTGGGTTTCAGTCTCTATAAATAGAGGTAGATCACTTTCAGTTTCTACAGGCTTCTGTTCTGACAAGTCCATCAGTATTCATGATCTGTCTCTACAGCTCTCTGCCCCACAGAGGGGTGTCTTTCAACAGTTTCAGAGTCCAAGTTCTGCTCAGGGAGCCAGGAGACCACACTTGTTCTCAGTTTAGCAAAGCCTGAAACCACGATTGGCACTGGTGAGCCTGACCCAGGCAATTGAGGGAAACCTTGTGAATCTGTGATTCCCTCTGACTAGCCCCCCTACAAAAGCAGCAGCTTTTCCTAACTTACAGAAACAGAGAGAATAGCTGTGCCTTCCTCATGCAAAGCTGAAATGAGCTCCTCAGCAAGCTTAGAAGCTGCTTTTCAAAAAGGCATGTGTTGGGCTTCCCTGGTGGTCCAGTGGGTAAGGACACCGCCTTGCCATGCAAGGGGTGCTGGTTTGATCCCTGACCTGGGAAGATCCCACGTGCTGCAGAGTGGCTGGACCAATGGTGTCCAACTACTGAACCAGAGCTCTGCAGCAACAGAGGCCACTGCAGTGGGAGGCCCACACAGGCCAAAGAACAAAAAAGATAAGTGAATGAAAGATCAATAGAAGTGGCCAGAAAAAAAAAAAAAAAGGCATGTGTCTAGTAACCATCTCCGAAACTTCTAAAGTGTACCTTAATCTGGAAGCGGCCTGCCTTCTCCTGCTCTCTTGGCATACTACACCTTTCTTAAGGCAAACCTCAAAGCCAAAATCCAGTACAGGGACTTGCTCTGTTTCCCACCTAGAATCTGTTAAGACTGCAGGCGTCCAATTTGGTGGTGAGAAACCAGCAGCTTTCTCCTCACAGCCGGAACCTCAGGGTTAAGAGGATCTGTTTCAGCTACAGGTGGCAAAAAGCGAGGGAATCCTGTGAACATGTCTACTTGCATCTCTGATGGCGAGACAGTCCTTCTCAAGCATTTATGACCATGTAACATCCAAATCAATTTCTGCGATACATTCAGATGCAGTAGTCGGGAAAAACAAACAAAGCCTTTTCTTAAACTCTTTTTTTTCCCACGGCAAATTTTTGCACAAGCTCCTAGCAGTCAAAGTTAGCATTTAGGGATAGAAGTCAGAACTGAAGGGAAAAGCCATTCTCCTCACTGACTCTGGAGAATGGAGAAGGGAGGCAAACCACAGCATTTAGAACAGCCTCTCCTTTCGCTCTTTAGCCTATGTGAGGAGACTTAGGCACTGTTCCGCTCACTCACCAAGGTTTCTCTGTATTCCCCTCAGTATCCACTTACCCCGTCCCTTTGTCCCGCTCCTCTCCACATGACTATGTGCTGCTGGTGTCCATAGAGCCCCCAGCATTCCAGTGTCTGAGTGTCAGTTGTGATAGAATATGACCTGGGAATCAGAAGGGGCAGATAAGTGTCCCAAGAGAGTCAACCAAACCCCATCTATGTGGATCTGGGCAGCGTGGCTCTGCGGTCTTCCTGGACTTGCTCTGGCAGTGGAGCTAACCAACTCCCCTCTCCCACTTGAAGGCCATCTTTAAGAATTTCAGGGTCCAGGGCTTCCCTGATGGTCCAGTGGGTGAAGAGTCCTTGCAGTGCAAGGGGCACTGGTTCAATCCCTGGCCCAGGAAGATCCGCATGCTGCGGAGTGGCTGGACCAGGTGTCCAGTTACGAACCAGCACTCTGGAGTGCATGCGCCCAGAGCCGGTGCTCTGCAAGGAGTGAGGCCACTGCAATGGGAGGCCCACACAGGCCACAAGAATAAAAGATAGATGAAAATCAATAGAAAAACAATAAAAGGGGCCAAAATTAAAAAAAAAGAAGAAGAAGAAGAATTTCAGGGTCCAGCCGATGGAAAGAGCAAAATCCAAAAGTGCCCTTAGGCCGCCATTTTCTGAACCAGGCTCCTAATACCTGGCTAACAAACTTGCGGATCCTTTCAACAGACCCATGGACCTACTTCAGTTCCTACTTACAGCCTCAGGGCTCTCACCTGTCTCTCCCAGTAAACCACAAGACACACAGGATCCCATCATCCTTGCCACCAGAACTGTTGGACTTTTTAATATTCATCTCTATTCATTTTATTTTTAATGCACATAGGTATTGAGATCAGAGACGAGTTAGTTAGTAGGCAGTAACTTAGAAAAGTGTTCTTTTTATGTAAGTAGTTATACCTGCATGAGTACCCCTTGCCTCAGTGCTTACCACTGGGGCGATGTGAGGAAAGCCAGAAGGAAAAATCTGCAGGGGAGGTCACACGCTCTGTAGATAATGATTGGAGAAAAGTGAATGTGCTGGAGAGACACGGACGAGGGGCAAGCAACCTTTGTTGCATGAAGACAGGAGGGAAGGATCCTGGGTTCTCCCTCCAACCTTTTGGAATATAAATACACCTCGGCAGGAGCCTGAACAACCCTGATGACTCCAGTTTCTATGACTTAGAGCTGACTCTAAAGTCTAGAGCCTCATTTTCCCTTCAAATCTAAGCAGACCTTTAAAATTAGGTAAATCTCTCTAGCATCCTCTGACTATCGAGCTGTCAGTTAACCTCGCTGAGAATTTCAAATTTTCAGCATCGTTTATCCAGAAAGCCTCAACTCTTGAGAGTTAGAGATGCAGCTTCTCTTGCTAACAGTTTCCTCCACTGAGCCATGCTGGAGCAGGATGGATGCGCAACTCCCAAACCCCAGTGGTCTGTGCTGCTGCCACAGGCAGTTCCACAGAAACTGGGTTGGCTCTCTGCCTCTAAGCTTTGGCACCATGCTTTGGACTGCCAGGCTAAAATGGGAGGTGGCAGTAAGAAAAAGAGGCTGGGCCACTGGATTCCCTCTGCGATGGCCCACACTCTGTCTGTGGAGTGTGCTTTCTCTGAATCTGAATAAATCCATTTCTTACCTAAAAAAAAAAAGAAAAGAAAAGAAAAAGAGGCTGTGGCTTGGGCAAGAGGATTAGTGAGGGAGCAAGAGCTGAGAAACCTTCCGTGTGGGGGTAGTGGGAGTACTTTGCGTGCAGCACTTGGGAGCGGGGATATTTCATGAATAAATAGTATTTAGTCTTAGACTCCTAGAAAGGAAGAGGGAAGCAGTAAGCTAGAAAGCAAGTGTATTTAAAAGTTGTATTGCAACCCCTTTTCTGGCTGAAACTAAGTCAAGAGATGGAGGAAGAGAGCATGTGCATTTGTTTTGCATGGAGTTGAGGGGCCTATCTCTGTGGAAGGCAAAGGAGAGAGTCAGGTAAAACTGCAGTCGGACCTGGCGGCTTCTGCCTGGAAAGCCTCACCACACAGTGTGCGCAAACCCACACTCTTTCTCCCAGAATGTAATCTGAGAAACCATTTGGCTGCCTTGGGTCAAAGGTGCAGTAATGGATGGCTTACTGTGATGCAAGCGGTTGGCTCCTAGAAGCAGTGACCCGATGACCATTCCTTGTAAAGATGAGTCACTGGTAGTGAGCAAGACCTTCAGCCTCTTTTAAGATTTCTCAGTGTTGGGGGACATATGTATACCTATGGCAGATTCAGGTTATTGTGTGGCAGTAAACAACAAAAGCATGTAAAAATATAAAAAATAATAATAATAAAAAAAGGTTTCTCAGGGTGGTGAATGGTACATTTCATTCTAAAGCAATGACCTTGTAGGAATATGCCAAAATCCCGCACAAGTGAAGTCACATCTGCCCCAGGTGTAAAATGAAGCCTTCTGTGCTGAAGAAAAAGGAATTCACAATCTTAAAGTCAAAACACTTAAGCCTTTTAAAGTTTCTAACAGCTGAGACATGCTTCTTAGTAAAAGTACATTTATGTGAATTGTATCCCTGGAGAGGCTTTTATCTTTTAAAAGTTAATATTTCGGCGGACCAAAACAAAGTCTGTAATCAACTTGAAAGCAGTTGGAACATAGACAGTCCGGGAGAAGTGAAAGAGACCATTGATGCAGAAACTTAGTGATGCGTTCCAGACGTGGTGGCAGGGCAGTCTTCTGGGGGCCTGGGAAAGCACCTGGAGACACTGATAAGCCTCCCTGGATTCTGGCCAGGTCCTGCTCATGATTCTGAGTCCCCCAACCCCCACCTCCTTCAGTAGGAGAGGAGCAGGCAAGGCTGCAATGTTTGTGATGCTTTTGGGAAACTGTGTGTGTGTGTATTGGGTAAAGGCAACATTGTGTCTGCTGCAAAGTAGAACCCTCTTCAGCTCCCTTCACACCACAGAATCCAGCCCTCTCTTGAGCAAAGCCACATAGCAGAACCTTGGTTAGAACCCACATCAGATGGCTTACCCTCCAGTGTAATGCTCATTTTTATCGTGAAGACTGTGAGCATATAAAGGGCAACTTCTTTACAGGGAACTTTTATTTGTTATTCAAACAACAGCCTTGGTGCTAAAATTTCCCCCAGTTTTGCCCAGTGGTATTTTATATTCATCACCGTGGTGCTCAGCAGAGATGAGAATTGTTGTCATAGCCTGTGCTGCTTCTAGACACTTGAGAAGACGATGTCCGTTATGTGTGCAGTTAAAGCACCCATGAAAGGTCACTGGTAGTGAGCAAGACCTTCAGCCTCTTTTAAGATTTCTCAGTGTTGGGGGACATATGTATACCTATGGCAGATTCAGGTTATTGTGTGGCAGTAAACAACAAAAGCATGTAAAAATATAAAAAATAATAATAAAAAAAGGTTTCTCAGGGTGGTGAATGGTACATTTCATTCTAAAGCAATGACCTTGTAGGAATATGCCAAAATCCCGCACAAGTGAAGTCACATCTGCCCCAGGTGTAAAATGAAGCCTTCTGTGCTGAAGAAAAAGGAATTCACAATCTTAAAGTCAAAACACTTAAGCCTTTTAAAGTTTCTAACAGCTGAGACATGCTTCTTAGTAAAAGTACATTTATGTGAATTGTATCCCTGGAGAGGCTTTTATCTTTTAAAAGTTAATATTTCGGCGGACCAAAACAAAGTCTGTAATCAACTTGAAAGCAGTTGGAACATAGACAGTCCGGGAGAAGTGAAAGAGACCATTGATGCAGAAACTTAGTGATGCGTTCCAGACGTGGTGGCAGGGCAGTCTTCTGGGGGCCTGGGAAAGCACCTGGAGACACTGATAAGCCTCCCTGGATTCTGGCCAGGTCCTGCTCATGATTCTGAGTCCCCCAACCCCCACCTCCTTCAGTAGGAGAGGAGCAGGCAAGGCTGCAATGTTTGTGATGCTTTTGGGAAACTGTGTGTGTGTGTATTGGGTAAAAGGCAACATTGTGTCTGCTGCAAAGTAGAACCCTCTTCAGCTCCCTTCACACCACAGAATCCAGCCCTCTCTTGAGCAAAGCCACATAGCAGAACCTTGGTTAGAACCCACATCAGATGGCTTACCCTCCAGTGTAATGCTCATTTTTATCGTGAAGACTGTGAGCATATAAAGGGCAACTTCTTTACAGGGAACTTTTATTTGTTATTCAAACAACAGCCTTGGTGCTAAAATTTCCCCCAGTTTTGCCCAGTGGTATTTTATATTCATCACCGTGGTGCTCAGCAGAGATGAGAATTGTTGTCATAGCCTGTGCTGCTTCTAGACACTTGAGAAGAAGCTTCATCTTAAATTAGCCCCAAGTGTGCCTGGAGAGCAATGAAAGCCTGTTTTTCTGTACACCCATTTTTAAGGAGATACTGGGATTGTAGAAATTTAAAACCGGTGCTCTTAACCCCGCCCGCCCCGCAGTCTCTTCCCGCCACGACCTCTGCGGACACAAAGCTTTCCCACCTGCGGACTCAAGCTCACGTCAGCACCAGCCCCTCCCCTGGCCACACCCGTACTTAAGATCGATTCCCTCGCGCCCCCGCCCTGAACCTCCCTCCTGGACCCCTTGCCCTCTGACCCTCCACGCTCTTTGCCCTTATGACCTCTCTCTCTGACCCCCCTCGCTCTCCCTCCGCTTGTCGCTCTCTCTCTCTCTCTCTCTCTCTCTCTCTCTCTCGGTCCTGTCTGTGTAGCCGGATCCCTCGTGGTGGCTCCTACCTAAGCCCAATATGAATCAACCTGATCCTGCCTGGAATCCCCGTTCTTCTGTTTCTTCTTTACACTTTTCTTACACGCTCCTCAGCTTTTTCTTGTCCCCAACCCTTAATTATATCTGCGGTGGTGGGCAGAATGAGCCTCCAAAGATGTCCACATACGAGTCCCTGGAACCTATGAATATGCTGCCTAACGTGGCAATACGGGACTTTGCAGATGTAATTAGGTTATGGACTTTAGGGAGATTATCCTGGGTGATACGGGTAGGCTCAATCTAATCACATGAGCCCTTAAAAGCAGAGAGCTTTCTCTGGAAGCAGAAGCGAAGCACCAGAAGGGCATGTGAGAGAGAGAATGGAAGAGTGGAAAAGACTGCATGCGGTCTTTGAAGCTGAAGCAGGCAACAGGACAAGAAGTGCAGGCAGCTTGAAGTTCCTCAGAAGGGCTCCCGTCTGACAGTGAGGAAACGGGACCTCAGTACCACAACGACAAGGAAATGAATTCTGCCCGAAACCTGGAGAATCGTGGAAGTGGATTGTCTCCAAGCAGAGCACAGCTCATGAAACCCGGAACAGAGGAACCAGTGGAGCCCACCAGACTTCTGACCTATAGACTGTGAGATAATAAATTTGTGTTGTTTTAAGCCACTCATTTATTTGGACAGCCTTAGAAAACTAACACACCTGAGTAAAGTCATTAACCTACCTACCCACTGTGGAAGCTGGGAAGGGAAAGGAGGTTAGGGGAGGGCACCACCATGCCTGAGGGGTCTGGAGCTAAGTGTAAATTAGTTTTAGCATTGTTTAAAGAAAGATAAACTGATTTCAGTTGTTTCACATCCTTCCCTCCCAGCCAGGCATTCCTGTATCTCCATAGGGGGAAGGCTGGGTGGGGGTGGGGGGGGTGCTCCCTGATAGGGCCGACTATGTGCTGTTTCGGGCATATCCCATGTGCTTTGACAACCAGATTTTGAGTTCTCCGTCATAAATGGCCCAAGATCTTTGCAACTCAACTGCTGGTTAATATCAGTGGATATATCACTTGAAAAGAAAGGGGCTTCTCATTTACAAATCCTGACAGGTTGAAGTGCCATTAGTAAAGACAGAACTAAGGACTCCTGCTGGTGAACAACCCAGCCTTCTTCTCAGGAAAGCCTATAGCTTTTCAATAGAGGCATTTCCCAGAAGGGGAGCCATTTGTCTGGGACTCCAAAATAAACATCACTGAGCTGGAGAGGGAATTTCAGCTTTCATGGTAGATAACCTGACTACTCTTAGATCCACAGTCACTTTCTTTTGTTTGTATCTGCGGAGGAAAGTGTTTGCGTTCTTTCATTTTCTAAAATCAAAGGGAGACAAGGTGAGGGGGGCTTGGCTTTGCTGGCTTGAAACCTTTCATTTGTTTCTGTTTTGTTTGATTTTTTGAACCTATTTAAGACTTTAATGCAATAGATACAATTATTGAAAGTCATGGAAATTTTTGCACAGCATCTAATCTCTGCTGGCATATTGTTACAGAGAGTACTGTCCACTTTTTCAAAGTTCAGGATTAATTTTGTTAAAGAAATCTGGAAATTTTGTACTTGATAAAAGTGTAGTTTAATATCAGGGAAGTTTCTTGGGTTACTTAGATGTCTCAAGGGAAACCAGAGCACAGCTCATGAAACCCGGAACAGAGGAACCAGTGGAGCCCACCAGACTTCTGACCTATAGACTGTGAGATAATAAATTTGTGTTGTTTTAAGCCACTCATTTATTTGGACAGCCTTAGAAAACTAACACACCTGAGTAAAGTCATTAACCTACCTACCCACTGTGGAAGCTGGGAAGGAAAGGAGGTTAGGGAGGGCACCACCATGCCTGGGGGGTCTGGAGCTAAGTGTAAATTAGTTTTAGCATTGTTTAAAGAAAGATAAACTGATTTCAGTTGTTTCACATCCTTCCCTCCCAGCCAGGCATTCCTGTATCTCCATAGGGGGAAGGCTGGGTGGGGGTGGGGGGGGTGCTCCCTGATAGGGCCGACTATGTGCTGTTTCGGGCATATCCCATGTGCTTTGACAACCAGATTTTGAGTTCTCCGTCATAAATGGCCCAAGATCTTTGCAACTCAACTGCTGGTTAATATCAGTGGATATATCACTTGAAAAGAAAGGGGCTTCTCATTTACAAATCCTGACAGGTTGAAGTGCCATTAGTAAAGACAGAACTAAGGACTCCTGCTGGTGAACAACCCAGCCTTCTTCTCAGGAAAGCCTATAGCTTTTCAATAGAGGCATTTCCCAGAAGGGGAGCCATTTGTCTGGGACTCCAAAATAAACATCACTGAGCTGGAGAGGGAATTTCAGCTTTCATGGTAGATAACCTGACTACTCTTAGATCCACAGTCACTTTCTTTTGTTTGTATCTGCGGAGGAAAGTGTTTGCGTTCTTTCATTTTTCTAAAATAAAAGGGAGACAAGGTGAGGGGGGCTTGGCTTTGCTGGCTTGAAACCTTTCATTTGTTTCTGTTTTGTTTGATTTTTTGAACCTATTTAAGACTTTAATGCAATAGATACAATTATTGAAAGTCATGGAAATTTTTGCACAGCATCTAATCTCTGCTGGCATATTGTTACAGAGAGTACTGTCCACTTTTTCAAAGTTCAGGATTAATTTTGTTAAAGAAATCTGGAAATTTTGTACTTGATAAAAGTGTAGTTTAATATCAGGGAAGTTTCTTGGGTTACTTAGGACAAAACATCCTTTTTTGTTAAACTTAAGTGTATCTGCAGGCTGTTTTATTCACACTCTATTGTCATCTCTAATGCTTGTAGAAGATACTTTTCCCACAGTGTCATTCAATACAGCTGCTCAAAAAGATACTCTCAGATTTCACGTGCCTGGGTAATTAGCCGAGTTTGAGCAGCTCAGTTAAACTGTTTGAAGGTCAATAGTGCATGAATTTCTGGCAGACTGCCTAACATGAAGTCCTTTTACACACTTGTATAGGGACTAAACGTGTTTATAGTCGAGAAAACTTTGTGTTTTAAATATGAAAATAATGTTAGAATTAGGTTTTTTTTAACTTTTATTTTACTTTTAACTTTGTAGTTTTGTTGATTACAGATATGTATGTTTCCAGATTAGTCATTAGGATTAGTTTTGCCTAGAATTTAATTTTGTGGCCAATTCATGTTTCAGTGTGACCCAGAATAGTTCTGATGTGAATGCTTTCCAGATTTTCAAAGAAATATTTCTTCTCTTTTTGCCTGTTTCGTAGCAACAGTTTCTTATGCCCGGTGTCAGAGCATAAAATGTCAGAGTTTAGATTCCACAAGGAAGCCCTCTCGGAATTTGTTTAAGTGCCTTAATTAAAAGCACAAGATAAATGTAAATATTGTGTGGTAATTTTCTTCTGCTAAAGGCAAAGTTTTTATGGAAAACTAATTTTGTCCCTGAGGTTTAACGAGATATCAAACACATTCAGTTTTGATAAAGATGCTTTAACTTTCAAAGTTTTTTCCAGTGGACAAAGCAAATTCAGATTTGGGATAGGCAGCTTGTAACTTGATTTTGGTTCTGCCTTTCTCATGTGGAAAATAAAAAGTTTAGGCTTTTTAAAATTTTATTAAAATTTCCACCTGATTATATGTACTGGCAGATTTGGGAGTCCTGTGTCCCTTCTTGACTTATTTCTCCAGCACCACAGCTCTGGGGGTGGAGGTGGTTAGTTTGGTTTACTCCAGCTGCCTCCTGTGGGTCAGGTGAAAGGCAATCTTTTTTTTACACTGTATCTGCAGGCTGATTTTTTTTTTTCAGGGAAGTTTCTGGGGTTACTTAGGACAAAACATCCTTTTTTGTTAAACTTAAGTGTATCTGCAGGCTGTTTTATTCACACTCTATTGTCATCTCTAATGCTTGTAGAAGATACTTTTCCCACAGTGTCATTCAATACAGCTGCTCAAAAAGATACTCTCAGATTTCACGTGCCTGGGTAATTAGCCGAGTTTGAGCAGCTCAGTTAAACTGTTTGAAGGTCAATAGTGCATGAATTTCTGGCAGACTGCCTAACATGAAGTCCTTTTACACACTTGTATAGGGACTAAACGTGTTTATAGTCGAGAAAACTTTGTGTTTTAAATATGAAAATAATGTTAGAATTAGGTTTTTTTTAACTTTTATTTTACTTTTAACTTTGTAGTTTTGTTGATTACAGATATGTATGTTTCCAGATTAGTCATTAGGATTAGTTTTGCCTAGAATTTAATTTTGTGGCCAATTCATGTTTCAGTGTGACCCAGAATAGTTCTGATGTGAATGCTTTCCAGATTTTCAAAGAAATATTTCTTCTCTTTTTGCCTGTTTCGGGCAACAGTTTCTTATGCCCGGTGTCAGAGCATAAAATGTCAGAGTTTAGATTCCACAAGGAAGCCCTCTCGGAATTTGTTTAAGTGCCTTAATTAAAAGCACAAGATAAATGTAAATATTGTGTGGTAATTTTCTTCTGCTAAAGGCAAAGTTTTTATGGAAAACTAATTTTGTCCCTGAGGTTTAACGAGATATCAAACACATTCAGTTTTGATAAAGATGCTTTAACTTTCAAAGTTTTTTCCAGTGGACAAAGCAAATTCAGATTTGGGATAGGCAGCTTGTAACTTGATTTTGGTTCTGCCTTTCTCATGTGGAAAATAAAAAGTTTAGGCTTTTTTAAAAATTTTTTTAAAATTTCCACCTGATTATATGTACTGGCAGATTTGGGAGTCCTGTGTCCCTTCTTGACTTATTTCTCCAGCACCACAGCTCTGGGGGTGGAGGTGGTTAGTTTGGTTTACTCCAGCTGCCTCCTGTGGGTCAGGTGAAAGGCAATCTTTTTTTTTTTGGAAAGCAGTCTTGCCATGTCCTTATTTGTTATGAATGTGCCTCTTGTTATTTTTACACTGGGGCATGTGTATTCACACCTTATGAATTATTCAGAAAGTAGCTCTCTCAGCCACTTTTCTTTGCTGTTAGAGTAACAGCCAGGAGAGGCTATATTCTTTTAGAGGCTGTTAGGCCAACTGGCTAACAGAGGGTTAACACCACAGGCCTTGCAAAATTGAGGGCCCTACAAGGTCAGCAACAAAGAGCCTTCTGCCCACCTGCCAGTGCCTGGGAATCTCACAGAGCTAGTGGTAAGGAACTCGCTCCATCAAGGACTTTTCACTGTGTCTAGAAAAACACAAACTGCATGTATGCCAGACATGAGTCACCGAGACCCTCGCCCCATACCCACTAACAACTGACTCATCACTGGCACTCTGCTTAAACAAAGACTTTGCCTCTAAGCACGCACCAAGAAACCCCCCTTTCCCCTTTCTTCTTCCCAAATAAAAATCCCCTCGTCCCATCTCCAGGCGCGAATTCACTGGCCCTGCCTCTTGGGGCCACGTGAATCTCACCTGGGAGAGTTGTCCCAATAAATGGCCTGAGTTGTCTCTGCTGTAACCTGGTCCGGCTTGTCTTTGCCATGTGAAATACCTTTCAGAGGCCTTCCACATGAGGCACATGGAGGAGACCTTTGTGTCCCAACATAAAAAAACCAGCTCCTTTTTCCTCAGAATTTTGATGAAGTCTTTGATTGCAGGAGATTATTGTTGAGTAATTGTCAACAATACAATCCAGGAACAAGCCATTTTGTCAGGTTTAACGAGATATCAAACACATTCAGTTTTGATAAAGATGCTTTAACTTTCAAAGTTTTTCCAGTGGACAAAGCAAATTCAGATTTGGGATAGGCAGCTTGTAACTTGATTTTGGTTCTGCCTTTCTCATGTGGAAAATAAAAAGTTTAGGCTTTTTAAAATTTTATTAAAATTTCCACCTGATTATATGTACTGGCAGATTTGGGAGTCCTGTGTCCCTTCTTGACTTATTTCTCCAGCACCACAGCTCTGGGGGTGGAGGTGGTTAGTTTGGTTTACTCCAGCTGCCTCCTGTGGGTCAGGTGAAAGGCAATCTTTTTTTTTTTGGAAAGCAGTCTTGCCATGTCCTTATTTGTTATGAATGTGCCTCTTGTTATTTTTACACTGGGGCATGTGTATTCACACCTTATGAATTATTCAGAAAGTAGCTCTCTCAGCCACTTTTCTTTGCTGTTAGAGTAACAGCCAGGAGAGGCTATATTCTTTTAGAGGCTGTTAGGCCAACGGGCTAACAGAGGGCTACCACCACAGGCCTTGCAAAATCGACGGCCCTACAAGGTCAGCAACAAAGAGCCTTCTGCCTACCGGCCAGCGCCTGGGAATCTCACAGAGCTAGTGGTAAGGAACTCGCTCCATCAAGGACTTTTCACTGTGTCTAGAAAAACACAAACTGCACGTATGCCAGACATGAGTCACCAAGACCCTCGCCCCATACCCACTAACAACTGACTCATCACTGGCACTCTGCTTAAACAAAGACTTTGCCTCTAAGCACGCACCAAGAAACCCCCCTTTCCCCTTTCTTCTTCCCAAATAAAAATCCCCTCGTCCCATCTCCAGGCGCGAATTCACTGGCCCTGCCTCTTGGGGCCACGTGAATCTCACCTGGGAGAGTTGTCCCAATAAATGGCCTGAGTTGTCTCTGCTGTAACCTGGTCCGGCTTGTCTTTGCCATGTGAAATACCTTTCAGAGGCCTTCCACATGAGGCACATGGAGGAGACCTTTGTGTCCCAACATAAAAAAACCAGCTCCTTTTTCCTCAGAATTTTGATGAAGTCTTTGATTGCAGGAGATTATTGTTGAGTAATTGTCAACAATACAATCCAGGAACAAGCCACACTTCCAGGGTTCTGCTCTTATCAGCAAGGGGCTTCCTAGACCCTTGTCAGTAGGCACAAGGGAGCGGCAGTTGATTGCCTGGGGCTATATGGATTTTTGTCCATCTCACAGGAAGCTGATACTAGTAACAGTTTTAGGACCCCCCTGATAGTTTACAGCTGCATTATTTTCATTTTTATCCACATGCTATATACATGTACTTTGCCTTGCATTGTTTTTTCCATCCCTAAAAAAAATGGGCTTTGAAAGAATAATTGTTTTAAAACTCATATAAGTTGCCTCATTGTTGTAACTTGGAATTCTTTTTTTAAAATTTATATGCCCGCTAAATCCTTTGAGATTACATCAAGTTAACTGGAAAAAATATCCTGGGCGGAAAAGGTGGCGTAAAATGTAGCAGGTGCTAATCCGTATGGTTCTACTTTGTTGGTAGTTTTTGTGAAACCAGTTTTTTTGGCATAAATACTTCTCCCATTTCCACAGCATCCAAGAGTACCAGACTGCGTAAACAGAGAGGACATTGTTGTGAACTGTTTACTCTGGCCCCATAGGCTTTCCTAGCCTTCTGATCCCTGCTCCAACTCAAGGGTCAGAGGTCCATAGTAGATCTGGACCAAAGGGTGCTCTTCAGTGACTCCACAGTAGCTGAGGATAAAGACAAAGGGCAGGCCTTCTTTTGTGAAATCTAGTTACATCTAAAGAGAACTCTTCTGTACAGGAAGTTAATTTTGCTTTTGCATTCCAAAACAAGGCACTCTGCTTAAACAAAGACTTTGCCTCTAAGCACGCACCAAGAAACCCCCCTTTCCCCTTTCTTCTTCCCAAATAAAAATCCCCTCGTCCCATCTCCAGGCGCGAATTCACTGGCCCTGCCTCTTGGGGCCACGTGAATCTCACCTGGGAGAGTTGTCCCAATAAATGGCCTGAGTTGTCTCTGCTGTAACCTGGTCCGGCTTGTCTTTGCCATGTGAAATACCTTTCAGAGGCCTTCCACATGAGGCACATGGAGGAGACCTTTGTGTCCCAACATAAAAAAACCAGCTCCTTTTTCCTCAGAATTTTGATGAAGTCTTTGATTGCAGGAGATTATTGTTGAGTAATTGTCAACAATACAATCCAGGAACAAGCCACACTTCCAGGGTTCTGCTCTTATCAGCAAGGGGCTTCCTAGACCCTTGTCAGTAGGCACAAGGGAGCGGCAGTTGATTGCCTGGGGCTATATGGATTTTTGTCCATCTCACAGGAAGCTGATACTAGTAACAGTTTTAGGACCCCCCTGATAGTTTACAGCTGCATTATTTTCATTTTTATCCACATGCTATATACATGTACTTTGCCTTGCATTGTTTTTTCCATCCCTAAAAAAAATGGGCTTTGAAAGAATAATTGTTTTAAAACTCATATAAGTTGCCTCATTGTTGTAACTTGGAATTCTTTTTTTAAAATTTATATGCCCGCTAAATCCTTTGAGATTACATCAAGTTAACTGGAAAAAATATCCTGGGCGGAAAAGGTGGCGTAAAATGTAGCAGGTGCTAATCCGTATGGTTCTACTTTGTTGGTAGTTTTTGTGAAACCAGTTTTTTTGGCATAAATACTTCTCCCATTTCCACAGCATCCAAGAGTACCAGACTGCGTAAACAGAGAGGACATTGTTGTGAACTGTTTACTCTGGCCCCATAGGCTTTCCTAGCCTTCTGATCCCTGCTCCAACTCAAGGGTCAGAGGTCCATAGTAGATCTGGACCAAAGGGTGCTCTTCAGTGACTCCACAGTAGCTGAGGATAAAGACAAAGGGCAGGCCTTCTTTTATTGTGAAATCTAGTTACATCTAAAAGAGAACTCTTCTGTACAGGAAGTTAATTTTTGGTGCAGAACTCACAGAGTCATTGCATTCCAAAAACAAGTGCAGAAGTAACTGAGACACTGCGGCTGCAGCTGGAAAACGATTCCCGCGTCTATCATACATGTTCCTGTGTCAGGGTTCACCTTGCTTTGTTGCACAAAAAACTCTGATGAGTTATACACTTGAAGACGTATTTTAGCAACGCCTGTGGAAGAAATGTACTGAGAAACTTTCTCCAGGCTTTGTCTGTAACAGAGCTCCAAAGCAGAGGTTACATGCAATTCAACATGTTTTCTAAAAGACAGTGACATATAACTGTACTAATTTTAAGAAGAAGAAAAAAAGGGCATTTGCCTTTCCAGTGGGTAGTGGATTTGTTTACTCTTTTAAAATACACATCCCCACACTATGGGTAGGAGTTATGAATAACATTTCCAAAAACATTTTTGGATTTGGCAAGTAGTGTTGAGATTAAGAAAAAATTGCTTTGGGCTTCCCTTGTGGTCCAGTGGGTAAGGAGTCTGCCTTGTGATGCAAGGGGCATGGGTTCGATCCCTGGCCCTGGAAGATTTCACGTGCCGTGGAGCATGGTGGGTCCAGTTGCAAGCCAGCGCACTAGAGCGCATGTGCCCAGAGCCGGTGCTCTGCAGAGAGAGAGGCCACTGCGGTGAGAGGCCCACGCAGGTCAAAGACTGGACATGGATGAAAATAAATAAATAAATAACCACTAAAAGAGGCCGAAATTTAAAAAAAAGAAAAAATTGCTTGGATTTTTTAAATATAAGAAAACATTCTGTTTCTCATACATTTTTCTTCTTGTTAACAAAAAGTAGTGCTTTCTGAGAAATTTTTTGACTTTTGTTTTGAAGTAGTTATATACAGGAAACTGCAGAGAAATGTATAGGAACATCCCATGCACTCCTGCCACCAGGCCCGTAAGAAATCCATTTTGACTATTCATTTTCCTATGAAGAGAGGAAACAAGTTTAAGGGTTGAACTAGAAAATGGGTGGCTTCAGGTCTAACCCAAAGGCATAGTGGCGACCGCTAGACCTCTTTCCTGGACTCTAGTTCAGTTTCCTTGTTTCATGTGCACAGAAATGGGCAACCACTGGCAGGGGGCACAGCAGGGGCATCAGAAATGTACTGACTTTCTAGCCACTCATCTCCTGAATGTCTCTGGCCTTCCCTTTCCTCCACTCCCCACTGTCTCAAAGTTCAGAGTAAGTGGTTTTAGGCCAGGGGGCTAGGTGAGGCTTGAGTACACAAAGTAGAGGTTTTGCTCTCTGCTTCTCTAATACTCTTGCCCTTATCTTTCTAGCACAGAACTTGTCCTTCCTTTCTTGTCCTTCATATGGATTTCTGAGTCAGGTGGGGAATCAGTTTAAGATCACATACAAGAAAAAAAAGTCACTAAGAATGTCTTGGAAGATGTTTGTTTTAAATTAAGCACATAAAGTTATGTGTAAGAAGCATAACTAAACTTTTTTAAAAAAATTTATTTTACTTTTACAGAGTTTTGTTGTTTACAGATATGTATGATCCCGGATTAGTCATATGTATATCCCCCCCATCACACCCCTCCATAATTGAACTTGAATTCAATAGTTTGTTCTGGTTGAGTAGGTGGTTGAAAGCTAAGAAAATCTCACATGTGGAGTATCAAAAGAAAAGTAAAAGGGGCTTTCCTGGTGGTCAAGTGGTTAAGGCTTTGCCTTTCATTGCAGGAGGTGCAGGTTCAATCCCTGATTGGGGAGTTAAGAGGTCCTAGCAGCTTCTGCTTCATGTCTGTTTGGGCTTCCCCTGGTGGTCCAGTGGGTAAGGACACCGCCTTGCAGTGCAAGGGGCGCCGGTTCGATCCCTGTCCTGGGAAGATCCCACATGCTGCGGAGCGGCTGGACTGATGTGTCCAATTACCGAGCCAGAGCTCTGGCGTGCATGCGCCCAGAGCCTGTGCTCTGTGATGACAGAGGCCACCGCGATGGGAGGCCCACAGGAGCCAAGGAACAAAGACGGATGAAAACAGAGAAATGAAAAGACCAATGGAAGTGGCCTGCCCATCCCCCTCCCTCCCATTCCACCCCCCAAAAGATAAATAAAAAAAAGGAAAGTTAAGTGGGAATAAAGATAGGAAGAAAGGTTATTGAGCTCAGAGGTAGAGTTTCTAGGAGGATTTTGAGTTTTAGGTGAGTTAACCTTCCCCTTGGACAGTAAGTTTCATAGCATCATCTCTTATCACCACCCTCTGAAATGCTAGTTGGTTAAGCCATTCATCCTAGCCTCTCAGAATGCTATCGGTATCTTGGCCTCTCCAATGGGACAATACCAAGCAGGCCAAGAGGCGATCCTTCCCTCAGCTGCCAAACCGGACAGCAGTTCTGTCCTGTGTTGTTACCTTCCAAGGTCAGAGATACCCCAGCCTGCCAAATGTCCTGTGTTTGTATCAAGTCAGGTGGGGAATCAGTTTAAGATCACATACAAGAAAAAAGTCACTAAGAATGTCTTGGAAGATGTTTGTTTTAAATTAAGCACATAAAGTTATGTGTAAGAAGCATAACTAAACTTTTTTAAAAAAATTTATTTTACTTTTACAGAGTTTTGTTGTTTACAGATATGTATGATCCCGGATTAGTCATATGTATATCCCCCCCATCACACCCCTCCATAATTGAACTTGAATTCAATAGTTTGTTCTGGTTGAGTAGGTGGTTGAAAGCTAAGAAAATCTCACATGTGGAGTATCAAAAGAAAAGTAAAAGGGGCTTTCCTGGTGGTCAAGTGGTTAAGGCTTTGCCTTTCATTGCAGGAGGTGCAGGTTCAATCCCTGATTGGGGAGTTAAGAGGTCCTAGCAGCTTCTGCTTCATGTCTGTTTGGGCTTCCCCTGGTGGTCCAGTGGGTAAGGACACCGCCTTGCAGTGCAAGGGGCGCCGGTTCGATCCCTGTCCTGGGAAGATCCCACATGCTGCGGAGCGGCTGGACTGATGTGTCCAATTACCGAGCCAGAGCTCTGGCGTGCATGCGCCCAGAGCCTGTGCTCTGTGATGACAGAGGCCACCGCGATGGGAGGCCCACAGGAGCCAAGGAACAAAGACGGATGAAAACAGAGAAATGAAAAGACCAATGGAAGTGGCCTGCCCATCCCCCTCCCTCCCATTCCACCCCCCAAAAGATAAATAAAAAAAAGGAAAGTTAAGTGGGAATAAAGATAGGAAGAAAGGTTATTGAGCTCAGAGGTAGAGTTTCTAGGAGGATTTTGAGTTTTAGGTGAGTTAACCTTCCCCTTGGACAGTAAGTTTCATAGCATCATCTCTTATCACCACCCTCTGAAATGCTAGTTGGTTAAGCCATTCATCCTAGCCTCTCAGAATGCTATCGGTATCTTGGCCTCTCCAATGGGACAATACCAAGCAGGCCAAGAGGCGATCCTTCCCTCAGCTGCCAAACCGGACAGCAGTTCTGTCCTGTGTTGTTACCTTCCAAGGTCAGAGATACCCCAGCCTGCCAAATAGGAGAGCAATGTGATCTTTAACAGCAAACTGGTTATCAGTTTCCTGATGAAGTCCTTTATATTTCATGCAGATACATTAAGTACTGTGAGCCACTCACCAGCCTTAGCAACAGCCTTTTGCCCCTGGTCAGTCCTTATCGCCTTTCCTCCTGAACAACCAGTGCATGTATTGGCTTCCTCATTGGCACCAGGAAAGTAAAATGCAGGGCTATAGCCAGATTTTCTCACTTCTGTGACTTCTCTTTGGCTAGATCCGACTCCCATGCCGCCCTGAGGCCATGTTTATTTGTTGAAGGTTAACCTCTTTAACACCCTAACCCTCTACTACTCTAAAGAGATTTCCTCAGAACTGTAACATAAACGTCACCTGGGAGGTTGTTAGAAATACTGAATCATAGGTTCAGTTTCTGATCTTCTGAATCAGACAGAATCTTCACACTCGTACAATTGCCCGGTGATTCCCACATGTACTCACAGCTTCCCTGACTCCCATCTTTTTTGATTCCAGATTACTTCGTCTACCAGAAATTACACTTAAATGACCTTGAGACTCAGGGCTTCTTCATAATCTTTGTGTTCATATTCAAATTTTCTAGGGTACTCTAAGAGTAACTCCTCAAGCTTCCTTTCTACTCTTCACCTCTTCATTCCCACTTTTTCTCCTCTCCTCTCTTATTTTCTTTCTCCCTGTCTAACTTTACAGAGATCAGATGACTTTGCTGAACTAATATTTTTTCCTTCTATGCCTCAACATATTTCTGGTCTTCTGCCACCCTCTATTTTCTCGTTTCAGATGAAGTACTGTCTTTCTCATTTCTTCACGAATTTGCATGTCATCCTTGCTCAGGGGCCATGCTAATCTCTGTATTGTTCCAATTTTAGTATATGTGCTGCTGAAGCGAGCACTATCTTTCTCATTTCTACAATAGTTCTTTTTTTTTTTTTCCCTACAATAGTTCTTTTACCTGTGCCTTTCATATGCTTTCCTTTCCCCCTCTTTTGGGATCCTGCTGTCTTACTGCTCTTCTCTCTCATGGAATCATTTTCATCATTTCCACTAAGTTTTCTTTTGGGCATCCAAATATGCAAAGATTTTTTTTAAGAAAACTTACCCACTAACATTCACTTGATCCTACTTTCTCCTGGTTTTCATTCTATTTCTTCTCTTTCACAATCAGATTTTCCCAACATATGATCTGGAACTGTGGTTTACAGCTGGGATACTTTTGACTCCCACCTCCTTCCTTTCAGGGACACTTGGCAATATCTGGAGACATTTTTGGATGCCGTAGTGTGGGAGATGCTCCTGGCATCTAGAGGCCAAGTATGCTACTAAATGTGCTAAAATGCACAAGAGAGTTCCCTATGACAAATAATTCTCTGCCTATGGTGGCCAACCATCCCAGTTTGCTTTCAACTTTCTGGTTATAGCACTGAAAAATTTTTTGTCCCAGGAAACCCTTCAGTCCTTGTCACCGTGTATCTGGCCCCAAGTGTCAAAAATGCCAAAGATGAGAAACCCTGCTCTAGAAGGTAGACTCATTAACTTCAGTTTTCCCCCACCAACCCCCTTCCTTCAATCTGACTTTTTAAAATGTGGCAATGACTATTTTGTTTATTTCCCTGCACCACATGGCATGTGGGACCACGGATTGAATCTCAGCCTCCTGCAGTGAAAGGTTGAGGAAGTCTTAACCTTTGGATGCCATCAGGGAATTCCTCATACTAATTATTTCAATCACGGAATGGTGAAATGACCAAAATATTGGATTGGGAGTCAGAAGACTGATTTCTAACCCTTTTCTTGCTTTTAGAAACGACAGATAAATCAAAAACATAGATTAAATTGCCAACACATGTTGTATCATAGAAAAAGGAAGGAAATTTGAGAAAAACATCAAGGCCAAGAAATAACCATGAGAGCCAGATATAGAACAGTGGGCTATTTCAAAATTGGGAAGGGAGTACATCAAGGTTGTATATTGTCACTCTGCTTATTTAACCTATACACAGAATACATCATACAGAATCCTGGGCTGGATGAATCACAAGATGGAATCAAGACTGCCTGGAGAAATATCAGTGATCTCAGATATGCAGATGATACCACTCTAATGGCAGAAAGTGAAGAGGAACTAAAGAACCTCTTGGAGGAAAAGTGCTCTTCTCTCTCATGGAATCATTTTCATCATTTCCACTAAGTTTTCTTTTGGGCATCCAAATATGCAAAGATTTTTTTTAAGAAAACTTACCCACTAACATTCACTTGATCCTACTTTCTCCTGGTTTTCATTCTATTTCTTCTCTTTCACAATCAGATTTTCCCAACATATGATCTGGAACTGTGGTTTACAGCTGGGATACTTTTGACTCCCACCTCCTTCCTTTCAGGGACACTTGGCAATATCTGGAGACATTTTTGGATGCCGTAGTGTGGGAGATGCTCCTGGCATCTAGAGGCCAAGTATGCTACTAAATGTGCTAAAATGCACAAGAGAGTTCCCTATGACAAATAATTCTCTGCCTATGGTGGCCAACCATCCCAGTTTGCTTTCAACTTTCTGGTTATATCACTGAAATTCTTTGTCCCAGGAAACCCTTCAGTCCTTGTCACCGTGTATCTGGCCCCAAGTGTCAAAAATGCCAAAGATGAGAAACCCTGCTCTAGAAGGTAGACTCATTAACTTCAGTTTTCCCCCACCAACCCCCTTCCTTCAATCTGACTTTTTAAAATGTGGCAATGACTATTTTGTTTATTTCCCTGCACCACATGGCATGTGGGACCACGGATTGAATCTCAGCCTCCTGCAGTGAAAGGTTGAGGAAGTCTTAACCTTTGGATGCCATCAGAATTCCTCATACTAATTATTTCAATCACGGAATGGTGAAATGACCAAAATATTGGATTGGGAGTCAGAAGACTGATTTCTAACCCTTTTCTTGCTTTTAGAAACGACAGATAAATCAAAAACATAGATTAAATTGCCAACACATGTTGTATCATAGAAAAAGGAAGGAAATTTGAGAAAAACATCAAGGCCAAGAAATAACCATGAGAGCCAGATATAGAACAGTGGGCTATTTCAAAATTGGGAAGGGAGTACATCAAGGTTGTATATTGTCACTCTGCTTATTTAACCTATACACAGAATACATCATACAGAATCCTGGGCTGGATGAATCACAAGATGGAATCAAGACTGCCTGGAGAAATATCAGTGATCTCAGATATGCAGATGATACCACTCTAATGGCAGAAAGTGAAGAGGAACTAAAGAACCTCTTGGAGGAAGGGAATATATATATGCCTATGATGCTGATTCATGTTGATATTTGGCAGTAAACACAAAACTCTGTAAAAAACAAAATGCATCTTGATGAAGGTGAAAGAGAATGAAAAGCTGGCTTAAAACTCAACATACAGGGCTTCCCCTGGTGGTCCAGTGGGTAAAGGTGCCGCCTTGCAGTGCAAGGGACACCGGTTCCATCCCTGGCCTGGGAAGATCCCATGTGCCATGGAGCAGCTGGACCGATGTGTCCAATTACCGAGCCGGTGTTCTGTGATGATAGTGGCCACCACGATGGGACACCCACAGGAGCCAAAGAACAAAGACGGATGAAAATAGAGAAATGAAAGACCAATAGAAGTGGCCCACCTATCCCCCTCCCTCCCCACCCCACCCTCCAAAAGATAAATAAATAAAAAATTAAAAAAAAAAAACTCAACATACAAAATACTAGGATGATGGCATCCAGTCCCATCACTTCAAATAGATGGGGAAAACTGGAAACAGTGGAAGTTTTATTTTCTTGAGCTTCAGAAATCACTGCTAACAGTGACTTCAGTCATGAAATGAAAAGACACTTGCTCCTTGGAAAGAAAGTTTTGACAAACCTAGACAGTGTATTAAAAAGCAGAGTCATCACTTTACCAGCAAAGTTCTGTCTAGTCAAAGCTATGGTATTTCCAGTACTCATGTACAGATGTGAGTTGGACCAAAAAAGGCTGAGTGCCAAAGAATTGATGCTTTCAAATTGTGGTGCTGGCGAAGACTCTTCAGAGTCCTTTGGACAGCAAGGAGATCAAACCAGTCAACCTTAAAGGAAACCAGCCCTGAATATTCATTGTAATGACTGATGCTGAAACTCCAATACTTTGGCCACCTGATAGAAAGAGCTGACTCACTGGAAAAACCCTGATGCTGGGAAGGATTGAGAGCAGAAGAAGGGGGCCACAGAGGACACCATGGTTGGATAGCATCACCTACTTAGTGGAGATGAGTTTGAACAAACTCCAGGGAGATAATGAAGGAGAGGGGAACCTGATGTGCTGCAGTTCATGAGGTCACAAAGAGTCAGACACATATTAGTGACTAAACAACTATTTGCATAATCACTGAGCTTTCTATGGCTATATATATATATATTTTTTTTAAAATAAATAATTCCATCTGTGCTTATCTCTGGTAACAATATGAAAATATACTTTGAAAGGTATGAGTTGCCATATAAGCATTGTCTGACCTGAACTCCAATAGCACTTTGAGCCTTATGAAAACTTATTTCCTGCTTATAAAATAGTGACATATATCACAAGTTTCTTAAAAGTAGAGATCAAAAAAAAAAAAAAAAAAAAGTAGAGATCATAAAGTAAAGCTTTTTCTTCTGTGGTTTCTGTCATTGATTGTACTGTTAACAGACAGAATAAAGACTGATGAAAGAATAGTAGTTCCACCTGGTAAGTCTTTATTAACTATTCTTGATTTACTAATTTCAAATATTTTATACTATATCAAATTTATCACCTTTTTTTTTTCTTTTTTCAATCTCCATTTAGGTGATGTCTTTCCAGTGCAAATGAATCCAATACCTCAATCTCAGTTTATACCTTTGGCTGAAGTTCTTTGCTGTGCTGTATCTGATATGAATGCCGCTCAGATTATAGTAACACAGGAATCACTATTGGAACATTTGATGAAACATTATCCAGGTAGAGGAACAAGTTTTTCTCTGTTAATTCATAGTATGTGTTTGCTTTTATTTATAAGTCACCTTAAATACAAACTAGGCAATATACAATTTTTTTTTCTTTTAAAGATTTGTTTCTTTTTTAAATAATTAATTTTTGGCTGTGCTGCCTGGGTCTTTGTTGCTGTGCGTGGGCTTTCTCTATTTGCAGAAAGCAGAGGCCAACTCTTTGTTGTGGTCTGTGGGCTTCTCATTGTGGTGGCTTTTCTTGTTGCAGGGCACAGGCTCTAGGCACTCCAGCTTCAGTAGTTGCAGCACACAGGCTCGGGAGTTGCCATTCATGGGCTTAGTTGCTCTGAGTCATGTGGAATCTTCCTGAACAAGGGATTGAACCCGTGTCCCCTTCATTGGAAGATGGATTCTTAGTCACTGTACCACCAGGGAAGTCCCAATTTTTTCCTATTATGAAAACTTGTATTAGAACCCTGCCAGAAAAAGATCTGCATCAGCAAATTTATGAGCATTTCTTTTATCTTCCGGATGAATTTTTTCAAAAATAATGTTTGTGATAGTAATTAAGTCAGACCAGAGAGTTGGGCAAAGCAAAAAACAAAATGTTCGTCTTCTTTCCCCTGCCTCCTATTTTTTCTTTTCTTTTTTTTTTGACTGTGCTTTGAAGCATGTGGGATCTTAGATCCTCAACCAGGGATCAATGTCCCCTGTGATGGAAGTGTTATCTTAACCACTGGATCACCAGAGAGGTCCCTGCCTCCTATCCTTAAATTGCCAGTTCCCAGTGGTGACAATTTCTATCATTTATAGTTTCTCCTTGGACTCTTTTATTTATTGTATTGGAATATATGTATCCTTTTAGAGTAACAACTTGGAAAATTCTGTACATTCTTTTTGCACTTCCCAAATGGCACAGTGGTAAGGAATCCACCTGCCACTGCAGGAGACACAAGATATGTGGGTTCAATCCCTGGGTCGGGAAGATACTCTGGAGTAGGAAAATGTCAATCCATTCTAGTATTTTCGCCTGGAGAATTCCATGGACAGAGGAGCCTGGTGGGCTATACTCCATGGGTTCGCAGAGAGTCAGACACCACTGAGCAACTGAGCATGCATGCATACATTCTTTCTACACCTTTCCTTCTTAAGCTTAGAGACAGATTTTTGAGGTCTCACCATATAAGCATATATTGATCTAATTGTTTTCATAGCTGCATGATATCCCAAATGCATGATTATAGAAGAGTATTTTTCATTTTTCCATTATAAAATCTGCATATTGTAGAAAAATCCAGAAAATATGGAAAAGTAATCATTTATAGTACCACTACTCAAAGAAAGGGCTTCCCAGATGGTGCTAGTGGTAAAGAACCTGCCTACCAATGCTGGAGAGACCTGAGAGCCATGGATTCAATCCCTGGGTTGGCAAGATTCCCTGGAGGAGGGCATGGCAACCTATTTCAGTATTGTTGCCTGGAGAATCCCACGGACAGAGGAGCCTAATGAGCCGCAGTCCATAGGATTGCAAAGAGTTGCACACAACTAAAGTGACTGAGCGTGGAAAGAGAACCAATACTAACATATTGATGTATTTTCTTCTAGTGTTACACTGTTAAACATTGTTTTAAAAGTCTAAATATAATTTTGGACCCTGGTATTTGGAAAGGGAATTTCTTTAAAATTGTTACCTTCCCAGTCTGAAAAACTGGCATAATCCAGATACTAGGTAGTTTGGCCTTATTCAAGCACAGACTGATTTTCATTTTTTCTTTAGATTCTTACGAAGATTTAAGCTACGGGACTGTGGTTTTCAAAAACTTCTATGTTTGCTCTCAAGAAGGCTTTCCTTGGTCAAAATTTAAATTTCTAATGAGATGACATAACTTGGGGTTTGTGTTTGAGCGAACTCAAGATTTTTTTTCTCTTTTCAGCCTGTAACCTAGCCATATGTCTTTGTGTAGACCAAATTATATTTGTATTATTCAATTGAACTATCATTATTGTTAATGCTTTTATGGCATTTTAAGTACCTATATTAATTGGTTCACTCATTAAAGTATTTGTTACTCAGAATCTATCAGGATAAAATGTTTGTTTGTTTTAGGCATTGCAGTTCCATCTCAAGATATTCTCTATACCACGCTGGGGACTCTCATTAAAGAAAGGAAGATTTATCATACTGGAGAAGGATACTTCATAGTTACTCCTCAGACTTACTTCATCACAAATACCACCCCCCAAGAAAGTAAGAGAGTTCTATCGGAAGAAAATTCCCAGATGCCAACTCCCATTACATATCTGGTGAATGTGGAGAGTTATGCAGAGCTAGCCAAAAAAAATGCAGCCCTCATTACCCATTGTCATTCTTGCCGGTGTTTCCATGATGCGTGCATTCGGGATGTGTGGGAGCCACCGGCTGCCGTGGAAGTGACTAGCAAAGGACAGAAGGGTCTTGTGGAATCCAGACCTTTGGTACAGAATCAAGCAGTTTCAGTGTCTGACGAGAATCATGTCTATGAGAGTACTAAACCTTTACCGCACACAAAAGACAGAGAAAAAGCCAAGAAGTTTGGCTTGAGCCTCTTCTGGCGCAGTATGTCCAGAAAGGAGAAGTCCAGAACAGAGCACAGCAGTTTCTCTGCCCAGTTCCCACCAGAAGAATGGCCTGTCAGAGATGAAGATCACTTGGATAGTATCCCTCGAGACATTGAACATGAGATAATCAAACGAATTAATCCCATTCTGACTGTTGACAACTTAATCAAACATACTTTCCTAATGCAAAAATATGAAGAACAAAAAAAATATAATAGCCAGGGTACTTCCACTGATCTGCTGACATTCAGACATAAATATCCTTCAAAAGTGGGAGTTAAGAAAAGACGGGGCTCGTCTGTAAAGCCTCGAAGGCAAGGCCATTCACATAGGGATAAACACAAAGCCAGGAGTCAGGAAAGTGGGCCTCAGCGAGGAAACATTAACCTGGAGAAACATCCCAAGCTCCCTGCTGCACAGTCCATCTCCAAAACCCCAAATGAAGTTGAACTTCAGAAACTGCTTGCTGAGAATCCATCAGCACTAGGTCCCCATTTGATTTACAAAAAGCGAATCAGTAATCCTTTCCAGGGTTTAGCTCCCAAGGAGCCCAATAACCAAAGGGCACAATGTCCAGAAGACCAATGATCTGGAACCTTACTATCAGGATAAAATGTTTGTTTGTTTTAGGCATTGCAGTTCCATCTCAAGATATTCTCTATACCACGCTGGGGACTCTCATTAAAGAAAGGAAGATTTATCATACTGGAGAAGGATACTTCATAGTTACTCCTCAGACTTACTTCATCACAAATACCACCCCCCAAGAAAGTAAGAGAGTTCTATCGGAAGAAAATTCCCAGATGCCAACTCCCATTACATATCTGGTGAATGTGGAGAGTTATGCAGAGCTAGCCAAAAAAAATGCAGCCCTCATTACCCATTGTCATTCTTGCCGGTGTTTCCATGATGCGTGCATTCGGGATGTGTGGGAGCCACCGGCTGCCGTGGAAGTGACTAGCAAAGGACAGAAGGGTCTTGTGGAATCCAGACCTTTGGTACAGAATCAAGCAGTTTCAGTGTCTGACGAGAATCATGTCTATGAGAGTACTAAACCTTTACCGCACACAAAAGACAGAGAAAAAGCCAAGAAGTTTGGCTTGAGCCTCTTCTGGCGCAGTATGTCCAGAAAGGAGAAGTCCAGAACAGAGCACAGCAGTTTCTCTGCCCAGTTCCCACCAGAAGAATGGCCTGTCAGAGATGAAGATCACTTGGATAGTATCCCTCGAGACATTGAACATGAGATAATCAAACGAATTAATCCCATTCTGACTGTTGACAACTTAATCAAACATACTTTCCTAATGCAAAAATATGAAGAACAAAAAAAATATAATAGCCAGGGTACTTCCACTGATCTGCTGACATTCAGACATAAATATCCTTCAAAAGTGGGAGTTAAGAAAAGACGGGGCTCGTCTGTAAAGCCTCGAAGGCAAGGCCATTCACATAGGGATAAACACAAAGCCAGGAGTCAGGAAAGTGGGCCTCAGCGAGGAAACATTAACCTGGAGAAACATCCCAAGCTCCCTGCTGCACAGTCCATCTCCAAAACCCCAAATGAAGTTGAACTTCAGAAACTGCTTGCTGAGAATCCATCAGCACTAGGTCCCCATTTGATTTACAAAAAGCGAATCAGTAATCCTTTCCAGGGTTTAGCTCCCCAAGGGAGCCCAATAACCAAAGGGCACAATGTCCAGAAGACCAATGATCTGGAACCTTGTCAGACCGGACCAAAGGGAAAGCCTATCCAAAGGTCAAAGTCTTTGGCTTCCTCAGGCATCTTTGAGAATGAAGCCAAACAGTTATATGGCAGCCAATGTAGCAATAAACTGAGAGCAGGATCCACTTATGTGAATTGCACTACTGTCAATGCTATCAGCAATGACTTTAGAGACCACCTCTTAAATGACTCTCATTGTAGTGTTTTGCAAAATGATAGTGAGTGCTGTTCCTTCAGGGAAAGCATGTTGAGATGTAGTGTGTATGGTGGAGATGAGGCAATCCCTGAAGGCTCAAGGAAGAGTTATTCTCTTTTTGACACATTAGAAGAAACAAAAGAAACACAGCATGTCCTGCCATCAAGAGGTTCCTCTTTAGACCAGACATCTTCTGTGTGTAGATTAGTTGACGATACAGTACACCAGTTCCAAAATCTTGGTCTTTTGGATTACTCAGTTGGTGTGGAATATTTGAGACAAGACCAAGACTCTAAGGAAACTCTGATGGGAAAGGCAGATGTTCAAGCAGCACAGCCTGTGTCTCTAGAGAATGAAGGACTTTCTGAGGATGACCAGGATTTGTGTCAGAATGAAGTGGAAGATGAAGATGGGGCCTGCAGTTCACTCTGTCTAGATGAGGATGACTTTTCTGAGAGTGACGACTTACTTCAAATGCTGCCTGACCACATTCAGTATTCCTTTGCAGGAGAAACAAGTGGAATCATTTAGGAAAACAGAAGGCTACTGAAAGGTCTCTGACTGAGTACAACAGCAACATACAGAGGTTTGAGCCTCAGGTGCTTAAAAACAAACGGGGCTCGTCTGTAAAGCCAGGAGTTCAGGAAAAAGGGTGGGGGGCCTCAGCGAGGAAACATTAACCTGGAGAAACATCCCAAGCTCCCTGCTGCACAGTCCATCTCCAAAACCCCAAATGAAGTTGAACTTCAGAAACTGCTTGCTGAGAATCCATCAGCACTAGGTCCCCATTTGATTTACAAAAAGCGAATCAGTAATCCTTTCCAGGGTTTAGCTCCCCAAGGGAGCCCAATAACCAAAGGGCACAATGTCCAGAAGACCAATGATCTGGAACCTTGTCAGACCGGACCAAAGGGAAAGCCTATCCAAAGGTCAAAGTCTTTGGCTTCCTCAGGCATCTTTGAGAATGAAGCCAAACAGTTATATGGCAGCCAATGTAGCAATAAACTGAGAGCAGGATCCACTTATGTGAATTGCACTACTGTCAATGCTATCAGCAATGACTTTAGAGACCACCTCTTAAATGACTCTCATTGTAGTGTTTTGCAAAATGATAGTGAGTGCTGTTCCTTCAGGGAAAGCATGTTGAGATGTAGTGTGTATGGTGGAGATGAGGCAATCCCTGAAGGCTCAAGGAAGAGTTATTCTCTTTTTGACACATTAGAAGAAACAAAAGAAACACAGCATGTCCTGCCATCAAGAGGTTCCTCTTTAGACCAGACATCTTCTGTGTGTAGATTAGTTGACGATACAGTACACCAGTTCCAAAATCTTGGTCTTTTGGATTACTCAGTTGGTGTGGAATATTTGAGACAAGACCAAGACTCTAAGGAAACTCTGATGGGAAAGGCAGATGTTCAAGCAGCACAGCCTGTGTCTCTAGAGAATGAAGGACTTTCTGAGGATGACCAGGATTTGTGTCAGAATGAAGTGGAAGATGAAGATGGGGCCTGCAGTTCACTCTGTCTAGATGAGGATGACTTTTCTGAGAGTGACGACTTACTTCAAATGCTGCCTGACCACATTCAGTATTCCTTTGCAGGGAGAAACAAGTGGAATCATTTAGGAAAACAGAAGGCTACTGAAAGGTCTCTGACTGAGTACAACAGCAACATACAGAGGTTTGAGCCTCAGGTGCTTAGAAGAAATGAACATCACAAGCTCGCTAGCGCTGGTGAAAACCAAAAACCCAGGCTCTCTTCTGAAAACCATGTCCTCAATTTAGGAATCCAATCTGGTTTTAACTATGATGAAGAACCCAGTGTAGCTGCATGTGTACAGGCCTCAGCACCTGATGAAGAAAGTATGTTTGATTACTACAGCACAGGGAAAGCCACTTCTGAGGCTGAACCACTACAACACTCCGTTGGTGACACAGGAAAGAAACCAGCTAACTGGAGTCAGAGTGCTCAGAATCAGGAAGTGAGAAAACAGTTCACACACAAGTTTGAACTCTTCAACACTTCACATATGCCACTGTTGGCTCAGGATGTCCAGCCTGAACACAGTCACTTGGAAGGAACAGAAAATCAGAGCATGACAGGAGATAGTGGAATAGATTCTCCACGGTAAGTGCACATAAAAGTGATTAGTCACTATACTCATTATTAAAATCAAAGGCATATCGAGTTATGTAATGGGAGACTGCTGAATAAACTTTTTCTAAGAATCCTACTAGCCTCTACTGAATAAATTGTATGAAGTTACAATGAAATCTCTTATATGCTAGGATAGAGTTCATTTTTAATATGAACTACCATTTGACTGTTCCACTACTAGTAAATCTTGAGTTATTTCTAAAAATAGGAAGGAACTACCATCAACCAAGCATTTCTTGAAGTAAAGGCTGGAACTTTTCACTTATATTCCTGGTTCTATACAGTTTGAGATAGAGATGTGGTTACTTTCCACTAATATTTTTTTCCATGCCAGTTTGTTTAAATAACATTGCTCAGAGTATAAATATAAAAGTTTTTTGGTCATAATAGAACATTTGAGAAGTACTGAAAAAGTCTTTTTTTGTGTGTGACCATAAAAAATTGAGAAATTGTATTTTAAAAAATTGCTTATAGGGGACTTCCCTGGTGGTCCAGTGGCTAAGACTCTGTGCTCCCATGCTGGGGGCCCAGGTTCCATTCCTGGTCAGGGAACTAGATCCTGCATGCTGTAACTAAGACCCAGTGCAGCCCAATAAATAAATAGATAAATTTTAAAAAAATAAATGATTTGCTTAAAAAAATTGCTTATAATGTGGTTTTCTGGAAAAACTTATAGACATATTCATTAAAGATATTTATAGGAAAAGGGTGGGGAGATAACATTTGAACATCAACTATGTGCTATAATCGGTATAGGGATTAGGGAGACAAAGATTAACCAGCTGTTACTTTTACCTATAGGAAACTTATAATTTAATTGAATAGACCCACAAACAAACTCAACAAAAAAACACAAACTCTTCATAACTGCCAAAGAGATGTGAAATTAAGAGCGATGGACTGTAGGATTTCCCTGGTGGTCCAGTGGTTAAGAATCTGTCTGTCAATGCAAGGGACATGAGTTCAAACCCTGGTCTGGGAAGATTCCACTTGCCATGGGGCAAATAAGCCTGTGGACCGCAACTACTGAGCCCACTCACCTAGAGCTGGTGCTCCATAATAAGAGAAGCCACCGCAATGAACAACAATGAGCAAATTGCTCACCGCAACTGGAGAAAGCCCCAGCACAGCCAGAAGATTAAAAAAAATTAATAAGTTAATTAAAACAAAAAGAATAATGGACTGTATTATCTCTCTCTCTCTGTCTCTTTTTTGTTTGTATTATATCTCTTGATATAATAGGCAAGAAAAAGGAAGGGAGAGGAGGCAAGGTGAGAGAAGGGACTGTCAAAAGCAGAAAGTCCAACCAATAATATTGAGTTGGGTGAAGCAAGGCAGATGTGTTGGATAAGGGACTGACATATCTTATAGTTCCTGGGAAAGGAGCATTGTCAATATGAAAAATATTATAGTTTGCTTTTCTCTTCCATGTAACTTCTCAAAAAAGAAACAAGTTACACAAGAAGGTATCAGTTGTTCCAGTTGTTTAGAAGTTTTTTTTTTCAGGAAACTAAGTTGTTTCTGACTTGAATATACTTGATATTAGATCTGAGAATAGATGTTCAGAGAATGTGAACTTCTTAGAAAGCAGCTGTCAAATAATTGAGTTGCTATTAGGAATCCTTTAAAATATGAAGAGCGCTTCAGATTTTTAAAGGTTAACTTGTTTGGTTTCTGTTAGTAAATGTACTGCTTCCAGGTGACTAATGAAGATATAATGCCTTGGTTAGAAATCCTTTTTAAGGCAGTAATTCTGTAATTTTTACTATCTTTAGGACACAGAGTCTGGCATCTAATAATTCAGTCATTTTGGATGGACTAAAAAGAAGACAAAATTTACTGCAGAACTTTGAAGGCACAAAGAGCAGTCAAACACTCACACCCAATTCCTTACTACAACTAACTCCAGTCATAAATGTTTAATTCTTATTTTTCTTTTGAAACTTTTATAAAACTGTATAGCATTAATATAGACTGTTTTAATCAACTGAGTTTATAACAGTTCTCTAAAACCAAACATGTTATTAACCTCATTACATATTTTGTTGTAGTTAGCTGGCTTTTTTAAAGCTTATTTTAAAAATTTATTGGGGTATATAGATTGTTTACAATAAAAAACATGGGATCATTGGCCTTGAAATTAAATGTAATTAACTTGACTCATCATTCATTAGTTTCTCAAACAAATAGATGCTAATTTACTACCCAGTAGTGAATTTCTGTACTCACATCAGTACTGAATTCATATGGTAATATCTCACCAGATTTCAACACAAAACCCTACGAAAATAACTGTTTTAGGTGCATAGATACTTTATTTGCACTGAAGTCTTTTATCATCAGAAAGAATTTATATAGATGTGTTGGGTACTTTGCAACAAGAATTCTTTCCATCCAGTCACTGCTGCCAAGGATATCCTTTGTGACCAGCTTTAATGTCACAATGTCCAAAACACCGATGGCAATAGGTGTAGGGCTCAGCTGTTTCTCTGGTTCCTCCCTATGTTTGAGACTCTCTCTCTATAAAATGGCTTTTTGAGTCAGAAAGTTCTCAGATGGTGGAGATAGAAGGGAAGCAGAATGGTTGCAGGATGACTTGTGAGTGGAAGGGAGGTTCTAAATCAAAGAGGAAAGATGGAAGATGGCTGATAAGACAATTTTTCTACATTTGATCTTTTCTGTTCATGTTAAGAGCTACATGGCCTCGCCAAAGTTTGTTCTGGCAAGCCTTTTCAGACCAAGTAGTAGAATGGTCAGTTCTCTTGGGTTTAGAGAATGTGGAGCAGTCAAGGCTGGTTTCAGCACATTGGGTAGATGTCAATGCTGACTTACAGTTGAGGGGATGTTTCTTCTAAGAGGTTTCTAAAGATTATCAAAGCCTTAGAGCTCAAGGGTGACTGAACAGGGAATACCTCTTTCCAGCTATCACCATCCAGATAACAGTGACGGCCAGGATGAAGCTCAGTGTTATGTCAAGCTGCGTCCAGACCCTGTGAGGGTCCAGAGGACAAGAGGTCAGATGCACCCCTGGTTTCACTGTGGTTGGACCACTCCTGACAGTTGGGTTTTCAGTGGCTCTGACCAATCTATGGCATTCAAAGATTAGCTATGGTCAAATGTTTAATTCTTATTTTTCTTTTGAAACTTTTATAAAACTGTATAGCATTAATATAGACTGTTTTAATCAACTGAGTTTATAACAGTTCTCTAAAACCAAACATGTTATTAACCTCATTACATATTTTGTTGTAGTTAGCTGGCTTTTTTAAAGCTTATTTTAAAAATTTATTGGGGTATATAGATTGTTTACAATAAAAAACATGGGATCATTGGCCTTGAAATTAAATGTAATTAACTTGACTCATCATTCATTAGTTTCTCAAACAAATAGATGCTAATTTACTACCCAGTAGTGAATTTCTGTACTCACATCAGTACTGAATTCATATGGTAATATCTCACCAGATTTCAACACAAAACCCTACGAAAATAACTGTTTTAGGTGCATAGATACTTTATTTGCACTGAAGTCTTTTATCATCAGAAAGAATTTATATAGATGTGTTGGGTACTTTGCAACAAGAATTCTTTCCATCCAGTCACTGCTGCCAAGGATATCCTTTGTGACCAGCTTTAATGTCACAATGTCCAAAACACCGATGGCAATAGGTGTAGGGCTCAGCTGTTTCTCTGGTTCCTCCCTATGTTTGAGACTCTCTCTCTATAAAATGGCTTTTTGAGTCAGAAAGTTCTCAGATGGTGGAGATAGAAGGGAAGCAGAATGGTTGCAGGATGACTTGTGAGTGGAAGGGAGGTTCTAAATCAAAGAGGAAAGATGGAAGATGGCTGATAAGACAATTTTTCTACATTTGATCTTTTCTGTTCATGTTAAGAGCTACATGGCCTCGCCAAAGTTTGTTCTGGCAAGCCTTTTCAGACCAAGTAGTAGAATGGTCAGTTCTCTTGGGTTTAGAGAATGTGGAGCAGTCAAGGCTGGTTTCAGCACATTGGGTAGATGTCAATGCTGACTTACAGTTGAGGGGATGTTTCTTCTAAGAGGTTTCTAAAGATTATCAAAGCCTTAGAGCTCAAGGGTGACTGAACAGGGAATACCTCTTTCCAGCTATCACCATCCAGATAACAGTGACGGCCAGGATGAAGCTCAGTGTTATGTCAAGCTGCGTCCAGACCCTGTGAGGGTCCAGAGGACAAGAGGTCAGATGCACCCCTGGTTTCACTGTGGTTGGACCACTCCTGACAGTTGGGTTTTCAGTGGCTCTGACCAATCTATCATGGCATTCAAAGATTAGCTATGGTCATCACAGGGATATTCAAAACCCTGGGGAAAGTACCAAGAAGGGTAGAAGATCACTCAAAGTTCCCAAATATTACTTCCAGGTCTCCATGTCTGCACTTACCCTACCAATACTTGGGAAAAACAGTACCAATAACTCTTCTGTCTTTTTATCTTGAATTTGGACAATTTTCTTAATACAGTGGGGGTATCCAAAGTCTTCTGTGACTCTGGCCACACCTATGGACCAATGAAATCCATCTAGATTTGCCAGATGTGTTTGATACTCTCTGAATATATTAAATGAATCCCATTATGAAACCAACCTCCCTTCTATAAAACAATATGACAACAGATATTAAAGATGAGTATACATGCTCTTAAATCCTTGTTTGGAAGATTATTTTCTACAATAGGTGGCTGTATTTTTTTTCACTAATTTTGTGTGTGGAAATTTTGCTTATTGATTTTTCTTTCCTATTGCAGTCTGTTTCCTAAGAGAGAACTGTTCCCTTGAAACAAGTGTGGTGACCTGAGCTTAGGAGACAGATAAGTTTAAATTGTAATTCCAATCCTTAATAGCTATATGATGGAAAAATTTACCAAGCTTCTCTAACTCATTTTTCTCACCTGTAAAAGAAGATAGTAATGATATCGACCTTATAAGAATTGTAAGATTTGAGAATAACCTATTGAAAGTGCCCAATGCAGGAGGCACCTAATATTGCTACAGATACATGTGTGTATTTTTGTATATTTATTCACAAAACTCATCTAATACATGGTCTACTATATAAGTCCCCGTTTTTGCCAGGTTGTCTGAAATTCCTCCATTTGGAGATTCAGTTCTTTAAGATTACAGAAAAGTATCGTCAATATCCAGATATGGGGCTTCCCTGGTGGTCCAGTGGGTAAGGACACCACCTTGCAGTGCGAGGGGTGCCGGTTGGATCCCTGACCTGGGAAGATGCTACGTGCCGCGGAGCGGCTGGACCAATGTGTCCAACTATTGAGCCAGAGCTCTGGAGCGCATGTGCCCAGAGCCGGTGCTCTGCGACAACAGAGGCCACTGCGATGGGAGGCCCACATGGGCCAAAGAACAAAGATGGATGAAAATGGATAAATGAAAGACCGATAGAAGTGGCCCGCCCACTCCCCTCCATCCCCAACCCTCACCTCCCCCCCCCCCAAATAATCATTGAAAATCCAGATATGCCTGGGGGAGGTATTATGCTTTTGGCTAATAAGTTTTTAATTAATACCTTAGGCTATAAATAGGAACAAAATATACAAAGCATGGGTTTATTGTGGCTATTCATGTAATGTGAGAGCATGTTCATCCTCTTTACCTGGGATTGTAAACCCCTAGGAATGCTCAGAATAGCTCACTTTTGCGAACTATTTTCAGTATTTAAAAAATCCGGATAGAAACTGTACAAAGAGGACGTAAGTGGCGGCGTAAGCGGTGCGACTGCAGCTGGAGGGCAGAGGAGGCGGCACGGCCTGTCCTGTCCTCACCATGAGGCCGCAGCAGGCGCCGGTGTCCGGGAAGGTCTTCATTCAGCGAGACTACAGTAGCGGCACCCGCTGCCAGTTCCAGACCAAGTTCCCCACGGAGCTGGAAAATCGGATTGATAGGCAGCAATTTGAAGAAACAGTTTGGACTCTCAATAACCTGTATGCCGAAGCGGAGAAGCTCGGGGGCCAGTCCTATCTCGAAGACTGCCTGGCCTGTCTGACAGTGTACACCATCTTCCTGTGCATGGAAACTCACTATGAGAAGGTCCTGAAGAAAGTCTCCAAATACATTCAAGAGCAGAACGAGAAGATCTACGCCCACCAAGGCCTCCTTCTGACAGATCCCATTGAGAGAGGACTGCGAGTTATTGAAATGACCATTTATTAAGACAGAGGCAGGAGCAGTGGGAGATAAATCGTGGAATTAAAGATCCCACCTCCAGCTGGGACCCTCCTCTGTCCACCGGCCGATTGCAGAGTGTCCCCCACCTCCTCTCCAGAGCATCATTCCTTCATGTCTGCTGCCAGAGCCACTCCAAAGACTGACTTTCTCCAATTCCACCCCTAGAGTGACCTCTAGTCGCTCAGCATCCACCTTGTGTCTCCAATTGTGTAAACTCTGAAATCTTTTAATTAGTTTCTGAGAAAAAGAAGTGAAGCATTTCACTTTTTTTTACTCAAAGCCATTCATAAAATAGGCAGGGGCTTCCCTCATGGGCCAGAGGTAAAAAATCTGCCTTGCAGTGTGGGAGCCACGGGCCAGTCCCTGGTGGAGGAGGAGCCCGCGTCCTGAGCACCTGAGTCCTTGGGCCACAGTAAAGACCCAGCACAGCCAAAAAAGACTTACAATAAATAGCATTTAAAAAAATAAATAAAATATGCAACTGGTCAGCCCAACACAGCTGATTTCCTGCCTGCCACCAGTACCACTGGCTCCCGTCACTCCTTGGGCTTCAGCAAGTCGCATCCTCGCCAGTCGTCAGTCTTACCCCCTAAATTCATGAAGTGCTCTTCTCCAGGATCTTGGTGAAGGGTGGGCTGTGTCGGGTTTTGCCAGCACATCTCCCAGATTTCAGAACTACCAGTTTTGCTGTCACTCAAAGCTTAGAAAGATCGAGTTCTGCTGTTCAACTTCTCAACCCGAAGCTCATTGGAAAAGTAATGTATGATGTTTCTTGTTTTATTATAGCAATGTCCTAATTAAAGCAGTATTTAATGCAATTTCCAGGGTTGGTTTTTTTTTTTTTTTTTTTTGAGAATTCGGTTATTACTGCATTACTTTGAGCATGGGGAAGATGCGGTATGTGTCGCTGTTCCTTATATAAATAAGCAAGCACAATAGAGTGCATGCTAAACCATCAAACACAGATGCCCCTGCTGTGCCCCCGAATATGTAATGAGCAAGTATAATAAATATTTTAATTATAGTTTTGTTATAAATGTAACTTAAGAGAAAAAAATTTGATAGGGATGACACTGTATATTGCTAATTTTTAACGATCCTTACTGGCCATCCTTACGACTCATCGGTGTTCTTCATATACAGTATTCCGTGCGCAGAAACATGATTGGTTCAAGCTCAGTAAATTAAGTGGTTTCCAACTAAAACTGTCAAGTCCCGAGGCACTGTTTCTAGCTGTTTCTTTGGCTGTATGTTTGTAACATTGGACCTTCCCATCCCCTCCACCTTTGGGGTCTGAGAACACTGATTTTTGTGAAAAAAATAAGACGTGTATTAGGAGAGAATGAAACAGTTCAAAGTTCTACTTTCAGAGATCTCGTAGGTGCTAATACTGGATTCCACCTTTCAGATGTCATTTCTTTTATGAGTCTTGTTAGTTACTTAGTAAATCCGTAGGTCTATGTAATATTTTAATTGTATGAAACTTGAGCCTGAGTCCTTGGGCCACAGTAAAGACCCAGCACAGCCAAAAAAGACTTACAATAAATAGCATTTAAAAAAATAAATAAAATATGCAACTGGTCAGCCCAACACAGCTGATTTCCTGCCTGCCACCAGTACCACTGGCTCCCGTCACTCCTTGGGCTTCAGCAAGTCGCATCCTCGCCAGTCGTCAGTCTTACCCCCTAAATTCATGAAGTGCTCTTCTCCAGGATCTTGGTGAAGGGTGGGCTGTGTCGGGTTTTGCCAGCACATCTCCCAGATTTCAGAACTACCAGTTTTGCTGTCACTCAAAGCTTAGAAAGATCGAGTTCTGCTGTTCAACTTCTCAACCCGAAGCTCATTGGAAAAGTAATGTATGATGTTTCTTGTTTTATTATAGCAATGTCCTAATTAAAGCAGTATTTAATGCAATTTCCAGGGTTGGTTTTTTTTTTTTTTTTTTTTGAGAATTCGGTTATTACTGCATTACTTTGAGCATGGGGAAGATGCGGTATGTGTCGCTGTTCCTTATATAAATAAGCAAGCACAATAGAGTGCATGCTAAACCATCAAACACAGATGCCCCTGCTGTGCCCCCGAATATGTAATGAGCAAGTATAATAAATATTTTAATTATAGTTTTGTTATAAATGTAACTTAAGAGAAAAAAATTTGATAGGGATGACACTGTATATTGCTAATTTTTAACGATCCTTACTGGCCATCCTTACGACTCATCGGTGTTCTTCATATACAGTATTCCGTGCGCAGAAACATGATTGGTTCAAGCTCAGTAAATTAAGTGGTTTCCAACTAAAACTGTCAAGTCCCGAGGCACTGTTTCTAGCTGTTTCTTTGGCTGTATGTTTGTAACATTGGACCTTCCCATCCCCTCCACCTTTGGGGTCTGAGAACACTGATTTTTGTGAAAAAAATAAGACGTGTATTAGGAGAGAATGAAACAGTTCAAAGTTCTACTTTCAGAGATCTCGTAGGTGCTAATACTGGATTCCACCTTTCAGATGTCATTTCTTTTATGAGTCTTGTTAGTTACTTAGTAAATCCCGTAGGTCTATGTAATATTTTAATTGTATGAAACTTGTTACTTTATAGCCTATAATAGTGTTGTCTGTCTGCCTTTTAAACCCGTTGCAATAACTTTGCTGAACTATTAACACATTAGTAAAACTTTTAGTTCTTAAACAAACAACCAAAAACAGAAACTGTACATACCCTTTGCCTAACTCCTTACTAACTAAAACATCAATTTCTTTGCCAGTGGCTAAAATTACACCTGCTCAGTAATGCAACCCTATTCACATGCTGATGTAACATTTGTTAAGCTTCATTTATATATTATTCTTATATTAGAAGAATAATCATGAATCAATTATTACAAAATTGTTTATCAGACAAAATCTTTCAAAGTGTTATTAGCTCCATGAGGAAAAAGAAACAGTAGAAAGGGCTGTAGCCTGTGAAAAACCTGGGATCAACTGCATTTTGAGGACCCATCCTACAGTTACCCAAGAAGGCCTTTACGGAGGGGGGAGGACAGACTAGTGCCTAAAAGGAATGTGGGAGAGAGACAAGAGAGTCATGAAACAAGAGTGACCAAAGGATAGATCAAAAACAAACTCAGGACTGTCTTGCTGGCCTCTACAGATCTTTGTCTCATTTGAAATCTTAGAAATTTGGTCTGTTTTTAGCAGTAGCAATTTCATTTCTTGGGGTATGGTGCCCTCTTCTGGAGAAATTGAGTGACTACGCCCACCGCTTTACAAAGTGACTTTGAAACAGACCTCCCTCCAAGGGTTAAACCTTTAGAAAGCTTTCCCAAATAATTTGAATTACAAGCTATATACATACAAAAGTATACATGTGTTAAATATGTTCAAAGCTCTCTCCTCACCAACTCTGTCAAAACCTGTAGAAATAGAAATACATTTGGATGTCATCTCTGTTATATTGTTATAACTGGGGATCTCCTAATTTCCCTGAAATTTCAGCAGGGAAGACATTTTTTGTCCCCCACTTTAAGAACAAAAGACAAGTTTTAGGGCTTCCCAGGTGGTCCAGTGAGTAAAGAGTCCGCCTTGCAACACAAGGGGCACCGGTTCAATCCCTGGCCCGGAAAGATCCCACGTGTCAGGGAGCCGCTGGACTGGTGTGTCCAATTACGAGCCAGCACTCAGCACCCACAGCTGGTGCCTTGTGACGAGAGAGGCCACTGCAATGGGAGGCCCCCACAGTCTGAAGAATAAGATGGATGAAAAAAAAAAAAAACTACATAAAACAAGTTTTAGAGTTTAGCTGGCCAAAGCCATGTACTTAGTAATGGCAGAAACAATCCTTCCTGGTCCCTCTTTCATTTCCTTCTTATTTCTTAGTACTCTTCTCAATCTCTGCCTTCAATATTGATTTATAGCTGCCCCTTAAACTATTATAGCTGCCACTTAAACTATTTCCATGTCATAACATTTTAAAATGGTGGTTCAGTTCCTCATACAATCTTGACATGCAGATGGCAAAATGGTTCTTTTTACTTTCTTTCTATCCATGGAATAAAAATGAAAATCTAGCCCACCAGGTTTAAGACCAGAGACAGACAAGTTTATAAACAGTCATCTTGCATATATAGAGTTTAATGAGCCAAAACTAAGGCAAGGAAAATCTTATAGAATGTTGCAACAGAGCAATAGATGAGGCACCCCAACTCTCAAATTGAGAAATTGTATCATAACTAGCAAAATATTTGGAAAACAAAGATGTTCTAGTAAGACTATATTTTGAGTTACTTGTACATTTTAATTATTCATGCTATCTTTTCATGTTTCCCTCTCAAAACTTCATCATCTGTATCGATCTCTTGAGACTTACAGGCACCAAATATGAAAAAAACCGATTACCCATTCTCTCATTTCCATTACTGACTTTCTTGTTTGATGCCTATGGAGAACACATGTTAGTGGTATCCCATTTTTTTCAGCTAAGCCACAGCTTGGTCAAGTTACTTATGACTCAGTTTAATTTCCCCACAGTTGTCCTTTCCACATGACAGACAGCAGCCAGAGTTTTGAGTTAAAGAGTCTGGTGCTTAGAAAGGTAGGGCTTGTATAGTGTCCCAAATCACAGAAGGCCATTTTAAAAAATACTAATATACTGATTAGTCTCTTGCCTAGGAAGTCTCTGACAGTCTAGTCCTTTTTCAGACCTGCTGTATGACCTCTGTCATAAAAATGAATGCTAAAAATAGTCGAGGAAGTAAAGTTTTACTTCACCTGTATTTGATTTTCAACCACAGTCATAGTAACAGCTATTCCTATAATTATGCCTATTTTATATGTGTGACATTCTTAGCCACATCCACTCATGTTTCCATGCACCTCATGCTCTTTTGTTTTTGGACTACAAAGACTTCAACAGTGGTAAAACTGGGAGTGGGTGTGAGGGAGTGGGACCCAAAGGTTTTAGAAAAGCATCAATCTGGAGACGCATAGCTATATGATCTAAGGAGACAGACGTTTTTCATGATCATCAACTGAACACTCCATTTGTTCACAGTACTGAATCTGTAAGGTAACATTTAAACATACAACCCCTGACTTCAGGCCAATCCTATAGCAATCAGAGACATATATTTTGGGGTTTCAGCTATTTGGGACAAATCCTCAAACTCCAGCTCATGTCGCAATCTGAACTTTTACAAAGACTTAAATTTGAGGCTCAGGTTACAAAGCCTGGTGTGCCAGACATTGTCTAGTGGTTTGTGAAGACATTGCCCTGTTACTGACATCTCAGTTTGGTTTCTTCTTCACTCAAGTGTATCCTGTTGATGAGATCATGAAAGAAGGGGCTGCACTAGCTAGCACCACTGATGGTATATGACCAATGAGTTAGCTTATTATCAAACGGTTTTCATTTTTTTTCAAGGGTGTAATTCAGGAGCAGTTAATCCCTATAAGTTTTAATTCTATAAGTTTTTTCCCTCTCAAAACTTCATCATCTGTATCGATCTCTTGAGACTTACAGGCACCAAATATGAAAAAAACCGATTACCCATTCTCTCATTTCCATTACTGACTTTCTTGTTTGATGCCTATGGAGAACACATGTTAGTGGTATCCCATTTTTTTCAGCTAAGCCACAGCTTGGTCAAGTTACTTATGACTCAGTTTAATTTCCCCACAGTTGTCCTTTCCACATGACAGACAGCAGCCAGAGTTTTGAGTTAAAGAGTCTGGTGCTTAGAAAGGTAGGGCTTGTATAGTGTCCCAAATCACAGAAGGCCATTTTAAAAAATACTAATATACTGATTAGTCTCTTGCCTAGGAAGTCTCTGACAGTCTAGTCCTTTTTCAGACCTGCTGTATGACCTCTCTCATAAAATGAATGCTAAAAATAGTCGAGGAAGTAAAGTTTTACTTCACCTGTATTTGATTTTCAACCACAGTCATAGTAACAGCTATTCCTATAATTATGCCTATTTTATATGTGTGACATTCTTAGCCACATCCACTCATGTTTCCATGCACCTCATGCTCTTTTGTTTTTGGACTACAAAGACTTCAACAGTGGTAAAACTGGGAGTGGGTGTGAGGAGTGGGACCCAAAGGTTTTAGAAAAGCATCAATCTGGAGCGCATAGCTATATGATCTAAGGAGACAGACGTTTTTCATGATCATCAACTGAACACTCCATTTGTTCACAGTACTGAATCTGTAAGGTAACATTTAAACATACAACCCCTGACTTCAGGCCAATCCTATAGCAATCAGAGACATATATTTTGGGGTTTCAGCTATTTGGGACAAATCCTCAAACTCCAGCTCATGTCGCAATCTGAACTTTTACAAAGACTTAAATTTGAGGCTCAGGTTACAAAGCCTGGTGTGCCAGACATTGTCTAGTGGTTTGTGAAGACATTGCCCTGTTACTGACATCTCAGTTTGGTTTCTTCTTCACTCAAGTGTATCCTGTTGATGAGATCATGAAAGAAGGGGCTGCACTAGCTAGCACCACTGATGGTATATGACCAATGAGTTAGCTTATTATCAAACGGTTTTCAATTTTTTTTCAAGGGTGTAATTCAGGAGCAGTTAATCCCTATAAGTAAAATCCTTTTATCCATTGCAAATACATAAGCCGTCGAAGACATTTAGGCTTGTTTCTTTTCTAGGTTTCTTCAGATTTTCCCTACTTACTATTCTGTGTTTCATAGCAACATCTTTCCCAAAACGTTTTGGTAAACTCAAAGCCTTTAGGCTGGTGTGGCAGAGAAAGCAATTATCTCGGATTCAGGAGATGGGCTCTCTAGTCCTCACTGTGCCACTAACTGATAGCGTGACTTCAGACAAATAAATCCCTCTTAGGGGTTAGTTTCCTCTGTCAACCGGGTTGGGTGGGAAGGCCCTAAAATGAATCAAGGATCAACTTCATGACTAAAGCCTCGCAGGAAGGTTGTTCGCATCTGGCCTTCACCTCAAGCTGACCTAACCCACCGCACACCACATGACGACCCTTCCCACCACGGCTGTCTGCCTCGCAAGTGGTCATTAGACGTTAACGCCTCCCTCAGCAACGGGCGGGGCCGAGGCCTGCAGCTTCCGGCGACGCGGCGCGTGGCGTCTCTTCCAGCCAGCCGCGCGTGCGAACCTCGCTCCACTGCCGTTGCGGGGGGGCTCCCCAACGCCTGCACTGCATGCTGGGAAGCCCCGAAGAATCTCCGTTGTGCAGCGGAGAATTGTTTGGAGTGGGGGAGGGGGAGAGAAAGGAAAAAAATAAATCCCAAACAATTTATGCTAATCAGTTCCTGCATCCTTTATGGAGATTGGCTGGGGTTTTACTCTGGAAGCCAATCATTTCAGAACAAGGGTGGGTCAATCGAGACTACTCTCACTGATTGGCTGGGAGACGGCGTCGCAAGGGAAGAGTTTAAAGTGAGAGTATCCGGGATTGTTTTCCCCTTCGTACGGTGCGTGTCCCGGAAGTGACGCAAGACCCTTACCGGGAGGCAGTCCAGCGCCCGCTTCCTTTCACGCTGTCGCTGCCCGTAGGTGGCTGTGGCCGCTGTGCCCAGAGGGAGGCGGCAGCGGCCGTGGAGGCGAATGATGCCTGGGAAACTACTCTGGGGGGACATTATGGAGCTGGAGGCACCCTTGGAGGAGACCGAGAGCCAGAGGAAGGAGAGGCAAAAGGTGCGCTGAGGATGGGCTGCGCCTCCTTTTGGGCAGCTCCGACTTGGGCGGGGAGGGAATTCTCCCTAATGGTCTGTCACAACCGGGCCGGAGCATCCGAGGGCCTCTCGTCGCGCCGCCCTCTTTCCTGGGAGGTCGCTCTGGAGCCATTCCAACCTCCACACCCCCAACCTGGAGAAAGGCAGCACTGGGCTTTGGCGCAGCCTTCTGTGGTCCCCTAGTCCTTCCCGTCGGCGCCTAAGAGATGGGCAGGCTCAAGTTCTCATTGCGGAATCTATTCTTTCCTCTTAAGCAGCGAGACCTGTCGTTTGGTTCTCGCTAGCCGTCTTAGACGATGATTTAAGAAAAACAGTTGCCTTGAATGTGTGTTAACTTCTCCGTCCTCCTGTTCTGTGTGCGAGAATCTTGGGGGAAAGCAATGTTAGCTTTACAAACCTGGATAATGGGTCAGTAGGGGCTTGAGGAATAGCGTCACAATCAATATTGCCAGGATTTGGGTGTGATGGAGATCATGTGGGTCGTTATTACTATTAATAATCTGTTCTCTTAGTAATTTCATTCAATTCACAAATATGTATTGAGCCTAATTTATGCCAGACTCTCCTGGGCACCAAGAAGGTCTTAGAGACTTCCCGCCCCACCTCTCAAAAGAAGAGACTTTGAGAAAAGGAAACAGAGCTTTGGAGGGTAAGGAAGCAGTATTTGAAGGCTGATGTTTGACAAAAGAATGAAAATATTCTACATAGCCTCAGAGGGCAGAACCTACCCTTCTGACTGTATCGCCAAGGTAAACTTGTTATTCCGGCCAAAGAGTTATTTTTTTATTGTTAAATATACATACAGTAAAAGGTACTGTACATAAAAGAAATAAAATATTTATTTTTAATTAATTTATTTGACTGTCCAGGCATGTGAGATCTGGTTCCCCAATCAGGGATCCCACCGAGTCCTCATGCATTGAGAACATGGAGTCTTAGCCACTGGACCACCAGAGAAATTCCTAACCATTTTAAAGTATATGGTTTTGTAGTGTTAGGTACAATCACGTTTGTGTGCAGACATCATCTTCATTCATCTCCAGAACTTTTCATTGTTCCAGATTGAAGCTCTGTGCCCCTTATACGCCACCTCAGTTGCCCTCCTTCCTGAACCTTTGGCAACTGCCTTTCTCCTTTCTGTGAATTTGATTACTCTAGATAACCTCATGTAAGTGGAATCACCAAGCAGTTATTGCTTCTTCTAAAATATTAGTCCTTCCTTTTGCATCCATAGCCTGTCCATCTGTCAAGGTTTAGTGTGTGTCTATTATAACCACTCCAGTGTACGCATACAGTAATCTCATTCCCCCTTGAAGTCTTATTCCAGTGCTATCATTATAATTTGGTTAGCATTTATTATGCACTTCGTTGTAAAGTTAGTTCATTCTTCATGTGTGAATTCCCAAAAATTTCTCAAAGATTCTTGAGAGAAATGACCATAACTTTGTCGATGCTTGCATTTCATTGTATTTTTCTAAACTGGTAGCTTTCATGTTATAGTTTCTCCAGATGTACCTGTTGGTTTTCCTTTAATTATGAAAAATAACAAAAGGTTTGGGAACAGATTGGAGTACTAATAGAAATAGAGCATTTAAATAGTGATCTGGCATTAAGATGAAGGTAGCTGATTCTGGATATGTTGAGATACGGAGCTGGATCTTAGGTAATCAGAACTGTTGTGCAGGTTAGGAACAAGGCCTGGAAGTGTAGGCTGAAGTCATAAAAATGGTATGAGAGTGTACACAGAAAATATCTACAGAAGAAAAAAGATAGAGGTAGGAGAGTAGGGAAAAGATATTGTGTGTTGTGAAAGTCAAGAAAGTGGAGAGTGTTGAGCACTATGGATCTGATGTGGAACAATATATTTCATCACCCTGAATTATTACTGGGGTTGGACCTACAGATCTCATTTTACCTTGTTTCATCTCCCTGAAGTGCAGGGCCTAGAGCAATTCAAACCCCAAGGGGGGTTGAGCTTGGATCTATCCTGTACATAAAAGAAATAAAATATTTATTTTTAATTAATTTATTTGACTGTCCAGGCATGTGAGATCTGGTTCCCCAATCAGGGATCCCACCGAGTCCTCATGCATTGAGAACATGGAGTCTTAGCCACTGGACCACCAGAGAAATTCCTAACCATTTTAAAGTATATGGTTTTGTAGTGTTAGGTACAATCACGTTTGTGTGCAGACATCATCTTCATTCATCTCCAGAACTTTTCATTGTTCCAGATTGAAGCTCTGTGCCCCTTATACGCCACCTCAGTTGCCCTCCTTCCTGAACCTTTGGCAACTGCCTTTCTCCTTTCTGTGAATTTGATTACTCTAGATAACCTCATGTAAGTGGAATCACCAAGCAGTTATTGCTTCTTCTAAAATATTAGTCCTTCCTTTTGCATCCATAGCCTGTCCATCTGTCAAGGTTTAGTGTGTGTCTATTATAACCACTCCAGTGTACGCATACAGTAATCTCATTCCCCCTTGAAGTCTTATTCCAGTGCTATCATTATAATTTGGTTAGCATTTATTATGCACTTCGTTGTAAAGTTAGTTCATTCTTCATGTGTGAATTCCCAAAAATTTCTCAAAGATTCTTGAGAGAAATGACCATAACTTTGTCGATGCTTGCATTTCATTGTATTTTTCTAAACTGGTAGCTTTCATGTTATAGTTTCTCCAGATGTACCTGTTGGTTTTCCTTTAATTATGAAAAATAACAAAAGGTTTGGGAACAGATTGGAGTACTAATAGAAATAGAGCATTTAAATAGTGATCTGGCATTAAGATGAAGGTAGCTGATTCTGGATATGTTGAGATACGGAGCTGGATCTTAGGTAATCAGAACTGTTGTGCAGGTTAGGAACAAGGCCTGGAAGTGTAGGCTGAAGTCATAAAAATGGTATGAGAGTGTACACAGAAAATATCTACAGAAGAAAAAAGATAGAGGTAGGAGAGTAGGGAAAAGATATTGTGTGTTGTGAAAGTCAAGAAAGTGGAGAGTGTTGAGCACTATGGATCTGATGTGGAACAATATATTTCATCACCCTGAATTATTACTGGGGTTGGACCTACAGATCTCATTTTACCTTGTTTCATCTCCCTGAAGTGCAGGGCCTAGGAGCAATTCAAACCCCAAGGCTGGGGTTTCCCTGGTGGTCTAGTGGGTAAGGACACCACCTTGCAGTGCAAGGGGTGCCTGTTCGATCCCTGCCCGGGGAAGATCCCACGTGCCGTGGAGCAGCTGGACCAATGTGTCCAACTACCTGTGCCCAGAGCCGGTGCTCTGCAGCGAGAGAGGCCACTGCGATGGGAGGCCCACACAGGCCAAAGAACAAAGATGGATGAAAATAGATAAATGAAAGACCAACAGAAGTGGCCTGCCTGCTCCCCTCCCTCCCCAACCCGACCCCTGCCCAAAAATAAATAAATAGATAAATCTTTAAAAAAAAAAAAAAATTCTGGGATTACTATTATAGTTGTCCTTCCATGGCAGTGTAACAGTCATGGTTTTATATAAACTACATACTTTGGTTTCTGCTTATCAGAGTTCAGAGAGGAAGCGTAATGTGAAAAGAGCATGGGCTTTCAAGTCAAACAGGGCTTGATTTCTAGTACTTTCACTTGTAGGAAATCTCATATGTGGGTCTTTGGCAAGAAATTACTTACCTCTGGGAACTTGTTTCTTCGTCTGTAAAATGACAGATTAAACAACAAAACTCTGTAAAAATAAAAAGTAAAATAAAAATAAGGGTTTCTCCAGATGTACCTGTTGGTTTTCCTTTAATTATGAAAAATAACAAAAGGTTTGGGAACAGATTGGAGTACTAATAGAAATAGAGCATTTAAATAGTGATCTGGCATTAAGATGAAGGTAGCTGATTCTGGATATGTTGAGATACGGAGCTGGATCTTAGGTAATCAGAACTGTTGTGCAGGTTAGGAACAAGGCCTGGAAGTGTAGGCTGAAGTCATAAAAATGGTATGAGAGTGTACACAGAAAATATCTACAGAAGAAAAAAGATAGAGGTAGGAGAGTAGGGAAAAGATATTGTGTGTTGTGAAAGTCAAGAAAGTGGAGAGTGTTGAGCACTATGGATCTGATGTGGAACAATATATTTCATCACCCTGAATTATTACTGGGGTTGGACCTACAGATCTCATTTTACCTTGTTTCATCTCCCTGAAGTGCAGGGCCTAGGAGCAATTCAAACCCCAAGGCTGGGGTTTCCCTGGTGGTCCAGTGGGTAAGGACACCGCCTTGCAGTGCAAGGGGCACCGGTTCGATCCCTGGCCTGGGAAGATCCCACGTGCCGTGGAGCAGCTGGACCGAAGTGTCCAACTACCAAGCCGGAGCTCTGGAGCGCGTGCACCCAGAGCCGGTGCTCTGCAGCGAGAGAGGCCACTGCGATGGGAGGCCCACACAAGCCAAAGAACAAAGATGGATGAAAATGAATAAATGAAAGACCAATAGAAGTGGCCTGCCTGCTCCCCTCCCTCCCCAACCCGACCCCTGCCCAAAAATAAATAAATAGATAAATCTTTAAAAAAAAAAAAAAATTCTGGGATTACTATTATAGTTGTCCTTCCATGGCAGTGTAACAGTCATGGTTTTATATAAACTACATACTTTGGTTTCTGCTTATCAGAGTTCAGAGAGGAAGCGTAATGTGAAAAGAGCATGGGCTTTCAAGTCAAACAGGGCTTGATTTCTAGTACTTTCACTTGTAGGAAATCTCATATGTGGGTCTTTGGCAAGAAATTACTTACCTCTGGGAACTTGTTTCTTCGTCTGTAAAATGACAGATTAAACAACAAAACTCTGTAAAAATAAAAAGTAAAATAAAAATAATTATTAAAGGGTTTCCCTGAATGGTCCAGTGGGTAAAGAGTCTGCCTTGCAGTCCAAGGGGCACCAGTTCGATCCCTGGCCTGGGAAGATCCCACATGCCACAGCGTGGCTGGACCGATGTGTCCAGTTGCAAGCTAGAACTCTGGAGCACATGCACCCAGAATCGGAGCTCTGCACCGAGAGAGGCCACTGCAATGGGAGGCCCACGCAGGCCAAAGAATAAAGATGGATGAAAATAAATAAAATTAAAAAAAAAAAACAGCCAAAAATAAATATTAAAAAATGAAAATCAGAATACACACACACACAAAATGGCAAAGATAATACAGGTTCCCTATCCCTTAATCAAAATCCTTGCTACTAGGAGTGTTTTAGCATTCAAAATGCTAGGGATTGGGCTTCCCTGGTGGTCCAGTGGGTAAGGACACCGCCTTGCAGTGCAAGGGGCGCCAGTTCAATCCCTGGGCTGGGAAGATCCCATGTGCCACGGAGCGGCTGGACTGATGTGTCCAGTTACTGAGCCGGAGCTCTGGAGCGCATACGCCCAGAGCTGGCGCTCTGTGACAACAGAGGCCACCGCGATGGGAGGCCCATGCGGGCCAAAGAACAAAGATGGATGAAAATAAATAAAATTAAAAAAAAAAAACAGCCAAAAATAAATATTAAAAAATGAAAATCAGAATACACACACACACAAAATGGCAAAGATAATACAGGTTCCCTATCCCTTAATCAAAATCCTTGCTACTAGGAGTGTTTTAGCATTCAAAATGCTAGGGATTGGGCTTCCCTGGTGGTCCAGTGGGTAAGGACACCGCCTTGCAGTGCAAGGGGCGCCAGTTCAATCCCTGGGCTGGGAAGATCCCATGTGCCACGGAGCGGCTGGACTGATGTGTCCAGTTACTGAGCCGGAGCTCTGGAGCGCATACGCCCAGAGCTGGCGCTCTGTGACAACAGAGGCCACCGCGATGGGAGGCCCATGCGGGCCAAAGAACAAAGATGGATGAAAATAGATAAATGAAAGACCAATAGAAGTGGCCCGCCCATCCCCCTCCCTCCCCACCCCACCCCCCAAAAAGATCAAAAAAAAAAATGCTAGGGATTTTTAAAAGTATAACACCTCAGTAGGGTTTGGGGCCCCCAACCTGTAATCAAAGATCCTAATCTAATTATGAATATTCATACCGAGTGGAATAAATAAAGATTATAAATAGTTTCACATTAGTTGAAGTCCAAGTTTGCCACGAGATGGATTCAGGTCAGATAATATTTTGTCTCCATGTAAGTTACAGAAGAACTTTCAATTTGCAGAGCATAATGGATATCGGAATTTTGGATAAGGGATTATGGACCTGTACTTCCCTTATCGGGTTGTTATGATGAGTCAAACAAGATAAGTGAGAACATTACACATGCTGGGTAGGTACTCAATAAATCTTAATTTCTTTCTGGAAGATACTAGAAATTTTTGCTTTATAATTTATAAATCTTGAGTTCTCACTCTTTTTTAGTTTTCCTTACATGCTACAATGGGATTAGAGAGGGACTAGAGGCCAAGTCTTAGACTTGACATTAGCAACCAGTCTAAATTTCTACCTGGTAACTTTTCAAGATTGTGATAGATTGAGCTTTGCTGATTGGGAGAGTTGTACTCTAACTTCTCTAGAGTCTTTAAAACAGACCTGTGACCTTCCTGTCACTGCTTTGTTTTTCCACAGAATGACAGAAGAAAGTCAAGGCACCATTATGATTCAGATGAGAAATCAGAAACAAAAGAAAATGGTGTTACAGATGACCTGGATGCTCCCATACCCAAAAAGGCTAAAATGAAAGAGAAGCTAAATGGTGACACGGAGGAAGAGTGTAACAGACTTTCAGATGAATTTTCTAAATCTCGTAAGTCAAGAAGAAAAGATCTGTCAAATGGAGATATTGATGAACATGAAAAAAAATCAAAGCGAATGTCATCCTTAGATAGTGCAACTCATAAATCAAGTGATACTAAACTAGAAGAGGTATGAATACTTTCTGTTTTGCATTTTACATTATCCTTGAAATATAGGATAATTTGATATTTTAAAATTAATTAGAATTGATTTTGTAATATTTCCTACTTAGTGTCCAAGACTGTCAGTAGGACTGGGCGGGGGCTTCCCCTGGTGGTCCAGTGGGTAAGGACACCGCCTTGCAGTGCAAGGGGCGCCGGTTCGATCCCTGGCCTGGGAAGATCCCACGTGCCGCAGAGCGGCTGCACTGATGTGTCCAATTACCAAGCCAGAGCTCTGGCGTGTGTGTGCCCAGAGCCGGCGCTCTGCGACAACAGAGGCCACCGCGATGGGAGGCCCACAGGAGCCAAAGAACAAGGATGGATGAAAATAGAGAAATGAAAGACCAATAGAAATGGCCCGCCCATTCCCCTCCCTCCCCACCCCACTCCCCCAAAAGATAAATAAATAAAATTTAAAAAAAAAAAAAAAATAGGACTGGGGGAATCCATAGGGCTGAAACCTAAACCTTTTTCCTTTGTCCCTTGTTTTTTTTAATTATATTGCCTTTTTATTAGTGCAGAGGTTGTGAAGAGGGAGTGGTGGTCCTATTTAAACCTTTTCTGTACATTTGGGTTCCAAAATAGATTTTTCCACATTGCTAATTGATGGTCACCTACTTGCATTCTTATGGTAACTTTTTTTTTTTTTTTGTAAACACTAGCCAATTTATTTATTTATTTATTTTTTTTTTATTTATTTATTTTTGGGCGGGGGTCGGGTTGGGGAGGGAGGGGAGCGGGCGGGCCACTTCTATTGGTCTTTCATTTCTCTATTTTCATCCGTCTTTGTTTTTTGGCTCCTGTGGGCCTCCCATCGCGGTGGCGTCTGTCGTTGCAGAGCGCCGGCTCTGGGCACACGTGCTCCAGAGCTCCGGCTCGGTGATTGGACACATCGGTCCAGCCGCTCGGCGGCACGTGGGATCTTCCCAGGCCAGGGATCGAACCAGCACCCCTTGCAGTGCAAGGCGGTGTCCTTACCCACTGGACCACCAGGGGAAGCCCCTTATGGTAACTTGAGTCCTTATCAGTAATCATGAATTAAATTCCGACTTTGTAAAACAGGGTACATAAAAACCTCCTGACGTTGTATATTTTGCCTTCTATTTTTTGTACTTCTGTAACAATAGCAGTTTAAAATGATTTTTAGGTCTTACTGTAACTCAATCTTAAAAAACCTGTTTGCTTTTTTAAGACAGAAATGAAAGATAAAAAATGATCTGAAGAAATCTATTTGCCTGGGTATTAATTTTGGGGGAGATGTAGAAAACATACTTCGTATAGAATCTTCATTCCTTGGTCATTGCTTTTGTCAGTATCTGTTAGTGTAGGTATGTTCTTGCACAGAATTTATTCAATTTGTTCTTGCGTCTTCCTCTAGTAGAGTCATTGATAGGTTTATATAGGTATTATAAATTGTCATTGAATTACTCAGATCTTCAGAAAGAAACAATTTGGATATTCTTAATCTTGATGTATTATAATTCTTTATATTTTAAAAGTCTGATAGTTGCTGTTAGTTTAAAGTCATTGGAACTTAATTTAATGTGTAATCTTTGGGAAGCTTTGAGAGATGTTGAATCCTTGCTTTATACTGTGGTACAGTTTGTGAGTTTGCTACTTGTCAGGATGCACATATGTTAGAAAGTTGATCTGAAATAAGACCCTGTAAATCTGTGTTGCTAAGTAATGTAATGTACTTCTTCCTATGTTGGGATTTTTGCTCTGTATTGTAATAGGCTTAACTGTTCATTATTTTACTTAGATTATGTTAGGGTTCAGGAATTCTAGAATTTTTTTCTCCTAAAGAGATACTTTTTCCTCCTAAAGAAACTATCTCCTGGGCTTCCCTGGTGGTCCAGTGGATAAAGAGTTGGCCTTGCAGAACAAGGGACACCGGTTCAATCCCTGGCCTGGGAGAATCCCACGTGCCATGCAACGACTGGACCAGTGTATCCAATTATGAGCCAGTGCTCTGGAGCGCAGGCACCCAGAGCTGGTGCTCTGCGATAAGAGAGGCCACTGCAATGGGAGGCCTACACAGGCCAAAGAGTAAAGATGGATGGAAATAAATAAATAAACCAATAAATGAGGCCAAAATTTAAAAATAAAAAAAGAGAGAGACTATATCCTAAAGAGAAAGTCTTGAGGTGTGCAGAGTTAGATGAATCAGTATCTTATCACAGTGATTTTGATAATGGCAGAAGTTTAAAAATCTTAAGCAAATTGGTTTAATAAAATGTTACTATACCCATGTAATAGAATGCATCGATCCTAAAGGGCATAGATATGTTAAAAAATATTACAGTCTATCTTAAAGTAAGCAAATTATAAAGTACTATATACTGTATGATTTTATTTCATTTTAAAAAGTGTATATATGCATAGAGTGAGAATTGGAGGATTATGTGTTTCAAATGTGGCTTTAGCTGACCGCACTGTAGATAACTTAAAAATGTGTTCGTGTTAATATGTGGTTTCTAAAATTTCTGCAATGAAAATGTATTACGTTTATAATAAAAGTTTTTTCTTTTAATCTTTAAAAAGATAACAGTATTGAGGCTTGCTTAAACGGATTAAATCTGAATTTGATGTTATATCTTTATCTGGATCTTGGTTTGAAAATTGCTATTGTTTGTGATTTTCTGGAACTACTTTTTTTGAACAACTAGTAATAAAGTTTATAAGTAGATATATTGTCTTTGTTTTATATATGCATTGACTAATACACAATTTTTTAAATAGATATTAAATGACAGTGTATATATGTATAACTTGTATATATGTTAAAGAAATTTTCAAGCTTACATGAACTTCCCATTGTATTAGTAACCTAAAAAGTGCTCTTTAGATTCGTAATACAAGCTGTGTAGCTTTTAGTTTTAGAAAGAATTTGCTTTCCTCATGACTTAGTGTCTTTTGAGGCTGGTTTATAGGCTTGTGTTAATCTTTGTAATTAATACAATATATCTGAATATGGTTTAAATTATTGAATAGCTTTTCTGTAATACCTTAGTTAAGTGGAAGTATATATTTATTTATGTAGTAAATGTATGTCTAAAGGGAGTTTTACATGTGAATTAATCATTTTTAAATGTGTTATGGGAGAATGTATTAAGTAAGTTTGCTATTTAAAGAGATACTTTTGAAATTAAAAGAATTTCCCATTTATCTTGTAAGTTAAGTAATCTATACAGTTTTTGGAAGTGCTGACTAAAGCTGATTTGTTAGTTCATTTAGTAAAACTAAAAGCAGTAAATGAGTGAAAGATTCTAAATACCTTGTTGGATTTGAACTATATTAGTTGGAACTTTGATTTCATTTTGACAGACCCTAACCCGTGAACAGAAAGAAGGAGCCTTCTCCAGTTTCCCTATTGCTGAAGAGACTATAAAGCTTCTGAAAGGTACAATGAATTTTAATGGATATGCAACTGAAAATCTAAAACACGATTTTAGAAAACTCTTGTACCTTTTCTGACCCAAAGGAAAATGTATAAATCAGAGAAATAGCTTTTTTAATTGCAATTATTTCTACATCATTTTTGGGTATTCTGGTCAGTTTAACTTTAAAGAATTAAATATACTTGTTAAAAGTTCAAACCAATTTTTAAATAATTCCTGTTTGGAGTAGGAATAATTTTAGATGTTGGTAGGTGGTGTGTTTTTAGGCAGATATTAATGAATCAGAAATGTTATTTTCAAATAAATGTATTTTTTCCTAATGCTAGTCTTAATATTTCAATGAAATCTCATTTTACAGGTCGAGGGGTAACATATCTCTTTCCTATTCAAGTTAAGACTTTTGGTCCTGTATATGAAGGAAAAGATTTAATTGCTCAAGCGCGGACAGGAACAGGAAAGACATTCTCTTTTGCCATCCCTTTGATTGAAAGACTCCAAAAAAATCAAGAGACAACTAAAAAAAGCCGCTCACCAAAGGTAACCATTATAGGGAGTAGGAGGTTTTAACATTACTCTAACGGAAAGAGAAAGAATATACTAGTCTTGGAAACTTCTTGTCAGTCCATTGGTTAGTACTCGGTGCTTCTGCTGGCATGGCCCTGGTTCAGTCCCCTGGTCAGGGAACTAAGATCTTGCAAGCCATGTGATATGGCTCCCTAAAAAAGAAAAACAGTGTACTGGTCTTAAGGTCAAGTACCCCAAAGATAGAATAGTTAGTGCTGGGGCATAAAGTAAAACTTTGGGCCTAAAGCAAAATTTGATTTTTAAGATAAGTCTCAGGTGAAGCTAAAGAGAGTTATATTGCATATGAATGTAATGTGTATGGATCCATAGAGTCTTTGATAACTGTATAATATGAAACAAGCATATCTAATTTTAGTTAATACATTTAGTGACCACCTTCTTTTTTCAGTCTTAACATTTGATTTTAAACAATGATTTTGCTAAAGAGGTATTGATTTATTTGGTTGTTCAGTAAATCATATTTATTCTACTCATTGACTTTAAGAATATTATAGAAATGGTACTGCTGCTCTCTGTTGTAGGATACTGAAGATCTGTCTCAGTTTATCGATAGTAAAGAATAGAAAGGACCTAGTGAAATTTTACCCTAAAATTTGACCTTTTTAGAACCTGTGTTCACTTTCAGATTAATTAAAGTGAAGAAGAAAAAATCAGTATTGAGACTTACCCAGTGGTCTAGTGGTTAAGACTCCAGGCTATACTTGTTAAAAGTTAAAAATTTTAAATAATTCCTGTTTGGAGTAGGAATAATTTTAGATGTTGGTAGGTGGTGTGTTTTTAGGCAGATATTAATGAATCAGAAATGTTATTTTCAAATAAATGTATTTTTTCCTAATGCTAGTCTTAATATTTCAATGAAATCTCATTTTACAGGTCGAGGGGTAACATATCTCTTTCCTATTCAAGTTAAGACTTTTGGTCCTGTATATGAAGGAAAAGATTTAATTGCTCAAGCGCGGACAGGAACAGGAAAGACATTCTCTTTTGCCATCCCTTTGATTGAAAGACTCCAAAAAAATCAAGAGACAACTAAAAAAAGCCGCTCACCAAAGGTAACCATTATAGGGAGTAGGAGGTTTTAACATTACTCTAACGGAAAGAGAAAGAATATACTAGTCTTGGAAACTTCTTGTCAGTCCATTGGTTAGTACTCGGTGCTTCTGCTGGCATGGCCCTGGTTCAGTCCCCTGGTCAGGGAACTAAGATCTTGCAAGCCATGTGATATGGCTCCCTAAAAAAGAAAAACAGTGTACTGGTCTTAAGGTCAAGTACCCCAAAGATAGAATAGTTAGTGCTGGGGCATAAAGTAAAACTTTGGGCCTAAAGCAAAATTTGATTTTTAAGATAAGTCTCAGGTGAAGCTAAAGAGAGTTATATTGCATATGAATGTAATGTGTATGGATCCATAGAGTCTTTGATAACTGTATAATATGAAACAAGCATATCTAATTTTAGTTAATACATTTAGTGACCACCTTCTTTTTTCAGTCTTAACATTTGATTTTAAACAATGATTTTGCTAAAGAGGTATTGATTTATTTGGTTGTTCAGTAAATCATATTTATTCTACTCATTGACTTTAAGAATATTATAGAAATGGTACTGCTGCTCTCTGTTGTAGGATACTGAAGATCTGTCTCAGTTTATCGATAGTAAAGAATAGAAAGGACCTAGTGAAATTTTACCCTAAAATTTGACCTTTTTAGAACCTGTGTTCACTTTCAGATTAATTAAAGTGAAGAAGAAAAAATCAGTATTGAGACTTACCCAGTGGTCTAGTGGTTAAGACTCCAGGCTTCCAGTGCGGGAGCACAGGTTTGATCCGTTGTCAGGGAACTAAGATCCCATGTGCCATGCAGCACAGACAGAAAGGGAAAAAAAAGGAAAGAAAAAAAAAAAATCTGTGTCAAAATTTGACTATATGTATAACTAAAAGTAATTTGTTCTTTGAGACCCCTAAATATTACTATAAGTGTAAATTTTAGTTGCTTGATTTTATCTGTAGCCTGTCAGGCTCCTCTGTCCATGGAATTCTCCAGGCAAGAATACTAGAATGGGTTGCCATTTCCTTCTCTAGGGGGTCTTTCTGACCCAGGGATCTAACTCCAGGCAGGCAGATTCTTTATTGTCTGAGCCACCCAGGGAGCCCAAAATAGTGTCAAAGTTTATTCACATATGTGACTATAATTAAATAATGTCTTGAAAGAGGACAAGTCTTCTATAAGAGCTTTCTGTTTCTTAGGTGAAATTAGGAAGACTGAAATTAATAGAAATAGGACGTGGTCCCATCACTGTTTTTAAAAACGTTTTATGCTAGAAGGGTATTGCTAGAGATTCCAACTCCACCTCTTTTATCTGTTTGATCTTGGGCAAGATTCAACTTCTCTAAGACTTTGTTCTGTATTTGTAAAATTGGGAAAGTAATGCCACATCATAGACTTTTTTGTGAGTATCAAATTAAATAATTCTTGTGAAGTACTATTGTTTGCATAATTATAATCGATATTGTCTTAGAAAGGTTATGACTATCTTTTGTTAAATCTGCACTTTCAAAATATTAAAAAGAAAAGGCAAATGGAGTATAAATCAATTTTTGTATAACCAGTTTGAGATACGAGTTTTATTTGCTTAATAAAACAAATAAGTCTCTTGGGATTCTGTGTAGAAGAAACTGCTCATTAAACATCAAGCAGTTATTGTCCATTCTCTTGGTGTGTGTGTGCTAAGTCACTTCAGTTGTGTCTGACTTTTTTGAGACCCTGTGGACTGTAGCCTGCCAAGCTCCTTTGTCCAAGGGATTCTCCAGGCAAGAATATGGAGTAGATTGCAATGCACTCCTTCAGGTAATCTTCGCAACCCAAGGATTGAACCCGTCCTTTACGCCCCCTGCATTGGCACCTGGATTCTTTACCACTAGTGCCACCAGGGAAGTCCTCCATTCTCTGGTACTAGCTGCAAATTTGATTTTAAAATGCTACTTAGCAATTTAAATAAATGGAAATATTTCCTTTTAAAAAATGGAACGTATTGGATATTCATTCATTCAACAAACATATTTGAGTATCTGTTCTGTGCCAGGCACTGTTTGAAGTGCAGGGAATATAGTAACTCAAACTGACAGAAATCCTGCCTTCATGGAGGTTGCGTTTTAGTGGGTGAGACAAACAGTGAACACGTATGTAGAATATGAATATTTTATATGGTATAAGTGCTAAGGAGAAATGGTGTCAAAGTTTATTCACATATGTGACTATAATTAAATAATGTCTTGAAAGAGGACAAGTCTTCTATAAGAGCTTTCTGTTTCTTAGGTGAAATTAGGAAGACTGAAATTAATAGAAATAGGACGTGGTCCCATCACTGTTTTTAAAAACGTTTTATGCTAGAAGGGTATTGCTAGAGATTCCAACTCCACCTCTTTTATCTGTTTGATCTTGGGCAAGATTCAACTTCTCTAAGACTTTGTTCTGTATTTGTAAAATTGGGAAAGTAATGCCACATCATAGACTTTTTTGTGAGTATCAAATTAAATAATTCTTGTGAAGTACTATTGTTTGCATAATTATAATCGATATTGTCTTAGAAAGGTTATGACTATCTTTTGTTAAATCTGCACTTTCAAAATATTAAAAAGAAAAGGCAAATGGAGTATAAATCAATTTTTGTATAACCAGTTTGAGATACGAGTTTTATTTGCTTAATAAAACAAATAAGTCTCTTGGGATTCTGTGTAGAAGAAACTGCTCATTAAACATCAAGCAGTTATTGTCCATTCTCTTGGTGTGTGTGTGCTAAGTCACTTCAGTTGTGTCTGACTTTTTTGAGACCCTGTGGACTGTAGCCTGCCAAGCTCCTTTGTCCAAGGGATTCTCCAGGCAAGAATATGGAGTAGATTGCAATGCACTCCTTCAGGTAATCTTCGCAACCCAAGGATTGAACCCGTCTTTTACGTCTCCTGCATTGGCAGATGGATTCTTTACCACTAGTGCCACCAGGGAAGTCCTCCATTCTCTGGTACTAGCTGCAAATTTGATTTTAAAATGCTACTTAGCAATTTAAATAAATGGAAATATTTCCTTTTAAAAAATGGAACGTATTGGATATTCATTCATTCAACAAACATATTTGAGTATCTGTTCTGTGCCAGGCACTGTTTGAAGTGCAGGGAATATAGTAACTCAAACTGACAGAAATCCTGCCTTCATGGAGGTTGCGTTTTAGTGGGTGAGACAAACAGTGAACACGTATGTAGAATATGAATATTTTATATGGTATAAGTGCTAAGGAGAAATGGTTAATCAGGATTGTGAGGACACGAAAAGAGAGGAACCTCACTGAGAAAAGTGACTTTTGAGAAGACCTGAAGGAAGTAAAGGAGGATATAATAAATATAAGTTGTCGTTGTTATTAGTGGTCTGTCTTTAAAGACTATGACATTAATGATGAGATTTCTAGTTGTACATACATCTTAAAAGTGAATGTTCTCAGTTTGAATTTAGAGGTCTATAGAAACTTATTTTTTTGTTTTTTAAATCTTTTGCTCAGGTACTTGTTTTGGCTCCTACAAGGGAACTGGCAAACCAAGTAGCCAAAGACTTCAAAGATATAACCAGGAAGCTCAGTGTGGCATGCTTTTATGGTGGAACATCATATCAAAGCCAAAGTGAGTAAATATTTATGATAGCAGTACAAAGATCTATTTGCTACTCAAATCTAAAAAAAAATAATGTGAAAATCTGTATTTGAATTTTATATATTATTGATATTTCTTTCCACTCACAGTTAATCATATTCGAAATGGTATTGACATCTTGGTTGGGACACCAGGTCGTATCAAAGACCACCTGCAGAGCGGCCGATTAGATCTTTCTAAACTGCGCCATGTTGTGCTTGATGAAGTGGACCAAATGTTAGATTTAGGTTTTGCTGAACAAGTTGAAGATATTCTCCATGAATCCTACAAAACTGGTATATCCTAATTAAAAATAAGCACTTTTAACAATTATTCTCTTATCTAAAAGCTTATGAATTTTTTATTTTATAACTTTTAATATTAATACATTGTCCCCCGTGTTCTAACAAATCTATAGGTATTTGGGATCTGTTTTCTTTCTGAACAAAAAAGTACAGTAGCATACATTAGCCATTTTCTTAACTTTCTATGCTTTCTTCCACATATTATTATATGTTAAATAGTTTTACCAACTCATTTTACTGATTTCTTTGCTTGTTGTTCTTAAATTTGCACTGTACTCCTGGGTTCAGTTTTCTTCATGTTTTCCCTTAGTTTTAAAAATCTTAATAATTGCAGTAAAGTTTTTTATGTACAAAATTCACCCCTAGTTTTAATGTTTTCATTATTTCTTTGAAGTTCAGGGTTTTTTTTTAAGAGCTGACTACATCATGGGTTATTAAGAAATAAGAAAGCATTTGAATTCTTTTTGTTTATTTAAGATTCTGAAGACAATCCTCAGACTTTACTTTTTTCTGCAACTTGCCCACAGTGGGTATACAAAGTTGCAAAAAAATACATGAAATCCAGATATGAACAGGTTGACCTTGTTGGGAAAATGACTCAAAAGGCTGCAACTACTGTGGATGTAAGTAGCTTTCCAGTGTGATAGATTTTAGCTTTTAGTTGGTGTTTTGAAATTTGTTGACGCTAAATTTATGCTTGGGGTACCAATTCAGGCCATTCTGTCTTTGCACTTAGTAAGATAGCTAAGTATTTCTGTAGTCTGAGACTCAGGAGCATGGTGGAGTAAGGTGTATGCCAAAGACTTAAAATATAACCAGAAGCTCAGTGTGGCATGCTTTTATGGTGGAACATCATATCAAAGCCAAAGTGAGTAAATATTTATGATAGCAGTACAAAGATCTATTTGCTACTCAAATCTAAAAAAAAATAATGTGAAAATCTGTATTTGAATTTTATATATTATTGATATTTCTTTCCACTCACAGTTAATCATATTCGAAATGGTATTGACATCTTGGTTGGGACACCAGGTCGTATCAAAGACCACCTGCAGAGCGGCCGATTAGATCTTTCTAAACTGCGCCATGTTGTGCTTGATGAAGTGGACCAAATGTTAGATTTAGGTTTTGCTGAACAAGTTGAAGATATTCTCCATGAATCCTACAAAACTGGTATATCCTAATTAAAAATAAGCACTTTTAACAATTATTCTCTTATCTAAAAGCTTATGAATTTTTTATTTTATAACTTTTAATATTAATACATTGTCCCCCGTGTTCTAACAAATCTATAGGTATTTGGGATCTGTTTTCTTTCTGAACAAAAAAGTACAGTAGCATACATTAGCCATTTTCTTAACTTTCTATGCTTTCTTCCACATATTATTATATGTTAAATAGTTTTACCAACTCATTTTACTGATTTCTTTGCTTGTTGTTCTTAAATTTGCACTGTACTCCTGGGTTCAGTTTTCTTCATGTTTTCCCTTAGTTTTAAAAATCTTAATAATTGCAGTAAAGTTTTTTATGTACAAAATTCACCCCTAGTTTTAATGTTTTCATTATTTCTTTGAAGTTCAGGGTTTTTTTTTAAGAGCTGACTACATCATGGGTTATTAAGAAATAAGAAAGCATTTGAATTCTTTTTGTTTATTTAAGATTCTGAAGACAATCCTCAGACTTTACTTTTTTCTGCAACTTGCCCACAGTGGGTATACAAAGTTGCAAAAAAATACATGAAATCCAGATATGAACAGGTTGACCTTGTTGGGAAAATGACTCAAAAGGCTGCAACTACTGTGGATGTAAGTAGCTTTCCAGTGTGATAGATTTTAGCTTTTAGTTGGTGTTTTGAAATTTGTTGACGCTAAATTTATGCTTGGGGTACCAATTCAGGCCATTCTGTCTTTGCACTTAGTAAGATAGCTAAGTATTTCTGTAGTCTGAGACTCAGGAGCAGAGTAAAATAAATGGGGCTGGGGGAGTTAGTGAAAAGGCAGGTCCTAACAAAAGATACACAGGCATCTATAGAGACAGATTTAAAGTATGTAGAATGTGAGAAATGAGGTGATTCATCTCAGTTTGCTTGTGTTTGGATAATTTGTCAAGACTTAGGTGGAAAAGAGATTTCATATCCTATACCCAAAATACCAGGATTAAAAAAAAATTAAGCCATAAAAACATTTACAACAGATTGTAGGTCAGCAGTTACTTGATTTCAGGAAAAGGAAGGCTTTTCTAAACATAAGGACAGAAGATATCATAAAAGAAAAGCTTTTTGGAGTCAAAACGCCATGAAAATGTAAACCTGTAGTATGTTTTTTAAAAGAATTAAAGGTAATATTTGCATTATTTTTGACAAGTATGTATCATATGTCATCATCTTACATTTGATAAATGTACATACATGTGCGCATAGATATAAATAATCCAGATGCACAAGAGTCTAATCTATAAATACAACATAATGGTTAAAAATAATGAATCTGAGGTACTTCCCTGACTGAGCTCCCAATGCTGGAGGCCCAGGTTTGATCCCTTGTCAGGGAACTAGATCCCACATGCTATAACTAAGACCCATGTGCAGCCCAATAAATAAATAAATAAATGTTTTTTAAAAATAATGAATTTGAGTGATAAAAACTAGATTACAGAATACTAAGTACAGAATAGTCCTATTTTGAAAAAGACACAAATAATCCTAAATGGATTCTTTAGATATTTGTTAGATATGTGGGAAGGATAAACATCAGATTAATAATAATGATTACTTCTAGGAAAGAGAGCTTTGTATAGTATGGGATGGTCAATCCTTTGATTGACCATACTTTTACAGTATATTTTGTAATGGCTGAAAGTTTTATATTAACACAAAATGTGAAAAAAAGTCTATTAAAGACATTTTCAAACACATACAGAAGTTGAATAGTACAAAGGATCTAATATACATATCACCAGGTTTTAACACTGATTTTTATCTATACCCTCATATATTCTTTATCCCTGCATTTGAAGCAATCCAGTCATCTTTTCAGGTAATTACATATTTTTAAAAGAATAAGGGCTTCCCTGGTGGTCCAGTGAGTAAGGACACTGCCTTGCAGTGCAAGGGGCGCTGGTTCAATCCCTGGCCTGGGAAGACCCTACGTGCCGCAGAGCGGCTGGACCAATGTGTCCAATTACCGAGCATGCGCCCAGAGCCGGTGCTCTGCGACAACAGAGCCCACTGCGATGGGAGGCCCACATGGGCCAAAGAACAAAGATGGATGAAGACTAGATAAATGAAAGACCAAGAGAAGTGGCCCGCCCGCCCCCTCCAATAAATAAATAAATAAATAAATAAATAAAATCTTTTTAAAAAAAAATAAGAAGAAGAAGAAGGGAGCTTCCTTGGTGGTCCAGTGGGTAAAGACACCGCCTTGCAGTGCAAGGGGCACCGGTTTGACCCCAGTTTGATCCCTGGCCTGGGAAGATCCCACATGCCGCGGAATGGCCGGACCAATGTGTCCAACTACCGAGCCAGAGCTCTGGAGCACATGGCACCCAGAGCCAGTGCTCTGCGACGAGAGAGGCCACTGCAATGGGAGGCTCACAAGAGTCTAATCTATAAATACAACATAATGGTTAAAAATAATGAATCTGAGGTACTTCCCTGACTGAGCTCCCAATGCTGGAGGCCCAGGTTTGATCCCTTGTCAGGGAACTAGATCCCACATGCTATAACTAAGACCCATGTGCAGCCCAATAAATAAATAAATAAATGTTTTTTAAAAATAATGAATTTGAGTGATAAAAACTAGATTACAGAATACTAAGTACAGAATAGTACTATTTTTAAAAATACACAAATAATCCTAAATGGATTCTTTAGATATTTGTTAGATATGTGGGAAGGATAAACATCAGATTAATAATAATGATTACTTCTAGGAAAGAGAGCTTTGTATAGTATGGGATGGTCAATCCTTTGATTGACCATACTTTTACAGTATATTTTGTAATGGCTGAAAGTTTTATATTAACACAAAATGTGAAAAAAAGTCTATTAAAGACATTTTCAAACACATACAGAAGTTGAATAGTACAAAGGATCTAATATACATATCACCAGGTTTTAACACTGATTTTTATCTATACCCTCATATATTCTTTATCCCTGCATTTGAAGCAATCCAGTCATCTTTTCAGGTAATTACATATTTTTAAAAGAATAAGGGCTTCCCTGGTGGTCCAGTGAGTAAGGACACTGCCTTGCAGTGCAAGGGGCGCTGGTTCAATCCCTGGCCTGGGAAGACCCTACGTGCCGCAGAGCGGCTGGACCAATGTGTCCAATTACCGAGCATGCGCCCAGAGCCGGTGCTCTGCGACAACAGAGCCCACTGCGATGGGAGGCCCACATGGGCCAAAGAACAAAGATGGATGAAGACTAGATAAATGAAAGACCAAGAGAAGTGGCCCGCCCGCCCCCTCCAATAAATAAATAAATAAATAAATAAATAAAATCTTTTTAAAAAAAAATAAGAAGAAGAAGAAGGGAGCTTCCTTGGTGGTCCAGTGGGTAAAGACACCGCCTTGCAGTGCAAGGGGCACCGGTTTGACCCCAGTTTGATCCCTGGCCTGGGAAGATCCCACATGCCGCGGAATGGCCGGACCAATGTGTCCAACTACCGAGCCAGAGCTCTGGAGCACATGGCACCCAGAGCCAGTGCTCTGCGACGAGAGAGGCCACTGCAATGGGAGGCTCACACAGGCCAAAGAACAAAGATGGAAATAAATGAAAGACCAATAGAAGTGGTGGAAAAAAAAGGAATAAGGGCTCTTTGAAATCAAAAAACTCGCCAAGTTGCTATCACAGTAGAAGAAAACAATTTTTAAATATTTTTAAATAGTATTCACATTGCCCTAGTTGTCTTTATTTTTTTTGCTTTATTATATTGCTCTTAGTTTATATGTGTCTTAATTCTTTTTGTATTCATGTGTAGAATGTTAATTTATCATATCTTTTTTTTAATTGAAATATAGTTGATGCATAATATACTGTTAGTTTTGTGTGTACTAAATGGTGATTTGCTATTTGTATAAGTTATGAAATGGTCACCACAATAAGTCTAATAACGATCTATTCCCATACTAAGTTGTTGCAGTATTTTTGACCATATTCCTTATGCTTTATATTGCATCCCTGTGGCTTATTTGTTTTAAACCTAGAGGTTTGTACCTTTCAATTCTTGTCACCTGTTTCAAGTCCTCCCACCCTCTTCCACTTTAGCAACCACTGTTTTGTACTTTGTGTGTTTACTTTCATTTTTGTTTTGTTTTGTTTTAGGATTCTATATATAAATGAAATCATACAGTATTTGTCTTTCTCTGACTTATTTTCTAGATTCATCCATGTAGTTGAAAATGGCAGTTTTTAAATTTATGGCTGATAGTCATCATCTTTATCCATTCATCTATTAAATTAAAAAATATATATATTCCTCTGTCCCTTTTTTCTTTGCAATTTTTAATTGAAAACAAAAATAGGGCTTCCCCTGGTGGTCCAGTGGGTAAGGACACCGCCTTGCAGTGCAAAGGGCGCCAGTTCGATCCCTGGCCTGGGAAGATCCCACGTGCCGTGGAGCGGCTGGACCGATGTGTCCAATTACCGAGCCGGAGTTGTGGCACGCATGTACCCATGCTCCCAGAGCCGGCGCTCTGCAACGACAGACGCCACCGCGATGGGAGGCCCACAGGAGCCAAAGAACAAAGACGGATGAAAATAGAGAAAGACCAATAGAAGTGGCCCGCCCGCTCCCCTCCCTCCCCAACTCGACCCCCACCCAAAATAAATAAATAAATCTTTAAAAAAAATAAATAAATGAAACAACCCTGATTATTTGTCTTTCAAGTTTCCCAGTTTCAATTTGGCTGGTTTGCAACTCTGTATTAGTTAACATGTTCCTCTGCTTTCATTTTCCTATGAATTGATGGTTAGACTTGATCAGATTTAGGATCTTTTTTATTTTTATTTTTTTAAAGATTTATTTATTTATTTATTTTTGGGCAGGGGTCGGGTTGGGGAGGGAGGGGAGCAGGCGGGCCACTTCTATTGGTCTTTCATTTCTCTTTTTTCATCCGTCTTTGTTCTTTGGCTCCTGTGGGCCTCCCATCGCGGTGGCTTCTGTTGCTGCAGAGCGCCGGCTCTGGGTGCATGCGCTCCAGAGCCCCGGCTCGGTAGTTGGGCACATCGGTCCAGCCGCTCCGCGGCACGTGGGATCTTCCCAGGCCAGGGATGGAACCGGTGCCCCTTGCACTGCAAGGCGGTGTCTCACCCACTGGACCACCAGGGGAAGCCCGATCTTTTTTATTTTTATTTATTAGGTTGGTGCAAACATAATTATGGTTTTGGACTGAATTTTTTTTCTAAGTCATCGTTTTTTAAATTTTTTTGGCCACTTCTGTTGGTCTTTTATTTGTTTTCATCCATCTTTGTTCTTTGACTCGTGTGGGCCTCCCATCGCAGGTGGCCCCTGTCGCTGCAGAGCATGTGGGATCTTCACAGGCCAGGGATCAAACCAGTGCCCCTTGCACTGCAAAGTGGCATCCTTACTCACTGGACCACCAGGAAGCCCCAGTCATCGTTTATGTTTTTCATCCATCTTTATTCTTTGGCCTGTATGGGTCTCCCATCACAGTGGCCTCTCTCGCTGCAGAGTGCTACAGAGCGCTTGCTCGCAGTTGGACACACGGGTCTAGCCGTTTTGCGGCACGTGGGATCCTCCTGGGCCAGGGATCGAACCAGTGCCCCTTGCGCTGCAAGGTTTACTCTTCACCCACTGGACCACCAGGGAAGCCCTAGGCCGTGAATTTTAAATCATTATATCTAGGCTCAAACACATCTTTATTAATCAAAATAGGAACCTTTACAATCAGCACATTTTTTCTAACAAGAAATAAGTTTGCTTATTCCTGTACTGTAAAAATCCATGCTTTAGGACTCAACGAACTCTAGGAAAGCATTTTCTACCTTCTGCTGGTTGTGGAATCGTTTTCCCTACAAAAAGTTGTTAAGATGCTTTAAGAAGTTGTAGTCAGTTGGGGAGAAGTCAGGTGAATATGGTGAATGAGGCAAAACTTTGTAGCCCAATTGGTTCAACTTTTTGGCGGGGGGTAGGGGGCAGGTTGGGGAGGGAGGGGGATGGGCGGGCCACTTCTATTGGTCTTTCATTTATCTATTTTCATCCATCTTTGCTCTTTGGCCCGTGTGGGCCTCCCATCGCAGTGGCCTCTGTTGTCGCAGAGCACCAGCTCTGGGTGCATAGAGCTCCGGCTCGGTAATTGGACACATCAGTCCAGCGGCTCTGCGGCACGTGGGATCTTCCCAGGCCAGAGATCGAACCGGCTCCCCTTGCACTGCAAGGCAGTGTCCTTACCCACTGGACCACAAGGGAAGCCCCTTGGTTCAACTTTTGAAGTATTGGTTGTGTGACATGCAGTCAGGTACTGTTGTGGGAAGAATTGGGCCCTTTTTCTTGACCAGTACGGCATTGCAGTTTTTGGTGCATTTCATTGATTTGCTGAGTATTTCTGAGACGTAAAGATTTTGCTGGGATTCAGAAAGCTATAGAGATTAGACCAGCTGCAGACCACCAAACAGTGAACTTGATCTTACTTGGGAGGAGTAGGTTTGGTTTTGGGAAGTGCTTTGGAGCTTCTCTTTGGTCCAGCCTTTGAGCTGGTTGTCACCAGTTGTCATATAAAATCCACTTTTTATTGCACGTCATAATTCGATTGAGAAATGGTTTGTTGTTACTGTGTAGTATATGAGAAGACAGCACTTCAAAACGGTAAATTTTGGTTTTTTTTAATGTATTTCTTTGACTGCACCGGGTCTTAGTTGTGGCACGTGAGATCTAGTTCCCTGACCAGAGATTGAACCCCAGCTCTCTGTGTTGGGAGCATGGTGTTGTAACCATTGGACCACCAGGGAAATCTCCAAGATGATTTTTTTTTTTTTTTGCCAGTCAGCTCATGAGGCACTCATTTATCGAGCTTTTTCACCTTTTCAATTTGCTTCAAAGCTGGACAACTATAGAAGGGTTGATGTTTAGTTCCTCGGCAACTTCTCATGTAGTTGTAAGAGGATCAACTTTGATGATGGCTCTCGGTTGTCTTTGTCAGCTTCTGATGGCTCCTCATCTTCAGAACTCTTGTCTCCTTTGCAGAACTTCTTGAACTATGTGCTCAATAGCAGTTCCTGGGCCACATGTATTGTTAATGTTGCAAGTTGTCTCTGCTGCTTTACAACTCATTTTGAACTTGAGTAAGAAAATCACTTGAATTTACTTTTTGTCTAACATCATTTCCATGGCGGGGTCCCAGGTCTTAAAACCCCCCCCCCATCGCAGTGGCCTCTGTTGTCGCAGAGCACCAGCTCTGGGTGCATAGAGCTCCGGCTCGGTAATTGGACACATCAGTCCAGCGGCTCTGCGGCACGTGGGATCTTCCCAGGCCAGAGATCGAACCGGCTCCCCTTGCACTGCAAGGCAGTGTCCTTACCCACTGGACCACAAGGGAAGCCCCTTGGTTCAACTTTTGAAGTATTGGTTGTGTGACATGCAGTCAGGTACTGTTGTGGGAAGAATTGGGCCCTTTTTCTTGACCAGTACGGCATTGCAGTTTTTGGTGCATTTCATTGATTTGCTGAGTATTTCTGAGACGTAAAGATTTTGCTGGGATTCAGAAAGCTATAGAGATTAGACCAGCTGCAGACCACCAAACAGTGAACTTGATCTTACTTGGGAGGAGTAGGTTTGGTTTTGGGAAGTGCTTTGGAGCTTCTCTTTGGTCCAGCCTTTGAGCTGGTTGTCACCAGTTGTCATATAAAATCCACTTTTTATTGCACGTCATAATTCGATTGAGAAATGGTTTGTTGTTACTGTGTAGTATATGAGAAGACAGCACTTCAAAACGGTAAATTTTGGTTTTTTTTAATGTATTTCTTTGACTGCACCGGGTCTTAGTTGTGGCACGTGAGATCTAGTTCCCTGACCAGAGATTGAACCCCAGCTCTCTGTGTTGGGAGCATGGTGTTGTAACCATTGGACCACCAGGGAAATCTCCAAGATGATTTTTTTTTTTTTTTGCCAGTCAGCTCATGAGGCACTCATTTATCGAGCTTTTTCACCTTTTCAATTTGCTTCAAAGCTGGACAACTATAGAAGGGTTGATGTTTAGTTCCTCGGCAACTTCTCATGTAGTTGTAAGAGGATCAACTTTGATGATGGCTCTCGGTTGTCTTTGTCAGCTTCTGATGGCTCCTCATCTTCAGAACTCTTGTCTCCTTTGCAGAACTTCTTGAACTATGTGCTCAATAGCAGTTCCTGGGCCACATGTATTGTTAATGTTGCAAGTTGTCTCTGCTGCTTTACAACTCATTTTGAACTTGAGTAAGAAAATCACTTGAATTTACTTTTTGTCTGACATCATTTCCATAGTCTAAAATAAACATAATATATAGCAAGTAATGGGTCCTTAACAAAAAAAAAAATGAGAAATGCACATTACAATGACATCCGACATAAATAACTTCATTTATTTAGAATGTGTTCCAGTGTCAAATGGCAAGTTTCATCAATGGAAAAGTGCAGTTACTTTTGCATCAACAAAATTTTTGCACCGCCAGTGTTTTTGTGCTGGATCACCATTGCTGCATGGGTTTTTCTCTAGTTGTGGTACATGGCTTCTAATTGTGGTGGCTTCTCTTGCTGAGGAGCTCTGGCACTGAGGCAGCAGGAGTCCATCGTTGTGGCACGTGGGATCTGTAGTTTTGGGTCTGAGACTCTAGAGCACAGGCTCAATAGTTACGGTGCACAGGCTTAGTTGTTCCTTGGCATGTAGATCTTCCTGAAGTCAGGGATCAAACCTGTGTCTCCTGCATTGGCAAATTCTTTGCTACTGAGCCACTAGGGAAGCCCCTCTTTTATTTTTAAGAGATGAGGAAGAAGCAGCAAGACTTTTAACTTGCCTGGTACAAATAATTCTTAATTTTTTCTTTTGTGCTTGTCTGTGTTTTCTACAGTTAGTTGTTTAAAACAGTTTTATTGAGATGTAATATGTTAAAATGTACACATTAAAACGTTACAGTAGATTTTTCCTTAACATTTTATCATGAAGATTTTCAAACATACTGAAAAGTTGAGAGAATTTTATACTGAACCATGTGCCCACCAGCTAGATTCTGCTACTCATATTTTGCTGTATTTACCTATTGCATATCTACTTATCCTTTATATCCATCTGAGTTATTTACTTACTTCAAATTGCAGAAATCATATACTTCCCTGTGTGTGTGTGTGTGTGTGTGTGTGTATGTGTGTGTGGCCACACTGTGCCACTTGCAGGATCTCAGTGTTCAGGGAGTGAACTGTAGCCCTTGGCAGTGGAGGAGCAGAGTCCTAACCACTGGACTGCCATTGATTTCCCTCCCCATAAGTATTTTAGTGTGCATATCTTTAACTAGAGTTCAGTATTTACAATTTCTTAATCAGATAAAGCTTACATAATTCAAGTCAACCACTTTAAAGTGTACATTAGTGTACACTTTGAAGTGTGTCTAAAATAAACATAATATATAGCAAGTAATGGGTCCTTAACAAAAAAAAAAATGAGAAATGCACATTACAATGACATCCGACATAAATAACTTCATTTATTTAGAATGTGTTCCAGTGTCAAATGGCAAGTTTCATCAATGGAAAAGTGCAGTTACTTTTGCATCAACAAAATTTTTGCACCGCCAGTGTTTTTGTGCTGGATCACCATTGCTGCATGGGTTTTTCTCTAGTTGTGGTACATGGCTTCTAATTGTGGTGGCTTCTCTTGCTGAGGAGCTCTGGCACTGAGGCAGCAGGAGTCCATCGTTGTGGCACGTGGGATCTGTAGTTTTGGGTCTGAGACTCTAGAGCACAGGCTCAATAGTTACGGTGCACAGGCTTAGTTGTTCCTTGGCATGTAGATCTTCCTGAAGTCAGGGATCAAACCTGTGTCTCCTGCATTGGCAAATTCTTTGCTACTGAGCCACTAGGGAAGCCCCTCTTTTATTTTTAAGAGATGAGGAAGAAGCAGCAAGACTTTTAACTTGCCTGGTACAAATAATTCTTAATTTTTTCTTTTGTGCTTGTCTGTGTTTTCTACAGTTAGTTGTTTAAAACAGTTTTATTGAGATGTAATATGTTAAAATGTACACATTAAAACGTTACAGTAGATTTTTCCTTAACATTTTATCATGAAGATTTTCAAACATACTGAAAAGTTGAGAGAATTTTATACTGAACCATGTGCCCACCAGCTAGATTCTGCTACTCATATTTTGCTGTATTTACCTATTGCATATCTACTTATCCTTTATATCCATCTGAGTTATTTACTTACTTCAAATTGCAGAAATCATATACTTCCCTGTGTGTGTGTGTGTGTGTGTGTGTGTGTGTGTGTATGTGTGTGTGGCCACACTGTGCCACTTGCAGGATCTCAGTGTTCAGGGAGTGAACTGTAGCCCTTGGCAGTGGAGGAGCAGAGTCCTAACCACTGGACTGCCATTGATTTCCCTCCCCATAAGTATTTTAGTGTGCATATCTTTAACTAGAGTTCAGTATTTACAATTTCTTAATCAGATAAAGCTTACATAATTCAAGTCAACCACTTTAAAGTGTACATTAGTGTACACTTTGAAGTGTGTCATTGAAATGTGTCATTTAGTACATTCACAATACTATACAACCATTGCTTCTGTCTGCTTCCAAAATGCTGAAATCCCGTAGCTGAAATAATCACTACCCATTCCCCACTATCCTGCCTGCTGCAGCCACCAATCTGCTTTCTTTTTTTTTTTTTTAAAGATTTATTTATTTATTTATTTTGGAGGGTGGGGTGGGGAGGGAGGGGGTAGGTGGGCCACTTCTATTGGTCATTCATTTGTCTATTTTCATCCATCTTTGTCCTTTGGCCCGTGTGGGCCTCCCATCGCGGTGGCCTCTGTTGTTGCAGAGCACCGTCTCTGGGTGCATGCACTCCAGAGCCCCAGCTCGGTAGTTGGACACATCGGTCCAGCTGCTCCACGGCACGTGGGATCTTCCCAGGCCAGGGATGGAACCGGCGCCCCTTACACTGCAAGGCGGTGTCCTTACCCACTGGACCACCAGGGCAGCCCCAATCTTCTTTCTATCACTGGATTTACCTCTTCTGGATATTTCATATAAATGTAATCATTACAGCGTGTGGCTTTTTTGTGTTGGGCTTCTTTCACTTAGCGTAATGTTTTTGAGGTTCATCCATGTAACATTTACAGTTTTTAAGATAAAATTTATGTACAGAAAAATGCAAAATTTTAAGTGTACATTTTCTTCATTTTGATAGATTCATATACATGTGCAACCCAACCCCCCCATCAAGACAAAGAACATTGCCAGCATCATGGAAAGTTCACTCTGCCTTCTGCCTCTGCCCTGTCCCCATTCAGAGGCAACCACTGTTGTGTTGTTTTATATCATAGATTAGTCTTGCCTGTTCTAGAGCTTCATATAAATGGAATCATATTGTGTGTACTCTGTACTCTTTTTCTTTTTTTTTTGTAAGATTTCATTCACCCAGGATATGTTCTGAGATTCATCTATATTGTTATATAGATCAGTAGTTGGTTTCTTTTAATTACTAAATAGTATTCCACTGTATAAGTATACTACAATTTGCTTGTCCTTTCACTGTTGATGGGATTGGGGAGTGTCATTGTCTTAATGTCTTCTAGGAAGGTCAGTTCTTGAACAGATAGAAATAAATGTACAAGAGAAATCTTATTTTCAAGAATTTTAATGAAGCAAATATTTGATGTTTTCTTTCTTCACAGCATTTGGCCATCCAGTGCCATTGGTCTCAGAGGCCAGCAGTGATTGGGGATGTCCTTCAAGTCTACAGTGGGTCTGAAGGGAGGGCTATTATCTTCTGTGAGACTAAAAAGAATGTAACTGAAATGGCCATGAATCCACACATTAAACAGGTAAGTCTTGTTTTATGCTGGCTTTTTTTCTTTTTTCTTTTCTTTTCCCCATCATGCCTCTTTTTTATTATATTTATTTTCATCCATCTTTTTTATTCTTTGGCATGTGTGGGCCTCCCATTGCAGTGGCCTCTCTCACTGCAGAGCACTGGCTCTGTGTGCATGTGCTCCAGAGCACTGGCTCATAATTGGACGCACAGGTCCAGCCGCTCCGCGGCATGTGGGATCTTCCTGGGCCAGGGATTGAACTGGTGCCCCTTGCACTACAAGGCAGACTCTTTGTCCACTGGGCCACCAGGGAAGCCCTCTTGCTTTCTTTAATTGAGATTATAGGTATGAGTCATTGAGCAAAAAGTCATGCCCTTTGGGGAGTAGATTTGACAGTCATTCTTAGAATTGAATCTAAAAAACAAAAAGAATTAAGTCTAATTCAGAAAGAAGTTATAGCCAACCTCTCAGGATGTTAGGATAGAAATTCTTTTTTTTTTTTTTAATTTTGTTTATTTGTTTATTTCTGGCTGTTCTGGGTTTTCACTATTGCCACAGGCTCTTCTCTAGTTGCAGGGAGTGGGGGCTACTCTCTAGTTGAGATAAGCAGGCCTCTTGTTGCAATGACTTCTCTTATTGTGGAACTGAATTCTAGGACACATGGACTTCAGTAGTTGCAACACAGGGACTCAATAGTTGCGGCTCTGAGGCTCTAGAGCACAGGCTTAATAGTTGTGGCTCATGGGCTTAGTTGCTCTGCAGCATGTGGAATCTTTCCGGATCAGGGATCCAACCTGTGTTTCCTGTACTGGCAGGTGAACTCTTCACCACTGAGCCACCAGGGAAGCCCTATCCTTTTCTTTTTTTTTCTTATAGATTTCTAAATCCTTGTATTTGGGTGTGCTGGCTCTTAGTTGTGGCAAGTGAAATGTTTAGTTGCACCATGTCAGATCTAGTTCCCTACCCAGAGATTGAGCCTGGTGCCCCCGCAGTGGGTCTGAAGGGAGGGCTATTATCTTCTGTGAGACTAAAAAGAATGTAACTGAAATGGCCATGAATCCACACATTAAACAGGTAAGTCTTGTTTTATGCTGGCTTTTTTTCTTTTTTCTTTTCTTTTCCCCATCATGCCTCTTTTTTATTATATTTATTTTCATCCATCTTTTTTATTCTTTGGCATGTGTGGGCCTCCCATTGCAGTGGCCTCTCTCACTGCAGAGCACTGGCTCTGTGTGCATGTGCTCCAGAGCACTGGCTCATAATTGGACGCACAGGTCCAGCCGCTCCGCGGCATGTGGGATCTTCCTGGGCCAGGGATTGAACTGGTGCCCCTTGCACTACAAGGCAGACTCTTTGTCCACTGGGCCACCAGGGAAGCCCTCTTGCTTTCTTTAATTGAGATTATAGGTATGAGTCATTGAGCAAAAAGTCATGCCCTTTGGGGAGTAGATTTGACAGTCATTCTTAGAATTGAATCTAAAAAACAAAAAGAATTAAGTCTAATTCAGAAAGAAGTTATAGCCAACCTCTCAGGATGTTAGGATAGAAATTCTTTTTTTTTTTTTTAATTTTGTTTATTTGTTTATTTCTGGCTGTTCTGGGTTTTCACTATTGCCACAGGCTCTTCTCTAGTTGCAGGGAGTGGGGGCTACTCTCTAGTTGAGATAAGCAGGCCTCTTGTTGCAATGACTTCTCTTATTGTGGAACTGAATTCTAGGACACATGGACTTCAGTAGTTGCAACACAGGGACTCAATAGTTGCGGCTCTGAGGCTCTAGAGCACAGGCTTAATAGTTGTGGCTCATGGGCTTAGTTGCTCTGCAGCATGTGGAATCTTTCCGGATCAGGGATCCAACCTGTGTTTCCTGTACTGGCAGGTGAACTCTTCACCACTGAGCCACCAGGGAAGCCCTATCCTTTTTCTTTTTTTTTTCTTATAGATTTCTAAATCCTTGTATTTGGGTGTGCTGGCTCTTAGTTGTGGCAAGTGAAATGTTTAGTTGCACCATGTCAGATCTAGTTCCCTACCCAGAGATTGAGCCTGGTGCCCCCCGCAGTGGGAGCATGGAGTCTTAGCTGCTGGACTACCATAAAAGTCCTGAATTCTCTCCATTTTCATCAGTTTTCTTAAGACTTTGCAAATGTGATCTTGAAAACTTAAAAAAGAGTGAAACAAGGTGAGTTTCTTTGAATAAGAGTGGGTATTGTTATGTGTAAGATAAATCACAAAGATGTACTGATTGAATGGGTCAAAATACTAAATCCATGTGTCGTTTTTAACTTTTTTGTTTGCTTGTTTTTAACTTTTTACAATAGAAAATTTCAAACTTATCCAAGACATATACAAAAGTTGACAGTGTAATGAGACCCTATGTATTTGTTTTCCAGCTGCAACAGTTATCTTATTTCATCCAAATGCCCCCTCACTTCTTGTTCCTGAATTATTCTGATGCAGATGCTAGGTACATGTTATTATGTCCAGAAATACTTGGGTATGTATCTCTAAAAGAAAAGGGTTATTTTTTAAAAAACTCAGAATCCTGTTATGGCATCTAAAAAATTAATAGTAATTAGTATCTTCATACATCAGTCTTCAAATTCTCAATTGCCTCATACATACATGCTTTGTTTTTTCTTTTATGGCTTGTTTTTTTTTTGTTTTGAATCTAACTCCAAGTAAGATTCTTACATTGTGTGATTTCATTAAATCTCTTCAGTACATGGATTCCTCTATTTTTTCAGTTTTATCTAAGAAACAAAAGTTTTTATAAGTAATACTATTTAACCTACTCTTCTGTTTTCTGTATTTCCTGTAGATTCAGATTTGTTTTTTTGTTTGTAGCAGAATTATTTCCTAGGTGCTATACTTCCATGTTCTTTCTGTTTTTATGGTGTTAACATCTGTTGATTAATAAGTTGTGGCTCATGGGCTTAGTTGCTCTGCAGCATGTGGAATCTTTCCGGATCAGGGATCCAACCTGTGTTTCCTGTACTGGCAGGTGAACTCTTCACCACTGAGCCACCAGGGAAGCCCTATCCTTTTTCTTTTTTTTTTCTTATAGATTTCTAAATCCTTGTATTTGGGTGTGCTGGCTCTTAGTTGTGGCAAGTGAAATGTTTAGTTGCACCATGTCAGATCTAGTTCCCTACCCAGAGATTGAGCCTGGTGCCCCCCGCAGTGGGAGCATGGAGTCTTAGCTGCTGGACTACCATAAAAGTCCTGAATTCTCTCCATTTTCATCAGTTTTCTTAAGACTTTGCAAATGTGATCTTGAAAACTTAAAAAAGAGTGAAACAAGGTGAGTTTCTTTGAATAAGAGTGGGTATTGTTATGTGTAAGATAAATCACAAAGATGTACTGATTGAATGGGTCAAAATACTAAATCCATGTGTCGTTTTTAACTTTTTTGTTTGCTTGTTTTTAACTTTTTACAATAGAAAATTTCAAACTTATCCAAGACATATACAAAAGTTGACAGTGTAATGAGACCCTATGTATTTGTTTTCCAGCTGCAACAGTTATCTTATTTCATCCAAATGCCCCCTCACTTCTTGTTCCTGAATTATTCTGATGCAGATGCTAGGTACATGTTATTATGTCCAGAAATACTTGGGTATGTATCTCTAAAAGAAAAGGGTTATTTTTTAAAAAACTCAGAATCCTGTTATGGCATCTAAAAAATTAATAGTAATTAGTATCTTCATACATCAGTCTTCAAATTCTCAATTGCCTCATACATACATGCTTTGTTTTTTCTTTTATGGCTTGTTTTTTTTTTGTTTTGAATCTAACTCCAAGTAAGATTCTTACATTGTGTGATTTCATTAAATCTCTTCAGTACATGGATTCCTCTATTTTTTCAGTTTTATCTAAGAAACAAAAGTTTTTATAAGTAATACTATTTAACCTACTCTTCTGTTTTCTGTATTTCCTGTAGATTCAGATTTGTTTTTTTGTTTGTAGCAGAATTATTTCCTAGGTGCTATACTTCCATGTTCTTTCTGTTTTTATGGTGTTAACATCTGTTGATAATAACACCACTGATCTTTGTGTCAGTGTCTCTCTTCAGTCATTTTCATTGTTACTTAGTATCTAGAAGATTCTCAAGGAAGGACTCATGGAAACAGTAGTGACTATTGGTAATAGCTTGTTTGTAATTTTATACTTTAAAATCATTTTGGATGGATTTAAAATTCTTGGTTCACCTTTTCCTTCAGTATCCTAATTATGTTTTCCACTGGAATAAAGCTTACTATAAAAAGTCTGATGCCAGTCTGATTTTTCTCTTAAAATTGATTTCGTTTTTTGCCTGAATACAAGTTTTTTCCTTTTTCTTTAAAAATGAGTTGTTTTACTAGAATATATTTCAGTGTTGTTCTTGTTCACTTTTTATGAGTATACGGTGTATACAATTTGTAGTTTCAAATAGATGTATTTTTAAATTTCAACAAAATTTCTTGAAATTAATTTTTTTGGTATTTGGTTGGCTTGATTGCTTTTTTTTTTTTTTTTTCTTTAAGAACTTGTTATACATATGTTGGCTCTTCTTTCCTCTCTTCTTTATCACTTGATACCAAGTTTTTATAATCTTTATTTCAGTTTTCAAACTTCGCAAAATTTCAAAATTAAGGCATTATTTGTTGTATTTAATCAATCTTATATTCCTTCAAGTATAGATTTCATTTTTGAAGTTCTTTGTCTTTTATTTCTACTTCTTTAAGTCATTTCATCCTATATTTTACTTTTTTTTTTATGTGCCCCCTGTATTTTACTTCTACTCATTCTGATTTTTCTTGTTCTTTCATGTATCATGTATTTAAAATTTTTTTTTTTAGTTCATTCAGAAATATAATGTATACTCTTTATCTGTTTTGCAGGCATGCCTTTCTAGAGCTCTTTCGTTGTTTGGGGGGATATTATTTTTTTAGTCCCTTATAATTACTTTCTATAGTATTAACCATAACCTATTCTGTTGTTCATTTTTAGATGAAATTTATTTTTCTGAAATTTATTGAAATATGGGAAGGTATAGCATTTTTCTAACTTCACAGGTCTAGAGCTGCCTCTTATTTCTGATAGTGTTTAAGAATATACTTTACAAATCATATCTCAAGAAAGCTGTTTTTAAAAAGTCTCCCACTTTCTGAGGTCTGGTTGATTCCCCTCACTGTTTGTTTGTTTTTTTTTTTTTAAATTTTCGCCTCTTTTATTGGTCCTTTATCTATTCATTTTTATCCATCTTTATTCTTTGGCCTTTGTGGGCCTCCCATTGCAGTGGCCTCTCTCACTGCAGAACACTGGCTCTGGGCACACACGCTCCAGAGCACCAGCTTGTAATCGGACACACCGGTCCATCCACTCCGCAGCACATGGGATCTTACCCGGCCAGGGATCGAACGGGTGCCCCTTGCACTACAAGGCAGACTCTTCACCCACTGGACTACCAGGGAAGCCCTCCCCTCACTTTTATATGAGTCATCTCTTTCCTTTGCTACTGGGATTCCTGGCATCCTCAGTTTGGATTCTAGGTCCAGTAATTTCTTCTCAGTGCAGGGCTTTGTCCGTGCAAGGAAGCATTGGTTAGTTTGAAAGTTCATTTGGACCCAGGTTGTTCAAGCATAATTTCTTGAATTCTGACATTTTTGGTGTTTCATACTTTATCTCTGGCTCCTCAGTCATCCTTAAATGTGTAAAAATTCTACCAGTTTCAGCTGACTTTCTCTAATCGGCCCATTATGCTTTCCAGGCAGTCAGGACTAGAAAATCCACCCCCTTCCGCACCCTAGTACCTGCCTAGTGCCTGACAGGTTTTTGTCCCTACCTGCTCATGTTTTGGAAACCATGAAAATACCTTGTCACTAAATTTTTTCATAGTTGTTTGTATATGTGCTTTTGACTTTAAAAGGGTATCTTTTCTTGAAACAGTTGTCCTGATTGAGTTTCCATGATATCACTCAGGTTTCTTTTCATTTTTCCATCTTTCCCAACTTTTTGAAGTATTTTTGTATTCTTACTAGCACTTTAAATACTGACATTCCTCACAGTTCTAACCTCTGTAGTTGTTCTCACTTAACATGTTCTTTCTGCGCGTAATGATTAGTTGCATTTTGAGTCCAGTCAGGATTTAAATCCCAGTTGTGTTACATACAGCTGCGTAACATTGGGCAAATCAGGTCATATTTTCAGTGCCCATGTTTTCATTTTAAAAAGTATTATTTTTTATACTTTTAAGACTTAAAATCATTTAAGGCATTTATTACAGTGCTTTTCTTACAACAAGCAGTCAATAAGTACAGCAGTATAGAAGTATTGCTATGAAATTCCCTGGTGGTCCAGTGGTTACAGCTCAGTATAGCTATGTGTAGAGATAAATATAACTATTCACTCCTGGCTCTAGTCATATGTGTGTATGCTGTTTGTTGACTTCTTTTTATAATACAATTTTGGAATAGCTATTAAAATGTTAAATGCTTATAATTTTTGACCTAGAAGTTCAACTTCTAGATTTGTAACCTATTGAACTGTACATATACTGAGGGATCTGGAGATACAGTACAAGGTTATTCACTGTAGCATTGTTTCTAAAGGTGAACATTTAGATCCTATCCAAATTTTCATCAGTAGGGTATTGCTAAAATAAATGGTACTGGAAATTCCCTGGTGGTCCAGTAGTTAGGACTCTGCTTTCACTCCTGGGGCTGGGTTCAGTCCCTGGTGGGGAAACTAAAATCCCATGGGGCGTGGCCAGAAAAAAGGATACTACAGCCATATGAAGAAATCATGCATAGTTTTAAAAAAATTAAGTTGATACGTATCTATAGATGTGGAAAAGATATAACAAATTTAAAAAGTGGGGTGTAAAACCATGCATACATAGTATTATCTCTCTCCGTTTTTTTAGAAAAAAGAAATGTGAAATGCTTAATGAATTTGCATGTCATCCTTATGCAGGGGTCATGCTAATCTTCTCTGTATCATTCTAGTTTTTTTTTTTTTTTAAAGGATTTATTTATTTATTTCGGGGGTGTGGGGTGGGGAAGGAGGGGAGCAGGCAGGCTACTTCTATTGGTCTTTCATTTGTCTATTTTCATCCATCTTTGTTCTTTGGCCCGTGTGGGCCTCCCATCGCGATGGCCTCTGTTGTCGCAGAGCACCGGCTCTGGGTGCATGCGCTCCAGAGCTCTGGTTCGGTAATTGGACACATTGGTCCAGCCGCTCCGCGGCACGTGGGATCTTCCCAGGCCAGGGATCAAACCGGCGCCCCTTGCACTGCAAGGCAGTGTCCTTACCCACTGGACCACCAGGGAAGCCCTCGTTCTACTTTTTTAAAGAAAAATACTTGGAAACTTGCCTGGTGGTCCAGTGGCTCAGACCCTGAGCTGCCAATGCACAGCACTAGGTTTCAAGCCTTGGTCAGGGGACTAAATCGCATATGCTGCAACTAAGACCTGGCCCAATCAAATAAATAAGTATTAAAAATATATATGTTTATTTGGCTTTTCTAGATCTCCATTGCAGAGTGTGGGATCTTTAGTGCAGCATGTGAACTCTTAGTTCTTGCATGTGGAATCTAGTTTCTTGACTAGGGGTCGAACCTAGTTGCCTTACATTGGTAGTGCAGAGTCTTGGCCACTGGACCAGCAGGGAAGTTCCCGTATAATCCCATCTTTATAAATAAATACATAAAATTAAATGCTAAGATTTGTGAGGTGTGTGTATTTAAAAAATAGTATGTGGAGGAATACTTACCAAACTGTTAGCAGTTAATTATTAGGAGAATCTTACTGAGGAAAGCTTTTGAATTTTATGCTAAATGTTTCTCTGTAATATTTGATTTTTAAAAAAAATAAGCATGTATTTTTATAATTATCAGAAAATAAGATGAGAAACAATAGGAAAAGAAGAAGGACTTTCCTGGTAGTCCAGTGATTAAGACTCTGGACTTCCACTCCAGGGGTGCGGGTTTGATCGCTGGTGGGAAACTAAGATCCCACGTGCTGCAGGGTGTGGCCAAATAAATAAAAACAACAACAAATAGAACACAAGACTTTGCAGTGTTTGAGTGCTGTCAGTTCCAAGTATGTGCTCTACACTTACTTTTCCTTTTTAATTTTTTTTTCAAATAGAATGCCCAGTGTCTGCATGGGGACATCGCAGTCACAAAGAGAAATTAGGTCTTTCATTTCTCTATTTTCATCCATCTTTGTTCTTTGCCCCGTGTGGGCCTCCCATCGCGATGGCCTCGGTTGTCGCAGAGCGCCGGCTCTGGGCGCATGCGCTCCAGAGCTCCGGCTCGGTAATTGGACACATTGGTCCAGCCGCTCCGCGGCACGTGGGATCTTCCCAGGCCAGGGATCAAACCGGCGCCCCTTGCACTGCAAGGCAGTGTCCTTACCCACTGGACCACCAGGGAAGCCCTCGTTCTACTTTTTTAAAGAAAAATACTTGGAAACTTGCCTGGTGGTCCAGTGGCTCAGACCCTGAGCTGCCAATGCACAGCACTAGGTTTCAAGCCTTGGTCAGGGGACTAAATCGCATATGCTGCAACTAAGACCTGGCCCAATCAAATAAATAAGTATTAAAAATATATATGTTTATTTGGCTTTTCTAGATCTCCATTGCAGAGTGTGGGATCTTTAGTGCAGCATGTGAACTCTTAGTTCTTGCATGTGGAATCTAGTTTCTTGACTAGGGGTCGAACCTAGTTGCCTTACATTGGTAGTGCAGAGTCTTGGCCACTGGACCAGCAGGGAAGTTCCCGTATAATCCCATCTTTATAAATAAATACATAAAATTAAATGCTAAGATTTGTGAGGTGTGTGTATTTAAAAAATAGTATGTGGAGGAATACTTACCAAACTGTTAGCAGTTAATTATTAGGAGAATCTTACTGAGGAAAGCTTTTGAATTTTATGCTAAATGTTTCTCTGTAATATTTGATTTTTTAAAAACAATAAGCATGTATTTTTATAATTATCAGAAAATAAGATGAGAAACAATAGGAAAAGAAGAAGGACTTTCCTGGTAGTCCAGTGATTAAGACTCTGGACTTCCACTCCAGGGGTGCGGGTTTGATCGCTGGTGGGAAACTAAGATCCCACGTGCTGCAGGGTGTGGCCAAATAAATAAAAACAACAACAAATAGAACACAAGACTTTGCAGTGTTTGAGTGCTGTCAGTTCCAAGTATGTGCTCTACACTTACTTTTCCTTTTTAATTTTTTTTTCAAATAGAATGCCCAGTGTCTGCATGGGGACATCGCACAGTCACAAAGAGAAATTACACTGAAAGGCTTCAGAGAGGGTAGTTTTAAAGTTTTGGTGGCAACCAACGTGGCTGCCCGTGGTTTGGACATTCCTGAGGTTGACCTAGTGATTCAGAGTTCACCTCCGCAGGTAGGATATGAGGTTTTTCTCCCTCCAGTGTTACTGGAAAAGAATTGATGTACATCACTGTATAAATTTAAGCTATAACAGCACCATACTTTGATTTATATATGTTGTGAGTTGATTACCACAGTAGGTTCAGCTACTGCCCATCTTCTCATGTAGGTATAAAAGAAGAACTGGAAGACTGTATGTATTGATCACCTTCCTTCATTTCTCCCTGCCCCCACCCTCTGCTTCTGGTAACCACAAGTCTAATCTCTGTTTCTATGAGTTTAGTTTTTTTTGTTTGTTGTTGTTATTTTTAGATATGTAAGTGAGATCATACATTTTTTCACTGTTTTCTCTAATTGATTTCACTTAACATGTTGCCTTCAGGGTTCATCCATGTTGTCACAAATGGTAGGATTTACTCTTTTGTATGGCTGAATAATATTCCATATATAGAATATTATCTTATATATGGAATTTTATTATATATATTACATATGTATATGTGGCTTTTATTCATCTCTTGATGGACACTTTTGGTATCTTGACTATTGTAAATAATGCTGCTGTGAACATAGGGGTGTGGGTATCTTTTTGAATTAATGTTTTCATATCTTTTGAATATACTCCTAGAAATGTAATGCTGGATCATGTGGTAGTTCTACTTTTAACTTTTTGAGGATCTTCCATTCTGTTCTCCAACAGTACATAAAGTTACCTTTTCTCCATTTATGCATCAGTATTCATTATCTTTTGTCTTTTTGGTGATGGCCATTCTAGTAGGTGTAAGGTGGTATTTCATTGGGTTTTACTTTGCAAGAAAATGAGATTTGATGTGGAGAAAATAAGAGTAGCTATATAAATTGCCTTTTTATTTGCAAGACATTGCTTAGATATAAAAACTATATTATCTATTCTAGCTCTTAGCCAGTTTTTGGTAGTGCAGTGTTAAATTGATAAGAATCTGGTGCTTTTGCAAATGATTAACTTCTTTATTTGGATTTGAAATATGGAATCATGCAGGGGAATTATAAAAAATTGCCATATAAAGAACCTTGGGGTGGATTGGATAAAAAGGTTTTAAATCTGATCTTCTTTATTGCAGAATTCAAACATGAAAATTCTCTGTGATGTTGAAAAGAGCAACAAGATTGAAATAAAAATGTTATTGTTGAGAGTAGTAGTTTCGTTGACTTCTTTTTATAATACGGTTATATATATAAAAATATATTACTGTTTAGTTGCTGGAATGATTATTAAACTTGCAATAATTTTAAGAAGAGTTACCTCTTTTATTTTTAGGATGTTGAGTCCTATATTCATCGCTCTGGACGCACAGGTAGAGCTGGCCGGACAGGGATTTGCATTTGTTTTTATCAACCAAGAGAAAGAGGCCAATTACGATATGTGGAACAAAAAGCAGTAAGTAGAGTTAAATTATTTCAGACTTATTAACTAAATGGTGCCTTAGAAAAGAGATCTTTTTGTATTTGTTTTCACAAATAGATTTTATGACATTTTTCAGTTTAAGCTGCATTTGGATATGAAGCATGTGGAGAGCTAAATTTATACTAGCTGCAAGACTTTGTTTTAATACAGCTTTATTATGAAAACAGAAGTGCTGACTTTCTCATTTTTCCCTTGAATTTCTTCCTTGATTCTAAAATCAGAAATGCATTGTGACTTTAGCGCCTCTTAGACTGATACCATAAATGGATGACTGTGACATTGTCTTGGTGTAACACTTAAGATTATATTGAGTAATATTATATTGATTATATCAAGTTAACATTATCACAGTAATGTTACTGGCTATTGTATATGTGTGATAACAAATCATACATTTTTCGTGCTCTGGAGTTTCTATAGTAATTCACATTCCTCCTATTTTTATGATGTTATTTTCATACACTATAAGAAAATGAGTTTAAGAAATAAGAGTAGCTATATAAATTGCCTTTTTATTTGCAAGACATTGCTTAGATATAAAAACTATATTATCTATTCTAGCTCTTAGCCAGTTTTTGGTAGTGCAGTGTTAAATTGATAAGAATCTGGTGCTTTTGCAAATGATTAACTTCTTTATTTGGATTTGAAATATGGAATCATGCAGGGGAATTATAAAAAATTGCCATATAAAGAACCTTGGGGTGGATTGGATAAAAAGGTTTTAAATCTGATCTTCTTTATTGCAGAATTCAAACATGAAAATTCTCTGTGATGTTGAAAAGAGCAACAAGATTGAAATAAAAATGTTATTGTTGAGAGTAGTAGTTTCGTTGACTTCTTTTTATAATACGGTTATATATATAAAAATATATTACTGTTTAGTTGCTGGAATGATTATTAAACTTGCAATAATTTTAAGAAGAGTTACCTCTTTTATTTTTAGGATGTTGAGTCCTATATTCATCGCTCTGGGCCTTTGGTAGAGCTGGCCGGACAGGGATTTGCATTTGTTTTTATCAACCAAGAGAAAGAGGCCAATTACGATATGTGGAACAAAAAGCAGTAAGTAGAGTTAAATTATTTCAGACTTATTAACTAAATGGTGCCTTAGAAAAGAGATCTTTTTGTATTTGTTTTCACAAATAGATTTTATGACATTTTTCAGTTTAAGCTGCATTTGGATATGAAGCATGTGGAGAGCTAAATTTATACTAGCTGCAAGACTTTGTTTTAATACAGCTTTATTATGAAAACAGAAGTGCTGACTTTCTCATTTTTCCCTTGAATTTCTTCCTTGATTCTAAAATCAGAAATGCATTGTGACTTTAGCGCCTCTTAGACTGATACCATAAATGGATGACTGTGACATTGTCTTGGTGTAACACTTAAGATTATATTGAGTAATATTATATTGATTATATCAAGTTAACATTATCACAGTAATGTTACTGGCTATTGTATATGTGTGATAACAAATCATACATTTTTCGTGCTCTGGAGTTTCTATAGTAATTCACATTCCTCCTATTTTTATGATGTTATTTTCATACACTATAAGAAAAAAGTTAACCAGTGTCTTTTTCTTTTTTTTGTAACTATAATTCCATGATTGTAACTAAAAGACAATTCAAAAAATTTTTTTACTCTTTCTAGAATTTATAATTGATGCTTAATTAGAAAATCTTTTGATTTGCTAGGACTTGGAAACCTTTTAAGTCCCAGAAGTGGAAATTCAACAAACTAGATTAATTTAGGAATTATAAAGACTTCCATTTTTCTTTAATGTAATTCTTTCATTTTCAGGGAATTACTTTTAAACGTGTAGGTGTACCTTCTACAATGGATTTAGTTAAATCTAAAAGCATGGATGCCATCAGGTATGCTTTCTGACCTTGCTGAATAATTTTTTCTTTTGTATTAGGCTGTACACCTTTAAGCTGCCCTAGTTGACATATCAGAAAATTTAATCACCAGTTTTGTCAACAGACATTTAATTATATTAAAATACGAAAACGTATTGCTTTCTTTCCCCATTCATTCTCTTATCTTTAACTTTCCCCCTTTGTCTTGACCAAGAAAATTTACTATTTTTAAACCGTAGGTCTCTGGCTTCCGTTTCTTACGCTGCTGTTGATTTTTTCCGACCATCAGCTCAGAGACTGATAGAAGAGAAAGGGGCAGTGGATGCACTGGCTGCAGCATTAGCCCACATCTCTGGCGCATCAAATTTTGAACCACGATCTTTGATCACCTCTGATAAGGTAGGAATCTGTGAGAAAATTATATGTGGTTGAGAAAGATGAAAATGAAACCATACATATCTCTATCTGGAGAGAAATACATATGTAGGATGTCTTCACTTTTCATAGTTCTGTGTTAACTGGAACTTGCATACCCGAACCTGTTCCTCATTTTTTTTTCTATGGAGCCAGGCAAATTGAGAAATAGATTCTGGGCAGCTAACATAATACCATATAAAGTAAGGATTGCCTGTATGTGTGGAGGGTGTGTGTGTGTGTGCGCAAAACACTACAGTATCAGATACCAAAACAAACTGTACCAGAGCCATATATTCCCATTAGAAAAAGTATATTTTACTTTTTGTAATTAGTAAGTAATTTGTGGGGTGTTACTTTAGCACTGAGCAAATAACCCTATTCCTAACAACCCACCAGATACTTCTCAGTAATTTTGAACGACACTTCCTAAGGAAATAGTAAGACAAAGTTTTACAGCAAGAAGTATCTAAGAGGTAATTTTGTCTAATAAAAGAATCCCTCTTTGGCAGATGGATCATCTAACCTCTGCTTACGTATCTTAGCAACAGGATGTTGGTAGTTTGATATTTCTTCTATGGGTGAATGAAAATCCAAAGTCTTTATCAGGAATGTGCTGTAGGGTCTTTCCCTGCTGCCTCTTTGGCCTCATTTCCTATCTCTCTTCCCTTGCTTGTTTCAGCTACCCTAACCTACTTGCTGATACTCAAATATAAACTAAATCCTGCACTAATTGTGCTTATTTGTACTGTTTTGAATGTTCTTTCCTTTTACTAATCTTGGCCCTCTACTTCACTTCATTCAGTTTCTACTCAGCTATCACCATAGCAGAGCAGTCTTTTCCCATCACCCTATCTGAAATAGCTCATCTCTCCTTTTATTCTCTTATTTTCATTTTCTTCCCTTGTTTTATTTATTTTTCATGATTCTTATTACTACCTGACATTATATATATTTCCTTATTTGTTTACTATCTCTTCTCCCACCATCGGGCTTCCCTGGTGGCTCAGTGATAGAGAATCCACCTGCCAAGCAGGAGACTTGGATTTGATCCCTGGGACACGAAGATTTCCTGGAAAAGGAAATGACAACTCACTTTGGTATTTTTGCCTGGGAAATCCCATGGACAGAGGAGCCTGGTGGGCTACAAAAGAGTAGGACACAAGTTAGCAACTAAACAGCAACAGTTCTCATCATTATTCACTGGGGGACCACTCCAAGCCCCTTCTACACGCACACTACAGTGTAACTCCGTGAGACAAAGGACTATTTACTACCGAATTTCTAGCACCTGGTATCGTCTCTGGCACATACATAGGGGCACTCAACTATTTGTTATATGAATGCCTCCCTGTGTCTTCTTCATGTTGATCCTTCTGTTGTCCAGTGAAATTTTACAAAATAAGTCATTTTTGCTCATGTGTAGCCCTTCAAAAGTTTAAAGAAGTTTATGTCCCCTTATTTTCCCACTCAAAGCTAACCTTGATTCCTTCTGCATTTCCTTAATTCTTCATTGCCTTATCTCTGATGCTCTAGTTTGTTGAATTTCCTCTTGAAACACGATGTTTAGAATTAAATGTAGTCTTTATAACAATGTAGAGAAGAATGGTATTTTTAATGATGTATAAACATTAGTCTTAATGTAGTTTCAAATAAGTTACCTTTTTTTTTTTTTCTCAGTTTTTTTTTTTTGGGGGGGGGGGGGGGGTTGGGGGAGGGGAGCGGGCAGGCTACTTCTATTGGTCTTTGATTTATCTGTTTTCATCCATCTTTGTTCTTTGGCCCGTGTGGTCTCCCATCACAGCGGCCTCTGTTGTCGCAGAGCACCGGCTCTGGGCGCACGCGCTCCAGAGCTCTGGCTCGGTAATTGGACACATCAGTCCAGCGGCTCTGCGGCACGTGGAATCTTCCCAGGATAGTGATCGAACTGGCACCCCTTGCACTGCAAGGCGGTGTCCTTATCCACTGGACCACCAGGGAAGGCCTCAAATAAGTTACTTTTTAGCAGTCATGTTATACTCTTGGCTTATAAGAAGTACATAGGTAAGTCAAAAAAGGCTGTCAAATTAGAGCGCTGTTGTCCTAACGCTACTGCTTTTTTTTTTTTTTTTTCCCCAAACATAATGTGGCTTTTATTCCTTAAGGGGTTTGTGACCATGACTCTGGAAAGCCCAGAAGAAATACAGGACGTCAGCTGTGCTTGGAAAGAACTTAACAGAAAGCTGAGTAGTAATGCTGTGTCTCAAATTAGCAGAATGTGCCTCCTAAAAGGAAATACGGTAGGCTTTTCTAGATAACTGCTGTCTATGTTTATAAAGATGCTAGATGATGTTCATCTTTCTGTTTTTTGAAGTCTAATGGATGAATAATATTGTTTTCTCCACGTGTTAGTGTGTTTCCAGTTGGAAATTTGGAGAGTTACATAGGTAACTCATTCCTCTAGAAAGCTATGACTCATTCTGCTTAATTTGTAACATTCAAGTTATCTAAGTTTCTGCCTTTGAATATATATATATGGTTGTGCGTGTTTATTTTCTACAGTTTAGTAACTTAAAATTGCAGCAACTAAATAACTCTTTTTACCAAAAGAGAATATACAATATTAGTTTTTAAGTGGCCTGTTATTGGTTGTTAATGAGGATAACTGAATTAAGTATTTTCACACAGTTATGAAATAGCAAAGTTAAAGTCATCTGTATTCTTAGTGACTGATTTCTTCTAATAGTTTTAAGAAAAGATGTTGTATTTATTTGTCTCACCTGACTGTATAGATTCTTGCTAATCTAGAATTTATTAACTTATTTTTTGGAAATAGTTATCTTTCTCAAATTTTAATATTACTTACCTTCAAAAAAGATCTGTGGCAAGTATGAGACAAATATGTACATTCAGAAAAAATGTGGAAGGAAGGGAAAATATACCAAGATCCTTAGCCCAAACCATTTGCTATACTTGGGTATTAATTAGCTTTCAGTGTACTTGTGGTCAAGATCAAAGAGGATACAGATTACCTCATTACCTGGTAGACATTTTGGTGGCTTAGGAGAGAATGTTTCTGGCATTAAATTTTTAAAGAAATTTATTAGGTGGGTCATTTTACAAGGGATGTGAAACATTATAGAGTCTACAAAAACTTTTCTAGAGAATATACCAGATGCTCAGTGTAGTCATTTCTTATTAGATACTGGTTTACTTTTTTTGTTGTTATTATTAATCTTTTTTGGGGGGCGGGAGGGGGGCAGGCGGGCCACTTCTATTGGTCTTACATTTATCTATTTTCATCCATCTTTGTTCTTTGGCCCACGTGGGCCTCCCATCGCAGTGGCCTCTGTTGTCACAGAGCACCGGCTCTGGGCGCATGCGCTCTAGAGCTCCGGCTTGGTAATTGGACACATGGGTCTAGCCGCTCCGCAGCACATGGGATCTTCCCAGGCCAGGGATCGAATTGGCGCCCCTTGCACTGCAAGGCAGTGTCCTTACCCACTGGACCACCAGGGAAGCCCACTGGTTTACTTTTAGGTTTAGGAAATACAGTTACCAGCCATTCTGTGTCACACATTATTACATATTAGCTGGTTTAATCCTATAAGCAGTCATGGAACACACTTAATCTTTTCTTTCTTTTTATTTATTTGTTTTATTTTTGGCTGTTCTGGGTTTTCACTGCTGCCACAGGCTCTTCTCTAGTTGCAGGGAATGGAAGCTACTCTCTAGTTGAGGTGAGCAGGCTTCTTGTTGCTCTTATTGTGGAACTCAAGCTCTAGGGCACATGGGCTTCAATAGTTGTGGCACATGGGCTCCATAATTGCCGCTCTGAGGCTCTAGAGCACAGGCTCAGCAGTTGTGGCTCACAGGCTTAGTTGCTCCACAGTATGTGGGATCCTCCCAGAACAGGAATCGAGCCCGTGTCTCCTCCATTGGCAGGCAAACTCTCCCACTGAGCTACCAAGAAACTCCGTAGTCTTTTCTTATTTTAGCTTTATAAGATTATGAGTAAGTATTTTATTTTATTTTTATCTTTTTTTTTGAGCAAATATTTTAAAAAGTCAACTCATATGCATCTAAATAAAAATATTTTCATTTTGCCTTTAGGGTGTTTGCTTTGATGTTCCCACAAATGAATCTGAAAGATTACAGGTATGTAAAACTTTTATCTGTTAAATAGTTGACTCTGTTTCTTAAGAGATGAGGATTAAAAAAATTCATAGTATCTATCATGCCTAAATCAATGAACAGTTCCTTAGTGAAATAATAAATTCTAAATATCAGATCTGTCAAACGTGAAGAAATAGAACTGCATACTGAATTCTCATGTACTCATTACCCAGCTTCAGCCGTTACCAAATCATGGTTAATAGTGTTTTCTGTCTACTTCCATTCACTTCCCCTGTATTTTTTTCTTTTCTTTTTGGTTTTTAAATTGTATTTATTTATTTATGGCTGTGCTGGGTCTTTGTTGCTTTGTGGGCTTTTCTTTAGTTACTGTCTCTTGCATTGGCAGATGGATTCTTTTTTTTTTTTTTTTTTTTTTAAAGATTTATTTATTTATTTATTTTGGGTGGGGTTCGGGTTGGGGAGGGAGGGGAGCGGTTGGGCCACTTCTATTGGTCTTTCATTTGTCCATTTTCATCCGTCTTTGTTCTTGGGCTCCTGCGGGCCTCCCATCGCGGTGGCGTCTGTTGTTGCAGAGCGCCAGCTCTGGGCGCATGCGCTCCAGAGCTCCGGTTCCGTAATTGGACACATTGGTCCAACCGCTCTGCGGCACGTGGGATCTTCCCAGGCCAGGGCTCGAACTGGCGTCTCTTGCACTGCAAGGCGGTGTCCTTATCCACTGGACCACCAGGGGACGCCCTGGCAGATGGATTCTTTATGACTGAGTACCAGGGAAGCCCTCTCCTGTATTCTTTTGAAACAAATTCCAGAAAATCTGTCATTTCAACCATAAATATTCCTATATAGCTAAAATATTCAAAAAACATAATACTATCATTAAACCTGCTAAAATAATAATTCCTCAGTATCATCCAATTTTGTGTTTAAATATTCCCTCGTATCCTAAATATTTTTAAATAAAGGAGATCCACAAGGTTCGTTCAGTGTAATTTGATGTTTCTCTCTTTTATGCTATAGGTGCTCCAATTCCTTTCTTTCTTTAAAAAAAAATTGTTTCCTTTTGTTTAGTCTGTTGAAGAAAGATTTTCCACTAGACTCCTACACTGTGGAGTTAGTCTGTTGTGTCCCTGTGTATATTTATATGCATATTTTGGATCAAGAATGGGATTATTTGGTTTTAAAAGTCATTTTAAAAATTTAGAATATATTGTAAACACATTTATTTATCAACTGTAGAGTTAACTTTATTGGCATCTAGATTATTTCCAATACCAATACTCTGTTACAATCAGGTCGACCTTAAATGTTGGCATAGCTTACTCTATGCATTTCCATGTTTATCTCTTTAAGATGAATTTTTAAGATGTGACTTGGCCAAAAACTGTGTATTTTTAAGGCTTTGGTCATATATTGCCACCAGTGATGTGTGTGGCTCTTTGTCTCTGCTCATTCTGATATGTAAGGTATTAATATTACCTTGCAACTCATGATCACAATGAAAAACAGTTAGTATAGACATATGGATGCTCTTAGTTGCTGCTGAGTTTTATATCTTGCTTACCCTGATACCAAATCATTTCCAATAGCTACATGTTTTAGTCCCTGTCTGGTGTTGACAGATTTTTTTTTTTTTTAAACATTTATTTATTTATTCATCGGGGTGGAGGGGTGTGGGTTGGGGAGGGAGGGGGGCGGGCAAGCCTCTTCTATTGGTTTTTCATTTATCAGTTTTCATCCATCTTTGTTCTTTGGCCCATGTGGGCCACCCATCGTGGTGGCCTCTGTTGTCGCAGAGGCTTGGGCTCAGTAATTGGACACATGGGTCCAGTCGCTCCGCGGCACGTGGGATCTTCCCAGGCCAGGGATCAAACCGGCGCGCCTTACACTGCAAGGCGGTGTCCTTACCCACTGGACCACCAGGGAAGCCCTTGACAGATTTTTAATCTGCATTATCAGCTGTCACTCCTTGCTTCTGTCAGTTTATCTTTTGAAAGCAGTTACTACTTATTGATGGCCTATTTGTTTCTTGTTAAGAAACCGGTGCATTCTTTTAGAATATATAAACTGGGTAGGAATTTAGAGTCCCAAAATTGGCCTGAAAATTTCTCCTGGGACTATACTTAGTTTTTAGAAACTTTTTTGGAGGAGAGGAGGGCCCAAGCTTTATGGTGTTATATTAAATTTGAGAATTAAGTTTTTAAAAGATTGTTTTTTTCATTTGTAGTGACATTTATTGTTTTCTTTCTAATTTTACAAGCAGTACATTTTCATTGCAGACAACTAGAAACACATAGAAGTATGAAGTAAAAAATAACAATCATGCATAATCCCAATCTCCCAGAGATAACCCACTGTTACATTTTGAAGCATTTCCTCCCAGTTTCTATTTTTTTCTCTTTTATGGCTCTTTTCAGTTTATTGCATGAAGGAGTTTTCCAAGTTAAAAGCAGACCCCAAATGGTTACACTATACTCTATGCTTTCATGTTTATCTCTTTAAGATGAATTTTTAAGATGTGACTTGGCCAAAAACTGTGTATTTTTAAGGCTTTGGTCATATATTGCCACCAGTGATGTGTGTGGCTCTTTGTCTCTGCTCATTCTGATATGTAAGGTATTAATATTACCTTGCAACTCATGATCACAATGAAAAACAGTTAGTATAGACATATGGATGCTCTTAGTTGCTGCTGAGTTTTATATCTTGCTTACCCTGATACCAAATCATTTCCAATAGCTACATGTTTTAGTCCCTGTCTGGTGTTGACAGATTTTTTTTTTAAACATTTATTTATTTATTCATCGGGGTGGAGGGGTGTGGGTTGGGGAGGGAGGGGGGCGGGCAAGCCTCTTCTATTGGTTTTTCATTTATCAGTTTTCATCCATCTTTGTTCTTTGGCCCATGTGGGCCACCCATCGTGGTGGCCTCTGTTGTCGCAGAGGCTTGGGCTCAGTAATTGGACACATGGGTCCAGTCGCTCCGCGGCACGTGGGATCTTCCCAGGCCAGGGATCAAACCGGCGCGCCTTACACTGCAAGGCGGTGTCCTTACCCACTGGACCACCAGGGAAGCCCTTGACAGATTTTTAATCTGCATTATCAGCTGTCACTCCTTGCTTCTGTCAGTTTATCTTTTGAAAGCAGTTACTACTTATTGATGGCCTATTTGTTTCTTGTTAAGAAACCGGTGCATTCTTTTAGAATATATAAACTGGGTAGGAATTTAGAGTCCCAAAATTGGCCTGAAAATTTCTCCTGGGACTATACTTATGTTTTAGATGCTTTTTTGGAGGAGAGGAGGGCCCAAGCTTTATGGTGTTATATTAAATTTGAGAATTAAGTTTTTAAAAGATTGTTTTTTTCATTTGTAGTGACATTTATTGTTTTCTTTCTAATTTTACAAGCAGTACATTTTCATTGCAGACAACTAGAAACACATAGAAGTATGAAGTAAAAAATAACAATCATGCATAATCCCAATCTCCCAGAGATAACCCACTGTTACATTTTGAAGCATTTCCTCCCAGTTTCTATTTTTTTCTCTTTTATGGCTCTTTTCAGTTTATTGCATGAAGGAGTTACACTAGTCAGTCCAAGTTAAAAGCAGACCCCAAATGGTTACACTATACAAGCTGTGAGGTTTTTGAAGCTGTGACAAGGGACAGAAGGGAAATTCTACTCATTGCAAGGAAATCCTCACTTAAGCTTCAGTGAGCCAGAATGCACTTAAAACCCATGAACCTTCAGCTGGTCGTCCTTAGCCAGTCCAGTCTCTACGCGGAATTGGCATATGTTTTTGTGCTGGTCACCCTGTAGCTGAATTACTTCTCCGTATTCTGGATGCTCAATTACAGTACCAGTGCAGGCAAATTTCTTCTTAAACGCCTTCACTAGTTTCTTTTTATCATAATCATCAGTGATCCCTTGGACAGTAGTAAGGGTCTTCCTGCCGTTTCTCTGTTGAATCCTTATGTGGATATAATCCTCAGTGCCAGCAGGAAGCAGATCATCACCCTTACTTGCATCAGCAAAGGGGTCGAAAGAGTGGAGGTTCTGGATAGCAGATATATGATATGATTCCTTTTCCTCGGTGGAAACAGCCTGCCAAAGGCGGCAGCAGAAGAAGACGGGCACGGGGGCAGCTAGTTGGGAAGCTAGTGGGCTTGAGGAGGAGGCTCCTGAGTCCTCGGCGGCTCAGTGACTGGGGCCCAGTTTCTACATTAAAAAAAAAAAACCAGGGCTTCCCCTGGTGGTCCAGTGGGTAAGGACACCGCCTTGCAGTGCAAGGGGCGCCGGTTCGAGCCCTGGCCTGGGAAGATCCCATGTGCCGCGGAGCGGCTGGACTGATGTGTCCAATTACCGAGCCAGAGCTCTGGAGCGCATGTGCCCAGAGCCGGCGCTCTGCAACAACAGACGCCACCGCGATGGGAGGCCCACAGGAGCCAAAGAGCAAAGACAGATGAACATAGAGAAACGAAAGACCAATAGAAGTGGCCCGCCTGCTCCCCTCCCTCCCCAACCCGACCCCCGCCTAAAAAAATAAATAAAAAAAAAAAACCAAACTGACGTATAATTGACTTACAGATCCATTAGTTCAGGTACATTTCTATGTATTGCAAAATGATCGCTACAATGAGTCTTCCTACTGTCATTCAAAAATATTACAATATAATTAACTATATGCCCCATGCTGTACATTTCATCCTTGTGGTTAACATATTTCGTAACTGGAAGTGAAGTGTCTTACCTCTTTATCTCCTTTATCTGTTTCACTCATCCCCCCCATCGTGCTCTCTTCTGGCAGCCACCTCTTTGTTCTCTGTATCTGTTTCTATTTTGTTTGTTCATAAAATTTAGGAACTTAAGTTCCTGTGTTTTAGCTTTGAATATATTTTTGTTTTCTGGTTTTATTTTTGTTGTTGATACTCTGAGCTTTATGAACTGATGGCATTTAGCTACTAGATGTGAAAAGAGAGTCTCTTGTACTCATGTGCCTGCTTATGGTTTCTATTTTGCATTTGTATTAATCCTGTAAATTACTCCAATAGGCAGAGTGGCATGATTCAGACTGGATACTCTCAGTGCCAGCCAAGTTACCTGAAATTGAAGAATATTATGATGGAAACACATCTTCTAATTCCAGACAGAGGAGTGGCTGGTCAAGTGGCCGGTCAGGTCGGTCAGGTGGTCGATCCGGTGGTCGGTCAGGTAGACAGAGTCGACTGGGGAGTCGGTCAGGAAGTCGACAAGATGGTAGAAGACGAAGTGGGAATAGAAATCGATCAAGAAGTGGGGGCCACAAATGGAGTTTTGACTGAGTTAGTCTACCAGTGTGAGCTTGCCTATTTCTGCCTAATCATGTACATTATCCACCAAAAATTAGGTCATCATAGTTGAGGTCTGTGTCTGCTATTTGCAAAGAAGTTGGTTGTATTTTTATAAAAAGTATTTCACAAGAATGGTTGTAAGCAAATCTGCTTATCCAGTTACACCTTTGAATAAAAAATAAAACTCCTTTTATTGTCTCTTTTCACTGTGTGTTAAGAATTTTCTCAATGTAATCTTTTAAAATTTCTTCTAAAATGTGGTATTTAAGTCAGTCTTTTTAAAAATTATTTATTTATTTGGCTGCACTGGGTCTCACTTGTGGCATATGGGATCTAGTTCCCTGACCAGGGATTGAGCCTGGGCCCCCTGCATTGGGAGCACGGAGTCTCAGCCACTGGACCACCATGGAAGTCCCTTACGTCAATCTTAAGGTTACTTGTATATTACAAAATATGGTGTGTCTGTATTCAGAGCATTCCTTCCATAGAATATATGGTAGAAAACTATGAAATCCCCCATCGTGCTCTCTTCTGGCAGCCACCTCTTTGTTCTCTGTATCTGTTTCTATTTTGTTTGTTCATAAAATTTAGGAACTTAAGTTCCTGTGTTTTAGCTTTGAATATATTTTTGTTTTCTGGTTTTATTTTTGTTGTTGATACTCTGAGCTTTATGAACTGATGGCATTTAGCTACTAGATGTGAAAAGAGAGTCTCTTGTACTCATGTGCCTGCTTATGGTTTCTATTTTGCATTTGTATTAATCCTGTAAATTACTCCAATAGGCAGAGTGGCATGATTCAGACTGGATACTCTCAGTGCCAGCCAAGTTACCTGAAATTGAAGAATATTATGATGGAAACACATCTTCTAATTCCAGACAGAGGAGTGGCTGGTCAAGTGGCCGGTCAGGTCGGTCAGGTGGTCGATCCGGTGGTCGGTCAGGTAGACAGAGTCGACGGGGGAGTCGGTCAGGAAGTCGACAAGATGGTAGAAGACGAAGTGGGAATAGAAATCGATCAAGAAGTGGGGGCCACAAATGGAGTTTTGACTGAGTTAGTCTACCAGTGTGAGCTTGCCTATTTCTGCCTAATCATGTACATTATCCACCAAAAATTAGGTCATCATAGTTGAGGTCTGTGTCTGCTATTTGCAAAGAAGTTGGTTGTATTTTTATAAAAAGTATTTCACAAGAATGGTTGTAAGCAAATCTGCTTATCCAGTTACACCTTTGAATAAAAAATAAAACTCCTTTTATTGTCTCTTTTCACTGTGTGTTAAGAATTTTCTCAATGTAATCTTTTAAAATTTCTTCTAAAATGTGGTATTTAAGTCAGTCTTTTTAAAAATTATTTATTTATTTGGCTGCACTGGGTCTCACTTGTGGCATATGGGATCTAGTTCCCTGACCAGGGATTGAACCTGAGCCCCCTGCATTGGGAGCACGGAGTCTCAGCCACTGGACCACCAGGGAAGTCCCTTACGTCAATCTTAAGGTTACTTGTATATTACAAAATATGGTGTGTCTGTATTCAGAGCATTCCTTCCATAGAATATATGGTAGAAAACTATGAAATCCCTTCTGCATTAAAGGTCTGTGAAGACTTTTGACATGAGTGATTAGATGAACATTTTAAATTGTAAGTAAAGTTAATTACAGGTGAATAGCAGTGCATAATCAATAATTTATTCAACAGATATTTGTTTTTTGGTTTTTTTTTAAAAGATTTATTTATTTTTTGGGGGGTGGGGTGGGGAGGGAGGGGAGCAGGCAGGCTACTTCTGTTGGTCTTTCATTTGTCTATTTTCATCCATCTTTGTTCTTTTGGCCCATGTGGGCCTCCCATCGCGGTGGCTTCTGTTGTCGCAGAGCACCGGCTCTGGGCGCATGCACTCCAGAGTTCGGGCTCGGTAATTGGACACATTGGTCCAGCCGCTCCGCGGCACGTGGGATCTTCCCAGGCCAGGGGTCAAACTGGGATCAAACCGGTGCCCCTTGCACTGCAAGGCAGTGTCTTTACCCACTGGACCACCAGGGAAGCCCTCAACAGATATTTGTTGAATGTCTACTATGTGCCCCTCACTAACCTAGTCCTACAGGTATAGTGCTGAATTAAACATGGTCACTGTCTTCAAGGAACTTACAATCTAAAGCAGCAGTTCTGGTTGAGATTAACACCTGATGTTTATGATGAAAGTAGGGATGGAATGGTAAGGATCTATTTGGGGTGTGCCTAATCAGTCTCAGGAGTCAGGCTTTTAGAAGAAGTGATAGGAGAAGTAAAGCAGAAGTATAAGTTGGTCTAGCCAGTTTAAAAGAGAGAGTGTGCAGTCAGAACGGCACAGGCCTACCTTGTTTTACTGCACTTCATGGATACTGTATATTTTACAAAGGGAAGATTTGTGGCAGTCCTGCATTGAACAGGTCTATTGGTCCCATTTTTCTGATACTATTTAAATTAAGGTATGTACATTATTCTTTTTTGACATAAGGCTGTTACATCATTTAAACAGACTCTTGTACAGTGTAAATAACTTTTATATGCACTGTGAAACCAAAAAATTTGTGTGATTCACTTTACTTGCAGTATTTGCTTTATCGCAGTAGTCTGGAACCATATTTGCAATATTTTCAAGGAATGCCTATATATCCAGCAAGGCAGAGGCAAAGAATATCATGGTATGTCTGAGGGCATCCACACAGTTCAGTATGGCTTGCATGTGAGAGACAGAGAGCAGAAATAGATAAGGATTTAGGAACCAGATTTTAAATATCCTGTGTACATTTTTAAGGAGTTGAAATACTTTATTGCAGAAACTTTTTTTTTTCTTCCTATTTTGACCACGTGGCATGTGGGATCTTAGTTCTCAGACCAAGGATCAAACCTGCAGTCTTGCATTGGAAGCATGGAGTCTTAACCATTGGGCCACCAGGGAAGTCCCAGGAATTGAAATATTTTCTTGATTTCTTTAAGACAACCTGAGAATAACCTTATCAGTTACTTAATCATGTCTGACTCTTTGCAATCCATGACCAAGCATGGAATTCTCCAGGCAAGAATACCGGAGTGGGCAGCCTTTCCCTTCTCCAGGGGATCTTCCCAACCCAGGGATGGAATCCAGGTCTCCCTTCTTGCAGGCGGATTCTTTACCAGCTGTGCTATATGGGAGGTCCCCTTGAAAATAAGAGAGAATCATTAAAGAGTTTTCAGTGAGAAGTAACATAATGAGATTTGTGTTTTACACTGAGGAGACTGAATTGCAGAAGAGCCAGACTGGAGACTAGGAGCCCTCTTAAGGTACTGTCAAGAGTAATCCCAGGTAGAGGTGATGGTGGTCTGCATTAATGAATGATAGATAACATATTTTGAGTGATGAGAACTGAGGCACTTGAGAGCTTATTGCTTGTCTAGAATCACTCAGCCCTCAGCTGGATAATACATAGTGGACTGAGGATATAAACCAAGTCTAGCTTCTGAACCAGCATTCTTAGCTACTGTGCTATCAGAGGCCTATTTTTACTATTCATTACTTATTTGGGAAGATTTGTGGCAGTCCTGCATTGAACAGGTCTATTGGTCCCATTTTTCTGATACTATTTAAATTAAGGTATGTACATTATTCTTTTTTGACATAAGGCTGTTACATCATTTAAACAGACTCTTGTACAGTGTAAATAACTTTTATATGCACTGTGAAACCAAAAAATTTGTGTGATTCACTTTACTTGCAGTATTTGCTTTATCGCAGTAGTCTGGAACCATATTTGCAATATTTTCAAGGAATGCCTATATATCCAGCAAGGCAGAGGCAAAGAATATCATGGTATGTCTGAGGGCATCCACACAGTTCAGTATGGCTTGCATGTGAGAGACAGAGAGCAGAAATAGATAAGGATTTAGGAACCAGATTTTAAATATCCTGTGTACATTTTTAAGGAGTTGAAATACTTTATTGCAGAAACTTTTTTTTTTCTTCCTATTTTGACCACGTGGCATGTGGGATCTTAGTTCTCAGACCAAGGATCAAACCTGCAGTCTTGCATTGGAAGCATGGAGTCTTAACCATTGGGCCACCAGGGAAGTCCCAGGAATTGAAATATTTTCTTGATTTCTTTAAGACAACCTGAGAATAACCTTATCAGTTACTTAATCATGTCTGACTCTTTGCAATCCATGACCAAGCATGGAATTCTCCAGGCAAGAATACCGGAGTGGGCAGCCTTTCCCTTCTCCAGGGGATCTTCCCAACCCAGGGATGGAATCCAGGTCTCCCTTCTTGCAGGCGGATTCTTTACCAGCTGTGCTATATGGGAGGTCCCCTTGAAAATAAGAGAGAATCATTAAAGAGTTTTCAGTGAGAAGTAACATAATGAGATTTGTGTTTTACACTGAGGAGACTGAATTGCAGAAGAGCCAGACTGGAGACTAGGAGCCCTCTTAAGGTACTGTCAAGAGTAATCCCAGGTAGAGGTGATGGTGGTCTGCATTAATGAATGATAGATAACATATTTTGAGTGATGAGAACTGAGGCACTTGAGAGCTTATTGCTTGTCTAGAATCACTCAGCCCTCAGCTGGATAATACATAGTGGACTGAGGATATAAACCAAGTCTAGCTTCTGAACCAGCATTCTTAGCTACTGTGCTAAATAGTAGCAGAGGACTTCAAGAAACATGGGTAGATTTCAGAGGTTTTTAGGAAAGGGAATTGTTAGGACTTGGTGCTTTGAATTGGAAGATAAAAGAGGCAGAAGAATTAAACCTAGATGTTGTCACTGAGATAGGTACTAGAATAAAGAGCAGAAAAGTTAGTGGGGAGAGAGGGAGCATGACTAGGGTAGGGTTAGATGTAGTTTAATATTGAGTAGTCCATAAGATATCTCAGGAGATGAACAGTAGGCTCTTTGACTTACAGGTATGTAGGAGAGAGATCTGTTTGAAAGATTTGGCAGTAATAAAAAATGGTAATTGTAGTTAGTAGGTGAGATGATCCAGTCAAAGTATAGCAAGGAAAGAATGCTGAGAATGGAACCCAAACACACACCAGTCGTACTTACTGCATGCAGAGGAAAGAGGATTCCACTGAGAAGGGATGAGAAAAAGAGGGCACAAAGCCCTTAAATACAGGGCTTTCAGAGGAACCAGAAGACAAAACTGAAATGGCCTTTAGATTTGGTAAACACATTGATGTGGGGAGCAACCATATTAATACCGTATTGAGAGTAGAAGCTATTTAGCTGTGGCTTCAGCAGGAAATGGGAGGTAAAAACATGAACACATCTTCTAGAAACTTGGCTATGAATAGGGAAGAGTAAGCTAAAACTGGATGTAGAAGAAAGGACATGAGATTGCAGTGAGAATTGTGTGTTGGAGGGGTGCAGCATGCTGAAATAATAATCTGGGAGGGAGCCTGACAGGAGGGAGGAGGACAAAGAATGAATTTATGATGGAGCAAGTCCCTCTGAAGACCCAAGATGAGCTCAAGCACATGCTGAAGACTTTAGCCCAAGATGGTAGAAGCACATCTCTTCACATTTTGTCAAGAGGACGGTACAATCATGGAAGTGAGTTTTCAGGTGTTAAGGTGAAAAGTTAAGGGAGTATGTGCCTAACGTTTTCTATTTCTTTTCCTGTGGTATTTTTGCATGGTCATCCATTGCAGATGAAGAGGGAAGTAGTAGCAGTCTAGGAGATTTGAGGCAAGTGGAGAAATGCTGAGGTAATGAGTAGACAGCACGATGAAGAAATCACAAGGCAAACTGAGGGTCACAGGCACCCATTCGTGATGAGACTGAACTTACAGTGGCACTAGGGTGACTGAGTGATTTCCTATGACAACATTCAGCATTGTGCTGTAGGAGTGGAGGTGGGAGACAACTCATGGAGGATTTGGGTTTTGCTCTGCAAGGTGAAGCAATGACGAGGTAAAAGTGTTAAGGACTCAGCATAAGTGATTACAGTAACAGTTCAAGGATTCTAGACTACTTAGGGATTGAAGTGGAGATGGGGTTGACAGTAGGGAGGATGCAGAAGAGGCACAGGATTGAAGGTCAGTGAGAGAGAACTGCATTTGAGGTTTCAGGAGAAGAGCAATTGAGAAGACAGTTGCAGACCAGGCCTGTTGGGGGCAAAAGTTATTTCAGTTGAGGTGGTCAAAGAACTGAGAAACCAGGTGTTTCATGGAAAAGTATGGAGATGATAACTGAGGAGGGAATGGAAGGAAAAATAACCAAGGCTTTCAGAGGAACCAGAAGACAAAACTGAAATGGCCTTTAGATTTGGTAAACACATTGATGTGGGAGCAACCATATTAATACCGTATTGAGAGTAGAAGCTATTTAGCTGTGGCTTCAGCAGGAAATGGGAGGTAAAAACATGAACACATCTTCTAGAAACTTGGCTATGAATAGGGAAGAGTAAGCTAAAACTGGATGTAGAAGAAAGGACATGAGATTGCAGTGAGAATTGTGTGTTGGAGGGGTGCAGCATGCTGAAATAATAATCTGGGAGGGAGCCTGACAGGAGGGAGGAGGACAAAGAATGAATTTATGATGGAGCAAGTCCCTCTGAAGACCCAAGATGAGCTCAAGCACATGCTGAAGACTTTAGCCCAAGATGGTAGAAGCACATCTCTTCACATTTTGTCAAGAGGACGGTACAATCATGGAAGTGAGTTTTCAGGTGTTAAGGTGAAAAGTTAAGGGAGTATGTGCCTAACGTTTTCTATTTCTTTTCCTGTGGTATTTTTGCATGGTCATCCATTGCAGATGAAGAGGGAAGTAGTAGCAGTCTAGGAGATTTGAGGCAAGTGGAGAAATGCTGAGGTAATGAGTAGACAGCACGATGAAGAAATCACAAGGCAAACTGAGGGTCACAGGCACCCATTCGTGATGAGACTGAACTTACAGTGGCACTAGGGTGACTGAGTGATTTCCTATGACAACATTCAGCATTGTGCTGTAGGAGTGGAGGTGGGAGACAACTCATGGAGGATTTGGGTTTTGCTCTGCAAGGTGAAGCAATGACGAGGTAAAAGTGTTAAGGACTCAGCATAAGTGATTACAGTAACAGTTCAAGGATTCTAGACTACTTAGGGATTGAAGTGGAGATGGGGTTGACAGTAGGGAGGATGCAGAAGAGGCACAGGATTGAAGGTCAGTGAGAGAGAACTGCATTTGAGGTTTCAGGAGAAGAGCAATTGAGAAGACAGTTGCAGACCAGGCCTGTTGGGGGCAAAAGTTATTTCAGTTGAGGTGGTCAAAGAACTGAGAAACCAGGTGTTTCATGGATAATGGAGTCACCTAGAACGAAGACAGATGATAACTGAGGAGGGAATGAAGGACTAACCCAGGTCCCAAAATACCATGAGTGGTGGAGGTTGCCAAATTACCTGAAATAGGAGCGGTAAAGGTGAGATTACCACAGATTTCCAGAGGGATAAGGGCATTTACATGAAAGTCAAAGAGTAACTGAGGAAAAGAGGAAGACACCGACACCAGTATATTTTGAATGTAAAGGAATATGCAACATATGTGTGAGAAAGCATTAGGGCAGTATTGTCCAGTAAGAGCCAGATTTCAGTTAACCAAGGAGGGAGGAAGGATGGTCGGTGCTGGACCAAGAAAAGGAGAAGTTTTGATTATGGGAGGTGATATTCCAGGTAGCTAATGACTAGGAGGGAGGGGAATCTAGGCAGCTCTGCATTTGTGTGTGAGCCCTGTATTGATACCCAAGATGGAACATAGGCTCCATTGCTACTGAGGTGCTTGGTATTTGAGAATATGCTTTGTAGCTACAAGATCCCAGGCACTGTGGGATATAAAAGTTAATAGAGTGCTCGAGAGCTCAGAATCTAGTGAAATAGATGGACACATAAAGGTAGGTTCATGGCAATGACTAAGTGTGATGATTGGCAAACTGTACAAGAACACCCAGGCACAGGGGTGGTAGGTTCAGATAGCTTTTTGGGCTTGATGATTTTGAATTAAGTTGGGTAAAAGAAACAGGGAAGTGGGAATGGGCATCTAGGCAAAGGCACAGGGTATCTAATAAAACTCAGTCTAAGTATGTCGAACTTCTGTCGAGTAAGTAGCTCTTGTTGCTAGGGTCCTGACTAGGAGGAAGGTGGTGGTGAGGATGTGACAAGTCATATCCTGGAAGGCTCCTATCAGCCTTGTTTTGAACAGCCATTGAAGGGTAAGGGAGGAAAGTGAAAAAGATAAACATGCAGGTAAATGCCAGCAAGGGGGAGGATGGATTTAAGGGGTTCCTTTGTAAAGGCTGGCTTCCTTTTTAGTAAGGAAGGACCCTAAGGAAATAAAGTCACAGCTTTCTCTGACTTCTGGAAAGAGGGGCAGGGCAAAGTCCTCACCAGATTCTCAGCTTTGGGTTGCCTCTTATCTTGGCTCCTTCATAGAGCCCAGCACCTTCACGGCTCCACCTCGTGGCTATCCAGAGCCTTCTGTTTGGTACTCTGTCCTTGAGCATTGAGGTCCCTTAATATCTTCTTGAACTTGAATGTATTACCTTGATCTTCAGGTTTTGAATTTATAAAGAATATGTTTTATTCACTAATTCATTAGAACTTTGAATAATAAATTTACATTTAGGTGTGAATGTCTGAAAGCCTTCTCACATAATTTTTGCTTTGTATAATTTGGGAGTACTGCTTAATAGTCATTTTTAAAAACTATGTTTCTTTTAAAAATATTAGTAATGTATGTCATTGTTGACAATTTGAAAAAAAAAAGAAGCAAATGGAAGAAAATTAAAATCACCTATAATTACCTCTCTCAGAGATCATTACTGCTTACATTATGTTGTATAGATTTTGAATTCACTATGTCTGTTTGTGTACATAACTTTTTAAAATTTATTTACTTGTTTTTGGCTATTCTGGGTCTTCACTGCTGCTGCAGGCTCTTCTCTAGTTGCAGGGAGTGGGGGCTACTCTCTAGTTGAAGTGAGCAGGCTTCTTGTTGCAGTGACTTCTCTTGTTGTGGAACTCAGGCTCTAGGGCACATGGGCTTATAGTTGTGGCTCATGGGTTTAGGTGCTCCGCAGCATGTGGGATCTTCCTGGATCAGGGATCGAACCCGTGTCTCCTCCATTAGCAGGTGAACTCTTTGCCACTGAGCTACCAGGGAAGCCCCTACATAACTTTTTGAAATAGAAATCCTCTGTTTTATGAAAACAATATTCCATTATCTATATCAGAGGAGACTGGCTTGGTAGAATCAGTATTCAATAAGGCTAGGGTCCTGAAGGAAATGTGACAAGTCATATCCTGGAAGGCTCCTATCAGCCTTGTTTTGAACAGCCATTGAAGGGTAAGGAGGAAAGTGAAAAGATAAACATGCAGGTAAATGCCAGCAAGGGGGAGGATGGATTTAAGGGGTTCCTTTGTAAAGGCTGGCTTCCTTTTTAGTAAGGAAGGACCCTAAGGAAATAAAGTCACAGCTTTCTCTGACTTCTGGAAAGAGGGGCAGGGCAAAGTCCTCACCAGATTCTCAGCTTTGGGTTGCCTCTTATCTTGGCTCCTTCATAGAGCCCAGCACCTTCACGGCTCCACCTCGTGGCTATCCAGAGCCTTCTGTTTGGTACTCTGTCCTTGAGCATTGAGGTCCCTTAATATCTTCTTGAACTTGAATGTATTACCTTGATCTTCAGGTTTTGAATTTATAAAGAATATGTTTTATTCACTAATTCATTAGAACTTTGAATAATAAATTTACATTTAGGTGTGAATGTCTGAAAGCCTTCTCACATAATTTTTGCTTTGTATAATTTGGGAGTACTGCTTAATAGTCATTTTTAAAAACTATGTTTCTTTTAAAAATATTAGTAATGTATGTCATTGTTGACAATTTGAAAAAAAAAAGAAGCAAATGGAAGAAAATTAAAATCACCTATAATTACCTCTCTCAGAGATCATTACTGCTTACATTATGTTGTATAGATTTTGAATTCACTATGTCTGTTTGTGTACATAACTTTTTAAAATTTATTTACTTGTTTTTGGCTATTCTGGGTCTTCACTGCTGCTGCAGGCTCTTCTCTAGTTGCAGGGAGTGGGGGCTACTCTCTAGTTGAAGTGAGCAGGCTTCTTGTTGCAGTGACTTCTCTTGTTGTGGAACTCAGGCTCTAGGGCACATGGGCTTATAGTTGTGGCTCATGGGTTTAGGTGCTCCGCAGCATGTGGGATCTTCCTGGATCAGGGATCGAACCCGTGTCTCCTCCATTAGCAGGTGAACTCTTTGCCACTGAGCTACCAGGGAAGCCCCTACATAACTTTTTGAAATAGAAATCCTCTGTTTTATGAAAACAATATTCCATTATCTATATCAGAGGAGACTGGCTTGGTAGAATCAGTATTCAATAAGTACTTCCAATTTCCTATTGAATGGATATAAGACCCATTTCTATTTGTTACTGAATTTGTACTAATGATTAAACACAGTAATTTGGCTACCTTTGAGCCAAAAAGGACCTTTTGCATGTTTCCTCTTGAAATTTGGCCTTGTGCCTACGTGCAGGTATGTTACAAAGCAATTTATATACTTTATAAGCCTTCACAAAAATTTTCCATTTAGTAGCATTCTGGGCTTATTCTGTTGTTGAACATCTGTTGGTATTAAGAATGTCCCTGGGCTTCCCTGGTGGTCCAGTGGGTAAGGACACCGCCTTGCAGTGCAAGGGGCGCGGGTTCAATCCCTGGCCTGGGAAGATCCCACGTGCCGCGGAGCGGCTGGACTGATGTGTCCAGTTACTGAGCCAGAGCTCTGGAGTGCATGCTCCCAGAGATGGTGCTCTGCGACAACAGAGGCCGCTGTGATGGGAGGCCCACGCGGGCAAAGAACAAAGATGGATGAAAATGGATAAATGAAAGACCAATAGAAGCGGTCCACTCGCCCCTCTCCCTCCCCAACCCGTTCCCCGCTCCCCCCGACAAAAAAAAGTTAAAAAAAAAAAAAAAGAATGTCCCCATACTGTGTATAGCCGTATCATATACAGCAGCATCATGTAATTTTGTGGTCTGCTGACCAGACTGCAGGTTCCTAACTGCTTTCCTGCATGGATGTTTAACTAAAATTTATTTCAAAGGGTTTCTTCCTTACGTCATTATTAGTGGTAGGCTAATGTGTGCCAGGATCTGTCCAAAATCTTAAGGATACAAAGATGGATAAATGAACGCTCCTGACTCAAGGATATCACGGGATGTAGGTGAAAACACTGTCGTATATTTAGACAAATTTGTGAAAAAAATTTCCACTGTGAAACATGAAGAATTTCTTTTGAACTGTCAGATTAAAAAATGTGCAGTAAAAACTAACCTTATGAAATACAGAAATAAAACCCCCAGTATTTTCTTTGTCATAAAGTGATTGCATTTTGAGTTTTTCCTAAAAATCTTGATGTACCTATGACGTGTTTTTTTTCATGGTTTTATTTTTTATTGAAGTATAGTTGATTTACAGTGTGAGTTTAAGTTAGTGATTCAGTTATATGATAAACATATATCTATTTTTTTCATATTCTTTTCCCTTTTAGGTTACTACAAAACGTTGAGCCAAAAAGGACCTTTGCATGTTTCCTCTTGAAATTTGGCCTTGTGCCTACGTGCAGGTATGTTACAAAGCAATTTATATACTTTATAAGCCTTCACAAAAATTTTCCATTTAGTAGCATTCTGGGCTTATTCTGTTGTTGAACATCTGTTGGTATTAAGAATGTCCCTGGGCTTCCCTGGTGGTCCAGTGGGTAAGGACACCGCCTTGCAGTGCAAGGGGCGCGGGTTCAATCCCTGGCCTGGGAAGATCCCACGTGCCGCGGAGCGGCTGGACTGATGTGTCCAGTTACTGAGCCAGAGCTCTGGAGTGCATGCTCCCAGAGATGGTGCTCTGCGACAACAGAGGCCGCTGTGATGGGAGGCCCACGCGGGCAAAGAACAAAGATGGATGAAAATGGATAAATGAAAGACCAATAGAAGCGGTCCACTCGCCCCTCTCCCTCCCCAACCCGTTCCCCGCTCCCCCCGACAAAAAAAAGTTAAAAAAAAAAAAAAAGAATGTCCCCATACTGTGTATAGCCGTATCATATACAGCAGCATCATGTAATTTTGTGGTCTGCTGACCAGACTGCAGGTTCCTAACTGCTTTCCTGCATGGATGTTTAACTAAAATTTATTTCAAAGGGTTTCTTCCTTACGTCATTATTAGTGGTAGGCTAATGTGTGCCAGGATCTGTCCAAAATCTTAAGGATACAAAGATGGATAAATGAACGCTCCTGACTCAAGGATATCACGGGATGTAGGTGAAAACACTGTCGTATATTTAGACAAATTTGTGAAAAAATTGCCACTGTGAAACATGAAGAATTTCTTTTGAACTGTCAGATTAAAAAATGTGCAGTAAAAACTAACCTTATGAAATACAGAAATAAAACCCCCAGTATTTTCTTTGTCATAAAGTGATTGCATTTTGAGTTTTTCCTAAAAATCTTGATGTACCTATGACGTGTTTTTTTTTCATGGTTTTATTTTTTTATTGAAGTATAGTTGATTTACAGTGTGAGTTTAAGTTAGTGATTCAGTTATATGATAAACATATATCTATTTTTTTCATATTCTTTTCCCTTTTAGGTTACTACAAAACGTTGAGTATAGTTCCCCATATCTGTTTAAATAGCTCTTATTTATTGTCCTCTATGTGCCAGGCAGTGCTAACCCTTTATCATTTATTATCTTAATTTTGTCAATTGAAAAGTAGGTTTTGTTATCCCCATTAAAGAAACTCAGGTTCCAATTAAGAAATATGTCCAAAATCACAGAGCAAATGGTGCAGTTTTTCAAAACCAGGCAAGATTTCAACCCGTTTTTAAAAATGATTTGATATGATGAATTAGCTTCCAATGCTTTGCCTCACTAGTTCTTCACAGTAAGTTTAGCGATATTGTCAATACGTCATTCCGGAGACCACTTCCCCTCGACCTCTTGAAGTAGTATGTGTCCAAATTCTTCAAGACTAAGAGCCCTGGTATTTTCTAAGAGGTCTACATGGTTTAGATACCCTTTCTATAGAAACCAAGGCTCGTTTAAGTACCTCTTTATGTCTTCAAAACAACTGACACTTCTCCATCTCCCACCAGCCTACGAAGCTTATTTGAAGACGGGCTGCTGTGTGAATCCCAGCCTTGTTTCGCATATCTGATACGGTGAATGCTCAGTGGATATATGTTGAGTGCATGCATGAATGACCAGACCCGCATGACATTAGTTCTTATCCAGGCTTCTGAGTCTGGGCATCTCCTCTGAAGGGTTGACGTTTCCATAAGATGACTGAGAACACACATCTCGCGCGTCTGCGCGTGAAAGGATCTTAAAAATGCGAGCAATTCAATATAAACCACTGAGGAGGCGTCACTCAAAAGCAACTGCAAACCTTTATTTTTTTTTTTAAGATTTAATTATTTATTTATTTATTTATTTAGGTGGGGGTGGGGTGGGGAGGGAGGGGAGCAGGCGGGCCACTTCTATTGGTCTTTCATTTGTCCATTTTCATCCGTCTTTGTTCCTTGGCCCATGTGGGCCTCCCATCACGGTGGCCTCTGTTGTCGCAGAGCACCTGGGCGCATGCGCTCCAAGCTCCGGCTCGGTAATTGGACACATCGGTCCAGCCGCTCCGCGGCACGTGGGATCTTCCCAGGCCAGGGCTGGAACCGGCGCCCCTTGCACTGCAAGGCGGTGTCCTTACCCACTGGACCACCAGGGAAGCCCAACTGCAAACCTTTATTTACCAGGCTAGGGCTAGAGAGAATCTGGGCAGTGTTTGAACGAGAATAAAACCAACATTTGTGGTTCTTACCCTTCTACAGGAGCCTTCTAGTCCAGGCGCCATAAGCAGTTAATTCACTAAGGCCGGCCGGTGTGAGTAGCAGCTACTCTGGTACTACCTCTCGCGCCCCCGCCTCCCTGGGCCTTCCGCTTCCGCTTTTCTACAGGAAGTGACGAAAGCTGGCTGGGTCAAAGGCCTGAGTTTCCTCTTCCTCTCCATGCGGTAGACTAGACTGGTCACCCTACACCGCTTGTTCTAAGTGATGCCATGGAAACTTCTTAGTGATGCTGATTTGGAGTCAGACGCAGCCGTGGCAAAAATGGAGATACCGCGAAAGCAAAATGGGAAGGTACCACCGAAGGTCGAGGGTTCTGGGGCCAGGCAGGACTAGGGGCCGGGTGGTAAGAGTAGGAGCCGGACCGGAGGAGCATGGCGCGCGGCGTGGGCCCGGCCCGGCCGGAGACCCGCGTGGGTTTCGAGCAAGCACCGCCTAGGAATGGTCGGTGCTCTCCACCGGCGGTGGGCGCGTTGCCCACAGATCTGGGGAGGTGGGCAGTGGTGAGCGGGCCGGTGTCCCACGTGGTCCGAGTCTGGCTTCCCGCATGGGATCACTGTTAGGCCCCGCATTTCGGTCCAGACGCAAACCTCCCGGTCTGAGTGCGCGCGGAGGGAATTGTAAATCAAATGAGGGACCAGCGCTTCCTCTTGAAGTGGCGCAGCCAGAGACCCATCTGCACACGTGGGTGGAGTCCGCTGTGACATTTTTTTACCCTAGTTGATGGGAGTACAATTTTCCGGAAAGCGGCCCTTAGGCGAAAAGTAGTTCAGTTCTTCTTAATGTTTGTTGGCCAGATTTCCCGTGGGAATGTAGACATGTGCAAACTGCACATCGTGTTTTTGTGTGTGTGTGTGTTTTGAGCAGTAGTCTTGTGTCCTTGCTGTTACTTCCTTAGATAGCGGTTTAACTTGTGACTGAGTCTCTAACAGAGAAAGGTCAGTGAAAACAAAGAGTGTCTCTAAACTGTACATGACTTAGAATTTCTTTCCTGCTGTTTCTGGGTCTTTGATGGGAGAGTTTTTCCGACAGCAGTATTTTGGTATTTTAGGAAGCCCAGGTAGCAGAGAATTGTCCCCAAGTGTCCCCCAAGAGGAGGACGTGGTCCTGGTTTGCTTGCCTTACGTTGGCCGACTTGCTCAGTTTGGGGATGATGAAATTAGAAAGGGGCAACAAAGGGAAGATAGAAGTGAAGTCTTGAGATGGAGTGGACCAGATTGTTTATCAGATGTCCTATGAGAGAGATTACTGTGCATCCATGATTTAAGAGCAGAGGCTGGGCCTGAATTTTCAGGGAAGCAGATTTCAGCTCTGAACTGGTCCTCATACTTCTTTAATTGGCCAGGGGCTCTGCCACAGAGGCTTTAACAGAGGGAAAAACACATTTTCACTAATACTACATTTTCAGAAATTTGCAAAGTTGGAGGGGCCAAACATTTCAAATAGAAGCCATAATCTGGTTTGGTTTTGACATTTCCCTTGTTCTGTTTTCTTGTAACTTGAGCTCTTTGTTTTTCCTTTTAAGTTAGATATACCTTTTTTATGCTTGGAGTGATATATTGGGCTTTTATAACTTTCTGGTTCATAAAGTGTCTATATGTAAATTCCTTTGCATTTGTGAGAAAATAAGGCAGAGATTATGAATACTTTTTTAACCTGTAGAAGGATTCCAGCAGAGAAAGAAATCTGCTTATGTTTTCATCCATCTGTGGCTATACATGGTCTTATTACTCTATCAAAATTAGGTTAAATTGTTCTTGATTATTTCCTGTAGTGTGTTTGGTTCAGAATATGTTGGAACATCCTGTGAGCCACTCCAAGTTCCTCTGAAAAACTTTAAAACCTGTACAGTTGAATAGTTACTAAGAAGCATTCTCTTCCAAGCTGATGAGATTATCGGTGTATTTTTCTTTCCATATAGCCTAGAATCAGTGTTAAAAAGCATAGTTTGATCTTTGCCTTATTGCAAGGTGAAAGTACACGTGTTGAGAAATGCCTCCAAATTGTATTTTTTACAATTTATGTGATCTTGAAATAATGCAGAATTGATACATTATACAACTGGATCAGTGCTTTGCTCAGGGATTTGTATTATCTTTATTAATTTTGTAGAAAGGTAAAAAAGAGAAGCCAAAATCTAGTAAGACCGAAGAGGCAGCAGAAGAAAAGGAAGAAATGATTTCCCCCAAAGCTAAAAAGGTTAAAAAGAAAGCAGAGCCTTCTGAAGATGACGTGAATTCTCCTAAATCCAAAAAGGCAAAAAAGAAAGAGGAGCCATCTCAAGATGATATTATTTCTCCTAAAACCAAAAGTTCGAAGAAGTCAAAGGAACTCTCTGAAAAGACAGTTGTTTCTCCTAAAACAAAAAACGTTATAAAAAATAAGGAGGCTTCTGAGGAAGAATTGGGTACACCTAAGCCCAAAAAGATGAAGAAAGGAAAAGAAATAAATGGAGAAATTGGAGAGAAAAGCCCCAACCTGAAGACTGGATTCCCTGATTCTGAACCCGACTCCAATGCCAAGGAAGCTGCCAGTGGAGAAACTAACAGTGAGTTAGAGCAGGTAAAGTTGCATTTTATTTTATTTTATTTTTAAAGTTACGCCTTAATATGTAGAATATATCTTCGATGTAAATAAGTACATAATTGTTACCTATATTATTTAACAGTGGGAGGAAATTGGAAGTGTCAGCACTTCATGGGATGTCCCTTGAGCTGCAGGGTGAATTTTATTTTAAACTACATGGTGTTAGAATGCCTCCATTGCAACTGAGCAGATCTGTTGTTTTGTTTTAGCTATTCTGGGTCTTCACTGCTGCTGCAGGCTCTTCATAAACTACATGGTGTTAGACTCATGTGTTCTTGATTATTTCCTGTAGTGTGTTTGGTTCAGAATATGTTGGAACATCCTGTGAGCCACTCCAAGTTCCTCTGAAAAACTTTAAAACCTGTACAGTTGAATAGTTACTAAGAAGCATTCTCTTCCAAGCTGATGAGATTATCGGTGTATTTTTCTTTCCATATAGCCTAGAATCAGTGTTAAAAAGCATAGTTTGATCTTTGCCTTATTGCAAGGTGAAAGTACACGTGTTGAGAAATGCCTCCAAATTGTATTTTTTACAATTTATGTGATCTTGAAATAATGCAGAATTGATACATTATACAACTGGATCAGTGCTTTGCTCAGGGATTTGTATTATCTTTATTAATTTTGTAGAAAGGTAAAAAAGAGAAGCCAAAATCTAAGACTGAAGAGGCAGCAGAAGAAACAGAAGAAATGACTTCTCCCAAAGCTAAAAAGGTTAAAAAGAAAGCAGGGCCTTCTGAGGATGACGTGAATTCTCCTAAATCCAAAAAGGCCAAAAAGAAAGAGGAGCCATCTCAAGATGATATAAAACCAAAAGTTCAAAAAAGTCAAAGGAGCTCTCTGAAAAGACAGTTGTTTCTCCTAAAACAAAAAACGTTATAAAAAATAAGGAGGCTTCTGAGGAAGAATTGGGTACACCTAAGCCCAAAAAGATGAAGAAAGGAAAAGAAATAAATGGAGAAATTGGAGAGAAAAGCCCCAGCCTGAAGAATGGATTCCCTGATTCTGGACCCGACTCCAACTCCAAGGAAGCTGCCAGTGGAGAAACTAACAATGAGTCAGAACAGGTAAAGTTGCATTTTATTTTATTTTATTTTTAAAGTTACGTCTTAATATGTAGAATATATCTTTCGATGTAAATAAGTACATAATTGTTACCTATATTATTTAACAGTGGGAGGAAATTGGAAGTGTCAGCACTTCATGGGATGTCCCTTGAGCTGCAGGGTGAATTTTTATTTTAAAAACTACATGGTGTTAGAATGCCTCCTTTGCAACTGAGCAGATCTGTTGTTTTGTTTTAGCTATTCTGGGTCTTCACTGCTGCTGCAGGCTCTTCTCTAGTTGCAGGGAGTGGGGGCTACTCTCTAGTTGAGGTGAGCAGGCTTCTTGTTGCAGTGACTTCTCTTCTTGTGGAACTCAGGCTCTAGGGCGCATGGGCTTCAGTAGTTGCGGCACATGGGCTCATTGGTTGTAGCCAGGCTCGATAGGTGTGGCTCATGGGCATAGTTGCTCTGCCTAATGTGGGATCTTCCCGAATCAGGGATTGAACCCATGTTTCCTGCATTGGCAGGTGAATTCTTTACCAGGGAAGCCTGAGCAGATCTGTTTTAAGTCAAGAGAAAGTCTTCTCTCCACACTTGATCTACTTATTTGCAAGTCAGAAATCAACAGGAGGGATATAGTTTTACAAATGTGCTCCAGCATCCCTGGGGTTTCACCTAATAAATCATGATGAAGTGGAACCACTGAAAAGGTGCTTGCTTGACTGTGTATGTCTTTTCATTTAGGTCATTAACTAACTTGAGCTGAATATGATGCTTAAATGTCCCTTTAGAAGCTAATACTATAACCTTTCAGAAATTCAGTCATCAAAGAAAAATCCTATGTCTAGTATATTTCTTTTTTCTACAGGTTGTGATCAACATTTAAAGATTTTTCTTGAATTATAAAAAATATATACACCTATTTCCTTATCAGATTATGATTGTTCTATATGCAATATGGTATCTTGCCTTTTCCTTTCTTGCCAATGTTATTTTTTTCATAATTTTATTTATGACTGTGCTGAGTCTTTGGTGTTCTGTGGACTACTTGCTAGTTTCGGTGCACAGGCTTCTCTTGTTGTGGAACATGGACTCTAGGGATTGTAGACTTCAGTAGCTGTGGCACAGGGGCTCAGTAGTTGCACCTCCCAGCTCTAGAGCACAGGCTCAATAGTTGGTGTGGTGGTTGCTCTGTGGCACATGGGATCTTCCACAACCAGGGATTGAACTTACATCTCCTGCATTGGCATATGGATTCTTTACCACCTAGCCATCAGGGAAACCCATTGCCTATTTTTTTTTTCCAGTTTTTTTTTTTTTCTGGCCACTTCTGTTGGTCTTTCATTTACCTATTTTCATCCATCTTTCATTCTTTGGCCCACGTGGGCCTCCCATCGCAGTGGCTTCTGTCGCTGCAGAGCACCGGCCCTGGGCGCATGTGCTCCAGAGCTCCAGCTCGACAATTGGATACATTGGTCCAGCTGCTCTGCGGCACGTGGGATCTTCCCAGGCCAGGGATAGAACCGGCGCCCCTTGCACTGCAAGGCAGTGTCCTTATCCACTGGACCATCAGGGAAGCGCCCCCCGCCCCGACATTGTCTATATTTTTATATAGGCATTTCCCCCACTTTTAAACAGTAAATATTTTTAGTGGTTAAAATGATGATCTATATGTAATCCATCACATAGATGTTTAGATAATTCACTTAATTATTCCTCTCTTGGACATTCAGGTTTCTTACTATCACATAGAGTCAGTGTGATCATTTGTCATAAATGCTTATCCCTCATTTTCTATGGATGTATATATGAAAGATGGTGCTTTGGGCAGGAGTTAATAGCCTGTTTGCCAGTGTCTTGTTGATTTGGGATAACTGGAAAAATTCTTAGTTGAGGCTGAATCTGCTTTCACTATCTATATGTGTTATATATGTGCTATGTGTATTTGCCACAAAATTTTCTTTTGTTACGGTTTTAGAAATTGCTATCATTTATTTCCTTTTCAGATCTTGGTTTACTTAACAGAGTGTGTCCTTTTGGTTGATTTAGAAGAAATGTTTTAGAAGAATTTAGAAGAATTTCTTAGAAGGCTTTCTGTATTTAACCTGTAGGGATAAAGTTACTCATTTCTTTCTGTGGCTGTTTTACTTGACAGGAAATGACTGTGGAGCAAAAAGAAGGGGCTTTCTCTAATTTTCCCATATCTGAAGAAACCATCAAACTTCTCAAAGGTAATATTCTTGTAAATTGTACAATGTTAGAACACAGTATTTGGAAGCACTCTACTGGTTTTGTTGAGATGAACTGGGATGTGTTCTTATTAGAGGATGTTATGTGCAGCCATATAATGAAGTAGGTCTGTATATTTGGTAAAGGACTTAACTAGTGATGACCTTGGCTGCCTCTTAAACGAGTGATTAAAATTTACTCAGTACCTTATATTCACAAAAATAAAATTACTTTATGTATATTCAGAAGTATAATGACTGATAGTACTGTTGCAATTAAATAGTTGAATGCCATGTTGGTATTTTCTTTTTTACCCTCTTCTACTTCTTGAGACATCTCTACGTTAATGAATACCAGCCTGACTCAGAACTCATCTTAGCATAGAGCCTGTGAACCAGATAAGAAGTCATAGATGCTCAACTTAGGTGTTTTCTGAATCAGTGTGGCACAGTCAAGACTGCCAAACACCTAATTTTCAGGTTTACACTGGCCTGTGGTTGAGATTTTGTGACAAGGGGCTTAAAATAATAGGTATTTACTATAATTTAGTGCTTTAAAGTTGATTGATAGTTTTTAGATAGGAAGATTGTTCATTGCCAGAATATATTTGAACTTACCTTCGTAGATGTGATCAGAATATAGAATTCTGTAATTCTACAGGATTAGAAGCATGGCTGTGCTTTCATCCTCCAGTGTGTCTAGGACTTTGAGAATTGCAGAATCAGATAATATGGTTCATCTGTTCACAGCCCGTGGGGTGACCTTCCTGTTTCCTATACAAGCGAAGACGTTTCATCATGTCTATAGTGGGAAGGATTTGATTGCACAGGCACGGACAGGAACTGGGAAGACATTCTCCTTTGCTATCCCTCTAGTTGAGAAACTTCAGGGAGAACTGCAAGACCGGAAGAGAGGCCGTGCTCCTCAGGTAATATCTTTGACACAGTCTTAGAGGTTCCAAGTCCGACAGGAAAAGGCATTGCTTGGGCATCGCTTCATATATTCTGTTAATTTATGTTGGGTTCTTAAGGCCTTTTAGATCTCCTGGTATTTACTGGAGATCTTTATCTGAAGGTAAATCAGGCCAGTTCTTTTAAGACTGTTGACCACAAACCTTAGATAATTAAATATTTTAATCTGTCCCATGGTTATGATCACCTGTATTATCAATGCTCATATATTTCTTTCAGACTTGTTCTTAAATCACATTTTTTTCATGCTATTACCATACTTGAGGATCTGTGGTGGCTGTATGTTGTGTTTCCTCTTAGGATTCAAGACCCCTCACCATATTGGTCCTCCCTTACTCTTCTGACTTCCATTCTACATCAAATTCACTGTAGGGCAGAGGGTGATTAAATTTACTCAGTACCTTATATTCACAAAAATAAAATTACTTTATGTATATTCAGAAGTATAATGACTGATAGTACTGTTGCAATTAAATAGTTGAATGCCATGTTGGTATTTTCTTTTTTACCCTCTTCTACTTCTTGAGACATCTCTACGTTAATGAATACCAGCCTGACTCAGAACTCATCTTAGCATAGAGCCTGTGAACCAGATAAGAAGTCATAGATGCTCAACTTAGGTGTTTTCTGAATCAGTGTGGCACAGTCAAGACTGCCAAACACCTAATTTTCAGGTTTACACTGGCCTGTGGTTGAGATTTTGTGACAAGGGGCTTAAAATAATAGGTATTTACTATAATTTAGTGCTTTAAAGTTGATTGATAGTTTTTAGATAGGAAGATTGTTCATTGCCAGAATATATTTGAACTTACCTTCGTAGATGTGATCAGAATATAGAATTCTGTAATTCTACAGGATTAGAAGCATGGCTGTGCTTTCATCCTCCAGTGTGTCTAGGACTTTGAGAATTGCAGAATCAGATAATATGGTTCATCTGTTCACAGCCCGTGGGGTGACCTTCCTGTTTCCTATACAAGCGAAGACGTTTCATCATGTCTATAGTGGGAAGGATTTGATTGCACAGGCACGGACAGGAACTGGGAAGACATTCTCCTTTGCTATCCCTCTAGTTGAGAAACTTCAGGGAGAACTGCAAGACCGGAAGAGAGGCCGTGCTCCTCAGGTAATATCTTTGACACAGTCTTAGAGGTTCCAAGTCCGCACAGGAAAAGGCATTGCTTGGGCATCGTTCATATATTCTGTTAATTTATGTTGGGTTCTTAAGGCCTTTTAGATCTCCTGGTATTTACTGGAGATCTTTATCTGAAGGTAAATCAGGCCAGTTCTTTTAAGACTGTTGACCACAAACCTTAGATAATTAAATATTTTAATCTGTCCCATGGTTATGATCACCTGTATTATCAATGCTCATATATTTCTTTCAGACTTGTTCTTAAATCACATTTTTTTCATGCTATTACCATACTTGAGGATCTGTGGTGGCTGTATGTTGTGTTTCCTCTTAGGATTCAAGACCCCTCACCATATTGGTCCTCCCTTACTCTTCTGACTTCCATTCTACATCAAATTCACTGTAGGGCAGAGGGTCAGACTAGATTTTATAGCCTGGGTACCTGAATTTAAATCCAGGCTCTACCTTTTGGTTGTTGAAATCTGTTGTGTGTTATCATAGGTATTATAATAGATGTTTTGAAAATAATTGGATGAATTGAACCTTCTGGGTGCATCGCAAATTTCTTTTTTTTTTTTTTTAAGGATTATAAATCTATAATTTTATTAAGACAAAAAACTGACAGTGTTGATATGAAGTTTACATTTAAACAGAAGTTTTCACAGAAACCTAACACATGCCTAAAAGTTACAGTGGAGTTTTAGATGCAGGTCTGGACGATGTCAAGAACTGATTGATGGATCTCATGAATCAAGACAGTGTTTTGGATTTTAGTTACTCTTAGAATTAAAAAATTGTTTTAAAGTGAACCACTGCCCCAGTAAAGTTAAGTCTTCTTGCTACCAGTGGTTTCAGATTTCAAAATACAGAGGCTCCAAGAGTTTTCCACCCTGTGAGCACCGGCCCTTGTCTTTCCCTCACCTACCTCCTATACCACCCTCTGCCCTTCCTTAAATACTTTAGCCAGTGGCTTGGATTCAGAAGCTAATATAATTTCATAATTGGAAAATAAAGGGTCTTCTTGTCAATTTCAAGAATTAGCACCTCTAGACAGAGTGATCTGCCTGTGCATGCACTCCAGTCAGACTTCTCCTCCTTAACCAGTTTCCATCCCCCAGATGGCAACTTTAGTAACTTCTTAACTGGCTTAGTCCTTTGTTGAGAATAGTATTAACCTCAGGCAGGGAATACCTTGGCTTCTAAATTTCAGGCATTCGCAGCTTTTAAAATGTCTGTCATAGTCCTAGTTATGATCACCTGTATTATCAATGCTCATATATTTCTTTCAGACTTGTTCTTAAATCACATTTTTTTCATGCTATTACCATACTTGAGGATCTGTGGTGGCTGTATGTTGTGTTTCCTCTTAGGATTCAAGACCCCTCACCATATTGGTCCTCCCTTACTCTTCTGACTTCCATTCTACATCAAATTCACTGTAGGGCAGAGGGTCAGACTAGATTTTATAGCCTGGGTACCTGAATTTAAATCCAGGCTCTACCTTTTGGTTGTTGAAATCTGTTGTGTGTTATCATAGGTATTATAATAGATGTTTTGAAAATAATTGGATGAATTGAACCTTCTGGGTGCATCGCAAATTTCTTTTTTTTTTTTTTTAAGGATTATAAATCTATAATTTTATTAAGACAAAAAACTGACAGTGTTGATATGAAGTTTACATTTAAACAGAAGTTTTCACAGAAACCTAACACATGCCTAAAAGTTACAGTGGAGTTTTAGATGCAGGTCTGGACGATGTCAAGAACTGATTGATGGATCTCATGAATCAAGACAGTGTTTTGGATTTTAGTTACTCTTAGAATTAAAAAATTGTTTTAAAGTGAACCACTGCCCCAGTAAAGTTAAGTCTTCTTGCTACCAGTGGTTTCAGATTTCAAAATACAGAGGCTCCAAGAGTTTTCCACCCTGTGAGCACCGGCCCTTGTCTTTCCCTCACCTACCTCCTATACCACCCTCTGCCCTTCCTTAAATACTTTAGCCAGTGGCTTGGATTCAGAAGCTAATATAATTTCATAATTGGAAAATAAAGGGTCTTCTTGTCAATTTCAAGAATTAGCACCTCTAGACAGAGTGATCTGCCTGTGCATGCACTCCAGTCAGACTTCTCCTCCTTAACCAGTTTCCATCCCCCAGATGGCAACTTTAGTAACTTCTTAACTGGCTTAGTCCTTTGTTGAGAATAGTATTAACCTCAGGCAGGGAATACCTTGGCTTCTAAATTTCAGGCATTCGCAGCTTTTAAAATGTCTGTCATAGTCCTAGTTATAGTCCATAGTCATAGTTAGCTGCTCTTTCCTTTGTTTCACTGTTTCCTCAAGTTTTAACAAAAATGGTCCTAACGCATATGCCTTCTTTCCCACCCCGCCCTAGTAATAGCCAAAAACTACGCACATGCTACACTGTAAAAATGCAGTTAACACTATCGGGAAGAAGGCTGCGGGTTGTGGAGATGCTCTTTTAAGATCTACAGTACCTCTTGCTCTCCCACATCCCATTCTGCGAGTTTTGTCCTTCATAGAAGGTCCTTTGTTTTTCTTAGCAAAGATCAGAATGGGTTGCCTTGGAACGCTGACCCTCCTTCTCCTCCACCAGGATGGGTGTGCAAACTATACAGCATGGAACGGCTTTAAAGCACTTGGGCTGCTGTAGGGCACAGACACTATACTGACTTTTCAAAGGACATCTCCTCAAGCCATCTTTATGGTATCAAGACAAGTAAAACTCCTTCTTTCCCCACTTGAAACCCATAGTCAGAGTGACAGGGGCTGGTATTCAAGAGAGTTAGTTCTTGTCATCTTTTTTGTCGTCATCTTCTGAGGGGTAGGAATGCCATGTCAGCCTTTCCTCATAGAAGGATATAACAACCTGTGGGCACTTGACATTGGCTTCCTTGGCAGGGACCCGGTCAGTCTCATCAGAGTTTTTCCATTTCATCAGGAACATGAATTCTCCACTGGAGTCTGTAGCTCCAATAATCCGCTCTGGTTCCAGACCGCAGGCAAAGCCTCTTGGCATTTCTGACTCTTCTTTCTTCTTCTTTGGTTTGCTCTCCTCCCCTTTATCTTCCGAATCAGAATCAGCTTTGCGCTTGCCTCCCTCTGATTTATCTGTCTCGTGTGCCGTTTTCTGTGACTGCAGAAACTCGCAATGAGGTCAGGGCAATCCAAGTTCTCTTCTGGCTCCCATGTGTTGTCCTCATCTGAAAAGCCCTTCCACTTGAGGAGATACTCCACTTTGCCCTTTACTACTCGACGGTCGAGAACTTTTTCCACCACATATTCCTCTTCCTCTTCTTCTGTCACCTCCTCCACTTTCTTCTTGTTTTGTTAATTTCCCCAAAGTGCACGCCAGCTTTCTGGTATAAAGGGTGACACTGCTCAGAGCAGAACGCATGAGTCCTAGAGGAATCGGTGCCGCACTTCCTGGCGTCTTGTCAGGCTGGCTGGGGAAGGGGGCCAGCCCTCACTGAGCAGCGCATGCTACACTGTAAAATGCAGTTAACACTATCGGAAGAAGCTGCGTTGTGGAGATGCTCTTTAAGATCTTTTGCTCTCCCACATCCCATTCTGCGAGTTTTGTCCTTCATAGAAGGTCCTTTGTTTTTCTTAGCAAAGATCAGAATGGGTTGCCTTGGAACGCTGACCCTCCTTCTCCTCCACCAGGATGGGTGTGCAAACTATACAGCATGGAACGGCTTTAAAGCACTTGGGCTGCTGTAGGGCACAGACACTATACTGACTTTTCAAAGGACATCTCCTCAAGCCATCTTTATGGTATCAAGACAAGTAAAACTCCTTCTTTCCCCACTTGAAACCCATAGTCAGAGTGACAGGGGCTGGTATTCAAGAGAGTTAGTTCTTGTCATCTTTTTTGTCGTCATCTTCTGAGGGGTAGGAATGCCATGTCAGCCTTTCCTCATAGAAGGATATAACAACCTGTGGGCACTTGACATTGGCTTCCTTGGCAGGGACCCGGTCAGTCTCATCAGAGTTTTTCCATTTCATCAGGAACATGAATTCTCCACTGGAGTCTGTAGCTCCAATAATCCGCTCTGGTTCCAGACCGCAGGCAAAGCCTCTTGGCATTTCTGACTCTTCTTTCTTCTTCTTTGGTTTGCTCTCCTCCCCTTTATCTTCCGAATCAGAATCAGCTTTGCGCTTGCCTCCCTCTGATTTATCTGTCTCGTGTGCCGTTTTCTGTGACTGCAGAAACTCGCAATGAGGTCAGGGCAATCCAAGTTCTCTTCTGGCTCCCATGTGTTGTCCTCATCTGAAAAGCCCTTCCACTTGAGGAGATACTCCACTTTGCCCTTTACTACTCGACGGTCGAGAACTTTTTCCACCACATATTCCTCTTCCTCTTCTTCTGTCACCTCCTCCACTTTCTTCTTGTTTTGTTTTTTTCCCCATAGTGCCCGCCAGCTTTCTGGTATAAAGGGTGACACTGCTCTGAGCAGCACGCATGAGTCCTAGAGGAATCGGTGCCGCACTTCCTGGCGCGTCTTGTCAGGCTGGCTGGGGGAGTGGCAGCCAGAAAAGCGACAAGCCGGGTGGCCACGGTTGAGCCCCCTCACTGAAGCAGCGTACCGCAGGCCCCGGCCAATGGCCCTCCCCTTCGCCGAACAAAAGAGCCTCGCACTCTGCGCTGCCTGCTGCCCGAACTCCATTGCGAGTTTCTTTTAAACAAATACGTAACATAAAAACTTCGGGTTCCATTATTAGTTTTTTCTTTTCAGGTATTGGTTCTTGCACCTACAAGGGAGTTGGCAAGTCAAGTAAGCAGAGACTTCAGTGACATCACAAAAAAGCTGTCAGTGGCTTGTTTTTACGGTGGAACTCCTTATGGAGGACAAAGTAAGTAAATCCAAAAGTGAGGGAAGAAAAATGCCATCTATTGTTAGGTGGCTTTATTGAATTTCTTCTGACCTTGACATTTGTCTTTTTCTACCTGATTTTAGTCATTTATGGTAGTTTTCTTTTGTCTTTTTTGGGGGGGGGCCATATTTCATGGCTTGCAGGATCTCAGTTCCCAGCCAGGGGTTGAACCTGGGCTATGACAGTGAAAGTGCTGAATGCTAACCACATGACCACCAGGGAGCTCCTTTTTTTTTTTTTCCTTTAAGATTTATTTATTTATTTGGGGGGGGGGGCGGGGTCGGTTTGGGGAGGGAGGGGAGCGCTCCGGCTCGGTAATTGGACACATCAGTCCAGCCGCTCTGCGGCACATGGGATCTTCCTAGGCCAGGGATCGAACCGGTGCCCCTTGCACTGCAAGGCGGTGTCCTTATCCACTGGACCACCAGGGGAAGCCCTCTTTGCTTCTTTTTACTGTAGGCAAACTTTCCTTTTTCTGGCGCCAAGGGCCATGTGTAGCCCCTGGTGTAATATTCCATTTTTCCCCAATTTAAGACCTTGAAGCTTTGTTTTGTAGATCAGATATGTAATTCAGGAAGGGATCTAAGCATTTTAAAAATCTTAGTATTGGACAGATGAATGAGTAAAGAAGATGTGGTGCATATATACAATGGTGTATTACTTAGCCATAAAAAGAATAAAATAATGTCATTTGCAGCAACATGGATGTATCTAGAGATTATCATACAGAATAAGTCAGAGAAAGACAAATATATGATATCACTTCTATATGAATCTAAAAAACAGATGCAAGTTAACTTATTTACAGAATAGAAACAGACTCACAGACTTAGAAAAACAAACTTGTAGTTGGAAATTCCCTGGTGGCCCAATGGTTGGGACTCGGCACTTTTCCTAGTTTGGTTCCTGATCAGGAAACTGAGATCCTGCAAGCCCAACCCATCGTCAACCTCTGTCCTCTTTAACCCCTCAAAAAGAAAGAATACAGTCTTATGGTGACCAAAGGGAAAAGGTGGCAGGAGTTGGGAATAAGTTAGGAGGTTGCGACTAATACATACACACTTCTGTGTATGTATAAACATAATCAGCAAGGTCCTACTGTATAGCACAGGGAACTCAGTTCTCTGTGATAAGCTATATGAGAAAAGAATCTGAAAAAAGAATAGTTATATGTATAACTGAATCACATTGCTGTACATATGATATACTAAAGCAGCATTGTAAATCATCTCTTATAGTTTAGTTGCTAAGTTGTGTCTGGCTGTTGGTGACCTCAGGGACTATAGCCCAGCAGGCTTCTCTGTTCATGGGGTTTTCCAGGCGAGAATACTGGAGCAGGTTGTCGTTTCTTTCTCCAGGGGATATTGCTGACACAGGGCTCAAATCCACTGACAAGTGGATCTCCCACATTGGCAGGTGGATGGATCCTTTACCAGTGAGCCACCAGAGAAGCCCTTAATATGTATATCATTAAGGAGAATATTAAGGATGTAGTAAAGAGCATGAATAGTTCACATATAAGAATTTGAATATATGAAGTAAAATTCAATCTGAATGACAACTAGAGATGTAAATTAAAACTATTGAGTACTGTTTTACTTGTCAGACTGTCAAAGGACAATAGATAGTTTAATAATTCCGTGAATGAGAAAACAGGCATATTTTTCACTACCACTTCTTTATTTATTTATTTAAATTTGGCCTCTTTATATTGGTTTATTTATTTTCATCATCTTTATTCTTCAGCCTGTGTGGACCTCCCACTGCAGTGGCCTCCCTCGTTGCAGAGCACTGGCTCTGGGCACATGCACTCCAGAGCCTGGCTGGTAATTGGACACGCTGGTCCAGTAATTTGACACACCTGTCCAGCTGCTCCGCGACACGTGGAATCTTTCTGGGCCAGGGATCGAACTGGTGCCCCTTGCACTGCAAGGCGGACTCTTTACCCACTGGACCACCAGGGAAGCCCCACTACCACCTCTTTGAAATGCACATATTACTCAGTAATTCTATTTATAAGAATTTGGGGGCTTCCCTGGTAGCTCAGTCATTAAGGATCCGCCTTCAGTGCAGGCGACAAGGATTCAGTCCCTGAGTAGGGATGCAACCCACTCCAGTATTTCTTGCCTGGAGAATCCCATGGGTAGAGGAGCCTGGCATGCCATAGTCCATAGGGTCTCAAAGATTCAGACATGAATGAGTGACTAAGCACAGCACAACCAAAGTACTATAGATATATGGTTCCTGACTTAAGATTTCTTCATTTTACAATGTTACAAAAGTGATACATATTCAGTAGCAACTATACTTTTATCTTTTCCTGGACTAGCAAAATGCAGGTATGATGATCAGGATTCTGGGCAGTGGCAGCATACTCCCAATACAAAGTAAAATTTTTAAAATAATATAAAAAATGAAAAAAGAAATCTTAGTAATTGGATGCAAGGCTAGTGATCATCTCTTACTGGATTTGGTGGGACTAACATAGGCTTTGGTTTGGCGTCAGAATGGCCTGGGTTTGCCTCTAGTATCTGCTTACAGAGTGTGTGATTTCTTTCAGTTCAGGTTGCTTGATTTTTCTGCACTTTAGGTTATTCATATAGGATTGCTAAACTCACCCTGCAATGAGTGCTGTAGGGAGGATGAAATTGGGTATGTCAGGTGCCTCGCAGTAGATTCCTCAACTACAGCAGCAACTCAGTAAAAAGTTGCATCGAGATACCTGACAAGAACCTACTGTGTAGCACAGGGAATACTTTGCTGCACAGCTGAAACTAACACAACATTGAAAATCAACTATACTGCAACAAAAATTAATTTTAAAAAGATAGAGGAAAAAGAATTTGCTTCATTACCACCTCATCCCGGTTATATTGAACTCCACTCTTCTGAATATCTCTGCACCTTCTTGTAATACTTGCCCATCTATCTGGTCATTCTTCCTGTACCTCCTTGCCTATAGGTAGTTCCTATTTCTTACTTCCTTTGTGAAATACTGACACCTTCTGCCAGTGAAGGCCCCTGCCAGCCCGACTCTTTCTGGGCAAACCTTGCACTGCAAGGCGGACTCTTTACCCACTGGACCACCAGGGAAGCCCCACTACCACCTCTTTGAAATGCACATATTACTCAGTAATTCTATTTATAAGAATTTGGGGGCTTCCCTGGTAGCTCAGTCATTAAGGATCCGCCTTCAGTGCAGGCGACAAGGATTCAGTCCCTGAGTAGGGATGCAACCCACTCCAGTATTTCTTGCCTGGAGAATCCCATGGGTAGAGGAGCCTGGCATGCCATAGTCCATAGGGTCTCAAAGATTCAGACATGAATGAGTGACTAAGCACAGCACAACCAAAGTACTATAGATATATGGTTCCTGACTTAAGATTTCTTCATTTTACAATGTTACAAAAGTGATACATATTCAGTAGCAACTATACTTTTATCTTTTCCTGGACTAGCAAAATGCAGGTATGATGATCAGGATTCTGGGCAGTGGCAGCATACTCCCAATACAAAGTAAAATTTTTAAAATAATATAAAAAATGAAAAAAGAAATCTTAGTAATTGGATGCAAGGCTAGTGATCATCTCTTACTGGATTTGGTGGGACTAACATAGGCTTTGGTTTGGCGTCAGAATGGCCTGGGTTTGCCTCTAGTATCTGCTTACAGAGTGTGTGATTTCTTTCAGTTCAGGTTGCTTGATTTTTCTGCACTTTAGGTTATTCATATAGGATTGCTAAACTCACCCTGCAATGAGTGCTGTAGGGAGGATGAAATTGGGTATGTCAGGTGCCTCGCAGTAGATTCCTCAACTACAGCAGCAACTCAGTAAAAAGTTGCATCGAGATACCTGACAAGAACCTACTGTGTAGCACAGGGAATACTTTGCTGCACAGCTGAAACTAACACAACATTGAAAATCAACTATACTGCAACAAAAATTAATTTTAAAAAGATAGAGGAAAAAGAATTTGCTTCATTACCACCTCATCCCGGTTATATTGAACTCCACTCTTCTGAATATCTCTGCACCTTCTTGTAATACTTGCCCATCTATCTGGTCATTCTTCCTGTACCTCCTTGCCTATAGGTAGTTCCTATTTCTTACTTCCTTTTTGTGAAATACTGACACCTTCTGCCAGTGAAGGAAATTTCTTTCCTGGTGCTACCATCCCCCATTGGTGCATTTTTCTGTTAGGTCATGTGATAACATTTGACTGTCACTGTTTGGTGTGTGGCATGTGGGATCCTAGTTCCCCAACCAAGGATTGAACCTGTGCCCCCTGCATTGGGAGTGCAGAGTCTTTAACTGGACTGCCAAGGAAGTCCCTGAATTGTAATTTCTTACATATTTCAGCAGTAGGTCAAGGAGAGCCTTGAGTGTCTCAATCTTCAATACTTAATATAGACTTGTATAAATATGTGTAGTTAGTAAATATTTTAGAATAAAAAATGTATCTAATTGGTGTCCCAGATTAATAAAAGGACTTAAAAATCCAACGTTTCTCATATTGGTGTTCTTTATAGTTGAACGCATGCGGAATGGAATCGATATTCTGGTTGGGACACCAGGTCGTATCAAAGACCACCTTCAGAATGGCAAGCTAGATCTCACCAAACTTAAGCATGTTGTCCTGGATGAAGTTGACCAGATGTTGGACATAGACTTTGCTGATCAAGTGGAAGAAATTTTATGTGTGGCATACAAGAAAGGTAAATTCCCCGTTCAAGAACTGGCGTGAGGGAGAGGAAGAATGGTGATTACTATCTTCTGAGAGTTACATGAAGTCTTAGGAAGTTGGCAGGAAAGCTTCAAACATTTCCATGACTTGCACATAATTACAATAGGGAAAATTTGGGAAATTAAGGAAGTCAGTTTGGTATACTTTTGGTTTATTTATTCCTCATTTGTGTTATATGTATGTGTGTGTGTGTTAGCTGTAATCTTACTGTACATGTAAAACGCCATGAACTACTTGTGCCATGATAAATCGTCTGCATATTTAAATTTTTACGTAATATAAATCTGCTTACAGACATTTTTACATAGACGGCATTCTTCAAACACAGTATTTGGAATTAGTTCTTAAGGATGGATTTCCACAAAGGGGATCTTAGTTGAAAGGGATAGTTCTTGTTCCTCAGTATACACCATCAGGTTGCTCTCCATAAGGGTTCTGTCAGTTATTCTGCTGTTTGAAACAGAAAAATGTAAGTGGTGTTCTAAGAGCAAACTTAAAAAAATTGGGGTTGGGGAGCTATTTTTAGTGCCTGACCTCAAAAAAAATGACCAGATTCTTACCTTAAAAATCTAAGGAAATGCTTGGGAGAATAGATGAGTACAGAATCTGTTCTGGTGTGGATTACAGGATATTTATTTAGTGATTTAAATTGATTGATTACTGGACCTGATTAATTGGTGTTTTCCACTTAGTAGGTCTCATTATAAAGGACAGATTTCCTTCATGGTTCATAAAGGCCAGTGGTTAGAAGGCAACATAACTTTTGAAGTTCTCTGGGTTTTTCAAGAACCTTTTACATAAATTAGGCAGTGTTTCTTTGCCTACTGGGAACCTTGGTGTCTTCTATTTTTGTGTCTTCACTGCCTGGCTTAGCCTAAAGTGTTTTTCCTATAGAACATTGGATGGACCCTGGAAGAATTGAGTGGGGTGAAATTCTGTGTACGCTATTTTGAGGTAGTCATACTGACTTTTTTTTTTCCCTGAAAGATTCAGAAGACAATCCCCAAACATTGCTTTTTTTCTGCAACTTGCCCTCGCTGGATATATAATGATGCTAAGAAGTACATGAAATCTACATATGAACAGGTGGACCTGATTGGTAAAAAGACACAGAAGACAGCAATAACTGTAGAGGTAAATGATGCATTCAGTTGTTGGCATTAGTAATAGATTGTGCGTCTGGTAGTATTAAGACCGCAAACTCCTTTTCCAGATAAGTATTAAATCCGTGTGAAAAGCCAAGTAGAATTTGAGTTGTATATGTTATCTGTTATGTTCTAAATTTCATCATCTGGTAGCCTGATTGCAGAATCTGTTGGAACTTCTGAAAGCAAAGTGACATTACACCTAGAGTTTATACACTAGAAGGCAGCAGAGAATCCTAGTGTTTGTATTAGAACCGTTTTCATCTTAGGGTCGGTACATTTTCCTGGTTAGGTCAGAAAATGGATAAAGAAGCCGGGTACTCTTTGGAGAAAGAGGAAAGGCTCTCTGCTTAGTTGTTTAGTTTTTTTTTTCCTCTAAATAGTGGTGGAAGAAGTTTTCTCTGGTCAGGCTTAAATAATTGCTTTTAGTATCATTAGGGTTGGACAGCTAGGCTTTACTGAATAATCTTCTTTCCCTCTTTCATAAGCATCTGGCTATCAAGTGCCACTGGACTCAGAGGGCAGCAGTCATTGGGGACATAATCCGAGTGTACAGTGGTTATCAAGGCCAAACCATCATATTTTGTGAAACGAAGAAAGAAGCCCAGGAGTTGTCACAGAATGTGGCCATGAGGCAGGTTGGTCCCTCCTCTCTTCCCTTTAGGGAGAAAGCATCTTTCAGTTTGTAGCGTCGTTTAGGACTCATCTGGTTTGTTACATGGGGGGCTCAAATCCAAGGTAACCCTGACAAAGGATTGATCCGGCCTTGGTGTCTTCTATTTTTGTGTCTTCACTGCCTGGCTTAGCCTAAAGTGTTTTTCCTATAGAACATTGGATGGACCCTGGAAGAATTGAGTGGGGTGAAATTCTGTGTACGCTATTTTGAGGTAGTCATACTGACTTTTTTTTTTCCCTGAAAGATTCAGAAGACAATCCCCAGACATTGCTTTTTTCTGCAACTTGCCCTCACTGGGTGTATAATGTTGCTAAGAAGTACATGAAATCTACATATGAACAGGTGGACCTGATTGGTAAAAAGACGCAGAAGACGGCAATAACTGTAGAGGTAAATGATGCATTCAGTTGTTGGCATTAGTAATAGATTGTGCGTCTGGTAGTATTAAGACCGCAAACTCCTTTTCCAGATAAGTATTAAATCCGTGTGAAAAGCCAAGTAGAATTTGAGTTGTATATGTTATCTGTTATGTTCTAAATTTCATCATCTGGTAGCCTGATTGCAGAATCTGTTGGAACTTCTGAAAGCAAAGTGACATTACACCTAGAGTTTATACACTAGAAGGCAGCAGAGAATCCTAGTGTTTGTATTAGAACCGTTTTCATCTTAGGGTCGGTACATTTTCCTGGTTAGGTCAGAAAATGGATAAAGAAGCCGGGTACTCTTTGGAGAAAGAGGAAAGGCTCTCTGCTTAGTTGTTTAGTTTTTTTTTTCCTCTAAATAGTGGTGGAAGAAGTTTTCTCTGGTCAGGCTTAAATAATTGCTTTTAGTATCATTAGGGTTGGACAGCTAGGCTTTACTGAATAATCTTCTTTCCCTCTTTCATAAGCATCTGGCTATCAAGTGCCACTGGACTCAGAGGGCAGCAGTCATTGGGGATGTAATCCGAGTGTACAGTGGTTATCAGGGCCGCACCATCATATTTTGTGAAACGAAGAAAGAAGCCCAGGAGTTGTCACAGAATGTGGCCGTGAGGCAGGTTGGTCCCTCCCCTCTCTTCCCTTTAGGGAGAAAGCATCTTTCAGTTTGTAGCGTATACGTTTTAGGACTCATCTGGTTTGCCCATCTCACCTCACAGATGAAGAAAGGGTGGCTCAAATCCAAGGTAACCCTGACAAAGGATTGATCGCTCATATTTGGTGTTCTTTATCTTAATTGATTAGTGAAGGACAGGGAAGCCTGGCATGCTGCAGTCCATGGGTCATGAAGAGTCAGCACAGCCTAGCAACCGAATGACAGCAACAGTTGAGTACAGTTGAGTTAATGACCAGCGATTAGAAATTTGGGGCTAGTCCATGTAAGGCATGTTTTCCCCTTTATTGTTTTCAGCAGAGGTGTCACCAAATTGTGGATGTCTTTATAGATTTAATTGGTTATTTGAGAAGTACCTGAATTGGGGAGTTTGATATTCTTTTTTTTATTAAAAAAATTTTTTTGGGGGGGGCCACTTCTATTGGTCTTATTTGTTTCCATCCATCTTTGTTCTTTGACCTGTGTGGGTCTCCCACCGCCGTGGCCCCTCTCACTGCAGAGCACCGTCTCCGGGCGCATGCGCTCCAGAGCTCTGGCTCGGTAGTTGGACACTTCGGTCCAGCTGCTCCGTGGCACATGGGATCTTCCCAGGCCAGGGATTGAACTGGTGCCCCTTGCACTGCAAGGTGGTGTCCATACCCACTGGACCACCAGGGAAGCCTGGGTGGGGGTTTGATATTCTTAAGTGAACTTGTTTCTTTGACAGGATGCCCAGTCATTACATGGAGACATCCCCCAGAAGCAAAGAGAGATCACCCTAAAAGGTTTTAGAAATGGTGATTTTGGAGTTTTGGTTGCAATCAGTATTGCTGCATGTGGGTTGGACATCCCTGAGGTTGATCTGGTGGTTCAGAGTTCTCCACCAAAGGTAAGTGTTTCTACACTTAGGGTCCCCCGCCAATTTGCAGTAATCTCACTTTGGATAAACTTCGTTGGCTGATACTTCCACTCTGCAAAGCTACACTTAGGTTTTAATTCATTGTTTTTGGGGGGTGCTAAAACAAATTGAAAATTGTGTTGTTTCTTTTCAGATGATTAGTAATAGCTTTCTTTGGAGTGTTAGGTTGCCAAGGGTGATTTTAAACTGAACCTGTCATGAGCGCCTACCTCTCTCAGAACTGACAGTGTGGTGAGTGGCCAGAGGTTAGAAAGATAGTTTCTGGTTAGAGCATTGACCGGAAAGGTTGCATGGATGGAGGTAATGCAGTTTTGAACTGGACTTTGACAATGGTAAGGCTTAGATAGGGTGGTGGTTAGGGTAGATAAGCTTGAGAGCTAGAGAATAGAAAAGGGAGAAAGCCTGTAGTTAATAGCCTCTGTGGTTAAAACTGCTTGGGTTTGTGGATGGTGGAACTCCCCCAAAAAGGTACTTGATGCATAGTTTATATGCTGTGGACACTTTTATAAGTTAGTCTGAAGGAACTTGTTCCCATCACTTAAAGCATGAAGGCCCCATTACCCCGAAATTTGGCAAGTCCCATGGTATTAATATTCACAGTGGTAAAACAGTACATTATTGGGGAAGTCACCATTTCGTATACAGGAAGTCACAGAAGTGTGTCACGTGGACATTATTTAAGTAAGCCTGTATACCTCCACTGTTCAGTATGAGTACCATAACCACGTGGAGCTGCTCGGTACTTGAAATGGAGCTGGTCTGAATTGCCTTGTGTGTGCTGTAAGTATGAACAACACATTGGATTTTTAAAGATTTAAACTTTCCATTTTTATGCACAGTAGGTTTTAAAGACTTGTGGGAAAAGAATTATAATATCTCATTGATAACCTTGTTTTAAAGAGATAGCATACTGAAATGATACCATTTCATAACGGATATATTGGGTTAAATAAAATAACATTGAAATTGACTTTAACTTTCTAGTGTGATTAATAGAAATTTGACTATTAAGATTACATCTAGGTTTCTGTTGGACAGCACTGTTTAGGCAGTGCTTTTTTGCAGATTTACTCACAGCATAGGGACCACTTGTTCTGGAGGTTTCAACATTGTTTCATTTCTTTAAAGTGAAGGTAATCTCACTTTGGATAAACTTCGTTGGCTGATACTTCCACTCTGCAAAGCTACACTTAGGTTTTAATTCATTGTTTTTGGGGGGTGCTAAAACAAATTGAAAATTGTGTTGTTTCTTTTCAGATGATTAGTAATAGCTTTCTTTGGAGTGTTAGGTTGCCAAGGGTGATTTTAAACTGAACCTGTCATGAGCGCCTACCTCTCTCAGAACTGACAGTGTGGTGAGTGGCCAGAGGTTAGAAAGATAGTTTCTGGTTAGAGCATTGACCGGAAAGGTTGCATGGATGGAGGTAATGCAGTTTTGAACTGGACTTTGACAATGGTAAGGCTTAGATAGGGTGGTGGTTAGGGTAGATAAGCTTGAGAGCTAGAGAATAGAAAAGGGAGAAAGCCTGTAGTTAATAGCCTCTGTGGTTAAAACTGCTTGGGTTTGTGGATGGTGGAACTCCCCAAAGAGGTCCTTGATGCATAGTTTATATGCTGTGGACACTTTTATAAGTTAGTCTGAAGGAACTTGTTCCCATCACTTAAAGCATGAAGGCCCCATTACCCCGAAATTTGGCAAGTCCCATGGTATTAATATTCACAGTGGTAAAACAGTACATTATTGGGGAAGTCACCATTTCGTATACAGGAAGTCACAGAAGTGTGTCACGTGGACATTATTTAAGTAAGCCTGTATACCTCCACTGTTCAGTATGAGTACCATAACCACGTGGAGCTGCTCGGTACTTGAAATGGAGCTGGTCTGAATTGCCTTGTGTGTGCTGTAAGTATGAACAACACATTGGATTTTTAAAGATTTAAACTTTCCATTTTTATGCACAGTAGGTTTTAAAGACTTGTGGGAAAAGAATTATAATATCTCATTGATAACCTTGTTTTAAAGAGATAGCATACTGAAATGATACCATTTCATAACGGATATATTGGGTTAAATAAAATAACATTGAAATTGACTTTAACTTTCTAGTGTGATTAATAGAAATTTGACTATTAAGATTACATCTAGGTTTCTGTTGGACAGCACTGTTTAGGCAGTGCTTTTTTGCAGATTTACTCACAGCATAGGGACCACTTGTTCTGGAGGTTTCAACATTGTTTCATTTCTTTAAAGTGAAGTGCGTTTGCCTCCTCCATTACACCACTGGCTCTTCCTCCAGGTCTGTCATCATCACACTGACCTCTGAATAGGCTCTCCTGTCTGTCTGTATTGTTCCCTCTCACTGACTTGTTTACTTCTGCAGGACGTGGAGTCCTACATTCATCGTTCTGGGCGAACAGGAAGAGCTGGAAGGACTGGGGTCTGCATCTGCTTTTATCAGCACAAGGAAGAATACCAGTTAGCCCAAGTGGAGCAGAAAGCGGTAAACTCTTTTCTTAGCCTTCCTTCAACTAAAGTTGAGTTCCAGAGTCAATCTTTGTCTCTTTATTCAGTTTTTATTAACTTTGTTTTAAATGGCCATGACCGCCGGTGAATTGTTAGGTATGTATTCTATATATTGTCCTATGATTTAAAGCCTGTTTTGAATAACTTTGCATTTGAAAGCAGTGGTTTGTCTTCATATTTATAATGACAATGGGCCTTTTTTTTTTTTGACAAGGGGTCTTTTGTATTGAGATGTTTGAAAGGTGGTTGTCAGACAGTGATACACAGTGAACACAGCAGAAATATTTTAATGTGGGTTTAAGGTGTTACTTGAAGTTTGGAGGAATTGCCTGAAAACCAAAAAGTCTGTGTCAACAGATACACTTTTTTAATGGGAAAGAAGACACTTATTTTCCTTGTAGAAGAATTTTCCATCTCCTCTGGAAAGTGGAGCTTTAATCACCTTCATTTGATGATACTTAGTGACTTGCTTATTACAGTGACCAGAGTGGGTTGAGGGTGAGGAACCTCATCTGGCCAGGTGATTGTGATAAGCAAGTACCCTTGATATGATGTAATGAGATAGGCATTCACCTCTGGTCATCTTCCCGCAAGCCCATAGTCCCAGTTAATACCTGTGTGAAAAACTGATATTCTCAAGTTGAGGAACATTCTACAGTAAACTGACTTTAACTTTCTAGTGTGATTAATAGAAATTTGACTATTAAGATTACATCTAGGTTTCTGTTGGACAGCACTGTTTAGGCAGTGCTTTTTTGCAGATTTACTCACAGCATAGGGACCACTTGTTCTGGAGGTTTCAACATTGTTTCATTTCTTTAAAGTGAAGTGCGTTTGCCTCCTCCATTACACCACTGGCTCTTCCTCCAGGTCTGTCATCATCACACTGACCTCTGAATAGGCTCTCCTGTCTGTCTGTATTGTTCCCTCTCACTGACTTGTTTACTTCTGCAGGACGTGGAGTCCTACATTCATCGTTCTGGGTGAACAGGGAGAGCTGGAAGGACCAGGGTCTGCATCTGCTCTTATCAGCACAAGGAAGAATACCAGTTAGTCCAAGTGGAGCAGAAAGCGGTAAACTCTTTTCTTAGCCTTCCTTCAACTAAAGTTGAGTTCCAGAGTCAATCTTTGTCTCTTTATTCAGTTTTTATTAACTTTGTTTTAAATGGCCATGACCGCCGGTGAATTGTTAGGTATGTATTCTATATATTGTCCTATGATTTAAAGCCTGTTTTGAATAACTTTGCATTTGAAAGCAGTGGTTTGTCTTCATATTTATAATGACAATGGGCCTTTTTTTTTTTTGACAAGGGGTCTTTTGTATTGAGATGTTTGAAAGGTGGTTGTCAGACAGTGATACACAGTGAACACAGCAGAAATATTTTAATGTGGGTTTAAGGTGTTACTTGAAGTTTGGAGGAATTGCCTGAAAACCAAAAAGTCTGTGTCAACAGATACACTTTTTTAATGGGAAAGAAGACACTTATTTTCCTTGTAGAAGAATTTTCCATCTCCTCTGGAAAGTGGAGCTTTAATCACCTTCATTTGATGATACTTAGTGACTTGCTTATTACAGTGACCAGAGTGGGTTGAGGGTGAGGAACCTCATCTGGCCAGGTGATTGTGATAAGCAAGTACCCTTGATATGATGTAATGAGATAGGCATTCACCTCTGGTCATCTTCCCGCAAGCCCATAGCCCCAGTTAATACCTGTGTGAAAAACTGATATTCTCAAGTTGAGGAACATTCTACAGTAAACTGACTAGCAGACCTTAGAACTGTTAGGATCATGAAAAACAAGGAAAGACAATTTGCCGTCAGAGAAGACTAAGAAGACTAAATGTAATGTATCTTGGGTCGAATATCAACAGAAGAAAGGATATTAATACAAAAACTAGTGAAATTGGAATGAACCCTGGGGTTCAATTAATAGTAATGTAGAAGTGTTGGTTTCTTAGCTGTGACATGTACCAAAGTACTAGGTGCAGGTAGACAGGAGCTCTGTGCTATCTTTGCAACTTTTCTGTAAATCTAAAACCTTTCTAAGATAAAAGGTTTTTCTTTTGAATATGTAACAAATACATTTGGTAAATATTAAAAGATTAGGGGAGTACTAATCTCAGTGGAAACAATTGATGACCATGTTTTACTTTAATTTATGGTTCATTTCTTTCTAGGGAATTAAATTTAAGCGAATAGGTGTCCCTTCTGCAACAGAGATAATAAAAGCTTCTAGCAAAGATGCCATCAGGTATATTCTCTACCACTGCGATGATTTATGTTTGCTCTTTTTATTACATGTTTTTTGTGCATGTGGAATTCAGACTTTTAAAAATGTATTTTATTTAGTGTTTCAAAAAATTTATAACCTGCTTGTTAAAAAATAGACTGTGCTGAAGTAAAATTATTTACAATAAAAATCCTCCTTTCTGCACATCCCTACCCAGTCCTGTTCACCAGAGGAAACGATTGTTAATAGTTTGGTTTGTGTTTTGTGTTGGGCATTTTATTTTATTTTATTTTATTTTATTTTTTTTGGCCACTTCTACTGGTCTTTTCATTTATTTATTTTCATCCATTTTTGTTCTTTGGCCTGTGTGGGCCTCCCATTGCAGTGGCCTCTCTCACTGCAGAGCACCAGCTCTGGGCACATGCGCTCCAGAGCACTGGCTCAGTATTTGAGCACATTGGTTGATCCAGCTGTTCTGCAACACATGGGATCTTCCCAGGCCAGGGATCGAACCGGCGCCCCTTGCACTGCAAGATGGTGTCCTTACCCACTGGATCACCAGGGAGGCCCTGTGTTGGGCATTTTAAGTAATTATCTTATATATGGTGTAGGCAGAAGTTATGGAAAATACCTAGATGGTGAGGATTAGATTAACAGTATCATTGGAGGTGCTGCTATCATGAATGTAAGAAAATTCTTTATCGTGTGTAGTTGTCCTACAAATTGAAGAATACTTAGTTTTTTATTGAACTATAGTAAATTTATATTGTGTTAGTTTTAGACTCCTTATTTATCCCTTCTACCCCTCCACTCTTCTTCCTTTAGTAACTGTTCTCTACCTGTGATTCTATTTCCTTTATGTAGATAATTTCATCTGCATTATTTCATTTGCATTATTTTTTAGATTCCGCATATGAGTCATATCATATGGTATTTGTCTTTCTCTGATTTTATTTACTATGATAATCTTTAGGTCCATTCATGTTATTGGAAATGGCAGTACTTAATTCTTTTTTATAACTGAGTAATCTTCCATCACATATCCCCCCCACGCACCCCCCACTCCACCACACACCCACACCCACACACATCCACCTTCTTTATCCATTCAGGACATTTAGGATGCTTCCATATCTTAGCGATTGTGACTAGTGAAGTTTTTTCAAATTAGCATTCTCATCAGGAGTGCAATTGTAAGATCATATGGTAATTATATTTTTATTTTTCTGATGAGCCTCCATACTGTTTCCTACAGTGACTGCACCAATATACATTCTTTCTACATCCTCACCAACATTTTGTTATCTTTTTGATAACAATCATTCTGACAGCTGTGGGATCTCATTGTGGTTTTTACCTGCATTTCTTTTTTTTTTTTTTAATTTGCATTTCTCTGATGATTAGTGATGTTGAGCATTTCTTCATGTGCTGATGGGCTATGCATATGTCTTTGGAAAAGTGTTTGCACATTAGTTTAACCATTAGTTGTGTAGCATCCCTGGCTGTGCAGTGTATTCCTGAGGTTGAGTGGGGTTGGCATTTGAAAACCAAAAAGGTTCCATTTATTTTCTAAATGTTTCCAAGCGGTGAGCTCCATTCCCTGCTTAAGAACGAGAGTCTGAACAGCATTCTTACAGTGTTTTTCACAATTACTATTATAGATATGTGAGATACTTATTTAAAAAACAGAGTTCGTGATCAAAAGAAGTGCCGAATACTAGCATATTAGCAGCTCAGGAAAGTTTTGGAAATGAAAAGAATTGAACTCAGCATTTTTCATATTTATTATAGCTTGGCATGCTTTTTTTTTTTTCAATTTATGGTCTCTTTTATTTATTGATTTATTTCTTTTCATCCATCTTTGTTCTTTGGCCTGTGTGGGCCTCCCATTGCAGTGGCCTCTCTAGTTGCAGAGCAATGGCTCTGGGCACGTGTGCTGCAGCCGTTGGCTCATAATTGGACACACTGGTTCAGCCACTCCACAGCATGTGGGGTCTTCCCAGGCCAGGTATCACACTGGTGCCTCTTGCACTGCAAGATGGACTCTTTACCCACTGGATCACCAGGGAAGCCCTGCATGCTTTTTTTTTTATCCTGAAGACAGGGTTTCTTGTGATGCCAGTTAAGGAAATTTGGGGTGAGATGGCCAGAAAGGCGAAAAGCAACCAAGAAGGTAGTAGTACATTAAGGAAGGCCTCTAGAAGGGCAGCCCTGCCAAAAGAAGCTGCTTCATAGAACCTTGTGCCTCCTTGTCTTGGGTGATCTCGTTCAGCTTTGAGATGGAACATTTATTATCACCAAGATAATAGTCACTTCCTAACAGATGTATAGTCTCATAAAGGTCTGATTTAACTTGATTTGGATTTTTTCTTTTATTTCAGAATAAAAATAGCTGTGGTATTTTCTGCTTTTAAAAGTAACACATAATTATAGAACTTTTGACATTTATTAATACCATTTTTAATGGCAGTAGTCATTTCACTGTATCAGTTTCATGGTCTACTTAGCTAGTCTATATTGATGGACATTTTAAAATGATTTATACTTTCTATGATATTGTGATGAACTCAAATTTTAATACTTGTCTTGTTTTCTTAGGATATATGTTTTTTGGTTTGATGGTAAATTAGATACAATCAAAAGAGTGGATTTATTACTACAGAAATGATAGTTTTCTATAGTACATCAAAATGATTGTTAGCCATGTAAGATTTGGTTGGAAAAATTGATATATCATAAGATCATGTTGTCTTGAAAATGAAATTTGTCCACTTCTGTCCTTATTCTTAACATACTCTCAATCTAACCACAGGGTTTTGGACTCTGTGCCTCCCACTGTGATTGGTCACTTCAAGCAGTCAGCCGAGAAGCTGACTGAGGAGAAGGGAGCTGTGGAAGCCCTGGCGGCAGCCCTGGCCCACATTTCTGGTGCTACATCAGTAGACCAGTGCTCCTTGATTAACTCTGATGCGGTAGGAGTCCCTGTCCAGTTTCTGACTCTTTATAATTTGGATTATAAAGTGTTCACTGAAACTTTCCAGTTGTTTCAACTTTTGCATGAAGGGAAAGTAAATTCGTGGTTACAGTGTCTTACTGGAGGAGGGAAATGGCTAGTGAGCCCTGAAAGCAAATGTGGGTTTTGGTGGAGGAAGGGGATGCTGACGTGTTCTGGAATTTTAGATACTAGTGATGGTTGCAGATCTTGTGACAATGCTAAAACCCTCTGACTTGAACACTTTTAAATGACAGATTTTATGGTATATGCATCGTACATCAGTTTTTCTTGATCCTAAAAAAATCAGTCGATAAACACATGAGTACATATGATACATTTAGCCAACATGCCTAGAAACTTAAGAAGGTAATGCCTTTTTTAAGTTGAAATATTTGAGGTAATTGTAGGTTCGTGTGAATTTATAAGAGTTAATACAGAGAGATTCCTAGTACACTTTGCCAGTTTCCCACAGTGATTTTACAGAAGTGTAACATCAGTCTGGATGCCAACACTGGCACAGTTCAGCTGTCTTATTCAGAGTTCCTCTGTTTTACTTGTACTAAAATTGTGGGTTGGGAGGGGTATGCTTTTAGAAAGAAATTTGCCATGAATATTTTAGAAACTTGAGAACAAGTGTTTATCACTTACGTTTGTTTTGTTAGGATATATGTTTTTTGGTTTGATGGTAAATTAGATACAATCAAAAGAGTGGATTTATTACTACAGAAATGATAGTTTTCTATAGTACATCAAAATGATTGTTAGCCATGTAAGATTTGGTTGGAAAAATTGATATATCATAAGATCATGTTGTCTTGAAAATGAAATTTGTCCACTTCTGTCCTTATTCTTAACATACTCTCAATCTAACCACAGGGTTTTGGACTCTGTGCCTCCCACTGCGATTGGTCACTTCAAGCAGTCAGCCGAGAAGCTGATTGAGGAGAAAGGAGCTGTGGAAGCCCTGGCGGCAGCCCTGGCCCACATTTCTGGTGCTACATCGGTAGACCAGCGCTCCTTGATCAACTCCGATGCGGTAGGAGTCCCTGTCCAGTTTCTGACTCTTTATAATTTGGATTATAAAGTGTTCACTGAAACTTTCCAGTTGTTTCAACTTTTGCATGAAGGGAAAGTAAATTCGTGGTTACAGTGTCTTACTGGAGGAGGGAAATGGCTAGTGAGCCCTGAAAGCAAATGTGGGTTTTGGTGGAGGAAGGGGATGCTGACGTGTTCTGGAATTTTAGATACTAGTGATGGTTGCAGATCTTGTGACAATGCTAAAACCCTCTGACTTGAACACTTTTAAATGACAGATTTTATGGTATATGCATCGTACATCAGTTTTTCTTGATCCTAAAAAAATCAGTCGTATAAACACATGAGTACATATGATACATTTAGCCAACATGCCTAGAAACTTAAGAAGGTAATGCCTTTTTTAAGTTGAAATATTTGAGGTAATTGTAGGTTCGTGTGAATTTATAAGAGTTAATACAGAGAGATTCCTAGTACACTTTGCCAGTTTCCCACAGTGATTTTACAGAAGTGTAACATCAGTCTGGATGCCAACACTGGCACAGTTCAGCTGTCTTATTCAGAGTTCCTCTGTTTTACTTGTACTAAAATTGTGGGTTGGGAGGGGTATGCTTTTAGAAAGAAATTTGCCATGAATATTTTAGAAACTTGAGAACAAGTGTTTATCACTTACGTTTGTTTTGAGACTTTAATTTTGTTCCCCTTTCTTCCATAGGGCTTTGTGACTATGATCTTACGGTGCTCAATTGAAATGCCAAACATTAGTTATGCTTGGAAAGAACTTAAAGAACAACTGGGTGAGGGTATTGATTCCAAAGTGAAGGGAATGGTCTTTCTCAAAGGAAAGCAGGTAAGTCTGGCAGCCTCTATTGTGACTTCACCTCGATTCACTAGCTTCATGCAGGCAGTCAGACACCTTATGGTAGCTTCTACCTGTTCTACGAGTATGCTGCACAGTTTCATTCTGTAGATGGTCTTCTCTAGGCAGTGTCTTCATGATCCTCAGTTGCCACTTAGTCATCAACAACTACCCCATGTGTATATAACCTGAGCCATCTGCATGAAGTGTTGGACTTAAGATCCACATACTTCCCTGATATCCCCACAATGATGGGGCTCACTAAGTAACTTAGTGCAAATATATTCAAAATGGAATTCAAATTTTAATGTCTTGACTTTTGATCTTGGTGTTCATCTCATTTAGTGGACTAGACTAGCACAGCAGTTCACAAGCATTTTGCTCTAATGGCCTTTTTACTTTTTTGTTTTTGTGGCTATTCTGGGTCTTCACTGCTACTGCAAGCTCTTCTCTAGTTGCAGGGAGTGAGGCTACTCTCTAGTTGAGGTGAGCAGGCTTCTTGTTGTGGTGACTTTTTTTGATTGTGGAACAGGCTCTCGGGCTCATGGGCTTCAATAGTTGTGGCTCTGAGGCGCTAGGGCACCAGCTTAATAGTTGTAGCTCACGGGTTAGTTCCTCTGCAGCATGTGGGATTTTGTTGCGGTGACTTTTCTTATGGAACTCATGGTCTAGGGCACATGGGCTTCAGTAGTTGTGGCATATGGGCTTTAATAGTTGTGACTCTGAGGCTCTAGAGCACAGGCTCAATAGTTGTGGCTCACAAGCCCATTTACTCCGCAGCATGTGGGATCCTCTCAGATCATGGACTGAACCTGCATCTGCTGCATTGGCAGGTGAACTTTCCACCACTGAGCCACCAGGGAAGGCCTGCATTTTTAATAAATTGTTGGGGACACCAAAATATTTTTGTTTATATAGGTTATATCTATTGATATTTACTGTGTTAGAAATTGAGACTGAAATTCTAATAAAGCACAAAAATGTCGTATTCTATTAGTCATCAGAGCAATGGTATCACATATAGTGTCTGGAAAACTCTCTACCCTTAAGAGAATGAAAAGGACAGAACATTTTAGTAGTATAAAAGCATTGTTGACTTTGTGGATCCCCCCCTCCCAAAGATCTGAGGGTTCCAGTAATACACGCACTGTACTTAGAGAACTACTGACCATTGTAAACCAAATCAGGTTTATCTTCAACTCTGACCATGCATACCTGACCATGTTGTTTACCTCCTTAAGCAACTCCGCATAATCTATTGGATAGAGTCCCAACTTTTGACTCTTTTTTTTTTTTTTAAGATTTATTTATTTATTTATTTTGGGCGGGGGTCGGGTTGGGGAGGGAGGGGAGCGGGCGGGCCAACTCCATTGGTCTTCCATTTCTCCGTTTTCATCCGTCTTTGTTCTTTGGCTCCTGCGGGCCTCCCATTGCGGTGGCGTCTGTCGTCACAGAGCGCCAGCTCTGTGCGCATGCGCTCCAGAGCTCCGGCTCGGTGATTGGACACATTAGTCCAGCCGCTCTGCGGCACGTGGGATCTTCCCAGGCCAGGAATGGAACCGACGCCCCTTGCACTGCAAGGCGGTGTCCTTATCCACTGGACCACCAGGGGAAGCCCCCAACTTTTGACTCTTCATAAGCTGGCTCCTGTCCTTCTTAGCAACTTACTTTCTGTCTCCTCACCACCAGTACCTTCTACTCCAACAATGCCAAGTACATCTTGCTTTCTTTCATCCTAAGTGTGTGTTCAGTCCACTGTTTACATTGTATTTCTTATCTCTGTAGTATCTTTTATGACTTGGCTTAGTCTTAAGTCTTTTGGAAGCATCTCCTGGCCATATGGCTGAGTTGGAGGTACCTCTGTGTATGCTTCAGCACTATTAGGGTGTAGCTTTATTCATGTAAATTTTGCCTTGCTGTGCTTGCTTACTGACTGAAAGCCTGAGGAACAATGTGGCCGACTCAAGACCAAAACTGTTTCCTAGATGTCTCCATGTCACAATGAGTGTCTGGTATTGAGTGCTTAGTTAATACGTGAATGAAGATTCCCACAAATGGCAAAGTCTTCAGTACCTTTCTGTGGTTATAATTGAGTAAATTGTTGTGTGGAAGGGATGGTCTTCAAAATGTTGCAGTTAAAGACAGCCAGGGAAGAGTGGTACCTGTGTCATTTGCAAGGGGAATTTGATCATTTTGTGGACACTGAGAAACAGGAGGACTTTTTACTTCCTTTTTTTTATGTCTGTACTCCATGGCTGATGGGATTTTAGTTCTTGGACTAAGGATTGAGAACTTCTTAATTGGAACTGATGGCGTAGCTTGTTATTGAAGATAGTGATCCTGTAAAGTATTTACTTTTCATTGGAGCTTGAAATTATAGAAACTAGAAAATTAGCAGTATAACATAACTTACTTTTCTGCTTTTAGTTAGGTCATCTTGACTAAAAGAAGGCCATGTTTTTTTAATGATTTTAGACTAAGTTTTATTTTAGAGCCATGCTTACCACATTTTTAAAACTGCTCTTACTAGTGGGACCTTAGACAAGTAAGTCTTAACCAAGCATTTGTTTTCTCAGCTCTAAAATGTAGCTGTTTGCTCTGTGAGTTAGCACAGTGTGATAGGCAAGGATCTCTAGTTAATTCTAGGTAGCTCTGGGCTTCTTTTATAAACATCTCTGACTTCTTGCTCTTGTGCTTTGGGGATGCATTACTTTGTTTGACTTGGTCTAAAGTTGATCTAAAATGGGCTTTTTTTTAGTAAACCTGATCCACTGGACCACCAGGGAAGCCCCCAACTTTGACTCTTCATAAGCTTTTTAGTTTTTTTAAGTCTTTCCAACAATGCCAAGTACATCTTGCTTTCTTTCATCCTAAGTGTGTTCAGTCCACTGTTTACATTGTATTTCTTATCTCTGTAGTATCTTTTATGACTTGGCTTAGTCTTAAGTCTTTTGGAAGCATCTCCTGGCCATATGGCTGAGTTGGAGGTACCTCTGTGTATGCTTCAGCACTATTAGGGTGTAGCTTTATTCATGTAAATTTTGCCTTGCTGTGCTTGCTTACTGACTGAAAGCCTGAGGAACAATGTGGCCGACTCAAGACCAAAACTGTTTCCTAGATGTCTCCATGTCACAATGAGTGTCTGGTATTGAGTGCTTAGTTAATACGTGAATGAAGATTCCCACAAATGGCAAAGTCTTCAGTACCTTTCTGTGGTTATAATTGAGTAAATTGTTGTGTGGAAGGGATGGTCTTCAAAATGTTGCAGTTAAAGACAGCCAGGGAAGAGTGGTACCTGTGTCATTTGCAAGGGGAATTTGATCATTTTGTGGACACTGAGAAACAGGAGGAGTGTTTACTTCCTTTTTTTTATGTCTGTACTCCATGGCTGATGGGATTTTAGTTCTTGGACTAAGGATTGAGAACTTCTTAATTGGAACTGATGGCGTAGCTTGTTATTGAAGATAGTGATCCTGTAAAGTATTTACTTTTCATTGGAGCTTGAAATTATAGAAACTAGAAAATTAGCAGTATAACATAACTTACTTTTCTGCTTTTAGTTAGGTCATCTTGACTAAAAGAAGGCCATGTTTTTTTAATGATTTTAGACTAAGTTTTATTTTAGAGCCATGCTTACCACATTTTTAAAACTGCTCTTACTAGTGGGACCTTAGACAAGTAAGTCTTAACCAAGCATTTGTTTTCTCAGCTCTAAAATGTAGCTGTTTGCTCTGTGAGTTAGCACAGTGTGATAGGCAAGGATCTCTAGTTAATTCTAGGTAGCTCTGGGCTTCTTTTATAAACATCTCTGACTTCTTGCTCTTGTGCTTTGGGGATGCATTACTTTGTTTGACTTGGTCTAAAGTTGATCTAAAATGGGCTTTTTGTTTGTTTGTTTACGTAAGACCTGGTCTTTTGGAGTATCAATTAATGTGTACTTTATAATTCTTGTCGAAGTCTCTCTTAACTTGAATTTGTTTTGATTTCTAGGGTGTTTGCTTTGATATCCCTACTGCATCAGTGACAGATGTACAGGTATTCTTTTCTCTTAGATATAGTCAACATGTATCTAAACTGTAACATGTTTGTTACTTAAAGCACAGAATAACAGGGAAACAGTAGCTCTAGTCTCTTCACTAAAGACAATTTAGAATTACATTTTGGTATTTTTTCTGTACTTTTTATACTAATATTTTTCTTTATTCAGCCTGCCTGTTTTCCTGTTCTGTTTACAACATTGTGAACAATATTCAGCTTTTCTCCCCATGGATTTTACAGGGAGTTTATACAGACATTATAAATTGCTGTGTCTTTATTCAGTGCTGCTGTCAGAAATGTGTTTGCACATGGTATATTTATGTGTTTCACTACCTGACAGCTGTAGAGGCCCTGTAGTAATTAAATTACTATGAGACCCTGTAGTAATTAAATTGGATAAACAATGAGGGTACATCTCGTAGTGAAACTTTATTTTTTACCAGTGACCTGTTAAGCATTCAGATTATCAGTCTGGGTTTTCTTTAGAAAAACAAAAATGTGGTCTTTCTCATGCTATTTTAAACCAAATTCAATAGAAAACACAGCAGGTAAAACCAGTTTCCATCTCTCAACAGGAAAAGTGGCACGATTCACGGCGCTGGCAGCTTTCTGTGGCTACTGAGCAACCAGAGCTAGAAGGACCACGGGAAGGATACCGCAACTTCCGGGGACAGAGGGAAGGCAATCGAGGCTACAGGGGACAGCGCGAGGGCAGCCGAGGTGCTAGGGGACAGCGGGACAGAAGTAGAAGCTTCCGAGGACAGCGATCAGGAAGTGGCAACAAAAGTAACAAATCCCAAAACAAAGGCCAGAAGCGAAGTTTTAATAAAGCATTTGGACAGTAATCTGAAGTAGAGGATTTATGTGACAAAAACTATGTTCAGCAACATGGAACTGAACATTATTCTTTATACAAAGTTAAAAAGCGGTTCTAGTTAATCTACTGCATCAGTTTGGGGATGCATTACTTTGTTTGACTTGGTCTAAAGTTGATCTAAAATGGGCTTTTTGTTTGTTTGTTTACGTAAGACCTGGTCTTTTGGAGTATCAATTAATGTGTACTTTATAATTCTTGTCGAAGTCTCTCTTAACTTGAATTTGTTTTGATTTCTAGGGTGTTTGCTTTGATATCCCTACTGCATCAGTGACAGATGTACAGGTATTCTTTTCTCTTAGATATAGTCAACATGTATCTAAACTGTAACATGTTTGTTACTTAAAGCACAGAATAACAGGGAAACAGTAGCTCTAGTCTCTTCACTAAAGACAATTTAGAATTACATTTTGGTTTTTTTTCTGTACTTTTTATACTAATATTTTTCTTTATTCAGCCTGCCTGTTTTCCTGTTCTGTTTACAACATTGTGAACAATATTCAGCTTTTCTCCCCATGGATTTTACAGGGAGTTTATACAGACATTATAAATTGCTGTGTCTTTATTCAGTGCTGCTGTCAGAAATGTGTTTGCACATGGTATATTTATGTGTTTCACTACCTGACAGCTGTAGAGGCCCTGTAGTAATTAAATTACTATGAGACCCTGTAGTAATTAAATTGGATAAACAATGAGGGTACATCTCGTAGTGAAACTTTATTTTTTACCAGTGACCTGTTAAGCATTCAGATTATCAGTCTGGGTTTTCTTTAGAAAAACAAAAATGTGGTCTTTCTCATGCTATTTTAAACCAAATTCAATAGAAAACACAGCAGGTAAAACCAGTTTCCATCTCTCAACAGGAAAAGTGGCACGATTCACGGCGCTGGCAGCTTTCTGTGGCTACTGAGCAACCAGAGCTAGAAGGACCACGGGAAGGATACCGCAACTTCCGGGGACAGAGGGAAGGCAATCAAAGCTACAGGGGACAGCACGAGGGCAGTCGAGGTGTTAGGGGACAGCGGGACAGAAGTAGAAGCTTCAGAGGACAGCAATCAGGAGGTGGCAAGAAAAGTAACAGATCCCAAAACAAAGGCCAGAAGTGAAGTTTTAATAAACCATTTGGACAGTCATCTGAAATAGAGGATTTACGTGGCAAAAACTATGTTTAGCAACATGGAACTGAACATTATTTTTTATACAAAGTTAAAAGCACATTGTATTTCCTTCCTGACCACTTACTCAGTCCTCATCTCTTCCAGAGAGACAAGCTTCATATAAATTTATTTCATCGGATTGATGATTGTCATTTATAACTTTATTATTTCTTCTGTCTCAGTTATTCCTTTGGAAAAGGTATATAGATTCATTACATATTCTAATGTATTATATATAGATTATAAGGTAAAGTCAAGCATGTATCTGCTGATACTTTTTAAGTTGACCTGTGGTAATACTCAGAAGTGTCTCTTCAAGTAGTGTTCCCTGGTGATTCAGATAGTAAAAAAAATCTGCCTGCACTGAAGGAGACCTGTGTTTGATCCCTGGGTCGAAACCCTGGAGAAGGAAGTGGGAACCCACTCCAGTATCTTCCCTGGAGAATTCCATGGACAGAGGAACCTGGCAGGCTCTAGTCCACAGTGTCACAAAAAGTTGGACAGGACCAAGTGACTCTTAAACTCACCCTTCCTAAATACCGTGGGGAATGCAACAGTTTCTAGAGAAGCACTCTTGAGTACTCAGAGCTTTGTTTTGTTATTTGGTATTCCTCAGCCACTTGCCTACCAATTAACTCCTGTGGGCCTATGATGTGTCTTCTGAGAATGAAGAGTGAGCAGTGTTTTGGAGTAAGGTTTCCCCACTTAACTGTGATGTAACACAGTTTATGCCAGCATATGCTCTTACATTTGATAGGAGATAGTATTTAGATTAGCTCTTGTTATGTGCATTTTGATACATTTTTAGCTTCTCAATATAAGGTGATTCATGCTTCAGTGAATTCTTTATACATTTTTAAATATATGTATATGTCAACAGGAAAAGTGGCACGATTCATGGCGCTGGCAGCTTTCTGTGGCTACAGAGCAACCAGAGCTAGAAGAACCATGGGAAGGATACCGTAACTTCTGGGGGCAGAGGGAAGGCAATCAAAGCTACAGGGGACAGCACGAGGGCAGTCGAGGTGTTAGGGGACAGCGGGACAGAAGTAGAAGCTTCAGAGGACAGCAATCAGGAGGTGGCAAGAAAAGTAACAGATCCCAAAACAAAGGCCAGAAGTGAAGTTTTAATAAACCATTTGGACAGTCATCTGAAATAGAGGATTTACGTGGCAAAAACTATGTTTAGCAACATGGAACTGAACATTATTTTTTATACAAAGTTAAAAGCACATTGTATTTCCTTCCTGACCACTTACTCAGTCCTCATCTCTTCCAGAGAGACAAGCTTCATATAAATTTATTTCATCGGATTGATGATTGTCATTTATAACTTTATTATTTCTTCTGTCTCAGTTATTCCTTTGGAAAAGGTATATAGATTCATTACATATTCTAATGTATTATATATAGATTATAAGGTAAAGTCAAGCATGTATCTGCTGATACTTTTTAAGTTGACCTGTGGTAATACTCAAACGTGTCTCTTAATAGTAGTGTTCCCTGGTGGTTCAGATAGTAAAAAATCTGCCTGCAATGCAGGAGACCCATGTTTGATCCCTGGGTTGAAACTCTGGAGAAGGAAGTGGGAACCCACTCCAGTTATCTTGCCTGCAGAATTCCATGGACAGAGGAACCTGGCAGGCTCTAGTCCACAGTGTCACAAAAAGTTGGACAGGACTGAGTGACTCTTAAACTCATCCTTAATAATGTCCTTCCTAAATACAGTGGGGAATGCAGCAGTTTCTAGAGTAGCACTCTTGAGTACTCAGAGCTTTGTTCTGTAATTGGTATTCCTCAGCCACTTGCCTATCAATTACTCCTGTGGGCCAATGATGTGTCTTCTGAAAATGAAGAGTGAGCAATGTTTTGGAGCAAGGTTTCCCACTTAACTGTGATGTAACACAGTTTATGCCAGCATATGCTCTAGATTTGGAGGACGGTGATATATTTGATAGGAGATAGTATTTAGATTAGCTCTTGTTATGTGCATTTTGATACATTTTTAGCTTCTCAATATAAGGTGATTCATGCTTCAGTGAATTCTTTATACATTTTAAAATATATGTATATGTAAGTGTAAATATAAGTATTTTACTAGAAAGCAAGTATCTTTAAGGAATTCCAACTGTGTAACACATCCCCAAAACTTTCGTCATAAATCAGGAGGCTGGATCAATGGTGCTTGATGATAATGTACGCCACTTCCTATTGGAAGATTAACATTATTTATCAAGAATGAACTAAGGGGAGTTGCATTACTAAAGAGTGGAAAAAACACTGAAAATATTTTCTACATGCAAGAAGGAAACGTATGTGTTGAGATCAAAGAGAAGAGCAAGTGAAGATGCATGATAAAGCTTTTTTTTGACAGTGAAAACTTAGTGGTTCATTAGTGTTTCTAGAGTTTAACTTCTAATGGGCAAGCTGGGGATTTTAGGTCAGTGATCTAGTTTAGTTTCTGAAAGCCTAGTTCCTATAGCTACGGTATAGGATCTCTTTCTAGTAGACTGCTACTTCCCTGAAAGGTTGCAGCTACATAGAGGGTTCTTTTTAAGACAAACTATGTGGTTGCTTTTAAGTTGTTGCTTTGAGGGAGCTGAAGAACCTAATATAGGCCCTGGCTGGGTATTTCTCTGAGGTCTCAACTGTTAACTTCTCTGGGAAACTTTGCACATGGTCAGGAGCTTAAGAGTAGAATTGTCTTCTTGCCTTAATTCCTAGAAATTCTATACTGAAATCTCAGGAAATAAACTATGATGGGGGATTTAAAACACGTGCCCTGTCTTAATTTCATTTAATTATTTTGAGCAACAGAAATCTTTCTAGACACTGGTTTCTGTGACTGGATGTTTATAGCTGACTGCTTCTCACTCAGCCAACTTTACAGTAAGGGGCTCAGATAACCAACTCAGCTCCTCGATTTTTGAGGCAGAATTCTTCTATTTAGACTTCAGTTCTGTCCTTGAATCCTTACTGGATGTTTTTGTTCTCACATTCTCTTGGCTTTTTATTCTTTGATCCACTTGTCAATTCTATTGCTTGACCTCCTCAGGGTCTCCCCATCAAACCAGAGGGAGTAGGTAGTTGACCAATGACTGTTGTCTTGTGCATTACGTTTTATTAAGCTCCGATTTTGCTGAGATACTGAGCATACTTACATAACAACCAAAACATTTAAGTTCAGATAGGAATGGGCTGGTTTATCAAGTAGATTAAAAGGGCAATGTACTTGTCCTTTAGGAGGAAATAATCAGAGAGTAAGGAAGAAGGCTAATGGGAATTTCACTTTACATGGCCTAGGACAACATGACTGTCTCAATAAATGAAGCTAAAGTTTCTCCCAGAATTCAAACCATATTTATAAATGTCTTAATTCAACTCCTATATGTTTTAAATGGGCCTGGGCTAGCCTGGGAAATATCATTTTTACTATTTTCTACAGAGGAAGTATTTTCCAGTTTATGTATCAGACAACTCAATGTGAACTTTTAAAACACAACCAATGTTTATGTTGAAACTATCTGTGCAGCAGTTTCTTTACAGTTGTACATAATATGTTTTTACTGTAAGATTGAGTTAATGTATAAAAATGCAGCTTTATGCCATAATAAAGTTACTACTACTTACTATTTATGTTTTTGGTGACTTTTTCTTCAAATTAAAGCTTGGGATTTTTATTTTAAAAATAATAACTGGTAGGTATAAATATCCAAATATAATAAAAACGAGTAAGTACTGATTATCCAACATATTTGTGAACATCTATTCAAGGAATTCATTACGAAACTGGAATCATTCCTTCAATTTTGTGAACTGCTTTTCCCTCTACAACATGTACATCCTTTACTGTGCTTTTTTTTGTTGTTCCAGTTCCCCAACCAGGGATCAAACTGCCTGCAGTGGAAGCATGAAGTGGTAAACCACTGGACTATCAGGGAAGTCCCTGGGCTGCTTTCCCTGACTGCCATCTCAGTATGGACATGCAACTATAAGAGGCCCATGTTGTTTGTTACTTTATAAACAACTCATGAATGAATATCCTTGTTTAAATCTTTGCATGCTTGTCTGATTGTCACTGTAGGATGAATTTTCTAAAAGAACTGCAGGGTCCAAGTGAATGTATTTTAAATTTTGGTACAAATGTCTTTCCAAAGCAGTTCCAGTGTATGTTCCTACCCTCGACCCTAGGAGAGAGCCTGTTTCCCAACAGCAGTAACACTGAGTGTTGGCTTTGCTAGGTGCATTACATCCATTTATTTGCATATTTTAATTGAACTAGAATTAACATCTTATGTTTATTGGTCACTTGCATTTCTTGAAAAGACTGTATTTTGAACTAATTTTATACTTACATAAATGTTGCAAAAATAGAAAGTTTGTGTATACTTTCCATTTAGTTTCAGTTGGTGTTAATGTTTTCCATAATCAGTGCAGTGAATGAAACCAGCTTACTTATTTTTAATTTATATATTTGGCTGCACTGGGTCTTAGTTGAAGCATGCAGGATTTTCAGTCTTCAGTTGTGGCAGTTGACCTCTTTAATTGACGCATGTGGAATCTAGTTCCCTGATCAGGGATCGAATCTAGGCCCCCTGCATTAGGAGCACAGAGTCTTAGCCACTAGACCACTAGGGAACTCCCTCTTACTTCTTACTTGTGGGCACATACATAAGGTTATTTCCAGTATTTTTCAATTGCAAGCAGTGCTGCAGTGAAGAATCTTGTTATATCCATACTTACGTACTTTCGGAGGGGTATCTTCAGAGTAGATTCCTAGGAGTAGGATAGAGGAGTCAAAAGGTAAGTGTGTATGTAGTTTTTGTTGTTTATTATTATGTAGTGGCTAAGAGAATTGTAGGACAATTCTTTCCTTGGAATTTAGTTTTTGAAGAAGCCAGGCCATTTGTTGTGAGATTCTGCCAAATTATGAATTCCACTGAGGCATCTCCCATCTGTCACTGAAGCACCTTTTCCTTCGCATCTAATGTACACTGATAATGTCCCTATTTTGACAGAGCAGAAGTGGTACCTATATCTCAGGTCAGCGTTCTGGTGATCAGTACTCTATGCCACTTTGGACAGCTTCCACAGAGGTTGCTTCTTACGTGGCAGCCAGAACTCTTCCATTTCTAGTTCCCTCATTCCATGTCTTTGTGTTTCTCCAGTGTGTCTGTCTAAGGATTTATCAAAAACCTCTACAGTTTTCATCTGCACATGCTTCTTGCTGGATCTTGTCGTGGTGGTGCAAAGCATAAAAGTGTTCTAAGATGAAAAGTGCGCTCTGGAGCAAAACTGCCTCATCGAATGTGACCTTTGGTGAATTGGTGCTCTCTCTAGATGTCAATTCCCTGCAGAATGGGAATAATAACAGTATCTCACAGAGTTGTTATGAGGATTAGGTGATTTTAATATAGAGAGAATATTATCTGGCTCACAGAAATGAGATACTAAATTAACCATGTGTTGGTCACTTTCCTGGTCCCAAACAGGTATATGCTGAGTACCTACTATGGTGATTACAGTAAGTTACCTTACCAGTCTTCCCACTTTTCCCCTTAAGTTTGTTTTCTAAATAATCCTATTAAGTCAGATCTTGTTACTATTTCAAAATCAGCCCATCTCACAGATGACCCAAAGTCACCATAGTGGCCTTATAAACCCTGCATAATTAGGTCCACACATTTTCTGACTTCTACACCTCTCTCCATTCTCTGCTCCCACCAAGAAGTCTCCTTGTTCCTTGAACACACCAGGCGCTCTCCTGTTTTCTGTGCATTTGCTGTTCATCGTCTGGGATATACTTCTCCTAATGTCTTCATGGCTTAGTTCCTTACTTTCAGATCTTTACTCAAACTGTGACTTCTCAGGAAGGTCTTTCCTGACCACTGTGTTTAAAAGGAGTAGGATAGAGGAGTCAAAAGGTAAGTGTGTATGTAGTTTTTGTTGTTTATTATTATGTAGTGGCTAAGAGAATTGTAGGACAATTCTTTCCTTGGAATTTAGTTTTTGAAGAAGCCAGGCCATTTGTTGTGAGATTCTGCCAAATTATGAATTCCACTGAGGCATCTCCCATCTGTCACTGAAGCACCTTTTCCTTCGCATCTAATGTACACTGATAATGTCCCTATTTTGACAGAGCAGAAGTGGTACCTATATCTCAGGTCAGCGTTCTGGTGATCAGTACTCTATGCCACTTTGGACAGCTTCCACAGAGGTTGCTTCTTACGTGGCAGCCAGAACTCTTCCATTTCTAGTTCCCTCATTCCATGTCTTTGTGTTTCTCCAGTGTGTCTGTCTAAGGATTTATCAAAAACCTCTACAGTTTTCATCTGCACATGCTTCTTGCTGGATCTTGTCGTGGTGGTGCAAAGCATAAAAGTGTTCTAAGATGAAAAGTGCGCTCTGGAGCAAAACTGCCTCATCGAATGTGACCTTTGGTGAATTGGTGCTCTTTTAGATGTCAATTCCTTGCAGAATGGGAATAATAACAGTATCTCACAGAGTTGTTATGAGGATTAGGTGATTTTAATATAGAGAGAATATTATCTGGCTCACAGAAATGAGATACTAAATTAACCATGTGTTGGTCACTTTCCTGGTCCCAAACAGGTATATGCTGAGTACCTACTATGGTGATTACAGTAAGTTACCTTACCAGTCTTCCCACTTTTCCCCTTAAGTTTGTTTTCTAAATAATCCTATTAAGTCAGATCTTGTTACTATTTCAAAATCAGCCCATCTCACAGATGACCCAAAGTCACCATAGTGGCCTTATAAACCCTGCATAATTAGGTCCACACATTTTCTGACTTCTACACCTCTCTCCATTCTCTGCTCCCACCAAGAAGTCTCCTTGTTCCTTGAACACACCAGGCGCTCTCCTGTTTTCTGTGCATTTGCTGTTCATCGTCTGGGATATACTTCTCCTAATGTCTTCATGGCTTAGTTCCTTACTTTCAGATCTTTACTCAAACTGTGACTTCTCAGGAAGGTCTTTCCTGACCACTGTGTTTAAAAATAGCAACCTTGTCTGATTGGATCCTAGCCCTTATCTCCTCTGTTTCCATAACGCTTATCATCTGATACTACTTTGTGTATGTGTGCTCAGTCATGTCTGACTCTTCACAGCCCTATAGACTGTAGCCCACCAGGTTCCTCTGTCCATGGAATTTTCCAGCCAAGAATACTGGAGTGGGTTGCCATTTTCTACTCCAGGGGATCTTCCCAACCCAGGGATTGAATTGCACCTCTTGAGTCTCCTGTGTTGGCAAGCGGATTCTTTACCATTACACCATATTTATCAAATGAATGAATGAGTCATTTGAAGTGTTGTGGAAAATGCACTGGGTAGGAAGTCAGACTGGCAGCAAGAGTACCTGTTAAAGTAATTCAAAAGATGACGGTCTGAACTACTGGGAATGAAAAGTAGACCAATGTAAGAGCTTGTTCAAAGGGGGACTGGAGGTGGCTAGAACTTGAGAGGAAGAGAGTGAGTGCAGGAAATCATCAGCTTGGTGTATAGTGTCACTAAGATTCAGAACACAAGGACATTTTGATGTGGGCAGGAAGGGGCATGTGAAGAGAAAGCTTGAGTTCCAGCTTGAACATACAGATATACAGGAGTCAGTGGAACATCCAGGATTGTTCCAGTTGGGAGATCAATATTACAGTCTGAAGCTCTAGAGAGCCATCTGGCCTGGACACCAAGTTTGGGAAGTGAACCCACACAACGGAAGCCTTGGAAGTTTGTAAGATCTTCCCAGGACAGAGTTGAGGAAAGAATCCTGAGGACCACTAGCATTTATAAAGGATAGAATTATTCTGTAGAGATGAGTAATATCACTTTATGTTTTACTTGAGAAAAGACAAAGCTTAAAAAATTAGAAGTTAAATCTATTTGAAACATATCTGAGATTCAAGTTTCATGTCTATGAGCTTCCAAAATCAGTGCTCCTTTGTATATTTCAAAGTGCTTTATATACCCAGCTCTTAGAAAACTTTCTCGGACCAGGCGCCCGCCTCTCATATTTAACTTAAGTTTGGGAGATCAAGTAATGGGAAAGCCTTGCTTGAGGTCAAAGCTCCGGGACTTAACTCTGTATTACTTTGAGCAGTTGTACATAGCCCTGTATTTCAGGGTTGAAGTGAGAATATTTGTTGGTCACTCAGTGCTTTTTATATTCAGAGGTTATATTTTAATAACAATACACAGATCCTTGCTACATCTTTATCCAGGCTAGGTTATATATTAATGTCAAAACATTTCTGCCTTTCAGCTTATATCAGTTAACGAGAGTAGTTAGGTAGCTGGCTGTAAACATTTCTTTGTGCGCTGCTGAAGTCAACTGATAGCACCGGGTAAAGCAAGAGAGAGAGATATAATTGATTTCACCGGGTAAAGCAAAGGGCGGGCGGGGCTGGAGGTGAGACTACCGGCAGGACAGCTTCTTTTCCATGACAACGGTTGCTATGGTGACTTCTACCCCTTCCCATTGGTCACTGCCGCATACTGCGGTTTCCCCGGGGCGTACGTCGATGGCTAGCGTTCTGCAGTGCGCAGGTGCAAGGCTGTTGAGGCCGTATGTGAAGCGTCGCAAAACAGAAGGAACGCGGGAGTCCCAACTGAAACCTAGGCCGTTCAGGCCGCTATGGCGGGTGTTCCGTGGGCTGAAGTTCATGAGAAATTCCAGACTGCGCTGGCCTTGTCACGGATAGAACTGCATAAAAACCCGGAGAAGGAGCCGTACAAGTCCAAATACCTCGCCCGGGCGCTGCTGGAAGAGGTCAAGGCGCTGTTGGGCCCCGCTCCTGAGGACGAGGATGAGCGACCGCAGGCCGATGATAGCTCGGGCGCCGGGGTACACGCCTTGGGGCTGCCGGCTGAATTGGTGGAGGCCGAGGGACCCGTCGCTCAGGGGGCAGTGAGGCGAGCGGTTATTGAGTTCTATCTCGGGGTGAACCACATCGACACGGAGGAGCTGTCGGCGGGGGAGGAGCATCTGGTTAAATGCCTGCGGCTACTGCGCCAGTACCGACTCTCGCAAGACTGTGTCTCCCTCTACATCCAGGCGCAGGTGAGAACGGTCCCGGCCCGCTGCTGCCGGAGGCCTGGGGGTGGAGAGGGGCCTCGACTCTTCCCGAAACCGAAGGCAGACGTAATAACGCACAGTTTGTCCCCACGTTTTCGAAGCTTGTGGGAAGCGGCTTCCAAACTTCTTCACCCACTTCGCCCACTCCTCCAGCACCGCTTATTACTTCTCTAAGTCGTAGTCAGCGAGACTCCCCAGACGCTCGTTGAGTCCCCTTTCTAACTCTCCACCATTCCAAATCCATTTAATTCTATTAAGAAAAATCCAAATTAACTTATTTCGTTGTTTAACGTCTCATGGAGGTTATAAAGAATAACCAGGGTGTTCTTAACTCGAAACAAAATGTTTGTTTTGCCATAGTCATTCGCTTGTTCCTTAGGGAATTCCTGCCCATTTTTCAAAACTCAAGACTCACCTCATACTTTTAGTAACTGTCTTTGTATCATTGTTTTGTAAACTGACCTCCTCCTCCTATGTTTGAATTCTTGTAATACTTATTGTTTCGTATTACTGTGGTGCTTGGTTTATTAAGAAATCTGATATTCTCGTCGGAAACATAGCAGTTCAGAATACAAATATGTATGAGTTTCTTATATCACGTATTTTGCTTAAATAAGCTCACAAACTCTTACTTTATCAGAATTTTAATTGCGCGGGAGTCCCAACTGCTGCCGTTCAGGCCGCTATGGCGGGTGTTCCGTGGGCTCAAGTTCATGAGAAATTCCAGACTGCGCTGGCCTTGTCACGGATAGAACTGCATAAAACCCGGAGAAGGAGCCGTACAAGTCCAAATACCTCGCCCGGGCGCTGCTGGAAGAGGTCAAGGCGCTGTTGGGCCCCGCTCCTGAGGACGAGGATGAGCGACCGCAGGCCGATGATAGCTCGGGCGCCGGGGTACACGCCTTGGGGCTGCCGGCTGAATTGGTGGAGGCCGAGGGACCCGTCGCTCAGGGGGCAGTGAGGCGAGCGGTTATTGAGTTCTATCTCGGGGTGAACCACATCGACACGGAGGAGCTGTCGGCGGGGGAGGAGCATCTGGTTAAATGCCTGCGGCTACTGCGCCAGTACCGACTCTCGCAAGACTGTGTCTCCCTCTACATCCAGGCGCAGGTGAGAACGGTCCCGGCCCGCTGCTGCCGGAGGCCTGGGGGTGGAGAGGGGCCTCGACTCTTCCCGAAACCGAAGGCAGACGTAATAACGCACAGTTTGTCCCCACGTTTTCGAAGCTTGTGGGAAGCGGCTTCCAAACTTCTTCACCCACTTCGCCCACTCCTCCAGCACCGCTTATTACTTCTCTAAGTCGTAGTCAGCGAGACTCCCCAGACGCTCGTTGAGTCCCCTTTCTAACTCTCCACCATTCCAAATCCATTTAATTCTATTAAGAAAAATCCAAATTAACTTATTTCGTTGTTTAACGTCTCATGGAGGTTATAAAGAATAACCAGGGTGTTCTTAACTCGAAACAAAATGTTTGTTTTGCCATAGTCATTCGCTTGTTCCTTAGGGAATTCCTGCCCATTTTTCAAAACTCAAGACTCACCTCATACTTTTAGTAACTGTCTTTGTATCATTGTTTTGTAAACTGACCTCCTCCTCCTATGTTTGAATTCTTGTAATACTTATTGTTTCGTATTACTGTGGTGCTTGGTTTATTAAGAAATCTGATATTCTCGTCGGAAACATAGCAGTTCAGAATACAAATATGTATGAGTTTCTTATATCACGTATTTTGCTTAAATAAGCTCACAAACTCTTACTTCAGTAATTGCAGTTCCTAGTATATATGATCCAGGGAACATTTCCCATAATTGATGCTATGGTAAGTAGATCTCAGAGAAAAATCTCAATTAAAAAGGAAATTGTATAGGACATATTCTGTTATCATGGCCCAGTTAAATTAAAAGCTACATAATAACAGGAACAGTATCTCTTTTTGCTCATTATTTGTAATCTCAGTCTTTGGCGTGTAATAGGCCATTCTACATCATTTGTTGAGTGGGTGAACATACATGTTCTTAAATATATTAATATTCTTGAAATCAGGATCCGTCTTTTAGCTGATTGATTTTGTGTCAGATTTTACTTGGCAATATTTTCTTATTGATATAAAAAATGATTGTGTCTTAAAAATTGTGACATCTTACATTCTGTGAATTATAGTATTCTGAATAGTTGGCTTTCTCTGAAAGGTGAATTGTTAGAGATGTTTTTTACTAAAATTAGGAACAAAGTCTTGGTTAGAAGTTTTTGCTGTTGCAATAATAGAGAAAGCAAAAAAGAATATCAGTCTTTAAAAATAAAAATCTTTTTTATGTGATCCATGTATACCTAAAAACCTAGTCATGAACTATAGAAGTCTTAGAACTATCAGTTTGATTAAACTTTGAAAAATGTTGTTTTTAGAAGTTGCATTTACAAAGAACAACATTAAGAGTAATAGAACTGATAATCTTAAAAGGAATGATATGCCATGTTCCTAGGTGGCAAGATTATTTAGATTCAGCTTGTGGTAGTCTAACATCTACTGCTCAGCTGACCTGTTCATTTCAATGGCATTTTACTACATTTAGTATTTTCTATGATGAGAGATTTTATCTCAATAATAAAGCAAACTGAGAAAAATGAGATAGAATAATTGTATCTAAAATTATGTTAGTATTTTTGGGATACTGCCCTTTGTATCATTGTTTTGTAAACTGACCTCCTCCTCCTATGTTTGAATTCTTGTAATACTTATTGTTTCGTATTACTGTGGTGCTTGGTTTATTAAGAAATCTGATATTCTCGTCGGAAACATAGCAGTTCAGAATACAAATATGTATGAGTTTCTTATATCACGTATTTTGCTTAAATAAGCTCACAAACTCTTACTTCAGTAATTGCAGTTCCTAGTATATATGATCCAGGGAACATTTCCCATAATTGATGCTATGGTAAGTAGATCTCAGAGAAAAATCTCAATTAAAAAGGAAATTGTATAGGACATATTCTGTTATCATGGCCCAGTTAAATTAAAAGCTACATAATAACAGGAACAGTATCTCTTTTTGCTCATTATTTGTAATCTCAGTCTTTGGCGTGTAATAGGCCATTCTACATCATTTGTTGAGTGGGTGAACATACATGTTCTTAAATATATTAATATTCTTGAAATCAGGATCCGTCTTTTAGCTGATTGATTTTGTGTCAGATTTTACTTGGCAATATTTTCTTATTGATATAAAAAATGATTGTGTCTTAAAAATTGTGACATCTTACATTCTGTGAATTATAGTATTCTGAATAGTTGGCTTTCTCTGAAAGGTGAATTGTTAGAGATGTTTTTTACTAAAATTAGGAACAAAGTCTTGGTTAGAAGTTTTTGCTGTTGCAATAATAGAGAAAGCAAAAAAGAATATCAGTCTTTAAAAATAAAAATCTTTTTTTTATGTGATCCATGTATACCTAAAAAACCTAGTCATGAACTATAGAAGTCTTAGAACTATCAGTTTGATTAAACTTTGAAAAATGTTGTTTTTAGAAGTTGCATTTACAAAGAACAACATTAAGAGTAATAGAACTGATAATCTTAAAAGGAATGATATGCCATGTTCCTAGGTGGCAAGATTATTTAGATTCAGCTTGTGGTAGTCTAACATCTACTGCTCAGCTGACCTGTTCATTTCAATGGCATTTTACTACATTTAGTATTTTCTATGATGAGAGATTTTATCTCAATAATAAAGCAAACTGAGAAAAATGAGATAGAATAATTGTATCTAAAATTATGTTAGTATTTTTTGTATGTTTGTTCATGGAAGATTTCAGTTTCTTAATTGTGTCTTTGGTTTAAAGGAAGTATTCTTTCCTCTTTGGTTTTCTGGGTGAGTTTGTGTAGAGTTGGTATTGTTTTTTCTTAAGTGTTTGGTAGAATTTACTACTAGTATGTTTTTTAGCTGTTTCTGTTTTATATTCAGTTTTTTCCCTTACCTATTCTGTTATCTCAAGGGCAAGAACATGGTGATGTCCTGTGAATGATATAGTACTTTCTGATGTATTATGGGGTTTATATTGTTAAAATAATTAGTATGTCAAAAGCAGTTTACCTCTGTGGAGAAAACACTGAAAAAAACATTAACACTATTTTGAAAAATGAAATCAGTTTTAGATCCCTTGCGTGGTCCTTAAGTTTAGGACCTTAATGAGTTATGGTTCAAAAGATAGACCTTTGTCATCTCTAGATAACACTCTAGGTCTCAGCTTGGTTGAAGGTTTATCACACACCAGAGTTGATGATTTCTTTGGCAGAGCCTACATGCATCACCGTCCCATCTAAACAGATTAACTGTGGTTAACCAGTTCCTGGTAGTAGGCACTTCTCTAGTTAGGCAGAGTCTGCTGGGTGTGGGTTTACTGGGCTCGTGGCCAAATGGAATGTCTCAGGGACTGTTGGAGGAGGAAAAATAAACTCACCTAGGGAGTGAGAAAAGGTAACTTGTGGATTCATTTCTAAATTCAGGAAATGAGTTTTTTTTTTTTTAAGGGTTTTTTTTTTTTTTTTTTTTGAGGGGGGGACGGGTTGGGGAGGGAGGGGGGCGGGCGGACCACTTCTGTTGGTCTTTCATTTATCTGTTTTTCATCCATATTTGTTCTTTGGCCCGTGTGGGCCTCCCATCTCAGTGGCCTCTGTTGTCGCAGAGCACCGGCTCTGGGCACATGTGCTCCAGAGCTCCGGCTCGGCAATTGGACACACCAGTCCAGCCGCTCCGCGGCACGTGGGATCTTCCCAGGCCAGGGATCGAGCCTGCACCCCTTGCACTGCAAGGTGGTGTCCTTACCCACTGGACCACCAGGGAAGCCCAGGGAAACGAGTTCTAAGGGAGGTTATATTCTGAGACTGGGTAGGCAGAATAATCAGTAATTAACACTGGGCTGTTGAGCTTCCCCAGGGTCCTGCAGAGGAGTACAGAGGAGAGAATTACCTAACCGTAGTAATTTATCACGGTGACATACCTGCAGTTCTAGATCCTGAGAACTGATCAGGTCACTTAAAAAAAATAACTATGGACACTCCAGTGTTTTTACTGCAGTAATCTCGTGGACAGAGGAGGCTGGCAGGTTGTAGTCCATGGGGTTGCAAAAAAGTCGGACATGACTGAGAGGCTGGACAACAACAAAAGTCACTACTGATTACATAGAAAAGTTGCTGATCCTGTGATCGGGTCCCCTTGCTTAACTCCTAATAAAAGTTCAAATGCAAAACAAAACTATAGAACTATAAACACAACTATAGGACCAGAGGCTTGTGTTACAGGGTGGTGATCATGTCACCTTTGAACTGTAGGGTTCACTGTTTCACTTTTTTTGTGTGTGCCATGTTGCCCTTTTGCAGTCTGTTGAAGCCTGTATTTTCTGAAACAGAATAATGATTTTAAATGTGTAAAATCAAATGTGGGAGGGTTGCAGAAGAAGCCAGTAATATTGAAGTTATCCATTTTTTTGAAATTTTGGCCTCTTTTATTGTTTTCTTAATTTATTTATTTTCATCCATGTTTACTCTCTGGCCTGTGTGGGCCTCCCATTGCAGTGGCCTCTCTCGTTGCAGAGGACTGACTTTGGGCGCGTACGCTCCTGAGCGCTGGCTCACAATTGGACACACTAGTCCAGTCACTCTGGCATGTGGGATCTTCCCAGGCCAGGGATTGAACCGGTGCCCCTCGCACTGCAAGGCAGACTCTTTACCCACTGGACCACCAGGGAAGCCCTAAGTTATCAAAATATTTTTAAAAACAAATATATGATATAGTGATATATGAGCTTCCTTATTAACCCATTAAATAGCACCTGTATCTAATAACTTCCATAATTTTAAAGTATTATTGAATATTAATGATGGTTTGAGATATCTATGAGATACAATACAAAGATTTTTTTCACTTCTCTAGACCACAAAATTCCGGGTACTGTAATACTATTGCATTTTGTCTCCTACATTCATAATTGAAAAAAATGCTAACTTTTAATTGGACATGGTGAAAATAAGTTTGCAGTGTTTTCCCATCCACATTTGTAGACCTGAATTCTCTTCATGGGTAATTGTGGGTCCTGGCCCAGGTTAAGAATTTGCTTTAAAAACTTCTGTTTCCTGCTTGGCAGAAACCAACACAATTCTGAAAAGCAATTATTCTTCAATTAAAAAATGAATTAATTTTAAAAAAAGAACAAAAACTTTGTTTCCTTATCCTTTTCCTTTCTTTAGGGAAGTAAGCAAAAAAATGGTAGAAGCCTCAGGACTGTGCCTGAGGCCGTACCTGAAAGATTGCCGGGAGGGTTGGGAGGCAGACTAACCCGTTGTCTAAAGGGAGCTAGTCTTGAGTTCTGACCCTGGTTTATCGGTTCCTTGCTAACCTATAAGCAAAACAAAACTATAGAACTATAAACACAACTATAGGACCAGAGGCTTGTGTTACAGGGTGGTGATCATGTCACCTTTGAACTGTAGGGTTCACTGTTTCACTTTTTTTGTGTGTGCCATGTTGCCCTTTTGCAGTCTGTTGAAGCCTGTATTTTCTGAAACAGAATAATGATTTTAAATGTGTAAAATCAAATGTGGGAGGGTTGCAGAAGAAGCCAGTAATATTGAAGTTATCCATTTTTTTGAAATTTTGGCCTCTTTTATTGTTTTCTTAATTTATTTATTTTCATCCATGTTTACTCTCTGGCCTGTGTGGGCCTCCCATTGCAGTGGCCTCTCTCGTTGCAGAGGACTGACTTTGGGCGCGTACGCTCCTGAGCGCTGGCTCACAATTGGACACACTAGTCCAGTCACTCTGCGGCATGTGGGATCTTCCCAGGCCAGGGATTGAACCGGTGCCCCTCGCACTGCAAGGCAGACTCTTTACCCACTGGACCACCAGGGAAGCCCTAAGTTATCAAAATATTTTTAAAAACAAATATATGATATAGTGATATATGAGCTTCCTTATTAACCCATTAAATAGCACCTGTATCTAATAACTTCCATAATTTTAAAGTATTATTGAATATTAATGATGGTTTGAGATATCTATGAGATACAATACAAAGATTTTTTTCACTTCTCTAGACCACAAAATTCCGGGTACTGTAATACTATTGCATTTTGTCTCCTACATTCATAATTGAAAAAAAAATGCTAACTTTTAATTGGACATGGTGAAAATAAGTTTGCAGTGTTTTCCCATCCACATTTGTAGACCTGAATTCTCTTCATGGGTAATTGTGGGTCCTGGCCCAGGTTAAGAATTTGCTTTAAAAACTTCTGTTTCCTGCTTGGCAGAAACCAACACAATTCTGAAAAGCAATTATTCTTCAATTAAAAAATGAATTAATTTTAAAAAAAGAACAAAAACTTTGTTTCCTTATCCTTTTCCTTTCTTTAGGGAAGTAAGCAAAAAAATGGTAGAAGCCTCAGGACTGTGCCTGAGGCCGTACCTGAAAGATTGCCGGGAGGGTTGGGAGGCAGACTAACCCCGTTGTCTAAAGGGGAGCTAGTCTTGAGTTCTGACCATGTAAACAGGCCTGGTTTGCCCTGTACAGAACCTGATAAAAGAATCATATAGCAGGGAAAAACTGGCTTTTTTTTTTTTTTAATATACATATATTTTTAATTTTTTATATATTTATTTATTTTTGGCTGTTCTGGGTTTTCACTGCTGCCACAGGCTCTTCTCTAGTGGCAGGGAGTAGGGGCTACTCTCTAGTTGAGGTCAGCAGGCTTCTTGTTGTGGTGACTTCTCTTGTGGAACTCGGGCTCCAGGGCACATGGGCTTCAGTAGTTGTGGCACATGGGCTCAGCATTTGTGGCTCCGAGGCTCTAGAGCACAGGCTCAGTAGTTGTGGCTCATGGCTCAGTTGCTCTGCAGCATGTGGAATCTTGCCAGATCAGGGATCAAACCTGTGTCGCCTGATTGGTAGGCCAACTCTTTACTGCTGAGTTACCAGGGAAGCCCTGACTTAGTTTTTTTCTTTCTCCCCCACCCCCGCCTTTTTTTTTTTTTTTTTTAATTTTGGCCTGTTTTTTTGGTTTTCTATCTATTATTTTCTCTCTTTTTTATTTTTATTTTTTTAATGTTTTTTTTTCTATCTATTATTTTTATCTGTCTTAATTCTTTGACCTTTGTGGGCCTTATTGCAGTGGTCTCTGTCTCTGCAGAGCACTGACTCTGGGCGCATGTGCTCCAGAGCCCTGACACAAATTTTTCCCAAAATTCGGTACTGTAATACTATTGCATTTTGTCTCCTACATTCATAATTGAAAAAAATGCTAACTTTTAATTGGACATGGTGAAAATAAGTTTGCAGTGTTTTCCCATCCACATTTGTGGACCTGAATTCTCTTCATGGGTAATTGTGGGTCCTGGCCCAGGTTAAGAATTTGCTTTAAAAACTTCTGTTTCCTGCTTGGCAGAAACCAACACAATTCTGAAAAGCAATTATTCTTCAATTAAAAAATGAATTAATTTTAAAAAGAACAAAACTTTGTTTCCTTATCCTTTTCCTTTCTTTCGGGAAGTAAGCAAAAAAATGGTAGAAGCCTCAGGACTGTGCCTGAGGCCGTACCTGAAAGATTGCCGGGAGGGTTGGGAGGCAGACTAACCCCGTTGTCTAAAGGGGAGCTAGTCTTGAGTTCTGACCATGTAAACAGGCCTGGTTTGCCCTGTACAGAACCTGATAAAAGAATCATATAGCAGGGAAAAACTGGCTTTTTTTTTTTTTTAATATACATATATTTTTAATTTTTTATATATTTATTTATTTTTGGCTGTTCTGGGTTTTCACTGCTGCCACAGGCTCTTCTCTAGTGGCAGGGAGTAGGGGCTACTCTCTAGTTGAGGTCAGCAGGCTTCTTGTTGTGGTGACTTCTCTTGTGGAACTCGGGCTCCAGGGCACATGGGCTTCAGTAGTTGTGGCACATGGGCTCAGCATTTGTGGCTCCGAGGCTCTAGAGCACAGGCTCAGTAGTTGTGGCTCATGGCTCAGTTGCTCTGCAGCATGTGGAATCTTGCCAGATCAGGGATCAAACCTGTGTCGCCTGATTGGTAGGCCAACTCTTTACTGCTGAGTTACCAGGGAAGCCCTGACTTAGTTTTTTTCTTTCTCCCCCCCCCCCCCCCCCGCCTTTTTTTTTTTTTTTTTTAATTTTGGCCTGTTTTTTTGGTTTTCTATCTATTATTTTCTCTCTTTTTTATTTTTATTTTTTTAATGTTTTTTTTTCTATCTATTATTTTTATCTGTCTTAATTCTTTGACCTTTGTGGGCCTTATTGCAGTGGTCTCTGTCTCTGCAGAGCACTGACTCTGGGCGCATGTGCTCCAGAGCCCTGACTTGCAATTGGACACGCTGGTCCAGCTGCTCCGCAGCACATGGAATCTTCCCAGGTCAGGGATCGAACCGGTGCCCCTTGCACTGCAAGGTGGACTCTTCACCCACTGGACCACCAGGGAAGCCCCTGGCTTAGTTTTTAAAATGAAACATTGCACCCCCAGATTTAACAGCTTGAAAATTACTATGACGGGAATCCAGGCATGGCTTAGAAGTTGCCAAGCTCAAGGCCTCTCATCAGGTTGTTGGCCTGCCGAGGCTGCACTGGAAGGTTCAACTCCAGGAGAGTCTGCCTCCAAGCTCACTCACATTGGAAGATTCAGTTCCTTACAGACCGTTGGTCTGAGGCCCGATTCCTTGCTGGCTGTTGACCTCCCTCAGTCCCTTGCCACTGCAGGGTGGCTCAGAATATGGCATTTGGCTTCCCTCAGAGAGACCAGCAAGAATGAGCACCAAAAATGGAACAGTAGTGTTCTGTAATCTAATGTTGGAAGGGGCCTTCTGCCACTGTTGCCATCTAGCCCAGACTTACAGGGGAGAGTTTATACAAGGGCAGGAACACCAGGAGGCAGGAATCATTGGGGAACCCATGTTAGTGGCTGCTTCCCACGACATAAGGACAATAATATTATGAATAATTAATTCATTGTTAATCAGATGCTAGTACTATTTGATAGGTAAGCATTGACTTTGAAATTACGAAAATAGTTTATTAGAAGATTTTATATTGTCATTTTTTTCTCTTTTTATTTTCCAGAATAACCTGGGTATCTTGTGGTCTGAAAGAGAAGAAATTGAAACTGCACAAGCTTATCTAGAATCATCAGAAGCTCTGTATAATCAGTATATGAAAGAGGTATGTTGCATTTCAGATACGTTTTAATCTTTGATTGAAACCGGTCAAGAACTGACATTAAGAATTCCTTACTCATAATATTACAATATGACTTTTCAGTGTGCTTTGGGACCTCTCTGTAAAACTGTCTAGGCGGTGGTCACCTAATATCTAAAATTATTTAATATTTTAAAGATTTTAGGGTTCTGAAAAATAACCCTTGGATAAGGTCTTATGGCAGACATAATCCAAGTATAATTGTGTAAGAAATATTCTAATATCCTAAAATACTGACACTTGCAAAATTTCTATTTTGATTTCCACTGAGGATAGCAGTGTTTAAAGGAAAGCAAACAGCTATCAATACTTATGCAAAATATCTGAGATATGGGAGGCACTGGTTCTTAAATTTCAGCATGCATCAGAATCACCTGGAGGACTTGTTAAACCCAGACTGATTGTGTGGGTCTGGATTGGGAAATGAGGATTTGCATTTTTAAAAAAAATTTTGGCCCCTTTTATTAGTTCTTTATTAATTTCATCCATCTTTACTCTCTGGCCTGTTTGGGCCTCCCATTGCAGTGGCATCTCTCGTTGCAGAGCACTGGCTCGTAATTGGACACACCAGTCCAGCTGCTCTGCGGCACATGGGATCGTCCCAGGCCAGGGATTGAACTGGTGCCCCTTGCACTGCAAGGTGGGCTCTTCACTCACTGGACCACCAGAGAAGCCCAGAATTTGCATTTTTAGCAAGTTGCTACAGCTGGCTTGGCTACTGCACTTTAAGAAGCACTGCTTCAGGGCTTCCCCCGGTGGTCCAGTGGGTAAGGACACCGCCTTGCAGTGCGGGGGGTGCCCGTTCGATCCCTGGCCTGGGAGGATCCCATGTGCTGCAGAGCGGCTGGATCCATGTGTCTAATTACCGAGCCAGAGCTTTGGAGCGCATGCGCCCAGAGCCGGCGCTCTGCGACGAGAGACGCCACCGCGATGGGAGGCCCACAGGAGCCAAAGAACAAAGACGGATGAAAATAGAGAAATAAAAGATCAGTGGAGGTGGCCTGCCCGCTCCCCTCCCTCCCCAACCCGACCCCCGCCCAGAAAAAAAAAAAAAAAAAAAACACACTGCTTCAGGGCATTCATTTTCAGGAACTGTATTTTTTTGACTGAAACCCTTGGATACAGTATTTAAAACTGATGGAGCTACTCTGGTTAAAACAGGTCCAAAGAACCCTGCGGCCGGTACACTACAGACACCCTTTTCGTTTCCCACTGTGGTAGTACAGAGGAAGTGCTTGTGGAACCAGGTCTCGGGCTTGAGAGAGCCAAGGTTGAAAACTTATTTTAGAGGGACAGTCCTGCAGAGGTGAACTTTGTAACACTACTGTATGACCATTCATTTCCTTCATAAATTTCACCTGCACTTGGCATTCTGGAGAAGGCTGTACACATTTGCAGGCAACGAGGTTAATAGGAAATCTGTGTACCTTCCACTCAGCTTTAGTGTGAACCTAACACTGCTTTCAAAAGTGGTCTATTAAAAAAAAGATTTGGCAGTCTTCAGAAAGTAAAATGGAATTTTTCAGATTTTCAAGCTCAGATTTAAGAATTCCTTGAGGCATTATTAGTTCTTTATTAATTTCATCCATCTTTACTCTCTGGCCTGTTTGGGCCTCCCATTGCAGTGGCATCTCTCGTTGCAGAGCACTGGCTCGTAATTGGACACACCAGTCCAGCTGCTCTGCGGCACATGGGATCGTCCCAGGCCAGGGATTGAACTGGTGCCCCTTGCACTGCAAGGTGGGCTCTTCACTCACTGGACCACCAGAGAAGCCCAGAATTTGCATTTTTAGCAAGTTGCTACAGCTGGCTTGGCTACTGCACTTTAAGAAGCACTGCTTCAGGGCTTCCCCCGGTGGTCCAGTGGGTAAGGACACCGCCTTGCAGTGCGGGGGGTGCCCGTTCGATCCCTGGCCTGGGAGGATCCCATGTGCTGCAGAGCGGCTGGATCCATGTGTCTAATTACCGAGCCAGAGCTTTGGAGCGCATGCGCCCAGAGCCGGCGCTCTGCGACGAGAGACGCCACCGCGATGGGAGGCCCACAGGAGCCAAAGAACAAAGACGGATGAAAATAGAGAAATAAAAGATCAGTGGAGGTGGCCTGCCCGCTCCCCTCCCTCCCCAACCCGACCCCCGCCCAGAATAAAAAAAAAAAAAAAAAAACACTGCTTCAGGGCATTCATTTTCAGGAACTGTATTTTTTTGACTGAAACCCTTGGATACAGTATTTAAAACTGATGGAGCTACTCTGGTTAAAACAGGTCCAAAGAACCCTGCGGCCGGTACACTACAGACACCCTTTTCGTTTCCCACTGTGGTAGTACAGAGGAAGTGCTTGTGGAACCAGGTCTCGGGCTTGAGAGAGCCAAGGTTGAAAACTTATTTTAGAGGGACAGTCCTGCAGAGGTGAACTTTGTAACACTACTGTATGACCATTCATTTCCTTCATAAATTTCACCTGCACTTGGCATTCTGGAGAAGGCTGTACACATTTGCAGGCAACGAGGTTAATAGGAAATCTGTGTACCTTCCACTCAGCTTTAGTGTGAACCTAACACTGCTTTCAAAAGTGGTCTATTAAAAAAAAGATTTGGCAGTCTTCAGAAAGTAAAATGGATTCAGTTAATTTTGTTTTGAGGCTTAGTTTTAGATTTTTCAAGCTCAGATTTAAGAATCCATATCTACCAGGTTCGCTAGTGATTCATATATTGTTAAATTCATTAGTAAATTCTTAGTCATTATCTTATTAGACCATCTTATTTGAGCATTTGACATAGCTGTTCAGTCTAGCCTTTGGCTCAGTTGATTAGTGTCTCTCCCTTGACGTACTTCTTTTTTCTTATACCAAGTTGTATTTTTATTTCTTTATTTTTGCTACACTGGGGCTGGGTCTTCGTTACTGTAGGAAGGCTTTCTCTAGTTGCGGTGCACAGGCTTCTCATTTCGATGGCTTTGTTTGTTGCAGAACGTGGGCTGCAGGACATAGGCTCAGTAGTTGTGACACACAGGCTTAGTTTCTGCTCAGCATTTGGAATCTTCCCAGACCAAGGATTGAATCTGTGTCCCCTTCCTTGGCAGGCAGATTCTTAACCACTGGACCACCAGGGAAGTCTGACATACTTCTTTTTTTTAACTTCCATGTGTCTGTTTTTCCTTTTACTCAGTACTTGCTGCTTCATCTTTATGTCCCAACCTCTGAACAGTGGGGGACCCAGAGTTCAGGGTTTGGGCTTCCCTTTCCATCTACATTCATTTCTTTGTTCTAAATACCATCTCTGTACTGATGACTCCCAAAGTATATCCCCAGTCTATACCTCTGTACTTCCAAACTTGTCTCTGCAACCACTGATCTGCATTTGTGCTTTTTATGGGGTAGATATCTCTAAAACTACTGTCTAACACTGAGCTGATAACCTTCCCCTCTCTACCTTTCTTGCTCTGAAAACCAACTTCTTTCATCAATTGTTGAGGCTTGAAACCTTGGAGACTTCTCTCCCCCTCACAGTCTCTATCAGTGAATTTTGTTGGCTTTACTTTTTTCTTTTTAAGGTTTTTAAAATAACATTTAATTTCTTAAAAGTTCACATGTGCATAATAAGAAAGGCTTTACTTTTATTTTAAATTTTTATTGAATTTTTTTCATTTATTTAACCTAACACTGCTTTCAAAAGTGGTCTATTAAAAAAAAGATTTGGCAGTCTTCAGAAAGTAAAATGGATTCAGTTAATTTTGTTTTGAGGCTTAGTTTTAGATTTTTCAAGCTCAGATTTAAGAATCCATATCTACCAGGTTCGCTAGTGATTCATATATTGTTAAATTCATTAGTAAATTCTTAGTCATTATCTTATTAGACCATCTTATTTGAGCATTTGACATAGCTGTTCAGTCTAGCCTTTGGCTCAGTTGATTAGTGTCTCTCCCTTGACGTACTTCTTTTTTCTTATACCAAGTTGTATTTTTATTTCTTTATTTTTGCTACACTGGGGCTGGGTCTTCGTTACTGTAGGAAGGCTTTCTCTAGTTGCGGTGCACAGGCTTCTCATTTCGATGGCTTTGTTTGTTGCAGAACGTGGGCTGCAGGACATAGGCTCAGTAGTTGTGACACACAGGCTTAGTTTCTGCTCAGCATTTGGAATCTTCCCAGACCAAGGATTGAATCTGTGTCCCCTTCCTTGGCAGGCAGATTCTTAACCACTGGACCACCAGGGAAGTCTGACATACTTCTTTTATTTAACTTCCATGTGTCTGTTTTTCCTTTTACTCAGTACTTGCTGCTTCATCTTTATGTCCCAACCTCTGAACAGTGGGGGACCCAGAGTTCAGGGTTTGGGCTTCCCTTTCCATCTACATTCATTTCTTTGTTCTAAATACCATCTCTGTACTGATGACTCCCAAAGTATATCCCCAGTCTATACCTCTGTACTTCCAAACTTGTCTCTGCAACCACTGATCTGCATTTGTGCTTTTTATGGGGTAGATATCTCTAAAACTACTGTCTAACACTGAGCTGATAACCTTCCCCTCTCTACCTTTCTTGCTCTGAAAACCAACTTCTTTCATCAATTGTTGAGGCTTGAAACCTTGGAGACTTCTCTCCCCCTCACAGTCTCTATCAGTGAATTTTGTTGGCTTTACTTTTTTCTTTTTAAGGTTTTTAAAATAACATTTAATTTCTTAAAAGTTCACATGTGCATAATAAGAAAGGCTTTACTTTTATTTTAAATTTTTATTGAATTTTTTAACATTTATTTATTTGGCTCTTCTGGGTCTTAGTTGTGGTACTTGGGATCTTAATTCTTCGTTGCAGCATGTAGAATCTTTAGCTGTGACATGTGTGATCTAGTTCCCCGACCAGGGATTGGACCCAGGCTCCCTGCCTTGGGAGCTTGGAGTCTTAGCCACTCAACCCCTGCGGAAGTCTTTGTGGGCTGACTCTTAAATTAGGGCCTGGAATCAGACCATTGCTGTGTCCGTCATTTCTTACGACAGTCTCCTAGTTGGTCTTCCTGCTCTCACCCCCTTCAGTGGGCCCTCAAGTCCTGTTCAGAGGACATCACATCAGACCCAGCACTCCTTTCTCAGAATTTTCAGTGCTTTTCCCATCTTACTCAGTAGACTCCAAAGACTCATGAAAACCTGCAACTTCATGATCTGATCTGGCTAGTTACTTCTCTAATTTCATCCCCTCTTCTCCCAGTCTTGTTCTGTTCTCACTACACCGGCCTTCTTGTTCTGCAGCACACTCGATAAGCTCCCAGCTCAGGGTCGGTGCACTTCTCTGCTTCCTCTGCTAGTGCTGCTCTTCCCTAGACCCCGGCCTGGATCATTCCCGCATTTCCTTCAGGTCTGGACTCAGCTGTCTCGCCTCCAATGAGGACTCACTGGCTACTCATCTCACACTGCAAGCCATTTACCTTTCCAGCACTTCCTGGACTATCCCGTTCTGTTTCTGCTTTTTTTTTTGTTCTAAATACCATCTCTGTACTGATGACTCCCAAAGTATATCCCCAGTCTATACCTCTGTACTTCCAAACTTGTCTCTGCAACCACTGATCTGCATTTGTGCTTTTTATGGGGTAGATATCTCTAAAACTACTGTCTAACACTGAGCTGATAACCTTCCCCTCTCTACCTTTCTTGCTCTGAAAACCAACTTCTTTCATCAATTGTTGAGGCTTGAAACCTTGGAGACTTCTCTCCCCCTCACAGTCTCTATCAGTGAATTTTGTTGGCTTTACTTTTTTCTTTTTAAGGTTTTTAAAATAACATTTAATTTCTTAAAAGTTCACATGTGCATAATAAGAAAGGCTTTACTTTTATTTTAAATTTTTATTGAATTTTTTAACATTTATTTATTTGGCTCTTCTGGGTCTTAGTTGTGGTACTTGGGATCTTAATTCTTCGTTGCAGCATGTAGAATCTTTAGCTGTGACATGTGTGATCTAGTTCCCCGACCAGGGATTGGACCCAGGCTCCCTGCCTTGGGAGCTTGGAGTCTTAGCCACTCAACCCCTGCGGAAGTCTTTGTGGGCTGACTCTTAAATTAGGGCCTGGAATCAGACCATTGCTGTGTCCGTCATTTCTTACGACAGTCTCCTAGTTGGTCTTCCTGCTCTCACCCCCTTCAGTGGGCCCTCAAGTCCTGTTCAGAGGACATCACATCAGACCCAGCACTCCTTTCTCAGAATTTTCAGTGCTTTTCCCATCTTACTCAGTAGACTCCAAAGACTCATGAAAACCTGCAACTTCATGATCTGATCTGGCTAGTTACTTCTCTAATTTCATCCCCTCTTCTCCCAGTCTTGTTCTGTTCTCACTACACCGGCCTTCTTGTTCTGCAGCACACTCGATAAGCTCCCAGCTCAGGGTCGGTGCACTTCTCTGCTTCCTCTGCTAGTGCTGCTCTTCCCTAGACCCCGGCCTGGATCATTCCCGCATTTCCTTCAGGTCTGGACTCAGCTGTCTCGCCTCCAATGAGGACTCACTGGCTACTCATCTCACACTGCAAGCCATTTACCTTTCCAGCACTTCCTGGACTATCCCCGTTTCCTGTTTTTTTGCTTTGCACTTATCACTAACACTCATTTTAATATTTTATCTTATTTATCACTCATCTTCAGTACTAGAATGTATGCTCCAGGATGACAAGGATATTTTTATTGTTGAATTCACTGCAGCATCTGAAACAGTATCTATTCTTGATAACCAGTGATATGTTCATCCAGGTCAGCCAAAAAACAAGTGTTACTATGGTGTGAATGCTTGAATGAATTTAACAGAGAGGTTCAGTGTAAAAATATATAAGCTAGTGTTTAATTGGATAAGTTTAGTTGCTTATGTGGTTTTCTACTTGTTTGGTATCAGTCAGTAATTGATAATTTTGAATAAAAAGAATAATATTTCATCAATGATTGACCTAATGGTGGCAGAAGTTGAGAGTGTCATTTTCTAAAATCTGTACATACGGAATATAGTTCTAGGTGAAGGAGGGATCTAAAAACAGTGGGCAATCACCGGATTTGAAGATAGGAAACAGGAAAGCAGATAATAAAGTAGTTAATGCAGAGCCAATAAAAATATGCTGTATACACCCAATAATTGTAGAATGGTTAAATAAACTAAGATACTCTCTTAGCAAGGGAATATAATATAACCATTAAAGTGATAAATATTTAATAATAAATAATAAATATTTAGATCATCAGTACATGGAAAACCTGCAACTTCATGATCTGATCATGAATCTGATTTATTAATAAATATTTAGATCATCAGTACATGGAAATTTATGCACCATGATTACAACTATATTAACATGTCTTCTTGTAAGGCCCTGAAAGCTGAACTAGGTGATACAGCTAGTAAAACTAACATTTTAGTTTTAGAAGGTGTAACTAATGAAGACTAGTATTTATTGAGTGCTTCATCCGGCTACCTTTTATTTTGCCAACAACACTGTGAAAGAAGCACTGTTGCTCCCATTCCAGGCAGGGAGTCTGTGGTTCTGTGAGGTCAGCATACGCTGTGTGACAGTCAGAATGGAAAGTGGTCTGTCTCCAAACTCTTATTCTTTTTCCTCACATGGTACCATCCCAGGTGAAATTATAGTTAGTGTATTGAAATAAGGGGATTATTTTCTCCATAAAATGGCTCTATAGTATATAAAGGATTAAGTCTGCCTTTCCCAATGAGGACTCACTGGCTACTCATCTCACACTGCAAGCCATTTACCTTTCCAGCACTTCCTGGACTATCCCCGTTTCCTGTTTTTTTGCTTTGCACTTATCACTAACACTCATTTTAATATTTTATCTTATTTATCACTCATCTTCAGTACTAGAATGTATGCTCCAGGATGACAAGGATATTTTTATTGTTGAATTCACTGCAGCATCTGAAACAGTATCTATTCTTGATAACCAGTGATATGTTCATCCAGGTCAGCCAAAAAACAAGTGTTACTATGGTGTGAATGCTTGAATGAATTTAACAGAGAGGTTCAGTGTAAAAATATATAAGCTAGTGTTTAATTGGATAAGTTTAGTTGCTTATGTGGTTTTCTACTTGTTTGGTATCAGTCAGTAATTGATAATTTTGAATAAAAAGAATAATATTTCATCAATGATTGACCTAATGGTGGCAGAAGTTGAGAGTGTCATTTTCTAAAATCTGTACATACGGAATATAGTTCTAGGTGAAGGAGGGATCTAAAAACAGTGGGCAATCACCGGATTTGAAGATAGGAAACAGGAAAGCAGATAATAAAGTAGTTAATGCAGAGCCAATAAAAATATGCTGTATACACCCAATAATTGTAGAATGGTTAAATAAACTAAGATACTCTCTTAGCAAGGGAATATAATATAACCATTAAAGTGATAAATATTTAATAATAAATAATAAATATTTAGATCATCAGTACATGGAAAACCTGCAACTTCATGATCTGATCATGAATCTGATTTATTAATAAATATTTAGATCATCAGTACATGGAAATTTATGCACCATGATTACAACTATATTAACATGTCTTCTTGTAAGGCCCTGAAAGCTGAACTAGGTGATACAGCTAGTAAAACTAACATTTTAGTTTTAGAAGGTGTAACTAATGAAGACTAGTATTTATTGAGTGCTTCATCCGGCTACCTTTTATTTTGCCAACAACACTGTGAAAGAAGCACTGTTGCTCCCATTCCAGGCAGGGAGTCTGTGGTTCTGTGAGGTCAGCATACGCTGTGTGACAGTCAGAATGGAAAGTGGTCTGTCTCCAAACTCTTATTCTTTTTCCTCACATGGTACCATCCCAGGTGAAATTATAGTTAGTGTATTGAAATAAGGGGATTATTTTCTCCATAAAATGGCTCAAATATAGAATAATATAAAAGAAAGTATTCTGTAGTTGTGAAGTTATTTATCAGCAGGTTTTGGGTGGGAGTGGTAGAGAGACACAATCTCATAGGCCAGAGGGTTTTATTCTATTTTATTATTGTTGTTTTTGGACATTATCGTCCACTGTGGTTTGGTTTTTCTCGTGGCTGCGCCAGGTCTTTGTTGTGGCGTACAAGGCTGGCTCCGGCTGGTGGGCTCAGTGGCTGCGCAGCACAGGAGACCTTAGCTCCCAGGCGGGGACTGAACCTGCATCTCCTGCATAGGAGGGCAGATTCTTAACCACTGCACCGCCAGGGAGGTCCTGCAGGAGGAGTTCTAAACATTCATTCATTCTTTTCATTTCCAGAATGAGAGATAATTGATATACAATTCTATGTAAGGTTAAGATGCACAGTGTGATTTGATTCACAGATACACTGCAGAGGATTATCATCATAGGGTTGGCTGATGTCTCTATCACCTCACATAGTTACCTTTCTTTTATTTGTTTTGGTGAGAAGAGTTAAGATTTATCATCCTAGCAACTTTCCAGTATACAGTACAGCATTATTATTTTTTTGATTCTTTTTTTAATTCTTTTATTTATTTAATGAATTTATTTGGTTGTGCCATGTCTTAGTTACAGCATATGGGATCTTAGTTCCTGCCCAGATCAAACCCAGGCCCCTGCATGGGTATTGCCTGAAAACCAACTTTTTTTCAGGTATTCTGCATGATTACAACTATATTAACATGTCTTCTTGTAAGGCCCTGAAAGCTGAACTAGGTGATACAGCTAGTAAAACTAACATTTTAGTTTTAGAAGGTGTAACTAATGAAGACTAGTATTTATTGAGTGCTTCATCCGGCTACCTTTTATTTTGCCAACAACACTGTGAAAGAAGCACTGTTGCTCCCATTCCAGGCAGGGAGTCTGTGGTTCTGTGAGGTCAGCATACGCTGTGTGACAGTCAGAATGGAAAGTGGTCTGTCTCCAAACTCTTATTCTTTTTCCTCACATGGTACCATCCCAGGTGAAATTATAGTTAGTGTATTGAAATAAGGGGATTATTTTCTCCATAAAATGGCTCAAATATAGAATAATATAAAAGAAAGTATTCTGTAGTTGTGAAGTTATTTATCAGCAGGTTTTGGGTGGGAGTGGTAGAGAGACACAATCTCATAGGCCAGAGGGTTTTATTCTATTTTATTATTGTTGTTTTTGGACATTATCGTCCACTGTGGTTTGGTTTTTCTCGTGGCTGCGCCAGGTCTTTGTTGTGGCGTACAAGGCTGGCTCCGGCTGGTGGGCTCAGTGGCTGCGCAGCACAGGAGACCTTAGCTCCCAGGCGGGGACTGAACCTGCATCTCCTGCATAGGAGGGCAGATTCTTAACCACTGCACCGCCAGGGAGGTCCTGCAGGAGGAGTTCTAAACATTCATTCATTCTTTTCATTTCCAGAATGAGAGATAATTGATATACAATTCTATGTAAGGTTAAGATGCACAGTGTGATTTGATTCACAGATACACTGCAGAGGATTATCATCATAGGGTTGGCTGATGTCTCTATCACCTCACATAGTTACCTTTCTTTTTATTTGTTTTGGTGAGAAGAGTTAAGATTTATCATCCTAGCAACTTTCCAGTATACAGTACAGCATTATTATTTTTTTGATTCTTTTTTTTTTAATTCTTTTTATTTATTTAATGAATTTATTTGGTTGTGCCATGTCTTAGTTACAGCATATGGGATCTTAGTTCCCTGCCCAGGGATCAAACCCAGGCCCCCTGCATTGGAAGCATGGAGTCTTAGCCACTGGACCACCAGGGAAGTCCCTTTTTAATTCTTTAATTGAATGATGATTTCTTTACAGAATTTTGCCGGTTTCTGCCAAATATCAACGTGAATCAGCTGTAGGTGTACATATGTCTCCTCCCTCCCTTCCCTGGTGGTCCACTGGGTAAGGAGTCCGCCTTGTAGTGCAAGGGGCTCCAGTTCGATCCCTGGCCTCGGAAGATCCCACATGCACAGGAACAGCTGGGCCAGTGTGTCCAGTTACGAGCCGGTGCTCTGGAGCTCATGCAGTATTATTAACTCTAGTCAGCATGTCGTACATTAGATTCCCCAGAATTTACTCACAGCTTGCAGTTTTTACCCGTTGCCAAACATGTCCTCATTTTTCCATCACCTCGGCCCCTGGCAGCAGCCATTCTGTTGATTCTTGGAATTCACTTTTTTTTTACTTAATTTTTTTTTAAAGATTCCATATATCAGTGATATCATACAGTATTTGTAAGATGACCATTTTAAAAGCATTTGACAATCATTATAAAATTGTTCCACAAAAAGTCTACCAGTGTATTCTTGTCACTGGTATATGACAGTTCTGCTCTTCTTCACTGACTTTCCTTAGACCGTTTTTAAAAATTCTTTGCTTGTATAGACAAAATGTCTCATTTTAACTTGAATTTCTTTGATTAAGTCAATAATTTTAAAATAATTATTTGCATTTTTGTGTTTTCTCTGAAAGTATGCATGCTTTTTACACTTAACTATTCAATTTGTGCTTTTTTTTTTTTTAATTTTGGCCTCTTTTATTGGTTTTTCATTTATTTATTTTCATCCATCTTTATTCTTTGGCCTGTGTGGGCCTCCCACTGCAGTGGCTTCTCTTACTGCTGAGCACCAGTTCTGAGCACATGCGCTCCAGAATGCTGGCTTATAATTGGACACACTGGTCTAGCTGCTCTGCAGCATGTGGGATCTTCCCAGGCCAGGGATTGAACCGGTAGCCCCTACACTGTAAGCATGGAGTCTTAGCCACTGGACCACCAGGGAAGTCCCTTTTTAATTCTTTAATTGAATGATGATTTCTTTACAGAATTTTGCCGGTTTCTGCCAAATATCAACGTGAATCAGCTGTAGGTGTACATATGTCTCCTCCCTCCCTTCCCTGGTGGTCCACTGGGTAAGGAGTCCGCCTTGTAGTGCAAGGGGCTCCAGTTCGATCCCTGGCCTCGGAAGATCCCACATGCACAGGAACAGCTGGGCCAGTGTGTCCAGTTACGAGCCGGTGCTCTGGAGCTCATGCAGTATTATTAACTCTAGTCAGCATGTCGTACATTAGATTCCCCAGAATTTACTCACAGCTTGCAGTTTTTACCCGTTGCCAAACATGTCCTCATTTTTCCATCACCTCGGCCCCTGGCAGCAGCCATTCTGTTGATTCTTGGAATTCACTTTTTTTTCACTTCATTTTTTTTTAAAGATTCCATATATCAGTGATATCATACAGTATTTGTAAGATGACCATTTTAAAAGCATTTGACAATCATTATAAAATTGTTCCACAAAAAGTCTACCAGTGTATTCTTGTCACTGGTATATGACAGTTCTGCTCTTCTTCACTGACTTTCCTTAGACCGTTTTTAAAAATTCTTTGCTTGTATAGACAAAATGTCTCATTTTAACTTGAATTTCTTTGATTAAGTCAATAATTTTAAAATAATTATTTGCATTTTTGTGTTTTCTCTGAAAGTATGCATGCTTTTTACACTTAACTATTCAATTTGTGCTTTTTTTTTTTTTAATTTTGGCCTCTTTTATTGGTTTTTCATTTATTTATTTTCATCCATCTTTATTCTTTGGCCTGTGTGGGCCTCCCACTGCAGTGGCTTCTCTTACTGCTGAGCACCAGTTCTGAGCACATGCGCTCCAGAATGCTGGCTTATAATTGGACACACTGGTCTAGCTGCTCTGCAGCATGTGGGATCTTCCCAGGCCAGGGATTGAACCGGTAGCCCCTACACTGTAAGATGAACTCTTTACCCACTGGACCACCAGGAAAGCCCAGCTTTGTATTTTTTTTTTTTTTTAAAGATTTATTTATTTTATTTGGGGGAGGAGCGGGGGTTGGGTTGGGGAGGAAGGGGAGCGGGCGGGCCACTTCTATTGGTCTTTCGTTTCTCTATATTCATCCGTCTTTGTTCTTTGGCTCCTGTGGGCCTCCCATCGTGGTGGCCTCTGTTGTTGCAGAGCACCGGCTCTGGGCACATGCACTCCAGAGCTCTGGCTCAGTAATTGTGGACACATCAGTCCAGCCACTCCGCGGCACGTGGGATCTTCCCAAGCCAGGGATCGAACCGGCGCCCCTTGCACTGCAAGGCGGTGTTCTTACCCACTGGACCACCAGGGGAAGCCCTATGTGTTTTCTTGCTGATTTGTTTGCTTATTTATGTTGAAGCTTTTTATTTATTTATTTATTTTAAATTTTGGCCTCTTTTATTGGTTTTTTATTTATTTATGTTCATCCATCTTTATTTCTTGGCCTGTGTCGGCCTTCCATCACAGTGGCCTCTCTCACTGCAGGGCACCGGCTTGTAACTGGACACACTGGCCCAGCCATTCCTCTGCATGTGGGATCTTCCCAGGCCGGGGATTGAACCGGTGCTCCTTGCATTGCAAGGCAGACTCCTTACCCACTGGACCACCAGGGAAGCCCTATGTTGAGGCTTTGTTTTTTTTTTTTTGGCCACATCTATTGGTCTTTCATTTATCCATTTTCATCCATCTCTGTTCTTTGGCCTGTGTGGGCCTCCCATCACAGTGGCCTGTCTCGTTGCAGAGCACCGGCTCTGGGCGCATGCGCTCCAGAGCTCTGGCTCGGCAGTTGGACACATCGGTCCAGCCGCTCTGCGGCACGTGGGATCTTCCCAGGCCAGGGATCGAACCGGCTCCCATTGCACTGTAAGGCAGTGTCCTTACCCACTAGACCACCGGGGAAGCCCTGAAGCTTTTTAAATTGAGTTATTGACATATAACATTAGCTAAAAGTGTGCAACATAATGATTCAATATATATATATATTATAAAATGATCACCACAGTAAGCCTAATTAATATTCATCACACATTTTTACAATTTTTTTCTTGTGATGAAAATTTTAAGATCTACTCTCCTAGCAACTTTCAGATATATAATACAAAATTTAAAAAAATTTATTGGACTACATCATATTTACATGTTGTGTTAGTTTCCGGTGTGTAGCAAAGTAAATCAGTTCCACACATACTGGTATCCAAACCTTTTTAGAATCTTTCCCATATAGGCCATTGCAGAGTATTGAGTAGATTTCCCTGTGCTAATTCAATAGGTTTTCAGGTTGCTGTTGGGGGAAATGGCCACAGGGTGGCTGGATTTCTTCACACTCAACTTTTGTTACTTCAGTAACTAAAGCCTTAGAGGAACTCCTTTTCCCTGGTTGTAAATTAGAGTGAAACGTGCCAGAACAGACACCCAAAAGCTTGTGTCTCAAAACTTCCTTTTTTTCTTTTTGGTATTTGTTTCTTAGCAATATAAACTTGATTTACAACGTGGTATTCTAGGTTTAGAGTCTTCACTTAAACACATATACATTGTCTTTGGTTTTCTCTCTCGTGCAGATGATTAAAGGCTGTTTAGTACACCCCTCTTGGCATATAGTAGACCTTTGTTGATTATCTGTTTCATATGTATTAGCATGTATAGATTAATCCCAAATCTCAAAACAGATTCTGTCCACCGCCTTGGCTCTTTGGTAACTGTTAACTTTGTTTTTGAAGTCTGAGTGTTTGTTTCATTTTTGCAAATTACTTCATTAGTGTCTTTTTTTTTTTTTTTACCTATTCCACCTACAGGTGATATTGTATGATATTTGTCTTTCTGTGAATTCCTTCACTTACTGAAATTATGTACAGGTCCAGATGTTACTGCCAGTAGCATTATTTTACTTATTTTTCATGATTGAGATATATTCAGTTCTGTACATGTGTCAAATCTTGATCCATTCGTCTGTCTACAAGCATTTCGGTGGCTTCCATGGCTTGACTGTAGTAAGCAGTGCTGGAGTGCATGTTTGGGTGCATGAGTCTTTTCAAAGTCTGCTTTGCTGCGCACATAACTCTTAAGAGTGGGACCATTGGATCTTGGGATAACTGTGTTTCCCTTTTTTTTTTTTTTTTAAGATTTATTTATTTATTTATTTTGGGCGGGGGTCAGGTTGGGGAGGGAGGGGAGCAGGCGGGCCGCTTCTATTGGTCTTTCATTTCTCCATTTTCATCCGTCTTTGTTCTTTGGCTCCTGTGGACCTCCCATCGCGGTGGCGTCTGTTGTCGCAGAGCACCGGCTTTGGGCGCAGGCGCTCCAGAGCTCCGGCTCAGTGATTGGACACATCGGTCCAGCCGCTTTGCTGCACGTGGGATCATCCCAGGCCAGGGATCGAACCGGCGCCCCTTGCACTGCAAGGTGGTGTCCTTACTCACTGGACCACCAGGGGAAGCCCTATGTGTTTCCCTTTTTAAAGGCACTTTTATGTGTTCTCTCTAGTGGCTGTCACCATAAAAGTTCCCCTTTGCTGTTCCCATTGTAGCTGTTATTGTCTGTAGACTTCTTGATTATGGCCATTTTGACCAGTGCGAGGGTATACCTCATACTTTTTGCATGTCTCTAGTAATTCACCATATTGCACGTTTGCGGGTGCAATTTTTTTAAAACACTGAGTTGAACTTCTGTGTTAAAATTGTCTTCTTGAAATTGTGCCCTGTGTTTAATTTTTTTTTGCTTACTTACTGCTGGAAATTTTGGAAGGTGGGTATCATTTACAGCTCACCAGCGATTGTGACTATTATGTTCCCCCAGTCAGTAGATTTCAGATTGCTGTTTTGGGAAGTGGCCACAAGCTGGCAGCATTTCTTCATGCCCAGTTCTGGTTACCCCAGCAAGCCAGCAGAACCTTTGGACAAGTCCTGCTTTGGGGTTGTAAATTAGGGTGCAGTGCACCAGAAGAATAACCCCAAAACTTCTGTCTGGTTACTTCTTTTTTTTTTTTTTTTTGGAGTAATGTGGAAATACATGTTGTGTGTGTTGTATGTGTATAGAATTGTTTCCTCTTGCACATACACATTTACCTACACATGCTTGAATTCTTTATGGTGTAGGTTACTATACAGAGTGTATACCTCCCTTGATAGAAGCTGCACCTTTTTGTTGTTGTTTAAATTTTTGCCTCTTTCATTGGTCTTTCATTTATCTATTTTTATCCATCTTTGTTCTTTGGCCCGTGTGGACCTCCCATTGCAGTGGCCTCTCTTTGCAGAGCACTGACTCTGGGTGCATGCACTCCAGAGCGCTGGCTCCTAATTGGACACACTGGTCCAGCTGTTCCGTGGCACGTGGGATCTTCCCGGGCCAGGGATCGAACCAGTGCCTCTGGCACTGCAAGGCAGATTCTCTACCCACTGGACCACCAGGGAAGCCCTGCTGCACCGTTTTGGTTTTCTGCTTTGTAGGCAGTTGTACTTGTTCATCCCAAGCTCCTAAATTGTCCCTTCCCCACTTCTTTCTTCCTTGGTAACCGTAAGTGTGGTTTCCAAGTTTCTTGAGTCTTTTTATGTTTTCCTAGTTAGTTCATGGGTGTAGGTGTGCAAATTTCCATTATAAGTGACATCATGTCATTTTTTGCCTTTCTGACTTACTTCACTTAGTAGGATTATCTCCAGATTCAGCCATATTCTGGCAGTTGAAATGATTGCATTCTTTTTCACGCCTGGGTCAGATTGTACTGTGTGCATGTTCTACTTCTTTTTTTTTTCTTTTTTAACTTTGGCCTCTTTTCATTGATTTTTTTTTTTTTTTTTTTTTACTATCCATTTATTTTTCATCCATCTTTATTCTTTGGCCCGTGCGGGCCACCCATCACAGTGGCCTCTCGTTGCAGAGCACTGGCTCTGGGTGCATGTGCTTCAGAGCGCTGACTCGTAATTGGACACACTGGCCCAGCTGTTTCGCAGTATGTGGGATCTTCCTGGGCCAGGGATTGAACCAGCGCCCCGTGCACTGCAAGGCAGACTCTTTTACCCATTGGACCACCAGGAATGCCCTAAAGACCCTTTTATGCTGTTCTGTCCAGTGGCTCTTACCATTGACATTTCAGCTGCACCACAGGAGGGTTCCCTTTTCTTAACCCCACTTTAGCAGCAGTTGTCTGTCTGAGGACTTCTTTTTTTTTTTTTTCTCGTGCAGGAAAGGTTTTATTAAAGACAAAAAGGGTACGTGTTGACTACTGGATTGCCTGGCAGCTCTGGTTTTCCTGGGGAAGGCCCTTCTCTTCTGTTCTCTCTAGTGGCTGTTGCCTTTGCCATTTCAGCTGCCCCTAGGAGGAGGGTCCACTGGGGTTACAAGGCAATGCCACAGGGTAGCAGTTGCTGTCTATAGATTTCTGGATACTGGCCATTTTTCCAGTGCCACAAGGCACATCACTGCATTTCTAAGCTGCTGGTCTGTAAATCATAGTTTCCAACTTTTGCTGGTGCTTTTATTTATTTATTTAAAAACTATGAATTGTATGTCTTGCTGACATTGTCTTCTTTAAAGTGTGCCCTGTAATGGTTTTCACTTACTTTCTCCTGGAAATTTTGGAGAGCAGATACCATATGCAGCCCACCAGTGCTTGGGAATATTCTGTTCCCCAACCAGTGGTTTTCAGGTGGCTGTTGTGCAGAGTGGCCCCAGGATGGGAGCATTTCTTCATTCCCAGCTCCGGTTAGCCGGCCAGCATCCGCAGAGGCTTAGAGGTATCCGGTTTGAGTGTTGTCGGTTGCAGGGCAGTGTGCCACAAGAAGCAGCAAATAGCTTGTGTTGTTTCCTCTGTTTGTATTAAATGTCTTTTTCTTTTTGGTGTATGATGAACATACAGGTTGGGTGTGTTGTTTAACACACAGCTACATCTGTCCAGATTCTTTTCCCAATTAGGTTCTTACCGAGTTTTGATCAGACCTCCCTTGGTAGATATGACTTCTTCTGGATTATCTGTTTTACAGGTAATAGATTTTATTCCTCGAAAGCTCTTTCTCCACTTCTCTCCCTGTGGTAACCTTATGCTTGCTTCTCAGGCCTCTGACTCTGTATGTTTTCCCAGATAGTTCTTGGGTGTGCATGGGGAAATTGCACCTATAAGTGATATCATAGGATTTTAGCCTTTCTGACTCTTGTGACTTCCCTGAGCAGGAAGGATTATATGTAGTTTCAGGTAGGTTCTGCAAATAGGTCTGATGCCATTCCTTTTTTTTTTTAAGATTTATTTATTTATTTATTTATTTTTGGGTGGGGTGGGGTGGGGAGGGAGGGGAGCAGGCGGGCTACTTCCACTGGTCTTTCATTTGTGTATTTTCATCCATCTTTGTTCTTTGGCCCGTGTGGGCCTCCCATCACGGTGGCCTCTGCCGTCGCAGAGCACCGGCTCTGGGCGCATGCGCTCCAGAGCTCCGGCTCGGTGATTGGACACATTGGTCCAGCCACTCTGCAGCACGTGGGATCTTCCCAGGCCAGGGATCGAACCAGCGCCCCTTGCACTGCAAGGCGGTGTCCTTATCCACTGGACCACCAGGGAAGCCCCTGATGCCATTCTTTTTCATCCCTGAATCAGGTTGCATTGTGAACATGTTGCGGTTCTTCTTTATCTGTTCTTTTTTTTCTTTTTTTTGGTATTTATTTATTTGGCTCTGCTGACTCTTAGTTGTTGGACATGGAATCTTTAGTTGTAGCATGTGGGGTCTAGTTTCCTGACCAGGGGTCGAACCCAGGCCCCTTCTGTTGGGAACACGGAGTCTTAGCCATTGGACCACCAGGGAAGTCCCTACCCATTCATTTGTTGATAGACAATTCTTTTGGTCCATGTCTTGGTTATTGTACCAGGTGCTACAGGGGAGATTTTGATGCTGTGTGTTTTCAAATTCTGGTCCACTGGGCATGTGCTCAGAGGAGTGGGTTGAAAAGATCACTTGTCAGCTCTGTGGTTTTAGGAATGAAGGATCTTTTATAGGGTTCTGTAAACTAGCGCTGACTGTTTACACTCAGCCACACTGTAGGAGGTTTTCCTTTTCTTATCCTGATTGTTGCAGGTACTGTCTGTAGACTTCTTTTTTTTTTTTTTTTAACACTTTTATTTATTTATTTTTTGGCTGTGCTGGGTCTTTGTTGATGTGTGGGTTTAGCTGCTCTGTGGTATGTGGGATCTTCCTGGATCAGGGATCGAACCAGTGTCTCCTGCATTGGCAGATGGGCTCTTATCCACTGAGCCACAAGTGAAGCTCCCTGTAGACTTCTTTATCATGGCCCTTTGGAGAGGTGCAAAGAGATACCTTACTGTATTTCAGAGTTGCATGTCTCTAAATCACCAAATGTCTCAGTTGCGAGTGCTTTATTTATTTTCAACCCTGTGAGTTGTACCTCTGTATTGAAATTGCCTTCCTCCAAGTGCGCCCCATGTTTGTTTTGACTTCTGAAAATTTGGGAGGGCGGGTATCATATATAGCCCAGCAGTGGGTGGGAATATTCTGTTGCCCCAGGCAATAGTTTTCAGGTTGCTATTGCTGGAAGTGGCCACAAGGAGGCAGCATTTCTTCATTCCGGCTCTGGTTACACCCGCAAGGGGAAGAGAGCCTTATAGCAAGTGCTGCTTTGGGGTTGTAGATTATAGTGCCGTGGACTAAAAGCAGCACCCAACAACTTGTGTTGTTACCTCTTTTCTGTATTAAATTCTGTATTAAAAATTATATTTTTTATTTGTATTAGTATAGAAATTTTCATGGCACACTGACATATATTTTCATATATATTCTTTTCCTAGTTAGATTATTACAGAGCATTGAGTAGGCCTTCCTTTGTAGATATCACTCCCTATTGTCTGTTTTTGTTTTTGTTTTTGTAATTTTGACCTCTTTTATTGATTTTTTATTTATTTTCATCCATCTTAATTCTTTGGCCTGCATCGGTCTCCCATCGCAGTGACCTCTCGCTGTTGCACAGCACCGACTCTGGGTGCATGTGCTCCAGAGCACTGGCTTGTAATTGGACACACCGGTCCAGCTGCTCCGCAGCACATGGGATCTTCCCAGGCCAGGGATCGAACCGGTGACCCTTGTGCTGCAAGGCGAACTCTTTATCCACCAAACCATCAGGGAAGCCCTGATTATCTATTTTTTGAGCAATTTTATTAGTTTATCCCATTTCTATTTTATCCCTCCCCTGTTTTTTCTTATCTGATTTTCATGTTCTCATTTCTTACTACTTTTCTGTTTTCCTAGTTAGTGCCTAGGTGTCATGTGTAAATTGCACTCATAATTGATATCATACGAGTTTTGATCTTCTGATTTTTGTAACTTTAGTTGGTAGGATTATCTCTAGTTCCATGTAGGGTTCTGAAATTTACATTATCACACTGTTTTTCATTCCTGAATTTGGTTACCTTGTGAATATGTTGTATTTCTGCTTTATCGATTTCTTGGATGTCCATGTGAGAGTTTTTGTAAAGATCACATTTAGGTGCCAGTGTCTTTTTGAATTCTGGTTTGCTGTGCACATACTCTCGAGTGGGACTATAGGATCACTTGTGGTTTTACCGGTGAAGGCACTTTTAACTGTACTGTCTAGTGGAGATACATTTCTGCTGCACTGTAGGGAGTTCCTGTTTTCTTAACCCCATTATAGCAGTTAATGTGTGTAAACCTGATTAGGACCAATTTGACCAGTGCCAAGCCGTATCCGGTTTTAGTTTTGAGTTTCATGTTTTTAATAATGTACCACATGGCATGAGTTTTTTTTTTTTAACATTTTGAGGTATGTTTCCCTGATCAGATTTTCTTTTTGAAAGTGCACTGTAGGTTCAGTTGTTTTCACTTAACTCCTGGAAATTTTGGGCGGCAAGTACCACATGCAACTCAACAGTACCTGTGAATATTCTGTTCCCTTTTGTTTGATCCGAGAAGTCATTGTCATGTCCTATTCTTTGAGACTTCAGGAAAGAGTACAGGGGTGGTTTGCCATTTCCATCTCCAGGGGATCTTCACAACTCACGGATTCGACCCAGGCCTCCAACATAGCAGGCGGATTCTTTACCATCTGAGCTACCAGGGAAGCGTAGTTTTCAGGTTGCTGTTGTGGAAAGTGGCCACAAGGCGGCAGAATTTCTTCTTTCCCAGCTCTGGTTACCCTAGCAAACTGACAGAGCCTTCGTGCAAGCTAGTTTGGGGTTGTAAGTGCAGCGCCCAGAAACTTGAGCATCCTTGCCTCTTTTTTGTATTAATTTTTTTTTAGAAGTAACATTGAAACACATGTTTTGTATACTGTAGGTGTATAGCATCTTTTCCCATGACAAACATACATACATGTACATGTGTTTGGATTCTTTCCCTGTATGGGTTTATACAGTGTATTGAGTAGACCTCCCTTCATAGATAGTATTTTTTTTTTAAATATATGCGCTTTGAGGGTGATGGTTTGTATTTGCTCTCCCAGTCTCCCCATTTATCCCTTCTCCCTCTTTCCACTGTGGTTACCATAAGTATGCTTTCCAGTTAATTCATGGGTGTGCAAGTGTAAATTGCACTTATGAAGATATTTTAGGATTTTTGTCTAACTCTGACATTGTAGGACCATCTCTAGGTTCCGGTAGGTTCTGGCAGTTGTCATGATTGCATTTTTTTTTTATTCCTGATTCATACTGCATTGTGAATATATTGCATTTCCTATCCACTCTTCTTTTGATGGATATTTTGGTCCGTGGGTTTTACTGTCTAGTGGAGATACATTTCTGCTGCACTGTAGGGAGTTCCTGTTTTCTTAACCCCATTATAGCAGTTAATGTGTGTAAACCTGATTAGGACCAATTTGACCAGTGCCAAGCCGTATCCGGTTTTAGTTTTGAGTTTCATGTTTTTAATAATGTACCACATGGCATGAGTTTTTTTTTTTTAACATTTTGAGGTATGTTTCCCTGATCAGATTTTCTTTTTGAAAGTGCACTGTAGGTTCAGTTGTTTTCACTTAACTCCTGGAAATTTTGGGCGGCAAGTACCACATGCAACTCAACAGTACCTGTGAATATTCTGTTCCCTTTTGTTTGATCCGAGAAGTCATTGTCATGTCCTATTCTTTGAGACTTCAGGAAAGAGTACAGGGGTGGTTTGCCATTTCCATCTCCAGGGGATCTTCACAACTCACGGATTCGACCCAGGCCTCCAACATAGCAGGCGGATTCTTTACCATCTGAGCTACCAGGGAAGCGTAGTTTTCAGGTTGCTGTTGTGGAAAGTGGCCACAAGGCGGCAGAATTTCTTCTTTCCCAGCTCTGGTTACCCTAGCAAACTGACAGAGCCTTCGTGCAAGCTAGTTTGGGGTTGTAAGTGCAGCGCCCAGAAACTTGAGCATCCTTGCCTCTTTTTTGTATTAATTTTTTTTTAGAAGTAACATTGAAACACATGTTTTGTATACTGTAGGTGTATAGCATCTTTTCCCATGACAAACATACATACATGTACATGTGTTTGGATTCTTTCCCTGTATGGGTTTATACAGTGTATTGAGTAGACCTCCCTTCATAGATAGTATTTTTTTTTTAAATATATGCGCTTTGAGGGTGATGGTTTGTATTTGCTCTCCCAGTCTCCCCATTTATCCCTTCTCCCCTCTTTCCACTGTGGTTACCATAAGTATGCTTTCCAGTTAATTCATGGGTGTGCAAGTGTAAATTGCACTTATGAAGATATTTTAGGATTTTTGTCTAACTCTGACATTGTAGGACCATCTCTAGGTTCCGGTAGGTTCTGGCAGTTGTCATGATTGCATTTTTTTTTTATTCCTGATTCATACTGCATTGTGAATATATTGCATTTCCTATCCACTCTTCTTTTGATGGATATTTTGGTCCTTCCATGTCTTGACTGCTGTAACTGGTGGATGTGGGACACGTTTGGGTGCCTGTGTCGTGCTGAAGGGTCTGGTCTGTGGTGCACATGCTCTTAAGAGTGGGACTACTGAATATTTGGCAGCTGTATTTTTACTGTTCTCCCTTGTGGTTGTTACCATTGACATTTCAGCAGCCTGTAGGAGGGTCCCTTTTTCTTAACCCCCCTGTAACAGTTGTTGTTTGTAGATGTCTTGATGATGGCCAGTTAGCCCAGTGAGAGGGGATACCTTTCTTGTGATTTGTACGTCTCTAGTCTTTCACCATGTTGCATGTGTTTGGGGGTGCTACACTGAATTGTACTTCCCTGTTGAAATTGTCTCCCTGAAAATGTGCCCCATTTTTCTTTGTTTACTTACTCTTAGAAATTTTAGAGGACAGGTACGGTATACAGCCCATGTGTGCTTGTGGATGTTCAGTTCCCCTAGGCCATTGTTTTTCAGGTTGCTGTTGCAGGAAGTGGCCACAAGGCCACAGCTATTTCTTCAGTCCCAGTTCTGGTCATCCCGTCAAGGTGACAGAACCTTAGAGCAAGTCCTGCTTTTGGGTTGTAGAGTAGAGTGCACCCAGAAGCAGCACCCAAAAGCTTGCGCTTGGGTAGCTTGTTTTTGTATTAAAATTTTATTTTGTATTGGAGTAGCAGTGAAATGCATGTTGTATGTGATGTGGGTGTACAGAATCTCTTCCTGTTAAACATGTGCATACATGTTTGTATGTTCTGATTCTTTTCCCATATGGGTTATTAAAGAATATTGATTAGGCCTTCCTTGGTAGAATAGTCATTGTTGTTGACTGTTTCGGGAATATGTTGTGTTTGCTCGTCCCCACCTCCTAGTTTTCCCCGAGTCTTTCTCCTGTTGTCACCATAGATTTGGGTCTGAAGTCTGTTTTCTGGTTCTTGGATATTTTAGGATTTTTGTCTAACTCTGACATTGTAGGACCATCTCTAGGTTCCGGTAGGTTCTGGCAGTTGTCATGATTGCATTTTTTTTTTATTCCTGATTCATACTGCATTGTGAATATATTGCATTTCCTATCCACTCTTCTTTTGATGGATATTTTGGTCCTTCCATGTCTTGACTGCTGTAACTGGTGGATGTGGGACACGTTTGGGTGCCTGTGTCGTGCTGAAGGGTCTGGTCTGTGGTGCACATGCTCTTAAGAGTGGGACTACTGAATATTTGGCAGCTGTATTTTTACTGTTCTCCCTTGTGGTTGTTACCATTGACATTTCAGCAGCCTGTAGGAGGGTCCCTTTTTCTTAACCCCCCTGTAACAGTTGTTGTTTGTAGATGTCTTGATGATGGCCAGTTAGCCCAGTGAGAGGGATACCTTTCTTGTGATTTGTACGCCTCTAGTCTTTCACCATGTTGCATGTGTTTGGGGGTGCTACACTGAATTGTACTTCCCTGTTGAAATTGTCTCCCTGAAAATGTGCCCCATTTTTCTTTGTTTACTTACTCTTAGAAATTTTAGAGGACAGGTACGGTATACAGCCCATGTGTGCTTGTGGATGTTCAGTTCCCCTAGGCCATTGTTTTTCAGGTTGCTGTTGCAGGAAGTGGCCACAAGGCCACAGCTATTTCTTCAGTCCCAGTTCTGGTCATCCCGTCAAGGTGACAGAACCTTAGAGCAAGTCCTGCTTTTGGGTTGTAGAGTAGAGTGCACCCAGAAGCAGCACCCAAAAGCTTGCGCTTGGGTAGCTTGTTTTTGTATTAAAATTTTATTTTGTATTGGAGTAGCAGTGAAATGCATGTTGTATGTGATGTGGGTGTACAGAATCTCTTCCTGTTAAACATGTGCATACATGTTTGTATGTTCTGATTCTTTTCCCATATGGGTTATTAAAGAATATTGATTAGGCCTTCCTTGGTAGAATAGTCATTGTTGTTGACTGTTTCGTGGGAATATGTTGTGTTTGCTCGTCCCCACCTCCTAGTTTTCCCCGAGTCTTTCTCCTGTTGTCACCATAGATTTGGGTCTGAAGTCTGTTTTCTGGTTCTTGGAGTGTGCACATTACCCCTACAGGTGGTACGGTTTTTGCCTTTCTGATGCTGACTGACTTCACTTAGTAGGGTTCTCTGGTTTCAGGCAGGTTCTGGCAGTTGGCATGATTATACTCTTTCATACTTGAGTGTAGTCGCTTTGTGAGCACGTTCACTTCATCTTTCAACGGACCTTTGGTGTTTCCACATCTTGGCTATTGTAAAAGGTGTGGCATTGTGCCTTTGGGTACCTGTATCGTTTCAGAATCCGGCTTTCTCCCATACACTCTTTTTTTAAATAATTTTTTTAATATATATTTTTACAGAGTTTTGTTCTTTACACATATGTATGTTCCCAGATTAGTCATATGTATATCCCTCGACCCCTCCCCCCTCCATCCCCCTCCCAGACCCCCAGATCCCACCCCTCCAGGTCATCTCACAGCACCCCTGTAGGATCCTCTATTCCCACAGCGCAATGACAGTAGCTATCTTTTTCACATATGATAGTATAGGTTTCCATGTCCCGTACACTATTAACAGTGGGACTGCTGGATCATATTGTAGGGTTTTTTTTTGCTTGTTTTTTTAATGTTTTTTTTTTTTTTTGCCACTTCTATTGGTCTTTCATTTATTTTCATCTTTGTTCTTTGGCCTGTGTGGGCCTCCTGTCACAGTGGCCTCTCTCATCGCAGAGCACCAGCTCTGGGCACATGTGCTCCAGAGCTCCTGCTTGGTAGTTGGACACACTGGTCCAGCCGCTCTGTGGTATGTGGGATCTTCCCAGGCCAGGGATCGAACCGGCGCCCCTTGCACTGCAAGGTGGTGTCCCTACCCACTCGACCACCAGGGAAGCCCTTTTTAATGTTTTAAAAGCACTTATGTCCTCTTTTCCACAATAGCTGTACCGATTTACTTTGTCATCAATAGTAGAGAAGTGTTCCTTTTTTTGTATACCCTCTTGACCATTTGTTTGTAGAAATTTTGATAAGTTTTCTCAGTGGTTTGAGGTATAATATCATGTTTTTAATTCTGAGTTGAATTTCTGTAATTAGCAGTTTTGAGCATGTTTTCATGTGCCTTTTGGCTAGGTGTCTTTTTTTTTTTTTTAGAAAATGGTTTATTTAGGTTATTTGACCATTTTTTGATTGAGTTTAACATATATTTTGAGGTTCATATGTATTTTTAGGTTCTTAACACTTTTTTTTCCTGAGGAATATATCACCAAATTGAAGAATTTTAAAAGTCATGGATAATCTACACTTGTTTTTTTTAGATTTCCTCGTACAGTGCTAAGAAGGGCAGAGCTTCACCAGGTCAGATGGATACGTTTGTTGCCTATGTGTGTTTAGGATCATAGTCTTACACATGATGTTCTTAGTTTAAAATGTGACGATTGTATAGTATTTCATTGAATATTGGTGTTAATATGAAGACGTAAAACACACACCAGAACTCTTTGTACTTAATTGTACCATTTTTATTTAAGAAACTGGTCTGACTGTATGAAGTGTGATATAACAGCAAAGTTCATGTATAAAAAATACATATATTCCCCTTGTCAAGACAGCCTTTGAAGTTGTTAAGGAACTGTCTGAAGAACAATTTGTCTTAGCTCTTGCTTCCTGTCTTAGTCATTTTTACTTTTTGGGAATTCAGGAACAGAAGTTGTGGTCCTTTTAATGTTTGTGTCTAGAATATAAGATCATTTAAAAAAAAAAACAAAGCAAAACCAGAAACTATGGTTGCTATTTGAAGTTTAGTGAATTCAGTTTAAAGCAGATAAGCCTGTCCTCAACAAAAGTAGAATGAGGCAGTGGCTAAGTAGTTCTGCTTTTTTGGAAGACCTCAGATGGGATTATGTTTTTTATATATGTTGACTCAGTGAATTCTCATAATTGCTCTTTGAGGTAGATGTTTATCATCCTTACTTCATAGACGAGGGAACATATGCACGAGAGATGGGGTGACTTGCATGATCTGTTGCTTTAACGTCCCTATTGAGAGAGGGTAATCTTTTGTTCCCCTGAGAGTGTCAGAATAAATACTGGAAACTTTGATTTTTACTGGTGGTCAGCTTAGAACAATATTGCTCTGAGGTTGTATACATTTTTGTTAAAGTTGTGCTTTTGTAGATTTTCATAAGAGCTTTTCTTTACCAGAGAAAGTTAAGACTTAAAATACTTACAGAATCATACATCTCTAAAAACAAAATACTTTAAAGCATATTTGAAATTCACCTGAGCTGCAATTAAAACAATGTCACAAGTGTGAGTTTGTATGACTTCCCTTTTATTTGTTTGACTCTTAAGAAATTACTTGAGGCTTCCTGGTGGTCCATTGGAAGGACACCACCTTGCAGTGCAAGGCGCGGTTCGATCCCCGGCCTGGGGATCCCACATGTCGCGGAGCGGCTGGACCGATGTGCCATGCCAAGCTGGAGCGCTGTGTGTTTAGGATCATAGTCTTACACATGATGTTCTTTGTTTAAAATGTGACGATTGTATAGTATTTCATTGAATATTGGTGTTAATATGAAGACGTAAAACACACACCAGAACTCTTTGTACTTAATTGTACCATTTTTATTTAAGAAACTGGTCTGACTGTATGAAGTGTGATATAACAGCAAAGTTCATGTATAAAAAATACATATATTCCCCTTGTCAAGACAGCCTTTGAAGTTGTTAAGGAACTGTCTGAAGAACAATTTGTCTTAGCTCTTGCTTCCTGTCTTAGTCATTTTTACTTTTTGGGAATTCAGGAACAGAAGTTGTGGTCCTTTTAATGTTTGTGTCTAGAATATAAGATCATTTAAAAAAAAAAACAAAGCAAAACCAGAAACTATGGTTGCTATTTGAAGTTTAGTGAATTCAGTTTAAAGCAGATAAGCCTGTCCTCAACAAAAGTAGAATGAGGCAGTGGCTAAGTAGTTCTGCTTTTTTGGAAGACCTCAGATGGGATTATGTTTTTTATATATGTTGACTCAGTGAATTCTCATAATTGCTCTTTGAGGTAGATGTTTATCATCCTTACTTCATAGACGAGGGAACATATGCACGAGAGATGGGGTGACTTGCATGATCTGTTGCTTTAACGTCCCTATTGAGAGAGGGTAATCTTTTGTTCCCCTGAGAGTGTCAGAATAAATACTGGAAACTTTGATTTTTACTGGTGGTCAGCTTAGAACAATATTGCTCTGAGGTTGTATACATTTTTGTTAAAGTTGTGCTTTTGTAGATTTTCATAAGAGCTTTTCTTTACCAGAGAAAGTTAAGACTTAAAATACTTACAGAATCATACATCTCTAAAAACAAAATACTTTAAAGCATATTTGAAATTCACCTGAGCTGCAATTAAAACAATGTCACAAGTGTGAGTTTGTATGACTTCCCTTTTATTTGTTTGACTCTTAAGAAATTACTTCTTGAGGCTTCCCTGGTGGTCCATTGGGTAAGGACACCACCTTGCAGTGCAAGGGGCGCCGGTTCGATCCCTGGCCTGGGGGGATCCCACATGTCGCGGAGCGGCTGGACCGATGTGTCCAACTGCCAAGCTGGAGCGCTGGAGCGCACGCGCCCAGAGCCAGTGCTCTGCAACAACAGAGGCCACTGCGATGGGAGGCTCACATAGGCCAAAAAGAACAAAGATGGAAATAAGTGAAAGACCAATAGAAGTGGCCAAAAAAAAAAAAAAAAAAGAAATTACTTCTTGGATAGTATGTGAAAGTGAACTAGTGAAAAATGAAGTCAAAATTAAAAAAAATAGATTTCTCAGGTTCCTTCAGAGGAGGGTGCTTGGTGTTTACAGTAAAATTTTGGTATCTTTCTCTTGAATTTCAGATTGGGAGTCCTCCTCTGGATCCTACTGAGCATTTTCTTCCTGAAGAAGAGAAACTTGCTGAACAGGAGAGATCAAAAAGGTGAGTCGTGGGCTTCCCCTGGTGGTCCAGTGGGTAAGGACACCGCCTTGCAGTGCAAGGGGCGCGGGTTCGATCCCTGGCCTGGGAAGATCCCACGTGCCGCGGAGCGGCTGGACTGATGTGTCCAATTATTGAGCCGAAGCTCTGGAGTGCATGCACCCAGAGCCGACGCTCTGCAACGGCAGAGGCCACCGCGATGGGAGGCCCACAGGAGCCAAAGAACAAAGACGGATGAAAATAGAGAAATGAAAGACCAATAGAAGTGGGCCGCCCGCTCCTCTCCCTCCCCAACCCGACCCCCGCCCAATATAAATAAATAAATCTTTAAAAAAAAAAAAAAAAGGTGAGTCGTACAGGAATCAACCCTCACATGTCTGTCCACGTAGTGTACTTGAGATGATTGCTCAGTGTTTTCTCTTCCAAGGCAAAGGTTATAGAATATGGATTCTGATGGGAATTAAAACCTTCATTTGCCACTTCCTAGTTAGCTTACCCTGTTCATATCTGAGGCTGAGTTTCCTTCTCTGTTACGTAGATACAGTGGTTATACTGACTGGGCAGTGGGATGGTCAAGGTAAACATATTTGAAAGTTGCTTATAAAGTACACACTGTTTCAGAGATGGTTTTTCCTTCATAGATTTGAGAAGGTTTATACTCATAATCTGTATTACCTGGCTCAAGTCTACCAGCACATGGAGATGCTGGAGAAGGCTGCCCATTACTGCCACAGCACCCTGAAACGCCAGCTGGAGCACAACGCCTACCACCCTGTGGAGTGGGCCATTAACGCTGCGACCTTGTCACAGTTTTACGTCAATAAGGTGAGCTTCTCAGAGGAGTAACCTAACAGGGTCACCAGTAGTGTGTGCACAGGTGGAACTGAAAGTGCCTCGACAGTGTCATCCTTCAAAACAGGCAGCTTGTAGTTTATGTAGCGAAATAGAAAAATGCAGTCTAGTTTGCCAGTGTATGCAAATCTGTAGTGTTTTGTTGCTGTAACCCTTTTTTTAAAATTTCTTATTTTACTTTTAACTTTTACAGAGTCTTGTTGTTTACAGATATGTTTGATCCCAGATTAGTCATGTGTGTATCCTCCCCATCACACCCCTGCAGGATCCCCTTTTCTCATAGCGCAAGGAGAATAGCTGTTTTTTTCACGTATGACAGTATAGTAACCCTTCTGAATCTTAGTTTTATCGTGTCCTACATGTTGCTTAAGACCAATTCTTTTGTGATACAGGCAGGCTGTCTCTGTTTTAGTGAGATGTTAACTTAAATTGCAGATTTTATCTTATAGGTTTAACTTTATGCTGTGATCTGTTATCTGTGAGAGTTTATCTGAGGAAGTTGACTGTTAAATGTGGGCTTTGATGAAAGCATGTGATCACATCAGTTATTCTTTAGAATTAACTCCTTCATTGTACTTATTCTGTGTTGGGAATGTCTTGCTCTGTCCCACAGTTCCAGGTCGTTCTGTTATTTCTAGAGTATTATACAAGGACAAATTTGAGCGTCTTCATTGCTTTCAGTATTATTCTGAATTATATTGGTATATTCTTACTTGACCTTTTAGATTTTTGAGCCCTTAAAAGAATTTTTAATGCTAAAACACTTTAAAACCACCTTTCCCAGCAGTATCTCAGTAATAGAAATAGCTTACTTGTATTTCTAATTCACTTGCCTTTCTGAAACTTGATAATTCTTTGCTTCTCAGAGTTCCTTCTTAGACCTCTGGTTATCTGCTGCTGTATCCTTACAGGGCCTATATCCTTTCTAAGTGTTTTGTTAGTGCTGGTTCTATAAATACACCCTATGTTCAAAGAATTGTCCCACAGAATTTCATTCAGAAAAGCTATTAGCAGGAGAGCAAGGACTGTGGTGACCACAGCATTGCTTCTAGGACTTGGGTCTAAGATCACGCGTGTAAGTAATGCTATTGCACATGTCATAGCATTCAGTTAAATCTCAGTCTCACGAATCCATTTCATTGTGATCATCCGAACTTACCTGGGGCTTCTGCTAGTGGCAGTTTTTGTTTTTTTTATTTTAGTTTCCAGAGACTTCTTGTTTTATTTAGCAGCTTAAAATTATTCACTGTAATTGTACTAAGATATCTAGATAATTAAAGTGTAATTGAAAGTTTAAAGTTGTTAAGCACTGCTTATGGGAACCTGCGGTACGTTTCTTGAGCACCTTCCTGATCCTGTGCTTTTATTTTTCACCAGCGTGTTCTTTAAGTTTTGTTCCAGCTGGCTAAGTGGTGCTGCAGAGAGAGATTTGAGCTGTGTTTTTTGTTGTTTAATGCAGTTGTCACTTCTCTCTGTCTCTTCATCTGGTTCCATGGGTGTTTTGCTGTGTCATGAGTCGCTGCGCTGCAGGTGCTCAAGTCGTGCATCTAACAGCTACCTGGGCACTCCTGACTGCTTTCAGATAGCCAGTCTGGACACAGCTAAAGTGATAATAAGTAAGGGGTGCAGAGAAATAGCTTAAACTCTTTATGTGAAGTGTAGCTTTCTTTTGGTTTTTGAGGTTTAGCACCAACATTTTGACCTATAGTCCTTGCTGTGCTACGGTTCCACATGGTACCCAGCTCCTCTCAAAATGGCTTCTGAGTTTGCCGTAATGGGGAGATACATTGAATGCTGAGATTTTAAAGTCATAGTCCACCACTAAAAACCTTAGCAAGACCAGTGTTACCAGTAAGAAGTAGACATACTCAATGAGGGTGGCTTCCAACCAACATTTGGACTTTTGACTCTCTGCCTGTGCTGAGTAGTCCTAGGACTCACATGACACCCGAAAGGAAGTAAAAAGGAGAGCTGCTCACTGTGCGCCCCGTGCCCAGGTCTGACTTATGACGCTTTCAGTCATGTTGATAAAGCACTTCCATGGAACTTGTCTGTGGAAATCGATTGACTTCCAAACTTGGGGAGAAGCCTGATTCTATGTAAACTCCCCAAAATTTCAGAAGCTAGACCTCTATCAAATAGTTGAATTTAAAAGGGATCTCCAGGGCTTCCCTGGTGATCCAGTGGGTAAAGAGTCTGCCTTGCAATGCCAGAGGCACTGGTTCAATTCCTGGCCCAGGAAGATCCCACATGCCATGGAACGGCTGGACTGGTGTGTTCAGTTAGGAGCCAGTGCTCTGGAGCACATGCGCCCGGAGCCGGTGCTCTGCAATGAAAGAGGCCACTGCAATGGGAGGTCCACACAGGCCAAAGAATAAAGATGGATGAGAATAAATAAAGGACCAATTAAAAAAAGAGGCTTAAAAAAACAAAAGGGGATCTCTAAACCTGAAAAGGATGAAATCTCCCAGTCCTTTGACAGAATGTAAATGGTCTGAAAACTGATCAAGCAGGGAACTTGCTGTTTAGACTGATCCTTACAGGCCGCTGAGGCGTGCAGGAACATGAGGCTGAGTGCAGTTGTTTGTATGTCCAGCGTAGATTACTAAGACTTTGGGGGTGTTGTTACTTTAATTTTTCAAACATGTCTTATATACCTTCTTGTTTTGTTACTATAAAGGGTCTCCTTAGTAGTATTTTTTCTTACCTGAATTTATAGCTTTTCTCATATATATATATAAAATTTATTTGTTTATTCACTTTTGGCTACCCTGGATTTTCACTGCTGCCACAGGCTCTTGTCTAGTTGCAGGGAGTGGGGGCTACTCACTAGTGGAGGTGAGCAGGCTTCTTGTTGCAGTGACTTCTCTTGTGGAACCTGGGCTCTGGGGCACACGAGATTCAGTAGTTGTGGCACATGGGCTCAATAGTTGGGGCTCCGAGGCTCTAGAGCACAGGCTTGATAGTTGTGTCTCACAGGCTTAGTTGCTCCGCAGCAGGTGGGATCTTCCTGGCTCAGGGATTGAACTTGTGTCTCCTGCCTTGACAGGTGAACTCTTTACCACTGAGCTACCAGGGAAGTCCAGCTTTTCCCATATTAAGAGACTTTATGTATGTATCTATTACAAATAAGATTTTGTGATAATTGGATTTATTCTTACTTCCTTAACAGCAATGCTTTATGGAGGCCAGGCACTGTTTATCAGCTGCTAATGTCATTTTTGGTCAAACTGGAAAGATTCGAACCATGGAAGACAGTAAGTTTATGTGTACATGCTTCATTGTATAACTTTTTTAAAAATTTTTTTTTTTGCAATCCTTTTAATTTAGAAAATTCAAAAATAGAACGAAGAATTACCATAGGCCCATCTAACTCACTTGAATACTAAAATTCAAGTTTTAGTATTTACCTCATTTGCAGTTATGTTTAGGCTTTACCACCCCTTAATACTTCAGTGAGTTTTTCCTAAAAATAATAATATTTTTTATATAATCACAGGACAGGAAATGTAACATCGATGCAATTTTTTTTATATTTAGCAGCTGTCTCCATAATGTCCTTTCACTAGTACCTGAATATTTAGTTTTTATTGCATCCTAAAATAAAGGAAAAATCCAATTAAAAAGAGGCTTAAAAACAAAAGGGATCTCTAAACCTGAAAAGGATGAAATCTCCCAGTCCTTTGACAGAATGTAAATGGTCTGAAAACTGATCAAGCAGGGAACTTGCTGTTTAGACTGATCCTTACAGGCCGCTGAGGCGTGCAGGAACATGAGGCTGAGTGCAGTTGTTTGTATGTCCAGCGTAGATTACTAAGACTTTGGGGGTGTTGTTACTTTAATTTTTCAAACATGTCTTATATACCTTCTTGTTTTGTTACTATAAAGGGTCTCCTTAGTAGTATTTTTTCTTACCTGAATTTATAGCTTTTCTCATATATATATATAAAATTTATTTGTTTATTCACTTTTGGCTACCCTGGATTTTCACTGCTGCCACAGGCTCTTGTCTAGTTGCAGGGAGGGGGGGCTACTCTCTAGTGGAGGTGAGCAGGCTTCTTGTTGCAGTGACTTCTCTTGTGGAACCTGGGCTCTGGGGCACACGAGATTCAGTAGTTGTGGCACATGGGCTCAATAGTTGGGGCTCCGAGGCTCTAGAGCACAGGCTTGATAGTTGTGTCTCACAGGCTTAGTTGCTCCGCAGCAGGTGGGATCTTCCTGGCTCAGGGATTGAACTTGTGTCTCCTGCCTTGACAGGTGAACTCTTTACCACTGAGCTACCAGGGAAGTCCAGCTTTTCCCATATTAAGAGACTTTATGTATGTATCTATTACAAATAAGATTTTGTGATAATTGGATTTATTCTTACTTCCTTAACAGCAATGCTTTATGGAGGCCAGGCACTGTTTATCAGCTGCTAATGTCATTTTTGGTCAAACTGGAAAGATTCGAACCATGGAAGACAGTAAGTTTATGTGTACATGCTTCATTGTATAACTTTTTAAAATTTTTTTATTTTGCAATCCTTTTAATTTAGAAAATTCAAAAATAGAACGAAGAATTACCATAGGCCCATCTAACTCACTTGAATACTAAAATTCAAGTTTTAGTATTTACCTCATTTGCAGTTATGTTTAGGCTTTACCACCCCTTAATACTTCAGTGAGTTTTTCCTAAAAATAATAATATTTTTTTTATATAATCACAGGACAGGAAATGTAACATCGATGCAATTCTTTTATCTGTAATTCATATTTAGCAGCTGTCTCCATAATGTCCTTTCACTAGTACCTGAATATTTAGTTTTTTATTGCATCTCCCTTTTTATTTTATTGTAGTTTTTTTTGAGAGGAATCACAGCGAGATAGATGAATTAGTGGGGAGACAGAAGTAACATGGCAGAGAGAAAAATCACTTGGGATAGAGAGGAGTCAGAGAGGAGGGAGAAGAGTCAAGAGGAGAGAGAGGAACCAGAGGGAGGGAGGCAGACGCGCGTTAGAGGAGAGTGAGAGGAATCACAGGGGAGACCTGAGGTTGCGGAGGGAGGGAATCAGAGGAGGGAGAGGAATGGAGGGAGGGGGAGAGACAGGTGTCAGAGGAAACAGATGGTTCAGGGGGAGACAGATGAATCCAGGGAGAGAAATCACATGGGATAGAGAGGAACAGGAGAGGAGTCAGAGTGGAGAGAGAGGAGTCAGAGTGGAGAGAGAGGAGATCAGGGGAATCAGAGAGGAAAGAGGAACTGGGACAGAAGAATCTGAGGAGAGAAGGGAGTCAGAGGGGAGAGAAGCAGCACTGGAATGAAGGGAGTCAGAGGAGAGAGGAACCAGAGGGCGACAGGATGAATTAGAGTGCAGAGGGAGGAATCACGGGGAAACAGGTCAGAGGAGAAGGGGGGGATCAGAAGAGAGAGGGATCAGTGGGAGGCAGATCCATTAGGAGGAAGGGAGAGGAAAGAGAGGAACCAGAGAGGACAGAGCAGTCAGGAGAGAGGAGAATCAGAAAGAAGACTCAGAGAGAGGAACCCGAAGAGAGTCAAGAAGTTAGAGTGGAGAGAAGAATCAGCAGAGAGTGGAGTCAGGGGAACGGGAGGAAGTTGGGAGAGAAGAATCAAGGAACAGGAGTCAAGAGGACAGAGAGATAGGAAGCACCGGAGCAAGGGGAACTGTGAGGAGAGGCAGGTGTCCGAGGAGATGAGCAGGAGTCAGAGGGAGACGGATGAATCAGTGGGGAGAGGCGTAGCCTGGGGTAGGAGAAATCACACAGAACAGAGAGGAATCGGGAGTCAAGAGAGGAGAGAGGAATCACAGTGAGATACGTGAATCAGTGGGGAGATGGAACTGACACTGTGGGGGAGAAACCACACAGGTCAGAGGGGTGAGGAGAGCGGGGAGGGAGGGGAGTCGGGGTACAGAGGGATCAGAGGGAGACAGATCAGCTGGGGGGAAGGGGAGGAATGAAGAGAAAGGAGTCAGAGGGAGATACACGAGTTAGGGGAGGGAGAGGGATTAGAGGAGAGCGAGGAGACATAGGGGAGGAGCCAGAGAGATGAGTCAGGAGGAAGAAGAATCAGGAGGAGAGGGGAGTCAGAAGGGAGACAGGAGGCAGAATTAGAGGGGAGAGAGGCATCACAGCAAGACAGATGACTTAGCCAGGAGACAGAAGTAACGGGGGGTGGGGTGGAAATCACAGGGAGTAGAGAGGAATAGGAGAGAGAGCAGTCAGTGGAGAGAATGGGATGGGAGGACTGGGAGGAATCAAGAAGGAGGAGAAGAATCAGAGGGAGGAATTGCAGCGAGACACATGAATTAGTGTGGAGACAAAATAGACCTGGCCGGTGGGGCGGGGGGCGGTCAGACAGGATAGAGAGGACTCGGGAGAGGAGGCAGAGGAGGGAGCAGGATTGAGAAGAGCAGAATCAGAGGGGATAAAGAGGAATCAGAGGGAGACGGATGCTTTAGCGTGGAGAGAGAGGAATCACAGGGCAGAGAGGAGGGACTCAGTCAGTGGGGAGGGAGAGACGTGGAGAGAGAGGAGGGCGAAGACTCAGAGAGGGTAAGGAAGAATCAGAGGGAAGAGAGGAATGAGGGGGAGAGACAGACGAATTAGTGGGGGGGAGAGAAGAACCAAGAACAACGGTCAGAGGAGAGAGTGAGGACGGGAGGAGGGAGAGGAATCTGAGGAGAGACAGGTGTCAGAGGAGACAGAGGGACCGCAGGGACAGAGATGATTCAGACACAGATGTGTGAACAGAAGGGAGAGACGGGAATCAGGAAGAGGAGTCCGAGGAGAAAGAGGCAGCAGAGTGGAGAGAGTGTGGCAGATGAGGGTAGGGGACGGTAGCTTGCTGTGAAGGGGGTCGCATTCTTCATCTCCAGAGGAGAGTCCACGCTGGGATCAAGAAGACTTGATTTTGGTCACTCAGAGCTTCGTGCAGGAAAAGTTTTATTAAAGAAAAAGGATAGAGAAAGCTTCCAGCAAAGGCACTGGAAGGGGGATAGAAGAGCACCCCCAGAAGCTAGTTTAGGCAAGACATTTAGTACTTTTCCAGGTGGTTATTAACAGTAGATCAAAAGAATATTTTAAGGTGATAAAGGTCTTACCAGATCCACACCCACACCCACAACATACATCTTTAGATAACACAGGTACAAGCTAAGAAGGAGAAACATGTCCTCCAGCAAGGTACATTGTTGTTATAAACACTGGCCCTGGGCTTGGAGAAAGTCTTCGGCCAAATAGATTGTTGTCATAGGCGTGGCCATCAAGGTGAAGGCACCTTGGTTAAAAATGCTTGTTCCCCTTCCTCCTCTTTGGAAATGTTGGCCTCCTTAAGAAGCCTGCCTATTCAACCCTTTCATACGAGTCAGAGGGGAAAGAGAGGAATCATGGATTAGTAGGGAGAGAGAAGTAACACAGGGAGTGGGGTAGAAATCGCAGGGGATAGAGAGGAACAGGAGAGGAGTCCGAGGAGAGAGGAATCACAGCGAGATAACGTGAATCAGTGGGGAGACAGACTTGACACTGGAGGGGAGAGATCACAGAGCATAGAGAGGATGCAGAGGAGAGGAGGCAGCAGAGGGAGAGGAACTGAGGGGAGAGAGGAACCAGAGGGAGGCGGATGGTTCAGAGTGGAGAGAGGAAAGCCACAGGGGAAATAGGAGACAGAGAGGGAGATGAGTCAGGAGACAGAGAAGAATCTAAGGAGATAGTGGAGTCAGGGGAGAGAGAGGTATCACACGGGGAGAGAGGATTCAGAGAGAGGTGGGTGAAGACAAGGGAAGTCAGAGGAGAAAGAGGATCAGAGGGGAGAGAGGAATCAGAGGAGACAGTGGTCAGAAAAGATGAGTCAGAGGAGAGAGAGGAATCAGAGAGGGGAGTCAGAGGAGTCAGAGGAGAGAGGAATCAGTGCGAGACAGGTGAATTACAGGGGTGGGGGAAGAATCGAGAGAAGAATCATAGAGGAGAGAGTTACATCTGCCTTTTCAAAATTTTGATTAGAATGTAGTTGATTTACAGTGTTGTTAGTTTCTGCTGAACAGCAAAGTGAATCAGCTATATATCTAGCTCCACTCCTTAGATTCTTCTCCCATGTGGGTCGTTGGGAGAGTACTGAGAAGAGCTCCCTGTGCTGTCCAGGAGGCCCTTACCAGCTGTGTTTCACACGTGGAGGTGTGTGCTTGTCAGTCCCGACTCCCAGAGTATCCCGCCCTGCCTCCTCTCCTCCCTGGGATGCATAAGTTTGTTTTCTACATTTGGGACTTCTATTTTGTATTTTGGTTCATTTTTACCATTTTTTAAACATTCCATATGTAAGCAATATCATATGATGTTTGTCTTTCTCTGACTTATTTCACTCAGTTATGATGTTCTCTAGTCCATCCGTGTTGCTGCAAATGGTGCTATTTCATTCATTTTTCATGACTGAGTAATATTCCATTGTACATGTGTATCAGATCCTCTTTATTCATTCCTTTGTTGATGGACATTTAGGTTGCTTCTTTTTCCTGGCTGTTGTAAACAGTGCTGTGGTAAATGTTGAGGTGTGTGTGTCATTCTGAATTATGGTTTTCTTTGGATATATGCCCAGGAGTGGGGTTGGGGGTCAAAAGGTAGGTCTATTTTCAGTTTTTCAGGAAACCTCCATACTGTTTTCATAGTAGTTGTCACATTTCTTTAGTCATGTTTAATCTGGACCGGTTCCTCAGCTTTTCATCAGACATTTAAAAAAAAATACAGACCTCTTATTTCATAGATGTTCCACCAGTTGGTATTTGTTTCCTTACACTAAGATTCAGATTATATACATTTTTGGTTAGAATACTGTATATGTAATATGTCCAAATATTTAATTATAGTGTTTCATTTAGGTTCTTTTTTTTGGCCACTTCTATTGATCTTTCATTCACTTATCTTTTTTGTTGTTGTTGTTGTTCCTTGGCCTGTGTGGGCCTCCCATTGCAGTGGCCTCTCTTGCTGCAGAGCACCGGCTCTGGGCGCATGTGCTCCAGAGCTCCAGCTTGGCAGTTGGACACATTGGTACAGCCGCTCCACGGCATGTGGGATCCTCCCAGGCCAGGGATCGAACTGGCGCCCCTTGCACTGCAAGGCAGTGTCCTTACCCATTGGACCACCAGGGAAACCCTCATTTAGTTTTATAAATCATAGCATGTGTATTTGAGCGAATCAAAATCACAAGAAGCTATCACTTCACGTCTATTAATTGCTATTATCAAGAAGACAAATGGTATTAGCAAGAATAACAAGTGTTGGTGAAGATGTAGAAAAGGGGACCCACGTGGACTCTGGTGAGATTGTAAATTGCTGTACACACTATGAAAAACCATATGGAGGCTCGTCAGTAAATTAAAAGTAGAGCTAAATGTGATCCAGCAGTTCTTGGGTACAGTCACCCTTTGGTATCCACAGGAGATTGGTTCCAGGACCCCTACTCCCCACGGATACCAAATATCTGCGATGCTCCAGTCAGAGTATTTACATACAGCCAAGGCACATCCTCTCTTATAAACATTAAGTCATCTCTAAAGTACTTACAATACCAAATACAGTGTAAATGCTGTGTAAATAATGGGTGGCACACGGCATATTCAAGTTTTGCTTTTGGAACTTTCTACAATTATTTTTAAAAATTTGTGTTTTATATTGGAGTATAGTTAATTAACAGTACTTTTATGTTTCAGATATACAGTAAAATGATTCAGCTATGCATATACATGTAGCTGTTCTTTTTCAAATTCTTTTCCCATTTAGGTTGTTACAGAATATTGAGTCAAGCTTCATGTGCTATACAGGTCCTGGCAGGTGACCTGTTTTAAGCATAGCTGAGTCTCTGAAGACTGAGTACTATTCCACTGCATGTGTGCACCGCCTCTTACGTGTCTGTCCATGGATGTGTAGGCTGTTTCCATGTCTTGGTTCCTGCACATGGCGCTGCAGTGAGCACCAAGGTGCATGTATCCTTTCGCACCATGACTTTCTGGATCCATGCCCAGGGACCGCTGGATCATAGGGTAGTTCCAGCTTTAGTTCTTCAGGACCTTCCACACTGCTCTCCACAGGACTGCCTCTTTGTGACCCATGGACGAACCATGGAATTCTCCAGGCAGGAATACTGGAGTGGGTTGCCATTTCCTCCTCCAGGGGATCTTCCCAACCCAGGGCTAAAACCCAGGTCTCCTGCATTGCAGGTGGGTTCTTTCCTGTCTGAGCCACCACAGAAGCCCAAGAACACTGGAGTGAGTAGCCTGTCCCTTCTCCAAGGGATCTTCCCGACCCAGGAATCAAACCAGTGTCTCCTGCATTGCAGGTGGGTTCTTTCCTATCTGAGCCACCACAGAAGCCCAAGAACACTGGAGTGAGTAGCCTGTCCCTTCTCCAAGGGATCTTCCCAGTGTCTCCTGCATTGCAGGTGGGTTCTTTACCAGCTGAGCCATGTTCCCACCAACAGTGGAGAAGGTTTTTCTTTTCTTTACACCCTCTCCAGCATTTATTATGTCTAGACTTCATGAGGATGGCCATTCTGACTGCTGTGAGATGATACCTCATTTCTCTAATAAAGTAGTGATGTGGAGCATTTTTTCATGTGCCTCTTGAATGGCTATTCAGATCTTCTGCCTGGTTTATGATTAGGTTGTCTTGCTGAACCATGTGAGCTGTTTGTTAATTTTGGAAATTAATCCCTTGTCTACATCATTTACAAATACTTTCTCCCATTCTGTGGGTTGTCTTTTCAATGGAATATTACTCAGCCAGTAAATAATGCCATTTGTAGCAACATGGATGGACCTGGAGATTATCATACTAAGTGAAGTAAGACAGAGAAAAACAAACTCCTTATAATATCACTTGTAAGTGGAATCTTAAAAAGGATGATACAAATGAACTTCTCTACAAAGCAGAAACAGACTCACTGACTTAGAGATAAATTTATGGCTACCAGGGGTAAGAAGTTGTGGCGAGGATGAAGAGATTGGGAATTTGGGACTAACGTGCACGGCTGTATTTGAAACAGGTTACCGGAAAGGAGCTGCTGTACAGCACTGGGAGCTCTGCTCAGTATGCTGTACTAACCTAACTGCCGTGTGTAGGCTGTTTCCATGTCTTGGTTCCTGCACATGGCGCTGCAGTGAGCACCAAGGTGCATGTATCCTTTCGCACCATGACTTTCTGGATCCATGCCCAGGGACCGCTGGATCATAGGGTAGTTCCAGCTTTAGTTCTTCAGGACCTTCCACACTGCTCTCCACAGGACTGCCTCTTTGTGACCCATGGACGAACCATGGAATTCTCCAGGCAGGAATACTGGAGTGGGTTGCCATTTCCTCCTCCAGGGGATCTTCCCAACCCAGGGCTAAAACCCAGGTCTCCTGCATTGCAGGTGGGTTCTTTCCTGTCTGAGCCACCACAGAAGCCCAAGAACACTGGAGTGAGTAGCCTGTCCCTTCTCCAAGGGATCTTCCCGACCCAGGAATCAAACCAGTGTCTCCTGCATTGCAGGTGGGTTCTTTCCTATCTGAGCCACCACAGAAGCCCAAGAACACTGGAGTGAGTAGCCTGTCCCTTCTCCAAGGGATCTTCCCAGTGTCTCCTGCATTGCAGGTGGGTTCTTTACCAGCTGAGCCATGTTCCCACCAACAGTGGAGAAGGTTTTTCTTTTCTTTACACCCTCTCCAGCATTTATTATGTCTAGACTTCATGAGGATGGCCATTCTGACTGCTGTGAGATGATACCTCATTTCTCTAATAAAGTAGTGATGTGGAGCATTTTTTCATGTGCCTCTTGAATGGCTATTCAGATCTTCTGCCTGGTTTATGATTAGGTTGTCTTGCTGAACCATGTGAGCTGTTTGTTAATTTTGGAAATTAATCCCTTGTCTACATCATTTACAAATACTTTCTCCCATTCTGTGGGTTGTCTTTTCAATGGAATATTACTCAGCCAGTAAATAATGCCATTTGTAGCAACATGGATGGACCTGGAGATTATCATACTAAGTGAAGTAAGACAGAGAAAAACAAACTCCTTATAATATCACTTGTAAGTGGAATCTTAAAAAGGATGATACAAATGAACTTCTCTACAAAGCAGAAACAGACTCACTGACTTAGAGATAAATTTATGGCTACCAGGGGTAAGAAGTTGTGGCGAGGATGAAGAGATTGGGAATTTGGGACTAACGTGCACGGCTGTATTTGAAACAGGTTACCGGAAAGGAGCTGCTGTACAGCACTGGGAGCTCTGCTCAGTATGCTGTACTAACCTAACTGGAAAAGAACTTGTAAAAGGATACATGTATGTGTATAACTGAATTACTCAGCTGTAGGCTATTAATGAACTATATACTCTAATATATTAAAAAAAAAATCAGTAACATGCCCACGCAGGACCTCTGGGCACACGTCAGGGACACACCCACACAGGGACTCTGGGCACATGTTAGGAACACATGAATGAAAAATAATGTAGTGTATAAAAGTAAAGTGGGCTTCCCCTGGTGGTCCAGTGGGTAAGGACACCGCCTTGCAGTGCAGGGGGCGCCGGTTCGAGCCCTGGCCTGGGAAGATCCCACGTGCCGCGGAGCGGCTGGACTGATGTGTCCAATCATCGAGCCGGAGCTCTGGAGCGCATGCACCCAGAGCCAGCGCTCTGCAATGACAGACGCCACCGCAATGGGAGGCCCACAGGAGCCAAAGAACAAAGATGGACGAAGATAGAAGAATGAAAGACCAATAGAAGTGGCCCGCCCGCTCCCCGCCCTCCCCAACCCGACCCCTGCCCAAAATAAATAAATAAATAAATAAAACAAATAAAAGTAAAGTAATATATTAATCAGTTGGTGAAAGTATTGTGACCAGAAGCTCATTAGAACCTAACCCTGTATTTCCCCTAGGAGTGACGTTTTAGCATTCCCTAATTCACTGTTCAGTGACTTCATAAAGCATAACTACCATGAACAGTAAGAGTCAGCTAAATGTTGTTTCCTTACAAGAGAATCCTGGTAGAAGAGTTTTATTGTTGGGATTAAAAACCACTTTTTGTACAACCAAATATTCATGTGAAGGAACTGATCCAGCCGATGGGTAAGACAGAGAAAAACAAACTCCTTATAATATCACTTGTAAGTGGAATCTTAAAAAGGATGATACAAATGAACTTCTCTACAAAGCAGAAACAGACTCACTGACTTAGAGATAAATTTATGGCTACCAGGGGTAAGAAGTTGTGGCGAGGATGAAGAGATTGGGAATTTGGGACTAACGTGCACGGCTGTATTTGAAACAGGTTACCGGAAAGGAGCTGCTGTACAGCACTGGGAGCTCTGCTCAGTATGCTGTACTAACCTAACTGGAAAAGAACTTGTAAAAGGATACATGTATGTGTATAACTGAATTACTCAGCTGTAGGCTATTAATGAACTATATACTCTAATATATTAAAAAAAAAATCAGTAACATGCCCACGCAGGACCTCTGGGCACACGTCAGGGACACACCCACACAGGGACTCTGGGCACATGTTAGGAACACATGAATGAAAAATAATGTAGTGTATAAAAGTAAAGTGGGCTTCCCCTGGTGGTCCAGTGGGTAAGGACACCGCCTTGCAGTGCAGGGGGCGCCGGTTCGAGCCCTGGCCTGGGAAGATCCCACGTGCCGCGGAGCGGCTGGACTGATGTGTCCAATCATCGAGCCGGAGCTCTGGAGCGCATGCACCCAGAGCCAGCGCTCTGCAATGACAGACGCCACCGCAATGGGAGGCCCACAGGAGCCAAAGAACAAAGATGGACGAAGATAGAAGAATGAAAGACCAATAGAAGTGGCCCGCCCGCTCCCCGCCCTCCCCAACCCGACCCCTGCCCAAAATAAATAAATAAATAAATAAAACAAATAAAAGTAAAGTAATATATTAATCAGTTGGTGAAAGTATTGTGACCAGAAGCTCATTAGAACCTAACCCTGTATTTCCCCTAGGAGTGACGTTTTAGCATTCCCTAATTCACTGTTCAGTGACTTCATAAAGCATAACTACCATGAACAGTAAGAGTCAGCTAAATGTTGTTTCCTTACAAGAGAATCCTGGTAGAAGAGTTTTATTGTTGGGATTAAAAACCACTTTTTGTACAACCAAATATTCATGTGAAGGAACTGATCCAGCCGATGGGTAACTTATATCCCTGCTGCTTGGGAAATGGATGACTTGCTTCTCTCCGTGTAGAGCTCCTGACCTGATCTTTGCTCTCTGGAATTGGTTGAGGGACTCTGTCGCCTTGGAAAAGCTCAGAACAGATAAAAATCAAACCTTGGGAACAAGTCTCAACATCATGATAATGAGCATTGGTTTCTAACTACATACTTGAAACACCTAAAGCATGTGTTCTTAATAGGGATGAAAATGGTTTCTTGGAAAGTGAAATTCAATAAATCTTAGCTTTACAATGTTAAATGGAAAGAGACAAAATGAAGGAAGGAGAAAAAGGGAAGAAAGGAGCGAGGGAGAGAGAGAAAGAAAAAAGAGGAAGAGAAGGAAAGAAATCTTGCCATTTTTGACAATGTGGATGGACCTCAAGAGCATCATACTAAGTGAAATCAGACAGAAAAAGGCGCATGCTGTATGATTTCACTTGCACATGGAATCCAAGAAAACAAAACCTAAAAACAACTCATAAGTACAGAGAACACATTAGTGGTTGCCAGAGATGGGGGTGGGGGGAAATAGGTAAAGAGGGTCACAAAATTAACACGTCACGGGGAGGTAATGCACAGACAGCATTTTGTGTGTCAAATGATACTGTACTGGTTGCATATTTGAAACTTGCTTAACAAAGTAGTTAAATTAAAAGCTTTCATCCCAGGAAAAAATGTTTGCCTGTGTATAGTGACAGATTCTAACTAGACTTCCTGTGATCATTTTACAGTATATAAAAATATCAAGTTATTATGTTGTACACCTGAAACTGTTACATGTCAGTTATCTCCATTTAAAAACTATGTTAGTCATCTAACAAGTTTTGTAGTAAAGTAACATCATGAAGACTCAGAAGAGTACAGAGGCTCTGTTACTGAGATGTACATTTTCCAGTTGTTTTTTTCTCTTACTACATTGAATTGTGTACTGGTTGAAGTCTAAAAGGCACTTGTTCAAAAAAAAAAGGTTGATAAAAATGAAACCTCCAGTGAGATGTTTTTACTTTTCAAAATAGAAAGCTTGGCAGTGTTCAGTGTTTTTAAAATGATTTTATTGATCAGCTTCATGTGTTGTTGGTTAGAGTATTTGTTGAAAGTAATTCGGCAGTGTGAATTGAGAACATTTTAAATGGTGTGAACTCTGACCCAGTAAATTCCACATCTAGGAATTTGTCTTAAGGAAATAATTGAAGCTCCAGACAGATCTATGCACAGAGGTCTTCCTGTTTAGAGTTGTTTTCCATAGAGGAATTGGAACAGTGCCCAGTATTAGAAGAGTGATTAAAGTATAGAACATATTTAATTGTACATGATGCTATACATAAAAATGATGTTAAAGCATTGATAATGATATATGTGTTAGTGGTATAATATATGAAGAAAAAGCTATACAGGAATACCTCATTTTACTACTTTTCACCTAATTTTTTTTTTTTTTAATGTTTTGTGGCAACTCTGGAGCAAGTAATCAGCACCGTTTTTCCAACAGCATTTGCTCACTTCCTGTCTCTGTCACAGTTTCGTAATTCCTGTATTTCAGACTTGTTCATTGTTATCTGTTGTGATGGTCTGTGGTTGGTGGTCTTTGATGTTACTGTCAAAATTGTTTTGGGGTGCCCCTGTCTGTGTCCGCACACGATGGTGGCGTTACTTGGTGAGGGTGTGTTCTGACTGCTCCCCTGACCGGCTGCTCCTCCCGCGTCTCTGTCCCTCTCCTTGGGTCTCCCTGTTTTCTGAAGGCGAAACACTATTAAAATTAAATCAGCTCATAACCCTACAGTGACCTTGAAATGAAAGGAAGAGTTGCATCTCACACTTTAAATCAAAAGCTAGAAATAATTAAGCTTAGTGAGGAAGGCGAGTCCAAATAAGCCAACAGATAATCCCTCTTGTGCAAGTTACCCTAGTTATGAATGCAGAGGAATAGTTCTTGAAGTTAAAAGCACTCCTCCAGTGAACACATGAGTGATAAGAGAACAAAACAGCCCTTTTGCTGATATGGAGAAGGTTTCAGTGGTCTGGATAGAAGATTAAACAAACCACAGCATTCCCTTAAGCCAAAACCTAATCCAGAGCAAGGCCCTAGATAAACCCATGCATTTATGGGTACCTTATTTTTGACAAAGGAGGCAAGAGGGGCAAAGACAGCCTCTTTGATAGGTGGTGCTGGGAAAATTGGACAGTTACTTGTAAAAGAATGAAGTTGGACCACTTCCTAACACCATACACAAAGATAAACTCAGATGGATTAAAGACCTAATTGTGAGACCATAAAACTCTTGGAGGAAAACATAGGCAGAATACTCAATGACATAAATCAAAGCAAGATCTTCTATGACCTGCCTTCTAAAGTGATGGAAATAAAGACAAAAATAGACAAGTGGGACCTAATGAAACTTAAAAGCTTTTGCATAGCAAAAGAAACTACAAGCAAGGTGAAAAGACAACCTTCAGAATGGGAGAAAATAAGAGCAAATGATAACAACCGACAATTATTTTCAAAAGGATAGAAGTTCAGACAACTCAACACCAAAAAAATAAACAATCCAATCAAAAAAATGGGAAAAAGACCTAAACAGACATTTCTCCAAAGAAGACATACAGATGGCCTACAAACACATGAAAAGATGCTCAGTATTGCTCATTGTTAAGAGAAATGTAAGTCAAAACTGCAATGAGATGTCACCCCAGTCAGAATGGCCATCATCAAAAAGTCTATAAACAATAAATGCTGGAGGGGTTGTGGAGAAAAGGGAACCTCTTGCACTGTTGGTGAAAATGTGAACTGATACGGCCCCTATGGAAGACAGTGTGGAGATTGCTCAAAAAACTAGGAATAGAGCTACCATATGACCCAGCAATCCCACTACTAGGCATATATCCTGAGGAAATCAAAATTGACAGAGCAAGGCCTTGATTTTCTTCAATCTATGGAGGCTGAGAGAGAGGTGAGGAAGCTGCAGAAGAAAAATTTGTAGCTAGCAGAGGTTGGTTCATGAGATTTAAGGAAGGAAGTCATCTCTGTAACATGAAAGTGCAAGGTGAAGCAGTGAATTATCCAGAAGATCTACTTAAGATCATTAATGAAGGTGGGAACACTAAACAGATTTTCAGTTTGGCTGCCATTTTGGAGTTTCATAGCTGGAGAGAAGTCAGTGCCTGGCTTCAGAGGACAGGCTGCTGCCTCGCGTTAAGGACTGGTGCAGCTGGTGACTTTAAAGTGAAGCTAATGCTTATTTACCATTCTGAAAATTCTGGGGTCCTTAAAAATCATGCTGATTATGCTCCCTGTGCTGTGTAAATGAAACAAAACCTGGATGACAACACATGGTTTACTGACTGTTTTAAGCCCATTGTTGAGACCTCCTGCTCAAAAAAAAAATTTCTTTCCCTCAGTGGTAGTGCGCCTGAGTCATCCAGGAGCTCTGATGAAGCTGTACCTGTGATTAATGTTGTTTTTAGATCTGCTAATACAGCATTCATTCTGTAACCCACGAATCAAGGAGTCATTTTAGTTTTCAAGTCTTATTACTATTTGAGGGAAAAAATCGTAAGGTTGTCCTTACCATGGATGTGATTCCTCTGATGGATCTGGACAAAGTAAATTGAAAATCTTCTGAAACGGATTCAGTATTTTAGATGTCATTAAGAACATTCACGATTCATGGGAAGAGGTTAGCATATCAGCGTTAAGAGCAGCTTGGAAGAAATTAACCTGACCCTCAGGGATGATTTTGAGGGATGCGAGACTTCAGTGGAACACAATCAAATGGGAAAAAGACCTAAACAGACATTTCTCCAAAGAAGACATACAGATGGCCTACAAACACATGAAAAGATGCTCAGTATTGCTCATTGTTAAGAGAAATGTAAGTCAAAACTGCAATGAGATGTCACCCCAGTCAGAATGGCCATCATCAAAAAGTCTATAAACAATAAATGCTGGAGGGGTTGTGGAGAAAAGGGAACCTCTTGCACTGTTGGTGAAAATGTGAACTGATACGGCCCCTATGGAAGACAGTGTGGAGATTGCTCAAAAAACTAGGAATAGAGCTACCATATGACCCAGCAATCCCACTACTAGGCATATATCCTGAGGAAATCAAAATTGACAGAGCAAGGCCTTGATTTTCTTCAATCTATGGAGGCTGAGAGAGAGGTGAGGAAGCTGCAGAAGAAAAATTTGTAGCTAGCAGAGGTTGGTTCATGAGATTTAAGGAAGGAAGTCATCTCTGTAACATGAAAGTGCAAGGTGAAGCAGTGAATTATCCAGAAGATCTACTTAAGATCATTAATGAAGGTGGGAACACTAAACAGATTTTCAGTTTGGCTGCCATTTTGGAGTTTCATAGCTGGAGAGAAGTCAGTGCCTGGCTTCAGAGGACAGGCTGCTGCCTCGCGTTAAGGACTGGTGCAGCTGGTGACTTTAAAGTGAAGCTAATGCTTATTTACCATTCTGAAAATTCTGGGGTCCTTAAAAATCATGCTGATTATGCTCCCTGTGCTGTGTAAATGAAACAAAACCTGGATGACAACACATGGTTTACTGACTGTTTTAAGCCCATTGTTGAGACCTCCTGCTCAAAAAAAAAATTTCTTTCCCTCAGTGGTAGTGCGCCTGAGTCATCCAGGAGCTCTGATGAAGCTGTACCTGTGATTAATGTTGTTTTTAGATCTGCTAATACAGCATTCATTCTGTAACCCACGAATCAAGGAGTCATTTTAGTTTTCAAGTCTTATTACTATTTGAGGGAAAAAATCGTAAGGTTGTCCTTACCATGGATGTGATTCCTCTGATGGATCTGGACAAAGTAAATTGAAAATCTTCTGAAACGGATTCAGTATTTTAGATGTCATTAAGAACATTCACGATTCATGGGAAGAGGTTAGCATATCAGCGTTAAGAGCAGCTTGGAAGAAATTAACCTGACCCTCAGGGATGATTTTGAGGGATGCGAGACTTCAGTGGAGGTACTTTAACTGGAAATGTGGTAGAAACAGCATGAGAAGATGAAACGTCGACCTAGGGGACTTCCCTGGCCGTCCAGTGGCTAAGACCGTGTGCTCCCGACGCAGGGGACAGATATTTGACCCCTGGTCAGGGAGCTAGAGCCTACTTGCTGCAACTAGGGATCCCATGTGTTGTAACTAAGACCCGGCACAGCCACATAAATAGATAAATACTTTTAAAAGATTGATCCTGAAGATGTGACTGAATTGCTGCAATCACGTGATTAAATTTTGACCGCTGAGAACTTGATTCTTAGGGATGAACAAAGAAAGTGGTCTCTTAAGATGGAATCTACTGGTGAAGACGCCATGAAAATTGTTGAAATGACAACAAAGGAGTTAGAATATTACATAGACTTAATTGATAAAATAGTGGCAGGGCTTGAGAGAATTGACTGCTTTTGAGAGACGTTCTACCCTCGGTAAAATGCTGTCAAACAGTACAGTACAGAGAAATTGGTCCTGAAAGGAAGAGTCTATCAGGAGACTTGACTGCTGTCTTACTTTAAGAAATTGCCACAGCCGTCCTCTCCCCAGCTTTCAGTAACCAGTGCCCTCAGCAGCCATCAGCATTGAGCTAGACCTTCCAGCCCAGCAAAATCGAGCTTAAATGATGGTTAGGACTTTTAAGCAATAAAGTATTTAATGAAAATGGTTTACACTTTTTCCCATTGAGACCTCCTGCTCAAAAAATTTCTTTCCCTCAGTGGTAGTGCGCCTGAGTCATCCAGGAGCTCTGATGAAGCTGTACCTGTGATTAATGTTGTTTTTAGATCTGCTAATACAGCATTCATTCTGTAACCCACGAATCAAGGAGTCATTTTAGTTTTCAAGTCTTATTACTATTTGAGGGAAAAAATCGTAAGGTTGTCCTTACCATGGATGTGATTCCTCTGATGGATCTGGACAAAGTAAATTGAAAATCTTCTGAAACGGATTCAGTATTTTAGATGTCATTAAGAACATTCACGATTCATGGGAAGAGGTTAGCATATCAGCGTTAAGAGCAGCTTGGAAGAAATTAACCTGACCCTCAGGGATGATTTTGAGGGATGCGAGACTTCAGTGGAGGTACTTTAACTGGAAATGTGGTAGAAACAGCATGAGAAGATGAAACGTCGACCTAGGGGACTTCCCTGGCCGTCCAGTGGCTAAGACCGTGTGCTCGGCGCGGGGACAGATATTTGACCCCTTGTACGGGAGCTAGGCCCTACTTGCTGCAACTAGGGATCCCATGTGTTGTAACTAAGACCCGGCACAGCCACATAAATAGATAAATACTTTTAAAAGATTGATCCTGAAGATGTGACTGAATTGCTGCAATCACGTGATTAAATTTTGACCGCTGAGAACTTGATTCTTAGGGATGAACAAAGAAAGTGGTCTCTTAAGATGGAATCTACTGGTGAAGACGCCATGAAAATTGTTGAAATGACAACAAAGGAGTTAGAATATTACATAGACTTAATTGATAAAATAGTGGCAGGGCTTGAGAGAATTGACTGCTTTTGAGAGACGTTCTACCCTCGGTAAAATGCTGTCAAACAGTACAGTACAGAGAAATTGGTCCTGAAAGGAAGAGTCTATCAGGAGACTTGACTGCTGTCTTACTTTAAGAAATTGCCACAGCCGTCCTCTCCCCAGCTTTCAGTAACCAGTGCCCTGATCAGTCAGCAGCCATCAGCATTGAGCTAGACCTTCCAGCCCAGCAAAAGAGATTATGACTCTTAGAAGCCTTAAATGATGGTTAGGACTTTTTAAGCAATAAAGTATTTAATGAAAATGTGTACATATTTAAGACATAATGCCATTGCACACTTACTGCTCTATAATGCAGATATAACTTTTATATGCTGTGGAAAACTGAAAATTCATGCGACTCATTTTGTTGCAGTGATTTGGAACCAGTCCTGCAATGTCTGAGGTATATGGCTATGTTCAAAATTAAATATATGTTGTGACCTTAGTTTTCATGTATAGGTAAATATGTAAGGCGAAAACTAGAAAGAAGTATGCAAATAATAGTGATTACCTCTGGGTGGCGGGAATTTTGGATGTTTTTTATCCCACTGCTTCAGTTAGGAGTTGTTATTTTTATAATCAAGAGAGAGGGATATAAAATAGTAGAGTACACAATGAAAATGACAATTCTGACCGTTAGTTTACAGAAGTCACATTTATCATTTTAGCTACTGAAGCGGAAGGAGATGTGCCAGAGCTTTATCACCAAAGAAAAGGGGAAATTGCAAGATGCTGGATCAAGTACTGTCTGACTCTCATGCAGAATGCCCAACTTTCCATGCAGGTAATACAGTCAAAAGTGGTCTCTTCTTTCTTAAACAGCAGGATGTAGTAAAAGCTTAAAATGGGGAGCAGTATACTCACTGGGTTCACTGCATATGGATTATTCATGGCCACAGAAGGCTTACTCCATCTCAGCCTTTTCAAACCTGCCTCAGTCAGGACTGAGGAAGGGCTGTCAAGGCTGTCTCAAACAACACCTCTTCCGTCAAGACTTTCCCTTGGATAGAGCATAAGCTCCACTAGAGCAAGTCTTGCGGGTCTTCATTATATCCATGCAGTCACAACAGGTGCTCAAAAACTATTGAGTGGGGCTTCCCTGGTGGTTCAGTGGGTAGAGAGTCCACCTTGCAGTGCAAGGGGTGTTGGTTCGATCCCTGGCCCAGGAAGATCCCATGTGCCACGGATTGGCTGGACCGATGTGTCCAACTACTGAGCCGGAGCTCTGGAGCGCATGCGCCCAGAGCCGGTGCTCTGTGACAACAGAGGCCACCGCGATGGGAGGCCCACACGGGCCAAAGAACAAAGATGGATGAAAATAAATAAATGAAAGACCAACAGAAGCGGCCAAAAAACACCCCCCAAAAATGTACGATTTGTAACCCCTACAGATGTCTTGTCTCTCCTTTAAGAACCCTTCCTAAGTCACTTGACTCTTATTCCCTTGCCTCTGTTTAGACTGTAAGCAATCTGCTGGCAGGAAGTCTTACAAATCTTTATGTACTTTAGACACATAATACAAGTACATAATATATACTGATAAAAATATAAGTATATTTATATCTACAAACGGCCCTGCTAATCTGTCACTGTGTGTTCATGGCAGTTAACTTCTTTGTGTCTCAGTTTCCTCACAAGTAAGATGGAGATAATAATAGTACTTAATAGTGTTTCTGTCAAAGTTAAATATGTATAAAGGGCTTAGCAAAGTGTCCAAGATGTAACTTAAGTCCTCAGTAAATGTTAACTATCATTATTGATACCATTATTACGAATCCATACTTAACGGATCCTGGTTACTGACCCTGGCGGCTCAGACGGTGAGCAGTCTGCCTGTAATGGAGGAGAGCTGGGTCTGCCCCCTGGGTCAGAAGAACCCCGGGAGAAGGGGTGGCTCCCACTCCAGTATCTCTGCCTGGAGACACCCTCGGAGTCAGAAGACACTCACTGGGTTCACTGCATATGGATTATTCATGGCCACAGAAGGCTTACTCCATCTCAGCCTTTTCAAACCTGCCTCAGTCAGGACTGAGGAAGGGCTGTCAAGGCTGTCTCAAACAACACCTCTTCCGTCAAGACTTTCCCTTGGATAGAGCATAAGCTCCACTAGAGCAAGTCTTGCGGGTCTTCATTATATCCATGCAGTCACAACAGGTGCTCAAAAACTATTGAGTGGGGCTTCCCTGGTGGTTCAGTGGGTAGAGAGTCCACCTTGCAGTGCAAGGGGTGTTGGTTCGATCCCTGGCCCAGGAAGATCCCATGTGCCACGGATTGGCTGGACCGATGTGTCCAACTACTGAGCCGGAGCTCTGGAGCGCATGCGCCCAGAGCCGGTGCTCTGTGACAACAGAGGCCACCGCGATGGGAGGCCCACACGGGCCAAAGAACAAAGATGGATGAAAATAAATAAATGAAAGACCAACAGAAGCGGCCAAAAAACACCCCCCAAAAATGTACGATTTGTAACCCCTACAGATGTCTTGTCTCTCCTTTAAGAACCCTTCCTAAGTCACTTGACTCTTATTCCCTTGCCTCTGTTTAGACTGTAAGCAATCTGCTGGCAGGAAGTCTTACAAATCTTTATGTACTTTAGACACATAATACAAGTACATAATATATACTGATAAAAATATAAGTATATTTATATCTACAAACGGCCCTGCTAATCTGTCACTGTGTGTTCATGGCAGTTAACTTCTTTGTGTCTCAGTTTCCTCACAAGTAAGATGGAGATAATAATAGTACTTAATAGTGTTTCTGTCAAAGTTAAATATGTATAAAGGGCTTAGCAAAGTGTCCAAGATGTAACTTAAGTCCTCAGTAAATGTTAACTATCATTATTGATACCATTATTACGAATCCATACTTAACGGATCCTGGTTACTGACCCTGGCGGCTCAGACGGTGAGCAGTCTGCCTGTAATGGAGGAGAGCTGGGTCTGCCCCCTGGGTCAGAAGACCCCCGGGAGAAGGGGTGGCTCCCACTCCAGTATCTCTGCCTGGAGAACCCCACGGACAGACGAGCCTGGCGGGTGGGTCACAGGGAGTCGGACACAACCAAGCCACAGACACTTCACTACAGAGGCAAATAAATTATTTGGACATAATAATACTAAGTGTAGATACATTGGAGACTTTCTTGAAGGAGTTATGCCTCTTTTCTATTTACATGCATTAAAGTGTAACCATTTTTACTAGTAAATACAGAACTTTGTGAAACTACTAAACAGAATAATAGCAAACAAACCATAAACTCCCAGAAGTAGGGGTCTTTCAAACGTGAGAGCACTTTGGAGGTAGCGGGTAAAAATGAGGTATATTTGGACAAGGAAAGAAGTGGGGAGAAGAACCAGAGAGTTTTGTGTCTAGAAAAGTTGCAACCCAGAAAATTTGCTTTCTTCTGCTCAGAAAGTAACCTAGAAAGCATGTAAGCAGACACACAGCCAGGAAGTACATTACGTAAACAAGATTTAGAGACTTAGGCCTGCATTTGAAAGGACTGTGTCAAACAAAACGACCTCTGGTTTACTCATACCCTTCCGTTAGTCCATTTTTTCCAGACTGAGCACTGAAATTTACCACCTGGTTACTTTAAACTCACATTAAGTTACCATGCCACAAAATTACTCAGATTTCTCTTACTCTGGCTTTATTACTTTAACTTCATCCTTTGATCACCTGCTTACTTGAAAAGCATTCTTTAATTCAAGTTTAATAATACATTTAATTTTAAGTATTTCTGCTAGTTCTATGGTAATCATTGTACTATGATGAACAAAAATAGACCTGTTTTTTTTTTACTTCATATGAAAGTGCAACTTTACTAATTTTCATAAAGAAGAGACATGTGACTGGAGAAGTCACAGTAGGAGGAAGGAACGTCTGAAGGCTGCTCTGGATGCGTAGAAACAGCCTAGGCTGGAGAAAAAGAAGGCACAGAATGCTGCGGAGCTGAAGCGGCAGGTGGTGTGGCATAGGGAGCGTGGTGGCTATGGGGTGGAGCAAAGGCCTGTGAGGCTGGAGCGGAGGGGCGCAGGCGTGATAGAAGACAGTGAGAAAGGGGCCGGAACACACAGGGCCTTCCGTGGCTGGAAGCCTTGGCGGCGGATGTGGGTGAGTTTGGACCGATCACTTAGGTAGCAAAATGGAGAATGAAGTGAGGGAAAGCAAGAGTGGACGAGGGAGATGAGTTAGGAGATCATTGGAGCAGTGAGGGTGAGATGTGAAGGCAGCTTGGGCTACGATGGTGGCAGAAGAGAGGGCGGGGGGAGGTGCCTCTTTTCTATTTACATGCATTAAAGTGTAACCATTTTACTAGTAAATACAGAACTTTGTGAAACTACTAAACAGAATAATAGCAAACAAACCATAAACTCCCAGAAGTAGGGTCTTTCAAACGTGAGAGCACTTTGGAGGTAGCGGGTAAAAATGAGGTATATTTGGACAAGGAAAGAAGTGGGGAGAAGAACCAGAGAGTTTTGTGTCTAGAAAAGTTGCAACCCAGAAAATTTGCTTTCTTCTGCTCAGAAAGTAACCTAGAAAGCATGTAAGCAGACACACAGCCAGGAAGTACATTACGTAAACAAGATTTAGAGACTTAGGCCTGCATTTGAAAGGACTGTGTCAAACAAAACGACCTCTGGTTTACTCATACCCTTCCGTTAGTCCATTTTTTCCAGACTGAGCACTGAAATTTACCACCTGGTTACTTTAAACTCACATTAAGTTACCATGCCACAAAATTACTCAGATTTCTCTTACTCTGGCTTTATTACTTTAACTTCATCCTTTGATCACCTGCTTACTTGAAAAGCATTCTTTAATTCAAGTTTAATAATACATTTAATTTTAAGTATTTCTGCTAGTTCTATGGTAATCATTGTACTATGATGAACAAAAATAGACCTGTTTTTTTTTTACTTCATATGAAAGTGCAACTTTACTAATTTTCATAAAGAAGAGACATGTGACTGGAGAAGTCACAGTAGGAGGAAGGAACGTCTGAAGGCTGCTCTGGATGCGTAGAAACAGCCTAGGCTGGAGAAAAAGAAGGCACAGAATGCTGCGGAGCTGAAGCGGCAGGTGGTGTGGCATAGGGAGCGTGGTGGCTATGGGGTGGAGCAAAGGCCTGTGAGGCTGGAGCGGAGGGGCGCAGGCGTGATAGAAGACAGTGAGAAAGGGGCCGGAACACACAGGGCCTTCCGTGGCTGGAAGCCTTGGCGGCGGATGTGGGTGAGTTTGGACCGATCACTTAGGTAGCAAAATGGAGAATGAAGTGAGGGAAAGCAAGAGTGGACGAGGGAGATGAGTTAGGAGATCATTGGAGCAGTGAGGGTGAGATGTGAAGGCAGCTTGGGCTACGATGGTGGCAGAAGAGAGGGCGGGAAAGAGGAGGCAGGAGGAATTTTGAGGGCAGGACAGGAAGGACTTGATGGCAGATGGGAAGTGTGGGCACAGGCGAGAGGAGGGGGCACCGAGGAGGATTCTCCTGCATTGGCTGGCTGCCGTCCAGATCGCTGGCGTTCACTAAGACTAGAACGGGGACCTGTTCCACTGTGGACATGTTGAGGAGGAAGTGTCCAAGTCTGCTGAGGTGTGTGGGGAGCTGTAGTTACGGTCTGGAGCTTGTACCTGGAGATCTGGGGGTCCTCTTCCCGTGGATGGCACTTGCAGCCATGGGCACAGATGGAGGCACCTGTGTAGAGCTGGGCTGTGCAACAGATAGACTACCAGCTGCATATGTCACCAAGTTTTCTAGTGGCTGCACTGTGTGAGTGTGCTAACGTTGCTCAGCTGTGTTCACTTCTGTGCGACCCTATGGACTGTAGCCCTCCAGGCTCCTCTGTCCATGGGACTCTCCAGGCAGGAATACTGGAGTGGGTTGCCGTGCCCTCCTCCAGGGGATCTTCCCAACCTAGGGGATCAAACCCGCATCTCTTATGCCTCCGCATTGGCAGGCAGGTTTTACCACTAGGGCCAGCTGGGAAGTGGCTACATTAGAAAAAGAAAAAAGTAGGTGAAATTAATTTTAATTTATATGTCTTCACTTAGAATACAAAAAGAAATATTCACTTCTATTTGTCATCAGTATAAAAAGTTAATGTGCTATTTTTGTGTGTGTGTGTGTGTGTTTAAATTTTGGCCTCTTTTATTTTATTTTCATCCATCTTTATTCTTTGGCCTGTGTGGGCCTCCCATTCTAGTGGTCTCTTGTTGCAGAGCACTGGCTCTGGGCGCGTGCACTCCAGAGCACTGGCGTGTAATTGAACACACTGGTCCAGCTGCTCCATGGCATGTGGGATCTTCTCGGGCAGGGATCCAACCAGTGCCCCTTGCACTGCAAGGTGGACTCTTTCCAACTGGACCACCAGGGAAGCCCTAATGTGCTATTTTAAAATTTGTATTAAATCCTGAAGTTGGGTATGTATATTTTACACTGATCACATCTCAGATGCTCAGTAGTCATCCGCACACAAACTTGGCTGCTGTTGTGAAGGATACAGATCTAGAGAGAGGACCTCAAAGAAGAGATTGCCTTGGGGCTGACCACTGAGGGACCTGATGTTTAATTTTATCATCCAGGAAGAAGAGAATTAACTATTTTTTTAACCATCATAGTTCCTTTCTCTTTTTTGTTTTTTTTTGGCCCCAGGAGGTAGGGGAGATAACTTTAACTGTGATGGTAGATTTAACTATGTCTTTATTTTAGTGTCTTTTAAGAGACATAGAGCATTTCTCTGTAGTGTGTTTCACTAAATAGCTTAGTATAACATCATGTTGTTAATGACATTTCTTTACAGTATTTTTAAGACATAGATTTCAGGCTTGCTCTAATGTTAAAATACTAATAATGTATTCCATGTAGATAATATTTCATAGTTCTTTTACTCTTCATATGCATTTATATTATCTGAAAGCTATAAATGAGTTAGTTCCCCAGAGAGGAAAGTAATATGCAGTTTAGTCATCTTACTTCCTTTTTCCTAGTTTTTCATCTTTAATTACTTGGACTATAACTGGAAAGAAGTCAGGACTTCCTGGCGGCTAAGACTTCATGCTCCCAGTGCAGGATACACTACCTCTGGTCAGGAAAGTAGATCCTGAATGACTACAAGTAAGAGTTTGCCACCAACTGAAAAATCCTGTAACAAAGACCTGGTGCAGCCAACTAAAAAAATAGATAAATATTTTTAAAAAGATGTGGGCTTCCTTGGTGGTTCAGATGGTAAAGAATCTGCCTGCAATGTGGGAGATCCAGGTTTGATCCCTAGGTTGGGAAGATCTCCTAGAGAAGGAAATGGCTACCCACTCCAGTATTCTTGCCTGGGAAATCCTATGGACAGAGGAACCTAGCAGGCTACAGTCCATATATGGTCATAAAGAGTTGGACATGACTGAGTGACTGACACTTTAAAAGATGTGATTATAATACTTCCCCCTGCCAGGCTGGGAAGTAAGAGGATTTTCTTGTCTTTGCTCTTGCGTGTTAATTGCTTGGTCATATCCGACTCTGTGTGACCCTATGGACTGTAGCCCACTGGGCTCCTCTGCCCGTGGAATTCTCCAGGCAAGAGAACTGGAGTGGGTAGCCACTCCCTTCTCCAGGGGAATCTTAAATTTGTTTTGTTTAGACAAGTCAGTGTCTGTTCTCTTTATCAGTATTTTTTTTTCTTTCAGGATAACATAGGAGAGCTTGATCTTGATAAACAATCTGAACTTAGAGCTTTGAGGAAAAAAGAACTAGATGAGGAAGAAAGAGTTAGGAAAAAAGCTGTGCAGTTTGGAACCGGTGAACTGTGTGATGCCATCTCTGCAATGGAAGAGAAAGTGAGCTATCTGAGACCTTTAGATTTTGAAGAAGCCAGAGAGCTTTTCTTAACAGGTCAGCACTATGTCTTTGAGGCCAAAGAGTTCTTTCAGATTGATGGTTATGTCACTGACCATATTGAAGTCGTCCAAGACCACAGTGCTCTGTTTAAGGTACTTGCGTTCTTTGAAACTGACATGGAGAGACGGTGCAAGATGCATAAACGCAGAATAGCTATGCTAGAGCCCCTGATCGTGGACCTAAATCCACAGTATTATCTGCTGGTCAGCAGACAGATTCAGTTTGAAATTGCACATGCTTACTATGATATGATGGATCTGAAGGTTGCCATAGCTGACAAGCTGAGGGATCCTGACCCACACATCGTGAAAAAAATAAATAATTTGAATAGGTCAGCACTGAAATACTACCATCTCTTCTTAGACTCCCTGAGAGACCCAAATAAAATCTTTCCCGAACATATAGGGGAAGATGTTCTTCGCCCTGCCATGTTGGCTAAGTTCCGAGTTGCCCACCTCTATGGCAAAATCATCACTGCAGACCCCAAGAAAAAGCTAGAAAATTTGGCAACATCATTGGAACATTACAAATTTATTGTTGATTACTGTGAGAAGCACCCTGAAGCCGCCCAGGAAATAGAAGTTGAGCTAGAACTTAGTAAAGAGATGGTAAGTCTTCTTCCAACAAAAATAGAGAGATTCAGAACCAAGATGGCCCTAACTGAATGATCCTTGTTTTTAATGACAGAAATTATATGATATTGAAGAGATTTTCTCCCTCCTTAGTCAAACAGGCCCAATTCCTGTGATGTTTACCTTAATAGCCAGATGAGTGCTGTTTGAACTTGAGATAGTCAGACCAGTTGAGTCTTTGCTAGGACCTTAATCAACATAAATAATTTATATCTAATTCTGTAAATAAATTGCCTTGCTAAAGTGACATGTGATTAGTATTTTAGATTGCTTGTTTCCTATTTAAATATAAGTCTTTTCTGCCTCATTTTCTAAAAGTAGGTTCTTTGTTGACTAATATTTACTTGATGGATTTGTTAAGAGGAAAAATGCTGGTTAATATACCTGGGGGGTAAGCTGTTACTGTATTAAAACTGGAGAAAAATAACTTCTTGTAGTTATGCTTCCCAAAATATTTACTTTCCTAAAAAGAATTATTTCCCTTCTGAGATACTAAAAAACTAAGTTATGTTGTACAGTACTGTAGTTGGTTTCATTATAGAGACAAAAAGACCTTGTTGGAAATATAATAAATTGACTTGTTTCACTAATAAAGGTTTCCATCGATTCTTTTCTTAAGAATTGGCTGATGTTTGGTGCTTCAAAAATATTGCCTTATTTGAAGCCAGAGAAGAGTATTTCTTTGGTAATGTTGAACAGAGAGAACACGTGAAGTCTTACAGAGTCTACTTACTGAAATACTACTATGTAGCAAGAAACGAAACAGCCAGTACAACCAGTCCTACTGGTTGCAGCTTCTTTGAGGACCCTAGCCTGTCGGCATCACACTGGGGCTGGGGGGCGGCGGGGGGGAGCAGTCTTTGAGTGTAACAAAGCAATGTATGACTCACTGAATATTTAATGCTTATTAAATGTATGCCTCACTGAATATTTAATGCTTATTAAATGTCTAGCGTGGCTCAGACACATTCTTGCTTTTCTAACCTTAGAGGATACAGTAATGGATTAGATAGGGGCCTCTTTTCATGGAGCAAGTAAATAGATAAGCAAGAAAATTTCAGGTCCTGGGCTTCCCTGGTGGTCCAGGGGGTAAAAAGTCCGCCTTGCAGTGCAGGGGGCAGCGGTTCGATCCTTGGCCCAGGAAGATCCCACGTGCCACCAGCTGGACTGGTGTGTCAAATTACGGGCCAGTGCTCTGCGATGATGGAGACCATTGCAATGGGAGGCCCACACAGGCCAAGGAATAAAACGATGGATGAGGATAGGGCTTCCCCTGGTGGTCCAGTGGGTAAGGACACCGCCTTGCAGTGCAAGGGGCGCTGGTTCGATCCCTGGCCTGGGAAGATCCCACCTGCCGCGGGGCGGCTGGACCGATGTGTCCAATTACCGAGCTGGAGCTCTGGGGCACATGCTCCCAGAGCCAGCGCTCTGCAGTGACAGATGCCACTGCGAACGGGAGGCCCACAGGAGCCAAGGAACAAAGACGGATGAAAATAGAGAAATGAAAGACTAATAGAAGTGGCCCGCCCACTCCTCTCCCTCCCCAACCCAACCCCCGCCCAAAATAAATAAATAAATAAATCTTAAAAAAAATAAAAATAAAAAAATAAAAAGATGGATGAGAATAAATATAAATAAAAGAGACATGATGGGGAAAAATAATAAAAAATTTAAAAAGGGGCAGGGAGTGACATCTGATTGGCCTTTTAAAGAAACTTCTCTGGCTCCTGAGAGCAGGATAGATTGTAGGGAGAAGGGTTAAGGGCCAAAAGAGAAGCAGGAAGACAAGCTCCATTCCATTAGGACTGGACTAGGTGGTCGAGTAGGGATGGAGAGTAGATAAATTCAGTATGTGCTTTGGAAGCAGAACCACAGGACGTGCTAGAGGATTACGAGGAAGGCGTGAGGGGAAAGGTGTGAAGAGCCACGTTAGGTTGAAGTGCGCTGGAGAAGCACGTTTCTCAGAGGGAGATGTGAAGTTAGAACGAAGAGTTCTGTTTAGGCTTGAGTGAGTTCAGGATATTCAGATGCTTGAGATGGAATCACTGCTAACAGGTCCCTTTAGTGAGGATTTAAAGGAAAGTGAAGGGATCAGAGGAGGCAAAGAGGGCAGGGAGGTTTACTGGGGATGTGAGATGGCTCTGCGTCTCACTCCTCTCCTTTCCCAGCCCTCTTGAGAACTGACTCGAACAAGTGCCCTGTTATAAGCCTTTCTTGATACGGGTATTTTGTTCTCAACTGTATTCCATCTTGTCACCTCATTTTATAATCATTCATGTGTTTGCTTAACATTTGTTTACTGAGCTCCTTCTGTGAGCTAGTCTCTGTACTAAACTCTGATCCACAAGGCACAGTCTCTCAAATCCTGATAGTTCTTCCCCTTCTCATCTGTGTTATTCAACTTGAGTTCAAAAGGTAAAATTCAAGTGTAATAGGCACTGGTCTTAAAGCCAGTCGTTATCCTCGTTACCATCAACATACTTTGCTGTTTACCTTTTTCTGTCTATAGTGACTTTTCATATTTTAAGACTTTGTCTTTAGTCATCAGTAGAATATCTCTCTGGCTGCTCTGTGGCCTGCGCTTTGTTCACAGAACCTGACAGCAAACCGCTGTCCCTGAGCACAGGGGCCCAGAGACAGCCCTTCTCTTGCTTCTCTTGATTAGTAGTTCTCAAGGTTTTTGGTCTCAAGGCCCCTTTGACCTGAAAATGGAGAATGCCAGAGAGCTTTTGCTCTTTGTGGGTTATATCTTTCTGTGTTTTCCTATTTGAAATTCAATTTTGAGAAACTAAGTATTTAATGTTAATAAATCCATGGGATTTTTTCCATAGCACTCTGTGGCATGTGGGATCTTTGTTCACCAACCAGGGATTGAACCCACAGCCTCTTCAGGGGAAACAGAGTCTTAACCAGTGGACCACCAGGGAAGTCCTTGGATATAAATGATTTTATGAAAAAGCTATCTTCCAGAAAAAGTGGCATACTTCACATTTTTGAAGTATCTTCAATGTCTGACTTAATAGGAAACAGGTTGATTCTCATAACTGGTATAATGTGACATGTCATGTAGCCTTTGGAAAGCTCTACTGTACATTTGTGAATGTGTGAGTGAACAAAGTAATGTCTTATTATTATGAAAATAGCTTCATGGGATCTCCTGCCCCAGTCTGAAGTCCCCTGGACCCCACCTGAAGAACTGCTGGCTCCTTAATCTACAGTACATACAAAGAGCTCAGTCAAAAAAAAATGGGCAGAAGACCTAAAGACATTTCTCAAATGAAGACATACAGTTGGCCAGAGGTACGTGAAAAGATGCTCAACATCACTAATTATTAGAGAAATGCAAATCAGAGTGAGGTACCACCTTCACCAGTCAGAATGGCCATCACTGAAAATCTAAAACTAAAAGCTGGAGAAGTACGGAGAAAAGGGTACCATCCCACACTGTTGGTGGGAATGAATATAAGTTGTCACTGTGAGAAACAGTATGAAGGTGCGCAGAACACTAAATCATCAAGAATCCCACTCCTGTGCATATGTCTGTTACAACACTACAATTCAAAAAGATAAGTGCATTGCTATACTCATCACAGTAGCACTGTTCACAATAGACAGAGCATGCAAGCAACCTACATGTCCACCAACAGATGTGTGGATACAGGTGGTGTGATACATATACACAATGGAATACTACTCAGCCATAAAAATGAATGGAACCGTGTCATTGGCAACACCATGGACGCAACTAGGTGCTATCATACTGAGTGAAATAAGGCAGAAAAAAGATGGTATCACTTATATGTAGAATCTAAACCAGCACACGTGAACCTATCTATAAAACAAGAATAGACTCACAAATACAGAGAATAGGCTTGTGGTCGCCTATGGGGAGAGGGAGGGAGGGACTGGGAGTTTGTGGTGAACTCATGCGAACTCTTACGTTTAGAATGGATCAACAAAAGGTCCTAGTGTCTAGCACGGGAACTATAATATCTTGGAAAAGAATATGAAAAAGAAAGCATACATGTGTATATCTGAGTCATTTTGCTGTACAGCAGAAATTAACATCACATTGTAAATCACTGTACTTGAATGAAAAGAGAACTGGAGCCTCAGCCTGGTCTGTGTGGGGCAAGGAGCAGACTTGTTGATACTTAGTTTTGGAAACGAATGTGGCTGCAGTGGTAGGCCTAATTCTCCCCAGAAAAGACTCCGCTATTATTTAGTCCACAATGATTTTGGTTGAATGTAGAATCATGGCAATAGCATATCTTTTATTTTATCATAAATGTATCAGGTGTCTTGCAATGCTGGTTCTGTAATATTGTGTCTGCTTCAACTCTGTCAGAGCTGTTCCATTGCTGTCTTCATTCCTATTACTCTGGAGTCATTGAAGGGTAGTAGGAGATCACCCTTAACTAGACAATTGGGTCATGGCTCTGGGATGGCTTTGCAAAATTGTCCATGAAAAACATACGCCCGGAACCCTTCGAAGTGATGGCAGCATGATAGAATTTGGACCAGAGCCAATGACCTATCAGAGCCATAGACTTACTTCAGATAGCCCTGTGTCCTTTCCCTCACCGCTGCAACTAATTCCTGGGGCAAAGACTATATATTGAGGTAATAAAAAGTGGGATTTTTTTTTTCAGGAAGCAAGCATGGAACTGTTTACCTTGCTGCCCTCTGCTGCTGCAGGGGCCCCGATTAAGCTTTGCCTGAATTTCTAGTCTTGGCCTCTGATCAATTTCTGTTGCTGAAGGAGCCCACCACAACCCTGGTTGGTAACATGTTGTGGCACCCCACCTGGGCCTTGTCCCCTACGAAGGAAAGGATTTGGGCACCTCTGGGACACCTGATGCAGCTTCCCCATGGGTGACAAGCGGCTGTCTGAACTTCTTGCATCAGAGTCACCCAAGTGACTTTGCTTCCCTGGCCTTCAGTTCGCTCACTAAAGCAATGCTACTGCCCTCCACATTGTGCCTTTCCCCCCCTCACCATTTTGCCTTTCTCTCTCTGAAGTCTCCCCTCTCTCTGTCCTCTCTTCTTTCTCTCCTGTCACTCTGAGAGTGTGGCCATCAGGTAGCTACAACATCACTCCTCTCAGCTGTGAGACCTGCTCCCTGTGGCTGGCAGCAGCTCACCTGAGGGGGACAAGCAGAGGTGGGAGGGGCTCACCCCACACCATGCAAACTTGGGTCCAGCAGACTACTCACTGACCAGAGCTTTTTTTTTTTTAGTATTATTTGACTGTGCTGGGTCTTAGTTGCAGTGTGTGGGATCTAGCTTCCTGACCAGGGCTCGAACCCGGCCCCCTGCATTGGGATCCTGGAGTCTTAGCCACTGGGCCACCAGAGAAGTCCCTGACCAGAGATTTCGAGAGTGGTAGAGATGAAAACTCATATTGTGTCGTGACTGAAAGTCTGAATGTCCTGGTATTCTCACCTTTATTCTCCTGTCACCAAGAGAAGCCCTGTTGGGGATGGGCTGAAACAGCAGATTTCTATATACTGGTGCACATGTGGGTGAGAGGCCCACCTGGGGGTCAAGGTCCCACACATGATGGGCAACAGGCAGGTTTCTGGCTTGATCACCCTGGTGGGCAGTGGACAGGGTGCTCCCTCCTTCCCTGGCCCTTTCTGGAAGCATGCTGGTTGGTACCTGACTAGGCACTTGCAGGGGGCAGGTGGAAATGGCCATCTGTCTCTCCCTCATCTTCAGTGTTTTCTGTCCCTCTTCCCTTCACCTCTCTCTTGGTCCTCACCCTGTACTCTAGTCCCCTTTATCCTGAAAACTTCTTGTTTGTGTCTCAGTTTTGTCATAGGTATCTTTGCTTGTGATACAGTTTTGTCTGTCTGACTGCCCCTGCAGGTGTCTGTTGACATTGTGGGCATGGTGGAGCATGGAAGCCTTAGAATACAAACCAGCCCACATTGCCTTGGACTCAGCCTTGTTGAGTTCCTCAATGGGATTTTGAAAATCAAAAAGACAAGACAGGAGCTTGTGTTTTCCCTCCTCTGCTCTTGCAGTGTAACTATTCTGCCTTTCCCCCCTTTCTTTTTTGAAGTCTCCCCTCTCTCTGTCCTCTCTTCTTTCTCTCCTGTCACTCTGAGAGTGTGGCCATCAGGTAGCTACAACATCACTCCTCTCAGCTGTGAGACCTGCTCCCTGTGGCTGGCAGCAGCTCACCTGAGGGGGACAAGCAGAGGTGGGAGGGGCTCACCCCACACCATGCAAACTTGGGTCCAGCAGACTACTCACTGACCAGAGCTTTTTTTTTTTTAGTATTATTTGACTGTGCTGGGTCTTAGTTGCAGTGTGTGGGATCTAGCTTCCTGACCAGGGCTCGAACCCGGCCCCCTGCATTGGGATCCTGGAGTCTTAGCCACTGGGCCACCAGAGAAGTCCCTGACCAGAGATTTCGAGAGTGGTAGAGATGAAAACTCATATTGTGTCGTGACTGAAAGTCTGAATGTCCTGGTATTCTCACCTTTATTCTCCTGTCACCAAGAGAAGCCCTGTTGGGGATGGGCTGAAACAGCAGATTTCTATATACTGGTGCACATGTGGGTGAGAGGCCCACCTGGGGGTCAAGGTCCCACACATGATGGGCAACAGGCAGGTTTCTGGCTTGATCACCCTGGTGGGCAGTGGACAGGGTGCTCCCTCCTTCCCTGGCCCTTTCTGGAAGCATGCTGGTTGGTACCTGACTAGGCACTTGCAGGGGGCAGGTGGAAATGGCCATCTGTCTCTCCCTCATCTTCAGTGTTTTCTGTCCCTCTTCCCTTCACCTCTCTCTTGGTCCTCACCCTGTACTCTAGTCCCCTTTATCCTGAAAACTTCTTGTTTGTGTCTCAGTTTTGTCATAGGTATCTTTGCTTGTGATACAGTTTTGTCTGTCTGACTGCCCCTGCAGGTGTCTGTTGACATTGTGGGCATGGTGGAGCATGGAAGCCTTAGAATACAAACCAGCCCACATTGCCTTGGACTCAGCCTTGTTGAGTTCCTCAATGGGATTTTGAAAATCAAAAAGACAAGACAGGAGCTTGTGTTTTCCCTCCTCTGCTCTTGCAGTGTAACTATTCTGCCTGGGCTCTCGGGAATTTCTTAAATTCAAGAGGAAAAACTGAGATTTCTGGTTCTGTAGACTAACTTGTGACTTTAATTAATACAGATCTTGTAGAGTTACCAATATTAAGGCTAATAAATTCACTGTATCTAGAGTTAAAGGAAGGCAATATGTGCATATGGTTTCTGTTGCAAAATGTGCAACAGGGAAAAATAACCTGATAGAATTAAATTTTCAAGTGAATACAACTCGGATAAGAAGTTTTTGGTAAACTATAGGAATAGTTTGGGAAATGCCCATCTAAAACGGTCTCTCCAAATTTTGATAAATTTGAAACTAAATAAGTTAAATGAGAGGATAATTAATTGGATATTCAGGCCATTTCAAATAAAATAAAATACTGAAACATTAAAGCTAAATAGTCAAAGTTCACCTCTTTTGTTTTCTTGTGAAACAGAAACTAAGGAGGTTTGGTGTCACCTCGACATTTCTCTACCAATGGATGGAAAGGTAATGTAAGGGCAGTTCATGGTTGCTTACGTAGGATGTGAGTTTTCAGAAAAGAGTATGAGGATTGGAAATATATTTTGTTGAAAGGAAAATGGGTGATTTTGTCCTAGAGCTGGCTATTTTTTGAGTGGGGAAGAATAAGGGACAAAATCTGGCTACAGAAAGTTATAGAAGGTTTGCAGAAGAGGAACATTGAGAAAAGAATTTTTTATGTGTTCAGGATTTCTAATTTGGATTAAATTTCATTAGGTCAGTGGCTTTTTTAAAAAAGTAGGCTTATGCAGGACTGGATTCGTTTTTCTAAAAGATTTGGATTCTCCCTCATCTTCAGTGTTTTCTGTCCCTCTTCCCTTCACCTCTCTCTTGGTCCTCACCCTGTACTCTAGTCCCCTTTATCCTGAAAACTTCTTGTTTGTGTCTCAGTTTTGTCATAGGTATCTTTGCTTGTGATACAGTTTTGTCTGTCTGACTGCCCCTGCAGGTGTCTGTTGACATTGTGGGCATGGTGGAGCATGGAAGCCTTAGAATACAAACCAGCCCACATTGCCTTGGACTCAGCCTTGTTGAGTTCCTCAATGGGATTTTGAAAATCAAAAAGACAAGACAGGAGCTTGTGTTTTCCCTCCTCTGCTCTTGCAGTGTAACTATTCTGCCTGGGCTCTCGGGAATTTCTTAAATTCAAGAGGAAAAACTGAGATTTCTGGTTCTGTAGACTAACTTGTGACTTTAATTAATACAGATCTTGTAGAGTTACCAATATTAAGGCTAATAAATTCACTGTATCTAGAGTTAAAGGAAGGCAATATGTGCATATGGTTTCTGTTGCAAAATGTGCAACAGGGAAAAATAACCTGATAGAATTAAATTTTCAAGTGAATACAACTCGGATAAGAAGTTTTTGGTAAACTATAGGAATAGTTTGGGAAATGCCCATCTAAAACGGTCTCTCCAAATTTTGATAAATTTGAAACTAAATAAGTTAAATGAGAGGATAATTAATTGGATATTCAGGCCATTTCAAATAAAATAAAATACTGAAACATTAAAGCTAAATAGTCAAAGTTCACCTCTTTTGTTTTCTTGTGAAACAGAAACTAAGGAGGTTTGGTGTCACCTCGACATTTCTCTACCAATGGATGGAAAGGTAATGTAAGGGCAGTTCATGGTTGCTTACGTAGGATGTGAGTTTTCAGAAAAGAGTATGAGGATTGGAAATATATTTTGTTGAAAGGAAAATGGGTGATTTTGTCCTAGAGCTGGCTATTTTTTGAGTGGGGAAGAATAAGGGACAAAATCTGGCTACAGAAAGTTATAGAAGGTTTGCAGAAGAGGAACATTGAGAAAAGAATTTTTTATGTGTTCAGGATTTCTAATTTGGATTAAATTTCATTAGGTCAGTGGCTTTTTTAAAAAAGTAGGCTTATGCAGGACTGGATTCGTTTCTCTGTCTCATAAGAGGACAAAGTTATCTTGGATGCTGCTTTTGAGAACAGATCATGTGTGTTCCTGTGCCTTTATTTATTTATTATTATTTTTTTCCCCCAGCTTAGAGCTAGGGATGAGTATTGTATCACAAAAACCTATGATAGTTGACTGGGTGTTTTAAAACTTTTATAAATTTTTGACAGACTTCCCAAATATCAAATTCTGAATGAAATTCTCTTGACTTTCAGTTAACCTTGGGACGCTTCAAAGGTCCACAGTTGTGTGTGAGTGTGCTCAGTCATTTCTGACTATTTGGGGCCCCATGGACTTTAGACCATCTGATGATGGTGTTCAGTAGCTAAACTGTGTCTGACTCTTGGCGACCCCATGGACTGCAGCAACCCAGGCTTACCTGTCCTTCCCTATCTCTTGGAGTTTGCTCAGAAATGCCTGGAAGATCCCAAAGAGAGATCCTAAACTAATTGGATTAAACTGTAAGGATAAGTTAGGCAGGTTCTCAGAGAATTCTGACAAGTTAAGGGATGAATTTGTCAGGCTGAATTTGGCAGTCTCTCTCACCTGGCAAGACATCATGGTTATCCTGGCCCACGGCTGCACCCGGGATGAAAAGAAGCACATACTGAGAAAGGCTGGGGAACACACAGACGGCCTATTGGCCACGCATCCACACCAAATTCATCAGGTGGGTGGGATGCAGTCCTAGGGCATGACCCACACTGGGACTATGAAGATCATGTAGGTCAGTCTATGATGAGACATTATCTTACATGTCTATCAGAAGAAATGTAAAGGTATATGGTGAAGCCTGTACATTATGATAAGATCTGAGAGGTAACACAGGATAAAGATAAAAATCAGGCAGTGTTCCCGAGTCAGGTGTGACAGTCATTCAGAAAGGACACCAGTATAGACCCTGAGTCTACAGAATGGAGGACATATTGGCCACACATTTTATCACCCAGGATACTCCTGACACAAAAAAAATTACAGGGCTTCCCTGAGAGAATTTTAAAAATGTGTTCAGGATTTCTAATTTGGATTAAATTTCATTAGGTCAGTGGCTTTTTTAAAAAAGTAGGCTTATGCAGGACTGGATTCGTTTCTCTGTCTCATAAGAGGACAAAGTTATCTTGGATGCTGCTTTTGAGAACAGATCATGTGTGTTCCTGTGCCTTTATTTATTTATTATTATTTTTTTCCCCCAGCTTAGAGCTAGGGATGAGTATTGTATCACAAAAACCTATGATAGTTGACTGGGTGTTTTAAAACTTTTATAAATTTTTGACAGACTTCCCAAATATCAAATTCTGAATGAAATTCTCTTGACTTTCAGTTAACCTTGGGACGCTTCAAAGGTCCACAGTTGTGTGTGAGTGTGCTCAGTCATTTCTGACTATTTGGGGCCCCATGGACTTTAGACCATCTGATGATGGTGTTCAGTAGCTAAACTGTGTCTGACTCTTGGCGACCCCATGGACTGCAGCAACCCAGGCTTACCTGTCCTTCCCTATCTCTTGGAGTTTGCTCAGAAATGCCTGGAAGATCCCAAAGAGAGATCCTAAACTAATTGGATTAAACTGTAAGGATAAGTTAGGCAGGTTCTCAGAGAATTCTGACAAGTTAAGGGATGAATTTGTCAGGCTGAATTTGGCAGTCTCTCTCACCTGGCAAGACATCATGGTTATCCTGGCCCACGGCTGCACCCGGGATGAAAAGAAGCACATACTGAGAAAGGCTGGGGAACACACAGACGGCCTATTGGCCACGCATCCACACCAAATTCATCAGGTGGGTGGGATGCAGTCCTAGGGCATGACCCACACTGGGACTATGAAGATCATGTAGGTCAGTCTATGATGAGACATTATCTTACATGTCTATCAGAAGAAATGTAAAGGTATATGGTGAAGCCTGTACATTATGATAAGATCTGAGAGGTAACACAGGATAAAGATAAAAATCAGGCAGTGTTCCCGAGTCAGGTGTGACAGTCATTCAGAAAGGACACCAGTATAGACCCTGAGTCTACAGAATGGAGGACATATTGGCCACACATTTTATCACCCAGGATACTCCTGACATCAAAGAAAATTACAGGGCTTCCCCTGGTGGTCCAGTGGGTAAGGTCACTGCCTTGCAGTGCAAGGGGCGCCGGTTCGATCCCTGGCCTGGGAAGATCCCACGTGCTGCAGAGCGGCTGGACCGATGTGTCCAGTTACTGAGCCGGAGCTCTGGAGCGCATGCGCCCAGAGCCGGCACTCTGTGACAACAGAGGCCACCGCGATGGGAGGCCCGCAGGAGCCAAAGAACAAAGATGGATGAAAATAGACAAATGAAAGACCAATAGAAGTGGCCCGCCTGCTCCCCTCCCTCCCCACCCCACCTCAAATAAATAAATAAATAAATAAATAAATCTTTTTAAAAAAAGAAAAGAAAATTACAAAAGCTTCAGGCTGGGCCCCAAACCCCAGTCAGCCTTGACAGAGGATGCCTTCAAAGTCTAAACAACTGAGATGCAGCAGAGGAGGCCAGTAAGGATAAGAGGTTAATAAAGAAAACACAACTGTTTTCTGCTCTGATTCCCCTGCCATGACGAGGGGACCCTAGAGGGGTGAGAAGACTCTAAATAGACAGCCAAGAAGTCACCTGGGCCCAAACCAGTGTGCCATTTGTCAGAAGGAGAGACACTGGAAGGAGCAGTGTCCTGAGCACTCTCCAGTGGGATGCTGGAGGGGCACCCCGTCCAGCAATTTCTCAAAAGAGATTTCTGTTCACTGTCTCAGACCCAAAGTCTACCTGTTTCCAGATCCTATTTGACCGTCTTTATGACTCCTATAGAGCCTCAGGTCACCTTAGACAGGGCAGGTAGGAAAACTGAATTTCTTTATAGACCCCTGAGCCAGTGGCCACCTCCTCTGAGGGAGCCGGCTTTCTCTCCAGCCGTGACTGCACTGCGATGGGAGTCGATGGACAGCCAAGGGAAGGTGGCTTATGTCTCCCGTTGCCTGCAAACTCAGGTCCATTATTAGTACTCAGTCCTTTTGATGTCTGCCAGAATGCCCTATCCCACTCCTTAGGAGAGATTTGCTAAATAAATTAGGAACTGTACAGTCTTAGAATATGTGAAATCCAAGGAGGTAAAGAATTCAAGAGGAAAATGCATCTATCGGTAGTGGTAGCCCTAATGACATACCTGCTGGACATCAAGCTATTTCCCAGGACATCCTCTAAGAAGTTAGATGTCAGGTGGATCCTGTCATTTGAAATAACTTGGTACCAGAAAGGAAAAAAATTCTTTCCTCCAATAAAAATAAGATTAAGGCCTGAGACATAGCCATCCCACTACTGATCATAATTCAAAAAGACACAAGAACCCCAGTGTTCATGGCGGCACTATTTATAATAGCTAGGACATGGAAGCAATCTAAATGGCTATTGACAGATCAGTGCACGAAGAGGATGTGGTGTATATATATATAAGATGGAATATTACTCAGCCATAAAAAACAAAAACTGGGTCATTTGTAGTTACATGGATGGACCTAGAGTTGTCATACAGAGTACAAGTCAGAGAGAGAAACAAATGTCATATATTAACAGATATATATGAAATCTAGAAAAAAAAAAAGGTACTGATGAACCTATATTCCTTCGGGTCTGGAATAGAGATGCAAACAGAATGAATATATGGACGCAGGGTGGGCAGGAGAGGGTGGAATGAATTGGAACATACATATACACACTACCATGTGTAAAACAGATAGCTAGTGGGAAATGGCTCTACAACACAGGTAGCTCAGTTCAGTGCTCTGTGATAACCTGGAAGGGTAGAAAGGGGAATGGAGTGGAAGGGAGTCTCAAGAGGGAGGGGATACATGTATGCATTGTGCTAAGTTGCTTCAGTCATATCTAACTCTTTGGGACCCTATGGATGGTGGCCTACCAGGCTCCTCTATTCATGGATTCCCCAGGCAAGGATACTGGAGTGAGTTGCCACACCTCCTCCAGACGATCTTCCAGAGCCAGGGCTAAAACCTGGGTCTCTCATGTCTCCTGCAAAGGCAGGCAGGTTCTTTATCACTATTGCCACTGGGAAAGCCCAGATTGTTGTTATTGTTCAGTCACTAAATCATGTCTGACTCTTTGGGGTCCCATGGATTGCATAGCACCAAGCTTCCCTGTCCTTCACTATCTCCCAGAGTTTGCTCAAACTCATGTCCATTGAATCAGTGATGCCCTCCAACCATCTAGTCCTCTGTCGCCCCCTTCTCCTCCTACCCTCAATCTTTCTCAGCATCAGGGTCTTTTCCAATGAGTTGGCTCTTCACATCCAGTGGCTAAAGTATTGGAGCTTCAGTCCTTCCAATGAATATTCAGGATTGATTTCCTTTAGGATTGACTGGTTTGAAACCCTGGATAGATGTATACTTACAGCTGATTCATGTTGTTGTACAGCAGAAACTAACACAATGTAAAACCAATAAATAAATAAACTGAAAAGATATACTGTTCATTACACGGAACAGAGTCAATATTTTATAATAACTCTAATGGAATATAATCTATAAAAATTTTTGATCTTGTGGTGCACATGAAGCTAAGATTGTAAATCAACTATGCCTCAATTTTATAAAAGAAAAGAATCAGAAAAAACAAATGTGAACTATATTAACAGATATATATGAAATCTAGAAAAAAGGTACTGATGAACCTATATTCCTTCGGGTCTGGAATAGAGATGCAAACAGAATGAATATATGGACGCAGGGTGGGCAGGAGAGGGTGGAATGAATTGGAACATACATATACACACTACCATGTGTAAAACAGATAGCTAGTGGGAAATGGCTCTACAACACAGGTAGCTCAGTTCAGTGCTCTGTGATAACCTGGAAGGGTAGAAAGGGGAATGGAGTGGAAGGGAGTCTCAAGAGGGAGGGGATACATGTATGCATTGTGCTAAGTTGCTTCAGTCATATCTAACTCTTTGGGACCCTATGGATGGTGGCCTACCAGGCTCCTCTATTCATGGATTCCCCAGGCAAGGATACTGGAGTGAGTTGCCACACCTCCTCCAGACGATCTTCCAGAGCCAGGGCTAAAACCTGGGTCTCTCATGTCTCCTGCAAAGGCAGGCAGGTTCTTTATCACTATTGCCACTGGGAAAGCCCAGATTGTTGTTATTGTTCAGTCACTAAATCATGTCTGACTCTTTGGGGTCCCATGGATTGCATAGCACCAAGCTTCCCTGTCCTTCACTATCTCCCAGAGTTTGCTCAAACTCATGTCCATTGAATCAGTGATGCCCTCCAACCATCTAGTCCTCTGTCGCCCCCTTCTCCTCCTACCCTCAATCTTTCTCAGCATCAGGGTCTTTTCCAATGAGTTGGCTCTTCACATCCAGTGGCTAAAGTATTGGAGCTTCAGTCCTTCCAATGAATATTCAGGATTGATTTCCTTTAGGATTGACTGGTTTGAAACCCTGGATAGATGTATACTTACAGCTGATTCATGTTGTTGTACAGCAGAAACTAACACAATGTAAAACCAATAAATAAATAAACTGAAAAGATATACTGTTCATTACACGGAACAGAGTCAATATTTTATAATAACTCTAATGGAATATAATCTATAAAAATTTTTGATCTTGTGGTGCACATGAAGCTAAGATTGTAAATCAACTATGCCTCAATTTTATAAAAGAAAAGAAATATTTCAGACTTAAAAAAGATATGAAAAATAGGGCTTCCTTGGTGGTCTAGCTGGTAAAGAGTCTGCCTTGCTGGACCAGTGTGTCCAATTACGAGCCAGCGCTCTGAAGCGCATGTGCCCAGAGCCGGTGCTCTGAAACAAGAGAGGCCGCTGCAATGGGAGGCTCACACAGGCCAAAGAACAAAGATGAATGAAAATAGATGAAAGACCAATAAAAGTGGTCAAAAATTAAAAAAAAAAAGATATAAAAAATAATGAGCACCAACATACCCAGAACCTGCTTACTCCTTCCCTGTTTCACTTCCTTTCTTTCCACTTCATTCCTTAGAAGTCCTAACTTAAATGTTTATGTATACTATGTAATAGTTAGAAGTTGCATAATTCATGGAACTTCCTTGGAAGTCCAGTAGTTAGGATTCCACTCTGCTAGTGTATAGGGCATGAGTTCTGTCCCTGGTTGGGGAACTAAGACCTTGTACATGCCATGCAGCATGGCCAAAGAATAAATAATTGAAACAGTAAAGATTAAGGCCTGGGGCATATACCCAGACAAAACTATAATTCAAGAGGATACATGCAGACTTCTCTGGTGGTCTAGTGGTTAAGAATAGGCTTGCCAATGCAGGGGACACAGGTTTAATCCCTTGTCCAGGAAAATTCCACATGGCACGAGGCAACTAAGCCCATGTGCCACAACTACTGCCTCTGCGCTCTAGAGCCCAAGCTCCACAAGAAAAGCCACTGCTATGAGAAGCCCAAGCACTGCAGTGAAGAGTAGCCCGCAGCCGCCACAACTAGAGAAAGCATGTGTGCAGCCAGGAAGACCAAGCACAGCCGAAAACATGACCCCTTTTGTTCATAGCAGCACTATTCACAATAGCCAAAACATGGAAACAATCTAAATGTTCATTGACAGATGAATGGATAAGAAGATATAGTACATATATACAATAGTATACCACTCAGCCATAAAAAAGAACAAAATGCCATTTGCGACAACATGGAAGCAACTAGAGATTATCATACTAAGTGAAGTAAGTCAGAAAGAGAAAGACAAATAGCATATGATATCACTTATATCTGGAATTTAAAATATGACACAAATGACCATGTCTATAAAACAGAAACAGACTCAAAGACTAGAGAATAGACTTGTGGTTCACAGGCAGAGGGGAGGAGGAAGAGGAACATGATAGACTAGGACCTTGGGGTGGGTAGATGCAAACTATTACATTTAGAACGGATAAACCATAAGGTTCTACTATATATCGCAAGGAACTACATCCAGTCTCCTGAGATTAATCATAATGGAAAAGAATGGATGTATGAAGAAAACTGCGTCACTTTGCTGTACAACAGAGATCGACACACACTGTATAAGGACTACACTTCAATTTAAAAAAAGAAAAAGACTATCAATGCATGAAACAAGAACAACAAAAAAATAAACATTACCATTTTTTTTTCCCCCCGATAGAGTTAAAAAAAAAAAAAGAAACAAGAAGATTAAGACCTGGGGAAAGGTGCCACTGAAAGAGACAATATCTTAAAGCCTGAGGCCCTGAGGCGGATGCGACCACTGGTCAGAAAATTCCTAAAATGCAGACTTTTTAGTCCCTGCCAATCCCCTGGCAACAGCTGTATTCTCCCAGTTCAGAAGCCTGGTGGGGACTACCAGTTTGTGCAAGGCTTAGGAGCAGTGAATGAGGCAGCCACCTCTGTTAACCCACTGGTGCCCAAACCATAAAACCTCCTCACCCAATTGCCAGGGGGCACCAGTATTTCTGTTTTGGACCTTAAAGATGCATTTCTCTATGTTACCCTACAAGCTCCTAATACCATTTTGCCTTTGACTAGAGGATCATGACTCCCTGAAGGATACCCAATACACATGACAGTATCACCGAAGGGTTTTGGGGGCAGCTGCCATTTTTTTTGAAAGTCCATTAGCAAGGGAACTGAGGGAACTGAGCCTAGGGAAGGGAACTTGCCACAATATGTTGATAATTTATTGACCAGTAGTGAGACAAAACAAAATTCAGATCAAAATACTGTTAGGGTCCTAAATTTTCTGGTACAAAGGGTATCCCCTGTTTAACCAATGCAGAGATCTCACAGCAATGGATTCAATATTTAGGATTTGTTTTGTCCCCAGGGGCATGTGCCCTGGCCATAATCGAAACAAACAGTGAGTACATCATCATATCCAATCAGAAAGAGGCAACTTAAGGCTTTCTCAGAATTGTTGGGTTCTGTCTTCTGTCAGAATGGTTTGGTTCTGGATTCCACATTCTGGCCTTACAACAAAACCCCTATGAGACCCACCAGCAGGTCTGTTGAGAGTCATTCACTCATGTCTGACTCTTTGCAACCCATGGATGAGCCATGGAATTCTCCAGGCAAGAACACTAGAATGGGTAGCCTTCCATTCTCCAGGGAATCTTCCCAACTCTGGATCAAACCCAGGTCTTCCGCAATGCAGGTGGATTCTTTACCAAATGAACTACAAGAGAAACCCACCAGCAGGTCTATGAGACTCTAAAGACTGAACTGAGTAGAGCACCAGCATGGAGCTTCCAACTTTGGACAAGCCCTTCACTGCCTATGTTTATGAGAGGTCAGGGATATCACTAGGAGTCTTGAACAAAAAGCTGGGCACAGATCAAACTGCAAGGGATATCCAGTCGTGTTCATTTGTCCAGATTAAAGCTTTTACTTTGAAAAACCCCGTAGGTCACAAGAGAGGAACAGTACACCTGTGAGCCAGTTGAAGATCTGAAACACCTAGTCAAACGACAGGCACAGAGCTTCCCAGGTTATCAAGTGGTTAAGAATTGCCTTTCAATACAGAGAACAGAGGTTCAATCCCTGGTCCAACATGCTGCAGAGCAACTAAGCCCATATACCACAACTGCAGAGCTAAGCAGTTGTGAATGCTACTAAGCAACTAAGTCCACGCAACTAAGCAACCAAGCCCATGAACCACAACTACTGAGCCCATGAGACTAGAGCCTGTGCTCCATCCAAGAGAAGCCACCACCTCAAGAAGTTTGCACACCACAACTAGGGAGTAGCCCCTGCTAGCCACAACTAGAGAAAAACCTGCAGACAACAACAAAGACCCAGTATAGCAAAAATAAAACTAAATACATAAATAATTTTCAAAATGTTTTTTAAAAAGACAGGTACCATCAACAGATATAAGTAAAATGACATAGGGGCTTGGCTCCTATTTGAAACCTTAATAGGGCTTGGGACCTCTCTTGTTTTCTTGATAGTCCTCAGGCCCTTTGAGTGCCTTCTGGCCGAACGAGGTAGAGTTTGTGCCATGATTAATACTTCCCGTTGCACTTGGGTCAATGGGACAGGACATGGAAAAGTTAATACTAAGAAAACATAAGCCCAAGCAGACTGGCTTCATAATTTTGGTGGGGGCAGTATCACCTCCCTTGTCTGGTCACACAGCTAACCAAGCCCAAAGTTAACCTGGTTTATTCCCATTCTAGGCCCTTAATGGCCATTGGTTTTCCTCTCCTTTTAGCTATTGTTTGTTGACCCTTTTTGTTAAGTTTGTGTGTTTAGCCTCCACCTGAATGAAATAAGGCTCATAGCGGCTCAAAGAATTCAGCGCATTCCAGTGGAGAGTGGCTCAGGTTTCTATAGGTCCTTGGAATAGTCAGTGATGGACTTCTACACCTCTCAGGTGGGCTGGGGTCTATGGCCCCTGTCCAGGAGGAAAAAGTTTCAGAAGAAGAGGCCTTGGGCCCCTTATCTCTTTAGAATAAGGATGTGGAGTCTTTTGGGGAGAATGAGACAGGCTCGGACCTGGGACCTTTTGCTGCAGTGCACAATGCTAGTACCTGAACACACCTCTCCTGCAGCAACAAAATGCCAGAACTTATATGGGGCTAAAAATAACTACCTGCATGCACAGTTAGGACAAATTATGAACGAAAGTTACATGGAGACCAAAAAATCCAAACACCACTTTTGAAGAGCCTGGAGCAAAAGTAGCACAGTGCTCTGGCCCCCTGCACACAACATCACCTAAGGGGTGGGTAGACCACCTAAGCCACCCTGGCCCAACCCCTGGACACACCTCTGCTTTCAACCCATTTAAGAAACAAATTGGCCTGCCTTAGGGAGTGAGCAAGTTAGGGAAACTGTTGTTTGTTCTTGCTCCCTGCCGTTGCAGCACAGGCCCCAATAAAGCTTTATCCAAACAGTGGGATTTGGATATAGTTTTTTCCATTTTCTTTTTGATCTCTCTCTATATATACATATATATGTATATATATGTTTACACACACACACATATATGCAGTGGAATATTATTCAGCTATAAAGAAGAATGAAATATTGCCATTTGCAGCCATGTGGTTGGGCCTAGAGATTATCACACTAAGTGAATGCAAACAAAGAAAAATATATGATATCACTTATATGTGGAATCTAAAGATACATGAACTTATTTACAAAAGATGGCTCAGTGGGTAAGGAATCTGTCTGCAGTGCAGGAGAAACAGAAGACATGGGCTTAATCCCTAGGTCAGGAAGATCCCCTGGAGAAGTAAATGACAACTCACTCCAGTATTCTTGCCTGGGAAATCCCATGGACAGAGGAGTGTGGTGAGCTACAATCCATACGGTTGCAAGGAGTCAGGCACCACTGAGCCCAGGAGCACTAGATAATCAACAAGGACCTACTGTATAGCACAGGGAACTCTAGTAAGTTAATAATATATATGGGTACATTACCATATATAAAAGAGAAAACTAGTGGGAATTTGCTGTATGAGGCAGGGAACCTAAAGCTGGTGCTCTGTGACAATATCGAGGAGTAGGATGGGGTAGGAGGGAGGATAAAGACAGAAGGGACATATGTATATCTATGGCTGATTCATGTTGATGTATGGCAGAAACCATCACAATCTTATAAAGTAATTACCCTCCAATAAAAATAAAATGAACAACCTATACGGGAAAAAATCTGAAAAATAGATTTATGTAGGTATAAAACTGAATCACTCTGCTGTACATCTGAAACAAATACAAAATTATAATTCGACTGTACCTCAAAATAAAAAATAAAATTAAAAAAGAACAATTTAGGTAGAGACCAGGCAAAAGTCTGTGAAAATTAAAGTATATAATTTAAGTAACAGTTCAGGATAAGGAGTAAGAAATACCCCAGTGTGTTTCATGCTTTAACTGCTAGACAAATGACAACACATGCATAACTTCTGACTAATGGGAAGCGAGGGCTTCCCTGATGGCTCAGACAGTGAAGAATCTGCCTGCAATGGAGGAAACCTGGGTTTGATCCCTGGGTTGGAAAGATCCCCTGGGAAAGGGAAAGGCTGCCCACTGCAGCATTCTTGCCTGGAGAATTCTACGTCTCGTCCATGCGGCTGCAAAGAGTCGGACACAGTTGAATGACATTCACTTCAGTGGGAACTGAATAGACATTAGAAAGCAGTGGAATTGATAGCACTGCTGTTGGGATATATGGAAGCTGCTGAGAATAAATCCAAGAGTTCTCATCCCAAGGAAAAAGTCTTTTGCTCTTATTTTGTGTCTGTGTGAGACAATGGATCTTCACTATACTGTGGTCATTTCATGATGTATGTAAGTCAAATCATTATGCTATACAATTTAAACTTACACAGTGCTGTATATGTCAATTATATGTCAATTAAACTAGAAGAAAGAAGATCTCAAAAAATCTTGCTGGACTTAGGCCACCAAGAGCTAAAGGCAACATTCCTTCATTCATTCACTCATTCAGCAAGTGAACCAGTTATCAGAGGACTTCATTTTATCTGTCAATTCTGAGTAGTTGCCTGAGAAAAACATTGAAATTTGTCTATGAATTTTAGGGTCTTTCAGATGGTGCAGGCTGTCTTTGGGGGAGGAAACTGATCATTCAGGACAGGTCTGTCTCATTTCTTTGCTGTTGTCCTCAGGGGCCTACGCGGGGTGTAGCAGAGACTTTTTCTTCTCCCCTTGCAATTGCCTTGTGGAAAGTTTCTCAGTTGCCTGTAGTTCAGTGGGGTTTCAGGGTTGTGTATATCTTTCTTGTCTCTGCTTTTCAGGTCTGTTTGGGCCAGGCTATTAGATTCTTCCCAAATCCTGTGAGAGGGATGCTTGATAGATTTTGTAGTTTTCTTTTTACTTTTGACTAGAAAATAGCCACATCTTTTTTTTTTTTTTTTAACTTTTATTTATTTATTTTTGGCTGTGCTGGGTCTTTGTTGATGTGTGGGTTTAGCTGCTCTGCAGTATGTGGGATCTTCCCGGATCAGGGCTAGAACCTGTGTCTCCTGCATTGGCAGATGGGTTCTTATCCACTGAGCCACAAGGGAAGCCCCATAGCCACATCTTTATTTCAAATCCTATCTGAAATTTTGTTTTGGCCAATTAAGTTTCTTCTCCTTGTACTTGGGGGTTGGCAAAATCTCTGTAAAAGGCCAAGTGGGTCTATTGCAGCTAGTCAGTGCTTCTGTGACTAACAATGCATAAATGAAGGAATGTGGCTGTGGTACAATAAAAATTGACTCGTGACAATAGGGGCCGATTTGGCCTGGGGGCATGGTTTACTGCTTTTACTGGTTTACTTTCTGAATTTCTTTATATCTTATATAAAAAATGTATTTATAAAAACTAATGTTATTGAGCAGTACCTAGTCTATTCCAGGTAGCCTGCTAAGTACTTTATGTGCATTATTTCATATAATCGGCTCAAACTTTTACAAGGATACTATCATCTTCCTTTTACAGAATGTGCATCTGGGGCTTACAGATCTTCAGTGACTTGCTCAAGGACACACAGGCAGGAAGTGGCAGCTATTATTTGAACCAAGGTTAATATGAGTATCTATTACCAAGTTAACAAGCAACTAGTACTGTTCATTTTAGTTTAAATGGCTATATGAAGAGACAACCATCCGTTGATGAATGAATAAAGAAGATGTGGTATATACACAATACAATATACCTCAGCCATCAGAAAACAATGCAGTCTTGCCACCAGCAACAACATGGATGGACCCAGAGGGTATTATGCTAAGTGAAGTAAGTCAGAGAAAAACAATACCACATGATTTCAGTTACATGTAGAACCAAAAAAAAAAAAAAAAAAAGAATAAACGAAACAGTAGCAGACTCAAAGTTACAGAGAACAAACTGGGGTTGCCAGATGTGAGAGGCTGGGCAAAATAGGTGAAGGAGATTAGGAGGTACACATTTACTGTCACAGGTCACAAGGGTGTAACAAACGGCATAGTCAACAATGGGTGAGATGGACAGTCAATAACATTGCTACTTGTAGACATCATATTACGACATAGCAACTTTGTATATTGGCAGATATACTGCACTTATCAAGACTTTGTATATTGGCAGATATACTACACTTATCAAGTTTATATATACTTATCAACTTTGTATATTGGCAGATATACTACACTTATCAAGGCAACCGTATCATAGTATATATAAATGTGAAATCATCTTGTACATTTGAAACTAATATTGTATATTAGATAAATAACAATTTTTTAAAATTTAAAGGAACCTACAACCAAAATAAAATTGATGATGTCATTGAAACAGCCAGAGCTATAACAAGGGAAGATTAACCTAAAATATTGTACAAATCATAATTATAGCTATATCTACATATATAAATATAGGATGTAAAAGTTACCCATGTTATAGCTATGTGGCTGTTGCAGTATTTCTAAACTATCAGTGTGGTAGATGCATCAATAAGGTAAGTAAGCGTCAGGACACGGTTGGGCCTTCTACTCATTTTGCACTTCAATATAGGTGATCTCTTGAGGGGAGAAAAACAGAGGTCACATTATCCATTAAAATTACCTTAACTATTTATCATTTGGGGATTTTAAAGAAAACCTAAAATATGTGAAAAATTCCAGAAAACAACCAGGAACTGGGTGTCACAAGAGAAGTCACAGAGAAAGTATAGCTCTCATAGAAAATCTTCCCTATACAAACCAGTCAGACTCTTTAAGCCAGAAACTTCTCAGTGATCGAGTAGTGATGGAGAGAAGTGGATAAATGCAGAATGTGCTTTGGAAGTAGAATCATAGGACATGCTAGAGGATTACGAGGAAGGCATGAGGGGAAAGGAGTAAAGAACCACGTTGGGTTGAAGTATGCAGGAGAAGCACATTTCTAGGAGGGAGATGTGGGGTTAGAATGAAGAGTTCTGTTTAGGCTTGAGTGAGTTCAGGATATTAAGATGCTTGAGATGGAATGAGTGCTAACAGCCTCCTTTAATCAAGAGGAGGCAAAGAGGGTTTACTGGGGATATGAGATGGCTCTGCATCTCAGCTCCTCTCATTTTTTCCAAGTCTCTTGAGAACTGACTCCAGAACAAGTCCTCCTGCGATAAGCCTTTCTTGATATGGCCATTTTGTCCTCAACCTTATTCAATCTTGTAACTTTATTTTATAATCATTCATGCATTTGTTTAACATATACTAACTCAACTCTTTCTGTGAGCTAGTCTCTGTGCTAAACTCTAGTATATGATATGTAAGGCACAGCCTCTTAAATCCTGTGTTATTCAACTTGAGTTCAAAAGATAAAATTAAAGTGTAACAGGCATTGGTCTTAAAACCCATCTTTATCTTCGTAACCATCAACACACTTTGCTATTTGCTATCTGCTATCTATAGTGACTTTTCATATTTTAACATTTGTGTCTTTAGTTATTGGCAGAAAATCTCTCTGGCTGCTCTGTGGCCTGCACTCTGTTCACAGAGCCTGTTCCACAAACCGCTCTCCCTGAGCACGGGGCCCAGAGACAGCCCTCATATCTACATATATAAATATAGGATGTAAAAGTTACCCATGTTATAGCTATGTGGCTGTTGCAGTATTTCTAAACTATCAGTGTGGTAGATGCATCAATAAGGTAAGTAAGCGTCAGGACACGGTTGGGCCTTCTACTCATTTTGCACTTCAATATAGGTGATCTCTTGAGGGGAGAAAAACAGAGGTCACATTATCCATTAAAATTACCTTAACTATTTATCATTTGGGGATTTTAAAGAAAACCTAAAATATGTGAAAAATTCCAGAAAACAACCAGGAACTGGGTGTCACAAGAGAAGTCACAGAGAAAGTATAGCTCTCATAGAAAATCTTCCCTATACAAACCAGTCAGACTCTTTAAGCCAGAAACTTCTCAGTGATCGAGTAGTGATGGAGAGAAGTGGATAAATGCAGAATGTGCTTTGGAAGTAGAATCATAGGACATGCTAGAGGATTACGAGGAAGGCATGAGGGGAAAGGAGTAAAGAACCACGTTGGGTTGAAGTATGCAGGAGAAGCACATTTCTAGGAGGGAGATGTGGGGTTAGAATGAAGAGTTCTGTTTAGGCTTGAGTGAGTTCAGGATATTAAGATGCTTGAGATGGAATGAGTGCTAACAGCCTCCTTTAATCAAGAGGAGGCAAAGAGGGTTTACTGGGGATATGAGATGGCTCTGCATCTCAGCTCCTCTCATTTTTTCCAAGTCTCTTGAGAACTGACTCCAGAACAAGTCCTCCTGCGATAAGCCTTTCTTGATATGGCCATTTTGTCCTCAACCTTATTCAATCTTGTAACTTTATTTTATAATCATTCATGCATTTGTTTAACATATACTAACTCAACTCTTTCTGTGAGCTAGTCTCTGTGCTAAACTCTAGTATATGATATGTAAGGCACAGCCTCTTAAATCCTGTGTTATTCAACTTGAGTTCAAAAGATAAAATTAAAGTGTAACAGGCATTGGTCTTAAAACCCATCTTTATCTTCGTAACCATCAACACACTTTGCTATTTGCTATCTGCTATCTATAGTGACTTTTCATATTTTAACATTTGTGTCTTTAGTTATTGGCAGAAAATCTCTCTGGCTGCTCTGTGGCCTGCACTCTGTTCACAGAGCCTGTTCCACAAACCGCTCTCCCTGAGCACCGGGGCCCAGAGACAGCCCTTCTCTGAGACTCTCTTGCTTCTCTTGATTAGTAGTTCTCAAACCTATTGGTCTCAAGGCGCCTTTGACCTAAAAATGGAGGATGCCAGAGAGCTTTTGTTCATGTGGTTGTAATCTTCTGTCTTTACCCAATTTGAAATTTAATGCAAGGAAATAAACCCAATGGATTTATTTTCCTTTTACTCACAAACCCAGCAGGATCTTATTTCCCCAACAAGGGAAGGCACCTATGCTCCCTGCAATGGAAGTATTGGGTCTTGATCACTGGACATCCAGGTAAGTCCCTGGATTTAAACAGATTTTTTTTTTTTTTTAATTTTAGGCCTCTTTTATTGATTTTTTATCCATCTATTTAAGTCCATCTGTATTCTTTGGCCTGTGTGGGACTCCCATCGCAGTGGCCTCTCTTCCTGCAGAGCACTGGCTCTGGGTACTTGCACTCCAGAGCACTGGCTCATAATTGGACACACCGGTCCAGCTGCTCCGTGGCATGTGGGATCTTACTCAGCCAGGGATTGAATTGGTGCCCCTTGTACTGCAAGGCAGACTCTTTACCCACTGGACCACCAGGGAAGCCCTAAACAGTTTTTAAGAAAAAAATTATTATTTTTCCAGAAAAAGTGGCATATTTCACATTTTTGCAAACATCTTTAGTGTCTGATCTAATAGGAAACAAGCTTATTCTCATAACTAGGGTGATGTAACATGTCATGGAGCCTTTGAAAAACTTTACATTTGTGAGAAGTAAAAAAAGTAATGTCTATTATTATGAAGATAGTTTCATGGGATCTCCTGCCCCTGTCTGAGGTTCCCAGGTCCCCACTTTTAAAAACTGCTGCCCTCCTTCATCTAAAAGATATACGAACAGCTCATACAACTCAACAACAACAAAAAAACCAATTGAAAAATGGGTAGAAGATCTAAATAGACATTTCTCAAGGAAAACATTCAATTGACCATAGGCATATGAAAAGATGTTCAACATCACTAATTATTAAAAAGATGCAAATAAAACTACACACCTCGCACCAGTCAGAATGGTCATCATTGGGACTTCTCTGAAGGTTCAGTAGCTAAGACTCTGCATTCCCAATGTAGGGGGCCTGGGTTTGATCTTTGGTCTGGAAACTAGATTGCACAGATGACTAAGAGTTTGCATGCCACAATAAAGATTGGGAACCTGCCTGCCTCAACTAAGACCTGGCACAGCCAAATAAATAAATAACAATATAATGGACATCATTAAAAGTCAACAAATAACAAATCCTGGAGAGGGTGTGGAGAAAAGCAAACCCTCCAACACTGTTGGTTGGATATAAGTTGCCACTATGGAAAACAGTATGAAGATTTAGTTTTCCTCAGAAAACTAAAAACTGAATTACCATATGATCCAACAATCCCTATCCTGGGTATATATCTGTACAAAACGATAATTCAAAAGGATTCATGCACCCCTATGTTCATAGCAGCACTATTAATAATAGACCAGATGTAGAAACAACCTAAATGTTCAACGAGTGAGTGGATAAAGGTGTGGTACATACATACAATGGAATACTACTCAGCTACAAAAGATATAGAAATATGCCATTTGCAGCAACATGAATGCAACTGGAGAGTATCACAATAAATGAAGTAAGTCAGAGAAAGACATATACCAAATGATACCACTTACATGTGGAATTTAAATATGACACAAATGACAAGAGAATACACTCACAGACAGAGAACAGAAAAGTGGCATATTTCACATTTTGAAACTCTTGGAATAGGAAACAAGCTTATTCTCATAACTAGGGTGATGTAACATGTCATGGAGCCTTTGAAAAACTTTACATTTGTGAGAAGTAAAAAAAGTAATGTCTATTATTATGAAGATAGTTTCATGGGATCTCCTGCCCCTGTCTGAGGTTCCCAGGTCCCCACTTTTAAAAACTGCTGCCCTCCTTCATCTAAAAGATATACGAACAGCTCATACAACTCAACAACAACAAAAAAACCAATTGAAAAATGGGTAGAAGATCTAAATAGACATTTCTCAAGGAAAACATTCAATTGACCATAGGCATATGAAAAGATGTTCAACATCACTAATTATTAAAAAGATGCAAATAAAACTACACACCTCGCACCAGTCAGAATGGTCATCATTGGGACTTCTCTGAAGGTTCAGTAGCTAAGACTCTGCATTCCCAATGTAGGGGGCCTGGGTTTGATCTTTGGTCTGGAAACTAGATTGCACAGATGACTAAGAGTTTGCATGCCACAATAAAGATTGGGAACCTGCCTGCCTCAACTAAGACCTGGCACAGCCAAATAAATAAATAACAATATAATGGACATCATTAAAAGTCAACAAATAACAAATCCTGGAGAGGGTGTGGAGAAAAGCAAACCCTCCAACACTGTTGGTTGGATATAAGTTGCCACTATGGAAAACAGTATGAAGATTTAGTTTTCCTCAGAAAACTAAAAACTGAATTACCATATGATCCAACAATCCCTATCCTGGGTATATATCTGTACAAAACGATAATTCAAAAGGATTCATGCACCCCTATGTTCATAGCAGCACTATTAATAATAGACCAGATGTAGAAACAACCTAAATGTTCAACGAGTGAGTGGATAAAGGTGTGGTACATACATACAATGGAATACTACTCAGCTACAAAAGATATAGAAATATGCCATTTGCAGCAACATGAATGCAACTGGAGAGTATCACAATAAATGAAGTAAGTCAGAGAAAGACATATACCAAATGATACCACTTACATGTGGAATTTAAATATGACACAAATGAACAAGAGAGAAATACACTCACAGACAGAGAACAGACCTGTGGCTGTGAAGAGAGAAGTGGGTGCAGGGTAAGGGATGGACTGGAGTTTGGGGTGGGTACATGCAAACTATTATATTTAGAGTGGATAAACAACAAGGTCTTATTGTATAGCCCAAGGAACTATAGTCAATCTCCTGTGATACATCATAATGGAAAAGAGTATGAAAAAATGTACATATGTATATAACCGAGTCACTTTGTTCTACAGCAGAGATTGACATTACATTGTAAATCAGCTATTCTTTAACTGAAAAATTAAAAAGGACTGATATCTTAGCCTGTTCTATGTTGGGCCAGGTGCAGAGTGGGTGTTGAAGGTTAGTTGAGGAAACTAACCTGGCTGCAGTGGCTAGGGTAGGTCTCCTGTTCAAAGAAAATACAGACTCCTCTCTTATTTAGTCCACCCTGGTTTTGTGTGAGTCTAGGGTCATAACAACCTCATGTCTTTATTATTTTATCACGGTATGTATTGGCTGTCTTGGCCATTCTGGGTCCTTTAATACTGTTCTGCCTGCTACAACTCTGTTGAACTGCTGCATTGACGTTTTCATCCTTATTACTGTGGAGTCATGAAGGGTAATAGGAACTCCCCCTTATATCTAGACAGTTGGTTCATGGTTCTGAGACAGTTCTGCAAAATCTTGCATGAAATACGTGTGCCCAGAACCCTTAGACATGTTGGCAGCATGATAGAATTTGGGCCAGAGCCAGTGACCGGTCAGAGCTATAGGGTGATCTCAGAGAGACTTGTGTTCTTTTCCTCACCCTAAAACCAGTTCTTGAGGCAAGCACCATGGGAAAAAATAGCACCCCTATGTTCATAGCAGCACTATTAATAATAGACCAGATGTAGAAACAACCTAAATGTTCAACGAGTGAGTGGATAAAGGTGTGGTACATACATACAATGGAATACTACTCAGCTACAAAAGATATAGAAATATGCCATTTGCAGCAACATGAATGCAACTGGAGAGTATCACAATAAATGAAGTAAGTCAGAGAAAGACATATACCAAATGATACCACTTACATGTGGAATTTAAATATGACACAAATGAACAAGAGAAATACACTCACAGACAGAGAACAGACCTGTGGCTGTGAAGAGAGAAGTGGGTGCAGGGTAAGGGATGGACTGGAGTTTGGGGTGGGTACATGCAAACTATTATATTTAGAGTGGATAAACAACAAGGTCTTATTGTATAGCCCAAGGAACTATAGTCAATCTCCTGTGATACATCATAATGGAAAAGAGTATGAAAAAATGTACATATGTATATAACCGAGTCACTTTGTTCTACAGCAGAGATTGACATTACATTGTAAATCAGCTATTCTTTAACTGAAAAATTAAAAAGGACTGATATCTTAGCCTGTTCTATGTTGGGCCAGGTGCAGAGTGGGTGTTGAAGGTTAGTTGAGGAAACTAACCTGGCTGCAGTGGCTAGGGTAGGTCTCCTGTTCAAAGAAAATACAGACTCCTCTCTTATTTAGTCCACCCTGGTTTTGTGTGAGTCTAGGGTCATAACAACCTCATGTCTTTATTATTTTATCACGGTATGTATTGGCTGTCTTGGCCATTCTGGGTCCTTTAATACTGTTCTGCCTGCTACAACTCTGTTGAACTGCTGCATTGACGTTTTCATCCTTATTACTGTGGAGTCATGAAGGGTAATAGGAACTCCCCCTTATATCTAGACAGTTGGTTCATGGTTCTGAGACAGTTCTGCAAAATCTTGCATGAAATACGTGTGCCCAGAACCCTTAGACATGTTGGCAGCATGATAGAATTTGGGCCAGAGCCAGTGACCGGTCAGAGCTATAGGGTGATCTCAGAGAGACTTGTGTTCTTTTCCTCACCCCTAAAACCAGTTCTTGAGGCAAGACTACATACGGAGCTACTAAAAAAGTGGGATTTGAGTGAGCAAGCAGGGAAAACTGTTGTTTGTTCCCACTCCCTCCTGCTGTATTAGAGGCTTTAATAAAGTGTTGCCTGAATGTCTAACTTGGGCTCTGATCCATTTCTATTGATTAAGCAGGTCAAAAACTCCACTTAGTAACATATTCCTGGTGCCCTATATGGGACTTGTCCATGTTAGGTTGGTAGGCTATTAAAGGGTTAACAGTGCAGCTGCGAACTCTCGGGCCCTGAAGGGTCAGCAGCAAAGGGCCTGTTGCTGATCTGCTGGTGCGTAGGAGTCTCTCAAGGCCAGCGATAAGGAGCTCGCCCTGGCCATGGAGATTGTCCACCAGGTGTGGAAAGTAACAAGAACTGCACACCCCCACGCCCACAGACAACTCAAGGACAGCCGACTCATCACTAATTTCCCGCTCAGTTTAAACAAAGACTTTGTTTCTGTGCCTGCTCTAAGACCCCCCCCCCCCCCCCTTCTCTTTTTCCCCTTCTCCTCCCAAATAAAACCTCCTCATCCCATCTCCGGGGCGTGACTTCACTGGCCCTTTGGACCTGTGGATCTTGCCCGGGAACTCTTCCCAAATTGGCTCTTTCCCTAACAGCTTGCTGTCTGTCGCGTGTTTGCAATTCTTACAGTCCACTTTTGGGGAGACGATCTGGAACTTCCTGGACCACCAGACACAGCTTGTTCACAGGTGACAAGCAGCCACCTAAACTTCCTGTTTTAGCATCACCATGTTTGGTAACTCTGCCTTCCTGGCCTGAGGCTTCATTCAGACAAAGCTCCCCCCTCCCCCATGTCCCTTTCTCTCTCCTGAAACCTCTCTGTTTCTTTCTCTGTCCTCCCTTCTCTCTGTCCTCTCTTACTTCTTTCACTCCGAGAGAGTGGAAGTCTGGCAGCTTCAGCATCACTCCTCTCAGCTTGTGGCCGGCAGTGGCTCACCCTGATGGAGGACAAGCAGAGGGCAGAGAGCCTCAGCCTCCCATCATGTGGAGACCTTGGTTCAGCAGGCGCTCCCAGACCAGAGACTTATGAGAGTGATACGGGGTCAAACCTGGTAGCATGAAGTGGCTGGAAGTCAGATTGTCCCTGTATTCTCACCTGTATTTTCCTGCTGCTAGTGAAGTCTTCTTGGGAATAGGGTGAGGATTTCTATATACTAGTGCTTGCGTGGGTGAGCGTCCCACCCGTGGGTTGCAGTCCCACACAGGACGTACGACTGCTTGGTTCCTGGGCTTGATCACCCTGGTGGGCAGTGGACAGGGTGCTCCCTCCTTCACTGGTCCTTTCTGGAAACATGTAAGTTGGTGCCTGAATAGACACCTCCAGAGGGTGAGTGAAAATGGCCATCTCTCTGTCTCTCTCTCATCTTCAGTGTTTTCTGCCCCTCCTCCCTTCACCTCTCTCTGTGCTCTAGTCCCCTTTATCCTGAAAACTTCTTGTCTGTGTCTAAGTTTATCACTGGTATCTTTGTATGTGATGTAGTTTTGTCTGTCCAACTGCTCCTGCTAGTCTCTGTTGACATTGTGGGCTTTGTAAAGCACTTTAACCTGAAGCACAAACAGCCTACATTGGCCAAGACTACAGCCTGGGGTTACTTAGTGAGATTTTAAAGAACCAAAAGATAACACAAGAGCCTGCATTTTTCCCTCCTCTGTTTTTGCAATGTAGCTATTCTGCCTGGCCTCTCAGAAAGTATAAATACCTAATTTATCTGTTGTCTTCTAAACTGACGGTGGGGGTTAGGGGTGGGGTGGGGTGGGGAGGGGTGGGGGGACCACAAAAGAGCACCATTTTAAATTCAAGGAAGAAAACTATGAGCTCTCTGGTTCTGTAGAAATTAACTTGTCTAGAGACTTGCCAGGTGGTTCAGTGGCTAAGAATCTGTGCTCCCAATGCATGGGCCCCAGATTTGATCCCTGGTCAGAAAACTATATCCTGCATGCCATAACTAAAGATTGCACATACTGCAACAAAGACCAAAGATTCCAAGTGCCACAACTGAGATCTGGCACAGCCAAATAAATTTCAAAAACACTGAATAGGAATTAGTTGAGTAAATACTAGATAGGAATTAGTTTCAGGCCATTTCAAGTACGATAAAATGTTGGAACATTAACTGCTTAACAGGTCTAAATTTACCTACTTTTGTCTTCAGATGAGAGAGAAACTAAAGATGTTTGGTGCCGTTTTGATGTGTTCTCTATCAATTTATGGAATACAAATATAAAGGACAGTTCATGATTGCTTAAGTAAGTTGTATGTTTTCGGAGAAGAAGGTATGAGGAATGGAAAAGTCCAAAGGTGATGTTGAAAGTCCAAAGGTGATGTTGTCTTAGAGCTGGCTATTTCTGAATTGGGAAAGAATAAGAAACAAAGTATGGCTGCAGAAAGTTATAGAAGGTTTTCAGAAAAGGAACATCAAGAAAAGAATTGTCTCGGTAATTAGGATTTTTCTAAGGTTGCATAACATTTAATTAAGTCAGTAGATTTTCTCAGGAGTAGGCTGATGCAGGATGGGATTTGGATTCTCTCCCTCACTAAGAGAAAAATGTTGCCCTGGATACTGGTTTTGATAGGAGATGGTATGAGTCCCTGTGCCTTTACCTGATCTATATTTAGGTTTTTCCCCCTTACTTTGCTCAAGGGATAAGTATTGTTTCACAGAAACTCATGATTGCATCAGACTGGATGTTTAAAAACTTAAAAAAATTTTGACAGACTTTCAAAATCCCAGTTGAAGTTCTCCGACTTCCACTTAACTCTGGGGTGCCTCAAGGGGCCACAGGAACATCCCAAAGAGAGATCCTAATCTGTTTGGGTTAGCCTGTAAGGAGAGGCTTGGCAGATTCTGAGAACCCTGACAAATCTAGGAATGAACTGTCAGGCTGGGATCAGCAGACCCTCTCACCTGGCAAGACATCATGATTATTCTGGCCAACTGTTGCAGAAAGGATGAAAAGGAGTGTGTACTGAAAAAGACCAGGGAACATGCAGATGGCCTACTGGTCACCCATCCACATCAAATTCATCAGGTGGGTGGGGGTGCAGTCCTAGATCATGACCCACACTGGGACTATGAAGATCGCGTAGGCCAGGCTAGGATGAGACATTCTATCACTTGTTTATCAGGAGGAATGAAAAGGTATATGGTAAAACCTGTAAATTATGATAAAGTCTGAGAGGTTACATAGGAAAAAGATGAAAACTCAACAGTCTTCCTGGGCCGGTTGACAAAGGCTTTCCGGATGTACACAAATATGGACACAGAGTCCACAGAAGGGAGGTCACTATGGTTAGGCATTTTATCACCTAACCATTCCCAATATCAGGAGCAAACTGCAAAAAATTTTAAAGGGTCGGTCCCAAGCCCCACATCAATCTTGGAGAAAATGCCTTCAAGGTCTATAAAAACTAGACTTAACAAAAGAGGCCAATAAATATAAGAGGCTAATAAAGAAAATGTAGGTTTTGGCTGCTAAGATTCAGCTGCCATGTTGAGTGGATCCTAGACGAGTGAGAAGACCCAACAGACAGCCAAGAAGCCTCTTGGGCCAAAACCAGTGTGCCTTTTGTCTGAAGGAGGGTCACTGGAAGGGGAAATGTCCTGAGTGCCCTCCTGCGTGATGCCCAAGGGGCAACCGTGATCTGCCCCAGTTTCTGAAAGCCAATGGGAGCAGATTTGGCCCCCATAGAGTGTTGATAAGGTATGAGTCCCTGTGCCTTTACCTGATCTATATTTAGGTTTTTCCCCCTTACTTTGCTCAAGGGATAAGTATTGTTTCACAGAAACTCATGATTGCATCAGACTGGATGTTTAAAAACTTAAAAAAATTTTGACAGACTTTCAAAATCCCAGTTGAAGTTCTCCGACTTCCACTTAACTCTGGGGTGCCTCAAGGGGCCACAGGAACATCCCAAAGAGAGATCCTAATCTGTTTGGGTTAGCCTGTAAGGAGAGGCTTGGCAGATTCTGAGAACCCTGACAAATCTAGGAATGAACTGTCAGGCTGGGATCAGCAGACCCTCTCACCTGGCAAGACATCATGATTATTCTGGCCAACTGTTGCAGAAAGGATGAAAAGGAGTGTGTACTGAAAAAGACCAGGGAACATGCAGATGGCCTACTGGTCACCCATCCACATCAAATTCATCAGGTGGGTGGGGGTGCAGTCCTAGATCATGACCCACACTGGGACTATGAAGATCGCGTAGGCCAGGCTAGGATGAGACATTCTATCACTTGTTTATCAGGAGGAATGAAAAGGTATATGGTAAAACCTGTAAATTATGATAAAGTCTGAGAGGTTACATAGGAAAAAGATGAAAACTCAACAGTCTTCCTGGGCCGGTTGACAAAGGCTTTCCGGATGTACACAAATATGGACACAGAGTCCACAGAAGGGAGGTCACTATGGTTAGGCATTTTATCACCTAACCATTCCCAATATCAGGAGCAAACTGCAAAAATTTAAGGCTCGGTCCCAAGCCCCACATCAATCTTGGAGAAAATGCCTTCAAGGTCTATAAAAACTAGACTTAACAAAAGAGGCCAATAAATATAAGAGGCTAATAAAGAAAATGTAGGTTTTGGCTGCTAAGATTCAGCTGCCATGTTGAGTGGATCCTAGACGAGTGAGAAGACCCAACAGACAGCCAAGAAGCCTCTTGGGCCAAAACCAGTGTGCCTTTTGTCTGAAGGAGGGTCACTGGAAGGGGAAATGTCCTGAGTGCCCTCCTGCGTGATGCCCAAGGGGCAACCGTGATCTGCCCCAGTTTCTGGATAGTCTCTCAAATGGGATTCTGAGACAGGGCTGATGGGACCAAGTGCCTGCCTAGCTCCAGATCTCACTTGACCCATCCTCATGACTCAGCAGAGCCTCAGGTCACCCTAGAAAGGGCAAGTATGAACTCTGAACTTCTTTTGACACCTGAGTCACCTGCTCTGTTCCGACTTGACCAGCCAGCCCCCTCTTCAGCATGACTGTACATAATTTAAAAAGACAGAGTACGCAATGTTCACTGCAGTACTATTTACAATAGGACGTGGCAGCAACCTACATGTCCATTGACAGATGAATGGATAAAGAGGATGTGGTGCATATATACAATGGAATATTGATCAGCCACTAAAAAGAATAGAATTGGATCATTTGTGTTTAAAAGTGGTGAATAGTCAGACTTGGTAAGGAGGCCACCGATTTCCAAGAAGGAGGAGGAGGAGGAAGGGGAACAAACATTTTCTTTTTTCTTTTTTGGGGGAACAAACATTTTCTAGTCTAAAATATTTGCCATGATAAAGATCTCTGAACCTAACTTTATTGTCTTATGGAGGCAAACTATTTTATATTGGAATGTCTCATCTAGTATAGATAATTGGAGACCATCCTCTGGCTAATCTTCTGTTAATGTTGTGGGAATGAGCCTAGCAAGGCCTTTACAACCTTAAGAAATTCTTTTGATCTATTGTTAAAACCAACTGGAAAGTACAAAATGCCTTGTAAATAGGGGTTTTTCTTTTTGGAAGCCTTCTATTTTATCACCTAACCATTCCCAATATCAGGAGCAAACTGCAAAATTTAAGGCTCGGTCCCAAGCCCCACATCAATCTTGGAGAAAATGCCTTCAAGGTCTATAAAAACTAGACTTAACAAAAGAGGCCAATAAATATAAGAGGCTAATAAAGAAAATGTAGGTTTTGGCTGCTAAGATTCAGCTGCCATGTTGAGTGGATCCTAGACGAGTGAGAAGACCCAACAGACAGCCAAGAAGCCTCTTGGGCCAAAACCAGTGTGCCTTTTGTCTGAAGGAGGGTCACTGGAAGGAAATGTCCTGAGTGCCCTCCTGCGTGATGCCCAAGGGGCAACCGTGATCTGCCCCAGTTTCTGGATAGTCTCTCAAATGGGATTCTGAGACAGGGCTGATGGGACCAAGTGCCTGCCTAGCTCCAGATCTCACTTGACCCATCCTCATGACTCAGCAGAGCCTCAGGTCACCCTAGAAAGGGCAAGTATGAACTCTGAACTTCTTTTGACACCTGAGTCACCTGCTCTGTTCCGACTTGACCAGCCAGCCCCCTCTTCAGCATGACTGTACATAATTTAAAAAGACAGAGTACGCAATGTTCACTGCAGTACTATTTACAATAGGACGTGGCAGCAACCTACATGTCCATTGACAGATGAATGGATAAAGAGGATGTGGTGCATATATACAATGGAATATTGATCAGCCACTAAAAAGAATAGAATTGGATCATTTGTGTTTAAAAGTGGTGAATAGTCAGACTTGGTAAGGAGGCCACCGATTTCCAAGAAGGAGGAGGAGGAGGAAGGGGAACAAACATTTTCTTTTTTCTTTTTTGGGGGAACAAACATTTTCTAGTCTAAAATATTTGCCATGATAAAGATCTCTGAACCTAACTTTATTGTCTTATGGAGGCAAACTATTTTATATTGGAATGTCTCATCTAGTATAGATAATTGGAGACCATCCTCTGGCTAATCTTCTGTTAATGTTGTGGGAATGAGCCTAGCAAGGCCTTTACAACCTTAAGAAATTCTTTTGATCTATTGTTAAAAACCAACTGGAAAGTACAAAATGCCTTGTCTAAACTAGCTTCTGGGGGTACTCTTCTATCCCCTTTCCTGTGTCTATGTTGGAAGCCTTCTCTATCCCTTTTTTCTTCAGTGAACTTTTTACTGCATGAAGCTCTGAGTGACCAAAGCCAAGTCTTTTTGATCCCAATGTGAATTCTTCTTTGGAGATCAAGAATCTGATACCATTCATGGTAGGCTATACATCGTCATGTATCATAGTAATGTGGATTAACTTAGCATCTTGTCATACAGAGTGATGGAGTTCAGAACGAGAAAAACACATATCTTATATTAACACATATATATGGAATCTAGAAAAATGGTACATATGAATTTACTTGCAGGGCAGGAATAGAAGTGCGGGCACAGAGAATGGGCATATGGACACAAGGGGTGGGTGAGGAGAGGGTGAGATGACTTAGCAGAGTAACACTGACATATATATACTACCGTGTGTGAAGTAGATAGCCAGTGGGAAACTGCTGTGTAGCACAGGGCGCTTGCTTGGTGCCGGCTCTATGGTGACCTACATGGGTGGGATGGGGGTGGTGGGTGGGAGGCTCAAGAAGAAGGGGAAATATGTATATGTGTAGGTAATTCATGTTGTTGTAGAGCACAAACACAACATAAAGCAATGTACTCCAATAAACAAATAAACTACAAGGATACTCTCTTCAGTACAGGGAATATAAATGGAATAAATCTATTACAATTTTGAATTTGTATGAGGTACAACATGAAACTAGGTTTCCCTCATAGCTCAGATGGTAAAGAATACACCTGTAATGCAGGAGACCCCGGTTTGATTCCTGGGTTGGGAAGATCCCCTGAAGAAGGGATAGGATACCCACTCCAGTATTCTTGGGATTTCCTGGTGGCTCAGATGGTAAAGAATTCACCTAAAGTGCAGGAGACTTGGGTTTGCTCCGTGGGTTGAGAAAATCTCCTGGAAGAGGAAATGGCAACCCACACCAGTATTCTTGCCTGGAGAATCCCCATGGAGAGCAGAGCCTGGCAGGCTATAGACCATGGGGTCAGAAAGATTAGGACATAACTGAGCTACTAAGCACAGAATAGCACACAACACTAATATTGTAAATAAACTATGCTTCAGTTTTTTAAAAAGAAAAATTTCAGACTTTTGAAAAGACATAAAGAATAATGAGCACCAACATACCCAGAATACTGTTTAACCCCTTCCTGTTTCATATCCTTCCTTCCCACTTCATCCCCTGAGGTCCTGAATTTGGTGTTTTTACTAACAATTTATTAGTTAAAAGTTACATACTCAGGGGGCTTCCCTGGCAATCCAGTGGGTAGGACTCTGCTCAGCAATTGCATGGGGCACAAGTTTGATCCCTGGTTGGAAAACTAAGGTCTCACATGCTATGCAGCATGGCAAAAAGATAAATAAATTAACTTAAAGAAAAAAGATTAAGGCATGGGGTATATACCTGGACAAAACTATAATTCAAAAAGATATATACAAAAAGTTAAAAGTAAAATAAAAGCTTAAAAAAAAAAAAAGATACATACAGGCTACCCTGGTGGTCTGGCGGTTAAGAATGCACCTGCCAGTGCAGGGGACATGGGTTTGGCCCCCTGGTTGAGGGAGATTCCTTTCCTAGTTGCTGTGAAGCAACTAGGCGCGAATGCCCCATCTACTTAAGCCTGTGTTTAGAGCCTGTGCCCCACAAGAAAAGCCACCACAATTTGAGAAACCAATGCACCACAACAATGAGTAACCCCCACCCACCACAATCAGAGAAAGCCTACGAAGAAGCAACAAAGATTGAGCACAGCCAAAAAAATTTTAAAAGCCTGCACTTCTGTGTTCATACCAGTAGTATTCACAATAGCCAAATCATGAAAACAATCTAAATGTCCATCAATAGTTGAATGAATAAAGCTGTAGAACACATGTACAGTGGCATTCTATTCAGTCATAAAAAAGAACAAAGTGTCTTTTGCAGCAATGGATACAATTGGAGATGATCATGTGAAGTGAAATAAATCAAAAAGAGAAAGACAACATATGATATCACTTACATGTGGAATTTAAAATACGACACAAACGAACATGTCTACAAAACAGAAAAGACTCACAAACTAGACAACCAACATGTGGTTGCCAAGGGGGAGGGGAAGGAGAGGTCCAGACTGGGGACTGGAGCTGGGTAGATGCAAACTATTACATTCAGAATGGATAAACAAAAAGGTTCTACTGTATACCACAAGGAACTATGTCCAGTCTCCTGGTATAAACCATAATGAAAAGAACATTAAAAAGAGAATGTATGTACATGTAAAACCGAGTCCCTTTGCCATACAAAGTGACTCTGATATTGGCACAACTTTGTAAACCAACTCTACTTCAATATAAAAATAGAAAAAGATTATCAATATATGAAACAACAAAAAATTAAACACTGCCATTTTTTCCTGATAAAGTTAAAAAAAAAAAAAAAGATGAAGACCTGGGAAAAGGTATCCCTAGAAGAGACAATATCTTTTAAAGCCTGAAGCCCTGAGAAGGCTCCAAATGATACTCAGAAAATTCCTAAAACACAGTGTCTCTAGACTTTGCCAGTCCCCTGCAGCATCGCGATCCTCCCTGTTCAGAAGCCTAGTGGGGAGTATCAGTTTGTGCAAGACTTACCAGCAGTGAGTGAGGCAGTCTTTCCTGTTCATCTACCGGTGCCAAACTCATACACCCTCCTTACTGTGAAGCAACAGGCGAATGCCCCATCTACTTAAGCCTGTGTTTAGAGCCTGTGCCCCACAAGAAAAGCCACCACAATTTGAGAAACCAATGCACCACAACAATGAGTAACCCCCACCCACCACAATCAGAGAAAGCCTACGAAGAAGCAACAAAGATTGAGCACAGCCAAAAAAATTTTAAAAGCCTGCACTTCTGTGTTCATACCAGTAGTATTCACAATAGCCAAATCATGAAAACAATCTAAATGTCCATCAATAGTTGAATGAATAAAGCTGTAGAACACATGTACAGTGGCATTCTATTCAGTCATAAAAAAGAACAAAGTGTCTTTTGCAGCAATGGATACAATTGGAGATGATCATGTGAAGTGAAATAAATCAAAAAGAGAAAGACAACATATGATATCACTTACATGTGGAATTTAAAATACGACACAAACGAACATGTCTACAAAACAGAAAAGACTCACAAACTAGACAACCAACATGTGGTTGCCAAGGGGGAGGGGAAGGAGAGGTCCAGACTGGGGACTGGAGCTGGGTAGATGCAAACTATTACATTCAGAATGGATAAACAAAAAGGTTCTACTGTATACCACAAGGAACTATGTCCAGTCTCCTGGTATAAACCATAATGAAAAGAACATTAAAAAGAGAATGTATGTACATGTAAAACCGAGTCCCTTTGCCATACAAAGTGACTCTGATATTGGCACAACTTTGTAAACCAACTCTACTTCAATATAAAAATAGAAAAAGATTATCAATATATGAAACAACAAAAAATTAAACACTGCCATTTTTTCCTGATAAAGTTAAAAAAAAAAAAAAAGATGAAGACCTGGGAAAAGGTATCCCTAGAAGAGACAATATCTTTTAAAGCCTGAAGCCCTGAGAAGGCTCCAAATGATACTCAGAAAATTCCTAAAACACAGTGTCTCTAGACTTTGCCAGTCCCCTGCAGCATCGCGATCCTCCCTGTTCAGAAGCCTAGTGGGGAGTATCAGTTTGTGCAAGACTTACCAGCAGTGAGTGAGGCAGTCTTTCCTGTTCATCTACCGGTGCCAAACTCATACACCCTCCTTACTCAAGAGCCAGGGAGGACCCAGTATTTCTTTGTTTTGAACCTCAAAGATGCATTTCTCTAATAAGAAAGTTCTCTCAAGTGAACAATGCAAAGAAATCGAGGAAAATAATTGGATGAGAAAGACTGAGATCTCTTCAGGAAAATTAGAGATACCCCCATCCAGATTATCAAGACATTTTTGCCTTAGAATGGAGGGGTCCTGAAACCCTGGAGGCTACTAGTATATATGTTCTGTGCTCCCACAGGGCTTTGTGGACAGCCCCGTTCTCTTTAGAACTGCATTAGTAAGGGAAGTGAGCCTTGAGAAGGGACATCTGCTAGCATATGTTGATGATTTATTCAAAGTAGTAAGACCAAACAAGATTCACATTAAGATACTGTTAGGGTCCTAAATTTTGAGGGAAAACAGTATATAAGCCTCAGTAACCAAAGCTCAGATCTCACAACAATGAATTTAATATTTAGGATTTCTTTTGACCCAAGGGGCATGAGCCCTGGCCATAGATTAAAAAATAGCAATTAGCTTATTATCATCTCCAACCAGAAAGAACAACTCAGAGACTTTCTCAGAATGGCTGATTTCTGTCTTATCTGGATTCTAAATTATTGCCTTACAGCAAAACCCATACATGAGGCTCTAAAGGGACAAGAAAGGGAAAACCCCTTCAGTCGATTAAGAACCACCAGCAGGTCTATGAGACTCTAAAGACTGAGTTTTCTGAAGAGGCCTTACAAATAGCTGAGAAAAGAGAAGCTAAAGGCAAAGGAGCAAGGGAAAGATTAAACAACAAAAAATTAAACACTGCCATTTTTTCCTGATAAAGTTAAAAAAAAAAAAAAAGATGAAGACCTGGGAAAAGGTATCCCTAGAAGAGACAATATCTTTTAAAGCCTGAAGCCCTGAGAAGGCTCCAAATGATACTCAGAAAATTCCTAAAACACAGTGTCTCTAGACTTTGCCAGTCCCCTGCAGCATCGCGATCCTCCCTGTTCAGAAGCCTAGTGGGGAGTATCAGTTTGTGCAAGACTTACCAGCAGTGAGTGAGGCAGTCTTTCCTGTTCATCTACCGGTGCCAAACTCATACACCCTCCTTACTCAAGAGCCAGGGAGGACCCAGTATTTCTTTGTTTTGAACCTCAAAGATGCATTTCTCTAATAAGAAAGTTCTCTCAAGTGAACAATGCAAAGAAATCGAGGAAAATAATTGGATGAGAAAGACTGAGATCTCTTCAGGAAAATTAGAGATACCCCCATCCAGATTATCAAGACATTTTTGCCTTAGAATGGAGGGGTCCTGAAACCCTGGAGGCTACTAGTATATATGTTCTGTGCTCCCACAGGGCTTTGTGGACAGCCCCGTTCTCTTTAGAACTGCATTAGTAAGGGAAGTGAGCCTTGAGAAGGGACATCTGCTAGCATATGTTGATGATTTATTCAAAGTAGTAAGACCAAACAAGATTCACATTAAGATACTGTTAGGGTCCTAAATTTTGAGGGAAAACAGTATATAAGCCTCAGTAACCAAAGCTCAGATCTCACAACAATGAATTTAATATTTAGGATTTCTTTTGACCCAAGGGGCATGAGCCCTGGCCATAGATTAAAAAATAGCAATTAGCTTATTATCATCTCCAACCAGAAAGAACAACTCAGAGACTTTCTCAGAATGGCTGATTTCTGTCTTATCTGGATTCTAAATTATTGCCTTACAGCAAAACCCATACATGAGGCTCTAAAGGGACAAGAAAGGGAAAACCCCTTCAGTCGATTAAGAACCACCAGCAGGTCTATGAGACTCTAAAGACTGAGTTTTCTGAAGAGGCCTTACAAATAGCTGAGAAAAGAGAAGCTAAAGGCAAAGGAGCAAGGGAAAGATACACCTGCTGAATGCAGAATTCCAGAGAATAGCAAGGCAAGATAAGAAAGTTCTCTCAAGTGAACAATGCAAAGAAATTAAGGAAAATAATTGGATGAGAAAGACTGAGATCTCTTCAGGAAAATTAGAGATACCAACGGGAACATTTTATGAAAAGATAGACACAATAAAGAACAGAAATAGTATGGACCTAACAGAAGCAGAAGAGAGTGACAACACCTTAAAGTAAAATTGCTGTCAAGTCATTGAACCAAACCAAAGTTATCCTAAGTGAAGATTAACCTAAAATCTTAATCAAATTATAATTAGAGCTATATCTACATATAGATACATAGATGTTAAATCCCATCCATCTTGTAGCTAAGTAGCTAAGCTATCGTAGTATTTCTAAACTTTGCATAGCTATCTGCATTTCAGGTCTGATTTTGGTTATCACAATCAGTTACCAATCATGATATATGAAGAGAAACCCAAATATATTAGGGGAATGATATTTTTTAATAGTCCTATCTATGTAGAATAGATGCATTAATAGAGTGTCAGTGGACTTTCCTGGTGGCTCAGTGGTTAAGAATCCACCAGCCAATGCAGGAGATACAAGTTCAATTCCTGATCGGGAAAATCCCACATGCAGTGGAGCAACAAAGTCACTGCACCACAACTATTGAGCCTGTGCTCTAGAGCCCACCTTCCGTAACTACTGAAGCCCGCTCACCCTAGAGCCTGTGCTCCACAGCAAGAGAAGCTACTGCAGTGAGAAACCTGAGCACCACAACTAGAGAAAAGCCTGCACAGCACTGAAAACCCACCATGTATGCTAAGTTGCTTCAGTCAGGTCAGACTCTTTGTGACCCCATAGACTGTAGCCCACCAGGCTCCTCCGTCAATGGGATTCTCCAGGCAAGAATACTGGAGTGGGTTGCCATGTCTACCTCCAGGAAGACCCAGAAGAGCCAAGATGAAATAAATAATAAATAAAATTCTTTAAAAAATAGGCTATTGGGGCTTTTCTGGTGTTCCAGAGGGTAAGGACACTGCCTTGCAGTGCAAGGGGCGCTGGTTTGATCCCTGGCCTGGGAAGATCCCACGAGCCGCGGAGCGGCTGGACCGTTGTGTCCAACTACCAAGACGGAGCTCTGGAGCGCATGCGCCCAGAGCTGGTGCTCTGCGACAACAGAGGCCACTGCGATGGGAGGCCCACACGGGCCAAAGAACAAAGAAAATAAATGAAAGAGTAATAGAAGTGGCCCCCCCACCCCCCTCCCCCCCCGCAAATAGGCTGTCAGTACAAACTGGGCCTTTTACTCATTTTGCAGTCAGAGAGATGTGATCTTTTGGAAAAAAATTCAGTTGGGGGTTCATAACATCCATTCAAGTTGATTTTATCATTGCTGACTATTTTGGGACTTTGAAAAAACCTAAACTAGGAAAAAAATTTTTTTAAGTTTTATTTTTATTATGTCATTTAGCATGCTTTTTTTTTTGCCTCTAAGTCATTGTTTTCATCCATCTTTTTTATTCTTTGGCCTGTGTGGGCCTCTCATTGCAGTGGCCTCTCTCGTTGCAGAGCACTGGCCTGGGCACATGCACTCCAGAGCGCTGGATCCTAATCTGACACACTGGCCCAGCTGCTTGGTGGCACATGGGATCTTCCCTGGCCAGGGATCAAACCGGTGCCCATTGCACTGCAAGGCAGACTCTTTACCCACTGGACCACCAGGAAAGCTCTAGGAAAAAAGTTTTTTTTAAGAAAGCAAGGAACAAGTAGTCAAATAGAAATCCCAGAGAAAGTATAGCTCTCACAAAATCTCACCCATACAACCCAATCAGACACTTTAAGGCAGGAACTTCTCAGAGAATGAGTAGGAATGCAGCAAAGTAAATAAATTCAAAATGTGCTTTGGAAGTAGAATAACAGGCTAGAGGATTACATGGAAGGCATGAGGGGAAAGGAGTCAAGAACCATATTAGGTTGAAGTGTGTAGGAGAAGCACACATCTCTGAGAGATGTGGGGTTAGATTCAAGACTTCTATCTAGGTCAAGTGAGTTTAGGATATTAAGATGACTGAAATGGAATCACTGCTAATGGCACCCTTCAATCAGACTTTCAAAGGAAAGTGAAGCGGATCAAGTATCCAAAGAGTAGGGGGGAGGTTTACTGAGGATGTGAGAAGACTCTGCACCTCAGCTTCTCTCATTTCCTGAGCCCTCTTGAGCACTGGCTCTAGAACAAGTCCTCCTGTGATAAGCCTTCCTTGATATGGCCATTTGGTTCTCAACCTTATTCAGCCTCATAACTTCATTTCACAATCATTCATGCATTTGCTTAACATATACTTACTGAGCACTTTCTGTGTGCTAGTCCTGTGCGAAACTCTAGAACATGATCTGTGAGCCACCACCTCTTCCATCCTGATAGCTTTTCCTTTCATCTGTCTTGAGTTCCAAATTGCAATATGCGTTTTAAACTCAATACTTTGCTATTTATTAGTTGCTGTCTATTTTGGGACTTTGAAAAAACCTAAACTAGGAAAAAAATTTTTTTAAGTTTTATTTTTATTATGTCATTTAGCATGCTTTTTTTTTTGCCTCTAAGTCATTGTTTTCATCCATCTTTTTTATTCTTTGGCCTGTGTGGGCCTCTCATTGCAGTGGCCTCTCTCGTTGCAGAGCACTGGCCTGGGCACATGCACTCCAGAGCGCTGGATCCTAATCTGACACACTGGCCCAGCTGCTTGGTGGCACATGGGATCTTCCCTGGCCAGGGATCAAACCGGTGCCCATTGCACTGCAAGGCAGACTCTTTACCCACTGGACCACCAGGAAAGCTCTAGGAAAAAAGTTTTTTTTAAGAAAGCAAGGAACAAGTAGTCAAATAGAAATCCCAGAGAAAGTATAGCTCTCACAAAATCTCACCCATACAACCCAATCAGACACTTTAAGGCAGGAACTTCTCAGAGAATGAGTAGGAATGCAGCAAAGTAAATAAATTCAAAATGTGCTTTGGAAGTAGAATAACAGGCTAGAGGATTACATGGAAGGCATGAGGGGAAAGGAGTCAAGAACCATATTAGGTTGAAGTGTGTAGGAGAAGCACACATCTCTGAGAGATGTGGGGTTAGATTCAAGACTTCTATCTAGGTCAAGTGAGTTTAGGATATTAAGATGACTGAAATGGAATCACTGCTAATGGCACCCTTCAATCAGACTTTCAAAGGAAAGTGAAGCGGATCAAGTATCCAAAGAGTAGGGGGGAGGTTTACTGAGGATGTGAGAAGACTCTGCACCTCAGCTTCTCTCATTTCCTGAGCCCTCTTGAGCACTGGCTCTAGAACAAGTCCTCCTGTGATAAGCCTTCCTTGATATGGCCATTTGGTTCTCAACCTTATTCAGCCTCATAACTTCATTTCACAATCATTCATGCATTTGCTTAACATATACTTACTGAGCACTTTCTGTGTGCTAGTCCTGTGCGAAACTCTAGAACATGATCTGTGAGCCACCACCTCTTCCATCCTGATAGCTTTTCCTTTCATCTGTCTTGAGTTCCAAAGCTAAAATTCAGCTTACAAGTCACTGGTACTAAAACAAGTCATTATCTTCATAAACATCAACATACTTTGCTATTTATTAGTTGCTGTCTATAGTGACTTTTCATATTTTAAGAGTTTGTCTTTAGTTATCAGCAGAAAATCTCACTGGCTGCTTTGTGGCCTGCATTCTTCACACAGCCTGTTCCACAGACTGCTCTCCCTGAGCACAGGGGCCCAGACACAGGTATTCTTCTAGACCTTCTTAATTCTCTGGATTAGCAGTTCTCAAACTTTTTGGTCTTAAGGCCCCTTTGCACTGAAAATGGAGGATGTCGGATAGCTTTTGTTTATATGGTTATGTCTTTCTGTGTTTACCCTATTTAAAATTCAATTTAAAGAAATTTTAATAATTTATGTTAATAATAAACACATGGGATTTTTCTTTTCTGGGCTCTGCCCTGTTGCATGTGGAATCATGTCCCCATCCAAGAGCCAGGATTTAAACATACTTCCCTTGCCGTGGAAGCATGGAGTCTTAACCAGTGAACAGTCAAGTTCTTGGACATAAACAATTTTATGAAACAATTATTTTCCAAAAAAAGTGGCATACTTTACATTTTTGCAAGCATCTTTAATGTCCAGCTTAATAGGAACCAGGTTGACCCTCATAACTGGTGTGACATAACAGGTCATGTAGCCTTTGGAAAATGCCACTGTACAAACATGAGAGTGTGTGAACAATGTATTATTATGAAAACAGTTTCATGGGATCTCTTGGCCCAGTCTGAGGTTCCCAGGCCCCTAGTTACAGAACTGCTACCCTCCATAATCGACAAAGTATACAAACAGCTCATATACATCAACAGCACACAACTGAATGGAAAAATTGCCAGAAGACTAATCAGATATTTCTCAAAAGACAATCTGTTGGCCTTTGGCACATGGAAAGATGCTTAACATCACTAATTTTAGGGAAATGCAAATCAAAACTACAGTGAGGTACCAACTCATACCAGTCAAAATCTCCTTCATAACATATACTTATTTTGAGCACTTTCTGTGTGCTAGTCCTGTCGAAACTCTAGAACATGATCTGTGAGCCACCACCTCTTCCATCCTGATAGCTTTTCCTTTCATCTGTCTTGAGTTCCAAAGCTAAAATTCAGCTTACAAGTCACTGGTACTAAAACAAGTCATTATCTTCATAAACATCAACATACTTTGCTATTTATTAGTTGCTGTCTATAGTGACTTTTCATATTTTAAGAGTTTGTCTTTAGTTATCAGCAGAAAATCTCACTGGCTGCTTTGTGGCCTGCATTCTTCACACAGCCTGTTCCACAGACTGCTCTCCCTGAGCACAGGGGCCCAGACACAGGTATTCTTCTAGACCTTCTTAATTCTCTGGATTAGCAGTTCTCAAACTTTTTGGTCTTAAGGCCCCTTTGCACTGAAAATGGAGGATGTCGGATAGCTTTTGTTTATATGGTTATGTCTTTCTGTGTTTACCCTATTTAAAATTCAATTTAAAGAAATTTTAATAATTTATGTTAATAATAAACACATGGGATTTTTCTTTTCTGGGCTCTGCCCTGTTGCATGTGGAATCATGTCCCCATCCAAGAGCCAGGATTTAAACATACTTCCCTTGCCGTGGAAGCATGGAGTCTTAACCAGTGAACAGTCAAGTTCTTGGACATAAACAATTTTATGAAACAATTATTTTCCAAAAAAAGTGGCATACTTTACATTTTTGCAAGCATCTTTAATGTCCAGCTTAATAGGAACCAGGTTGACCCTCATAACTGGTGTGACATAACAGGTCATGTAGCCTTTGGAAAATGCCACTGTACAAACATGAGAGTGTGTGAACAATGTATTATTATGAAAACAGTTTCATGGGATCTCTTGGCCCAGTCTGAGGTTCCCAGGCCCCTAGTTACAGAACTGCTACCCTCCATAATCGACAAAGTATACAAACAGCTCATATACATCAACAGCACACAACTGAATGGAAAAAATTGCCAGAAGACTAATCAGATATTTCTCAAAAAAGACAATCTGTTGGCCTTTGGCACATGGAAAGATGCTTAACATCACTAATTTTAGGGAAATGCAAATCAAAACTACAGTGAGGTACCAACTCATACCAGTCAAAATCTCCTTCTTAAAAATCTACAAATAACAAATGCTGGAGTCAGTGTAGGGAAAAGGAAACCCTCCTACACTGTTGGTGGGAATGTAAGTTGCCACCATGGAAAACAGTATGAAGGTTTCTCAGAAAACTGAAAATAGAATTGCCATATAAACCCACAATTGTACTCCTGGGCATACATCAGACAAAACTATAACTCAAAAAGATACATCCACCTCTAATTTCACAGCAACACTGTTCACAATAGCCAACATAGGGAAACAACCTAAATGTCCATCAAAAGGAGGGAGGATAAAGAAGGTGTGGTGCACACACAATGGAATACTATTCAGCCATAAAAAAGAATGAAATAATGTCTTTTGCAGCAACATGGACACAACTGAGGATTATTATATTAAGTGAACTAAGTCAGAGAAAGACATTACCACTTATATGTGGAATTTAAAATATGACACAAACGAACCTATCTACAAAACAGAACTAGACTCAAACATAGAGAACAGACCTATGGTTGTTAAGGGATTGGTAGAGAAGGAGGGATGGAGTGACAGTTGAGGTTGGTACATGCAAACTATTACATTTAGAATGGATAAACAACAAAGTCCAACTGCATATAATAGCACAGGAAACTATATCCAATCTCCTGGAATAAACCATAATAGAAAAGAATATGAAAAAGTGTGTGTGTGTGTGTGTGTGTGTGTGTATCTGAGTCTCTTTGCTCTACAGCAGAAATTAATGTAACACTGTAAATCAACCATACTTCCATCAAAAAGCAAAGGAACCTAAAAGGCACCATATATAGAGAATTCAGGAAAATGGTACAGACAAATCTACTTGCAAGGTAGGACTAGAGGCACATGCATAGAGAATGGACGCGTGGACATGAGGGATGGGCAAAGAGCGGGATGATCAGGGAGAGTGCCGTTGACATATGTACATTTTATGTGTACAAGAGACAGTATGTGGGCAGCTGCTGTACAGCACAGGGAGCTCTGCGCAGGGCGCTGTGACCATCTAGATGGGTAGGATGAGGCTTGGGATGGAAGGAAGGCTCCTGATGGAGAGGAATACATATAAATATTGGTAATTCACATCGTTACATGGCAGAAACTAACACAACAATGTAAAGCAATATACTCCAATATATATATAAAACTTCAAGGATATATTGTTCAGTACAGGGAATATAACCATTGTTTTATAACAACATTGAGTAGAGTATAATCTGTAAAAATTGTGAAACATGATTGCATTTCCATGTAGAATTTTTTTTTTCTTTTTCCCCCTACAATCATAAGTTCTTTTATTTTGCTTTTTTGATTTTACAGAGCTTTGTTGTTTACAAATATGTATAATTCCAGCTTAGTCATATGTATATCCCATTCCCCAATCCCACCCCTCTTGGCCTTCACATAGCCCCCATATACAATCCCTTAGTCCCACAGCACACTGACAATAGTTCTCTCTCTTACATAAGATAGTATAGGGTTCCGTGTTTCTCTTTCCATATCTCTCACCCACTTTTCCCTCTCCTCAATGTCCATAAGTCTGTTCTCTATGACTGATTTTCCATCAATGCTCTGTGTGTATATTTATCAGTATGAACTTACTAGATTCCATATGTATGTGCTAGTATACTGTATCTGTCCTCCTTTTGACTTACTTCACTGTGTATAATAGGTTCTAAATTCATCCATCTCATTAGGACTGAATCTTCTCCATTTCTTTTAGTGGCTGAGAAATATTCCATTGTATATATGTACCAGAGTTTCTTTATCCATTCATTCATTGATGAATATCTAGGTTGCTTCCATGTTCTAGCTAATGTGTAGAGTGCCACTGGGGTACAGGTGTCTCTTTCAATTTTGATTTCATCAGGGTATAACCTAATAATGGGATTGCTGGGTCAAATGGTGCTTCTATTCATAACTTTTTGAGGAATCTCCATACTGTCTTCCATAGTGGTTGTATCAATTTACATTCCCACCAACAAAGCAGATTGCCCCCCTCTATTCATAATTTTGAGTCTCCAACTGTCTTCAGTACAAGAGACAGTATGTGGGCAGCTGCTGTACAGCACAGGGAGCTCTGCGCAGGGCGCTGTGACCATCTAGATGGGTAGGATGAGGCTTGGGATGGAAGGAAGGCTCCTGATGGAGAGGAATACATATAAATATTGGTAATTCACATCGTTACATGGCAGAAACTAACACAACAATGTAAAGCAATATACTCCAATATATATATAAAACTTCAAGGATATATTGTTCAGTACAGGGAATATAACCATTGTTTTATAACAACATTGAGTAGAGTATAATCTGTAAAAATTGTGAAACATGATTGCATTTCCATGTAGAATTTTTTTTTTCTTTTTCCCCCTACAATCATAAGTTCTTTTATTTTGCTTTTTTGATTTTACAGAGCTTTGTTGTTTACAAATATGTATAATTCCAGCTTAGTCATATGTATATCCCATTCCCCAATCCCACCCCTCTTGGCCTTCACATAGCCCCCATATACAATCCCTTAGTCCCACAGCACACTGACAATAGTTCTCTCTCTTACATAAGATAGTATAGGGTTCCGTGTTTCTCTTTCCATATCTCTCACCCACTTTTCCCTCTCCTCAATGTCCATAAGTCTGTTCTCTATGACTGATTTTCCATCAATGCTCTGTGTGTATATTTATCAGTATGAACTTACTAGATTCCATATGTATGTGCTAGTATACTGTATCTGTCCTCCTTTTGACTTACTTCACTGTGTATAATAGGTTCTAAATTCATCCATCTCATTAGGACTGAATCTTCTCCATTTCTTTTAGTGGCTGAGAAATATTCCATTGTATATATGTACCAGAGTTTCTTTATCCATTCATTCATTGATGAATATCTAGGTTGCTTCCATGTTCTAGCTAATGTGTAGAGTGCCACTGGGGTACAGGTGTCTCTTTCAATTTTGATTTCATCAGGGTATAACCTAATAATGGGATTGCTGGGTCAAATGGTGCTTCTATTCATAACTTTTTGAGGAATCTCCATACTGTCTTCCATAGTGGTTGTATCAATTTACATTCCCACCAACAAAGCAGATTGTTCCCTTTCCTCCACACCCTCTTCAGCATTTATCATCTGTAGATTTTTTGATGATGGCCATTCTGACTGGTGTGAGGTGATATCTCATTGTAGTTTTGATTTGCATTTCTCTAATAATAAGCGCCGTTGAGTATCTTTTCATGTGTTTTTTGACCATCTGTATGTCTTCCTTGGGTAGATGTCTCTCTCTGTCTTTTTCCCATTTTTTTGATTGGGTTGTTTGTTTTTTTCAGTATTGAGCTGTCTGAGCTGCTTGTATATTTTGGAGATTAGTTTTTTGTCTGTTGTTTCATTTGCTATTATTTTCTCCCATTCTGTGGGCTGTCTGTTCACCCTGTTTGTAGTTTCTTTTGCTGTGCAGAAGCTTTTAAAAGTTTCATTAGGTCCCACATGTTTATTTTTGTTTTTATTTCCATTATTCTAGATGGTGGGTCATAGAAGATCTTCCTTTGATTTATTTCACTGAATGTTTTGCCTATGTTCTCCTCCAAGAGTTTTATGGCCTTTGGTCTTATATTTAGGTCCTTAATCCATTTTGAGTTGATCTTTGTTTATGGTGTCAGGGAATGTTCCAACTTCATTCTTCTGCATGTAGCTGTCCAGTTTTCCCAGCACCATTTGTTGAAGAGGCTAACTTTGTCCCATTTTAGCTGTTCACCTCCTTTGTCAAAAATAAGGTGCCCATATGTGTGTGGGCTTATTTCTAGGTTCTCTCTTTTTTTTCCATTGGTCTATATTTCTGTTTTTGTGCCAATACCATACTGTCTTGACAACTTGCTTTGTAGTAGAGTCTGAAGTTAGGGAGGTTGATCCCTCTAGCTCCATTCTTCTTTCTCAGGATTGTTTTGGCTATCTGGGGTCTTTTGTATTTCCATATGAACTGTTATTTTTGGGTCTAGTTCTGTGAAGACTGTCATTGGTAATTTGAAACGGATTGCATTGAATCTGTAGATGGTATTTGGTAGCAAGGTCATTTTTACGATATTGACTCTACCAATCCAGGAACAAAGAACATCTCTCCATCTGTTTGTGTCGTCTTTGATATCTTTCCTCGGTGTCTTGTAATTTTCTGTGTACAGTTCTTTTGTCTCTTTAGGTAGGTTTATTCCTAGGTATTTTATTCTTTTGGTTGCAATGGTGAATGGAATTGGATCCTTGATTTCTCTTTCTGATTTTTCATTGTTTGTATATACTAATGCGAGTGATTTCTGTGTATTGATTTTGTATCCTGCAACTTTACTGAATTCATTGATTAACTCTAGTAGTTTCCCAGTAGGGACTTTGGGGTTCTCTATGTATAGTATCATGTCATCTGCAAATAGAGTTTTACTTCTTCTTTTCCAATCTGGAGTCCTTTTATTTCTTTTTCTTCTTTTATTGCTGTAGCTAAAACTTCCAGTTTATTCACTCCTTTTTAAAAAGGGAGTGAATAAACAAAACAGAAATAAACTCAAGGTTACAGAGAACAAGCTGGGGTTGCCAGATTAGAAGAGTGGGTGAGAGGTTGGACTAAATAGGTGTAGGAGGTCAGGAGATACAGACTCACAGTTATAAGTCATTTTTTTAATATGTATTTTTTTTAATTTTGGCCTCCTTTATTGATTTTTTATTTATTTATTTTCATCCATCTCTATTCTTCGGCCTGTGTGGGCCTCCCATCACAGCGGCCTCTCTGAGCACCGGCTCTGGGCGGATGCACTCCAGAGCACTGGCTCAATAATTGGACATGCTGGTCCAGCCACTCTGCAGCACATGGGATCTTCCCGGGTCAGGGATCAAACCGGTGTCACTTGCACTGCAAGATGGACTCTTTACCCACTGGACCACCAGGGAAGCCCTATAAGTCATATTTTAAAAATTTAAGTTGATGTACAGTATAGTCAACAATGGATGTAATGTACAGTCAATAATATAACTTATAGAATAATATTAATATTAGTAAATTTGTATCCTGGCAGATGATTACTAGGTTTATCAAGATGACCAGGTCAGAATATATATAAATATCAAGCCATCTTGTACATTTAATGCTAATATTGTACATCAGCTAAACATTGATTTAAAAAATTTTAAAGGTAGAGTACACCTGAAATAAAATTGACGACCAGGCTGAAGCTATAGTAAGGAAAGATTAACCTAAAATCATATGTTGTCCAAATCATAGTTAGAGCTATATCCCCTTATATAGATACAGGATGGAAAAATTGTCCATTTTGTAGCTAAGGAGCTGTTGCACTATCTCTGAACTATCAGTGTAGTAGATGCATTAATACAGTAAGTGTCAGGACACAACTGGGTCTTTTACTCATTTTGCGCTTCAGAGACATGTGATCTCTTAGGGGAAAAATTGGGGGTCATATATTCATTTTAGTTGCTTTTATTACTTATCATTTGGGGAGCTTGTTTTTTACAAGATTTTTTTAAAATATAAAATATGAAAAAAAAATTAAGAAGCAACTAGAACTATGTCTAAAGGAGAAACCCCAAAGTACAGCTTTCATGGAAAAATCTCACCCATATAACCCAATCAAACCCTTTAAGCCAGAAACTTCTCAGTGATGGAATATGGGTGGAGAGAAGTGGATAAATTCAAATGTGCTTTGGAAGTAGAATCACAGGATATGCTAGAGGATTATGTGGAAGGCATGAGGGAGAAAGGAGTCAAGAATGATATTAAGTTGAAGTGTGCAGAAGCATGTTTCTATGAGGGAGCGAGGGGTTACAATGAAGAGTTAATTCTCTTTAGGTCATAGTGAGTTTAGGATATTAAGAATGAATGAATTTACTTTAAGGAATGGGCGGATGCACTCCAGAGCACTGGCTCAATAATTGGACATGCTGGTCCAGCCACTCTGCAGCACATGGGATCTTCCCGGGTCAGGGATCAAACCGGTGTCACTTGCACTGCAAGATGGACTCTTTACCCACTGGACCACCAGGGAAGCCCTATAAGTCATTTTTTAAAAAATTTAAGTTGATGTACAGTATAGTCAACAATGGATGTAATGTACAGTCAATAATATAACTTATAGAATAATATTAATATTAGTAAATTTGTATCCTGGCAGATGATTACTAGGTTTATCAAGATGACCAGGTCAGAATATATATAAATATCAAGCCATCTGTACATTTAATGCTAATATTGTACATCAGCTAAACATTGTTTTAAAAAAATTTTAAAGGTAGAGTACACCTGAAATAAAATTGACGACCAGGCTGAAGCTATAGTAAGGAAAGATTAACCTAAAATCATATGTTGTCCAAATCATAGTTAGAGCTATATCCCCTTATATAGATACAGGATGGAAAAATTGTCCATTTTGTAGCTAAGGAGCTGTTGCACTATCTCTGAACTATCAGTGTAGTAGATGCATTAATACAGTAAGTGTCAGGACACAACTGGGTCTTTTACTCATTTTGCGCTTCAGAGACATGTGATCTCTTAGGGGAAAAATTGGGGGTCATATATTCATTTTAGTTGCTTTTATTACTTATCTTTTGGGGGAGCTTGTTTTTACAAGATTTTTTTAAAATATAAAATATGAAAAAAAAATTAAGAAGCAACTAGAACTATGTCTAAAGGAGAAACCCCAAAGTACAGCTTTCATGGAAAAATCTCACCCATATAACCCAATCAAACCCTTTAAGCCAGAAACTTCTCAGTGATGGAATATGGGTGGAGAGAAGTGGATAAATTCAAATGTGCTTTGGAAGTAGAATCACAGGATATGCTAGAGGATTATGTGGAAGGCATGAGGGAGAAAGGAGTCAAGAATGATATTAAGTTGAAGTGTGCAGAAGCATGTTTCTATGAGGGAGCGAGGGGTTACAATGAAGAGTTAATTCTCTTTAGGTCATAGTGAGTTTAGGATATTAAGATGTTTGAGATGGAATGATTGCTAACAGTTCCCTTTAACCACACTTTAAGGAAAGTGAAGGGGTTCAAGAGGACGCAGAAAGGTAAGACAGGTCTTTTGGGGAGTGGGATGGCTCGCTTCTCAGCTCCTCTCATTTTTTCAAGTCTCTTGAGAACTGACTCTAGAACAACTCCCCCTATTCAAGCCATTCTTGATATAACCAATTTTTTCTCAACCACATTCAATCTCATAACTTCCTTTTATAATTATCTATGTTTTAGCCTAACACATACTTACTGAGCTCTTTCTGTGAGCTAGTCTCTGTACTTAACTCTACAATATGATCTATAAGGCACAGCCTCTTAAATCTTGATCGTTTCTCTTCTTCTGAACTGTGTTATTCAACTTGAGTTCAAAAGGTGAAATTTTCTTGTAACAAGTTCTTAAAACAAATCATTATCTTCATAAACATCAACATACTTTGCTATTTACTAGTTGCTGTCTACAGTGACTTTCCTTATTTTACGACTTTGTCTGAGTTATCAGCAGAAAATCTCACTGGCTGCTTCACGGCCTACACTCTGCCTACATAGCCTGTTCCACACACTGCTTTCCTTGAGCTCAGAGGCCCAGAGACAGCTGTTCTCTGGGACTCTGTTGCTTCTCTGGATTAGCAGTTCTCAAACTTCTTGGCTTCAAGGTCCCATTGCACTGAAAATGGAGGATACCAGAGAGCTTTTATTTATGTGGTTATATCTTTCTAGGTTTACCCAATTTGAATTCAATGCAAGGAAATTTTATAATTTTATGGAATAATAAACTCAATGGATTTTTCCCTTTTGGGGGCATGCCCCAAACCATATAGGATCTTATTTCCCCAACAAGAGATTGAACACAGGCCCCCTGCAGTGAATATGTGCAGTCTTAACCATTGGACAGCCAATGCAGGGGAGTCCTAGAGTTGGTCTGAGAACTAGATCCCTCATGCAAGTCAGAGTTCCTATGCTGCAGGGAAGATCAAGAACCTGTGTGCTGCAACTAAGACCTGGCACAGCCAAATAAATAAATAAAAATATAATGACCATCATTAAAAAGTCGACAAATAACAAAGCCTGAAGAGGATGTGGAGAAAAGGGAACCCTCCTACACTATTGGTGGAAATGTAAGTCGCCACTGTAGCAAACAATATGAAAGTTTCTCAGAAAACTGAAAATAGAATTACCATATGATCCAACGATTCCAATCTTGGGCATATATCTGTACAAAATTACAATGCAAAAAGTTTCATGCACCCATAGCTGTACTATTCAGCATGGCCAAGACATGGAAATAATCTAAATATCCATCGACAGGTGGGTGGATAAAGAAGGTGTGGTCCATGCATACAATGGTGTGCTACTCAACCATAAAAGACAATGAAATAATGCTGTTTGCAGCAACATGAACAGGATGCTCCCTCCTTCACTGGTCCTTTCTGGAAATGTGCAAGTTGGTGCCTGAATGGCCATCCACAGGGGACAGATGGAAATGGCCATCTGTCTCTCTCTTATCTTCGGTATTTTCTGTCCCTCCTCCCTTTACTTCTCCCTTGGTCCTTACCCTATACTCTAGTCCTCTTTATCCTGAAAACTTCTTGTTTGTGTCTTTAGGTTTTGTCATGGGTACCTTTGCTTGTGATGTTTTTGTGTCTGTGTCCATTTACTCCTGCAAGTCTCTGCAGACACTGTGAGCATGGTGGAGCACTTCAGTCTTGAAATGCAAAAACAGTCCATATTTCCTGGGACCCCCTCCTTGGGTAACTTAGTGGAACTTTCAAAAAAAAACAGAAGACAAGACAAGAGCTTGCATTTTCTCCTCCTCTGTTCTTGTAATGTAACTGTTGTGCCTGGCTCTCAGGAACTTCCTGATCCATCTGTAGTCCCCGACCCTGGAAAAAGAGGGCCATTTCAAATACAAGATGAGATCTCTGGGTCTGTAGCAATTAACTTGTCTAGGTTAAACCTGTGGCTTTAATTACTACAAACCTTTTAGAGTTATCAATAGTAAAGTTAATACTTTCACTATACTTAGAGTTACACGAAGTCAATAAGAACATATTCTTTCTATTATGAAACTTGTCAAAGGGGAAAAATAACCTGATATGACCAAATTTTTAAGTATATATAATTAGAATAAGAAGTTTTGGGTAAACTATAAGAATAATTATGTTTTGGAAATGTCCATCTAAAACAGTCTCCAAATTTTGGTAAATTTGAAACTAAAGTCAAATGATAGCAATTAATTCGATATACAGAGCATTTCAAATAAGATAAAATATTGGAACATTAATTGCTAAATAGGTCTAAATTCACCTACTTTTGTCTTCTTGTGAGACAGAAACTAAAGATGTTCGTTGCCACCTTGATATGTTCTCTACTAAGTTATGGAATGCTAATGTAGAGGACAGGCTTCCCAGATGGTTTAGTGGAAAGATCCACCTGCCAATGCAGGAGATGCAAGTTTGATCCCTGGGTCAGGAAGATCCCTTGGAAGAGGAAATGGCAACCCACGACAGTATTCTTGGTTGGAAAATCCCATGGAGAGAGGAGTCCCAAGGCTACAATCTAAGGGGTTGTAAAAGAGTCAGATATGACCTCAAGAATGAACATACACATACACAGACATACACACACATTATTAAGGACAGTTACTGGCTATTTAAGAGAACGTAGGATGTTGTTTCCAAAAAAGAAGGTATGCGGAATGGAGATGTATTTTATTGAAAGGAAAAACTATCTTGTTTTAGAGTTGGCTATTTCTAAATGGGAGAAAGAATAGAGAACAAACTATGGTTACAGAAAGTTGTAAACCTGAGGAGGGGGAACACTGAGAAAAGAATTTTCTCTGTGGTCAGGATCTTCTAGGATGGATTTAATTAGGTAATTGGATAAATTTAATTAGGTAAGTGGATTTTATTAAGAGTAGGTTAACCCCAGACTAGGTTTTGTTTCTCTCTCTCTTAAGAGAAGAAAGATGTCCTGGATGCTGCTTTCGAGAACAGATCATACGAGTTCCAGTGCCTTTAGCTTATCTATATTTACTTTTGTTTTTTTTCCCCACCATAGATCAAAGAATAAGTTTTTTTTTTTTTATAAAAACCTATGATCTTATCTGATTGCGTTAAAACTTTTAAAACTTTTTGATAGACTTCCCAAATATCAAATTCTAACTGAAATTCTTCTGACTTCCAGTTAACTTTGGGGTGCTTCAAGGGCCTCTGATTATTCTAGAGAGAGGTCCTAAACTAATGGGCATAACCTGTGAGGAGAGGTTTGGCAGGTTCTCAGAGAACCCTGACAAGTTTAGGGATGAATTTGTCCGGCTGAGGCTGGCAGCATCTCTCACCTGGAAGGGCAGCATGGCTATTTGGGCCCACTGTTAAACCTGAGATGAAAAGGAGCATATACTGAAAAAGCCCAGGGAACACACAGTTGGCCCACTGGCCACCCATCCACATCAAATTCATCAGGAGGATGGGGATTCAGTCCCAGATTATGACCCACACTGGGACTATGAAGATCATGTGGGCCAAGCTAAGATGAGACATTATATTACTTGTTTATCAGAAGGAATGAAAAGGTATATGCTGAAACCTGTACATTATGATAAGGTCTGAGGGGTTACACAGGAAAAAGATGAAAACCCAGCAGTCTTCCTGGGTTGGGTGACAGAGGCAATCAAGAAGATACCAATACGGACCCAGAGTCCATAGAAGTCACACATTTTTCATCCAGGCAACTTCTGACATAAGAGAAAGTTCCAAAAACCCGAGGCTCGCCTTTAGCTCACTCTCAGCCTTGGCAAAGGCCCCCTCCGGGGTCTATAACACCTGAGATATAACAGTGAAAGGCAACAAGGATAGTAGGCTAATAAGGAAAATCCAGCTTTTGACTGCTCTCACTTGCCAACCACCAGAGGGGACCCTGGAGAGCCAAGAAGGCTGGACAGACCACCAAGAAGCTGCTTGAGCCGGAACCAGTGTGTCTTTTGTCAGAAAGGGAGGTAGCTTGAAGGGGGAATGTCCTGAACACCCGCCTGTGGGATGCCCAAGGGAGACGTGGTTCAGTCCCAGTTCCTTGTGAGTCTCTAGAGATTCCCACATACCAAGTGATGGGGCCCGAGCGCCTGCCCGGCTCCAGTTCCCACTTGATCCATCCCATTACTTGTATCTAGCTCTGGATCTCACTCCATGTGGCAGGGAGGAAAACTGAATTTCTTGTAAACACTGGAGCTGCCTAGTGTATACTGATTAGGACAGCCAACCCCCTCTCCAACCATGTTGGTAGTGATGAGAGTTGATGGACAACCAAAGGTAAGCAATCTATGTCTCCTCTTGCCAATAATAATAAGATCCATTATTATTATTCATTCCTTTTTTGTATAGGCCACGATGCTCTGTCCCCCTCCTCGGGAGGAGCTAGTATATTCTTAGGACATGGTGAAGTCTAAGAAGGTAAAGAATCTGAACAGAGAATGCACTTTTTAGTAGCCCCAGATGACCTACCTGTTGGGCACCAAAATATTCACCAAAACATCCCCTAAGAAATTTGAGAACAAATACACCCTGCAGTATGGGATCCCACTGTGCTAGGAACTTTAAAACATGTTCACCCAGTAAAAATAAAGTTAAGGGTTGAAGGAAATATCCCTGGAAGAGACAATCTCCTTTTAAAGCCTGAGGTGAATCCAAACGCTACTCAGCTAATTCCTGAAACACAGATTCATTAAGCCCTGCTGATCCCCTTGCAACACCCAAACCTCCCTGTTCAGAAGCCTAGCGGGGAGTGTCTGTTCAAGACTTAGGAGCAGTGAATGAGACAGTCATCCCTATTCACCCACTGGGGCTTAGGCCGTAAACCCTCCTCGCCCAACTGCCAGGGAAGGATGAGTATTATTCTGTTTTGAACCTCTAAGATGCATTTTTCTGTACTCCCCTCCATCCAGACTCTCAATACATTTTTGCCTTTGAATGGAAGGACCCTGGCATCATAGAGATTACCTAATATACATGGACAGTGCTTGCATAGGGTTTTCAGGACAATACCCACCTGTCAGAGAAATGCATTAGCAAGGGAAACGAGGGAAATGAGTCTTGAGAAGGGAACTCTGCTACAATATGTTGTTGATTGTTGATAAGTAGTGAGACCAAACAAGACTCACATCAGAATATCATTAGGGTCATAAATTTTCTAGCAAAAAGGAGATATAAAATCTCTACAACCAAGTCTCTGATGTCATAGCAATGAGTTCTGTGTGTAGAGTTTTGGGGCATGAGCCCTGGCCATAGATCAAAAAACAATTAGTGCATTACCACCTCTAATCAGAAAGAGGCAACTCTGAGCCTTTCTCTAGATGGCTGGGTTCTGTTTAATCTGGATTCCAAATGATAACCCTATAGGAAAACTCCTACATGAGGCACTAAAGAGAGAAAGGGACCCCTTCAACAGAATTAAACCACCGTCAGGGCTTTGAGACTAAAGAGTGAGTTGAATAGAGCATCAGCACCGGAGCTTCCAAATCTGGACAAGCCCTTTACCCTATATGATCACAGAAGATCAGGGATAACACTACAAGTTCTGGCCCCAAAGCTGGGCCTCGTTCAGAGAGCAGCGGCTCACTTTTCAAAACAATGCGACTCAGTGGCCCTGGGACGGCCAAGCTACCTGCACAGGGAATAGGGGCCAAGTGCTATTGGTTAATGATGCTTCCAACCTAACCCTGGGACAGCACTTAGCTGTGTTAACCCCTCCTCAGACACCATCTGTGCTGGAAGTCAGAGAACATCATTGGTTGACTGGAGGAAGGTTACCAAGATATGGGTCTTTCTAATGGACCCCTGATATCACCTTAAAGGTATGCCAAACCCTAAAACCAGTAACTTTGTTTTCAGTGATCAAGAGTGGAGCCTTATTGCATCAGTGTATGGTGACCGTAAAACAAACTTACTCCATCCATCACGTTCTAAATGAGCCTACTGACAGTCCTGGCATTGAATGCTTTACTGATGGAAGCAGTTCTGTAGAAATGGGAACCCCAAAGGCAGGGTATGCCACAGTTATGCCACAGAAGCCAAGGCTCTGCCACTCCAGATACTAGCCCAAATGACTGAACTAATTAATGAGAGCTCTGCAATTAGGGAAGAATAAGAAATTAAATGTTTTTACTCACTCTATAAATATTGCATACTGACACATATGTATGGAATCTAGAAAGATGGTGCTGATAAATGAATATGCAGAGCAGCAACAGAGAGGCAGACATGGAGAATAGCCTTATGGACATTGGAGTTAGGGAGGGGATACGCTGTGGGACTAGGGGATCTCAAACAGGGGCTCTATGGAGACCTGGAGCAGTGGGACAGGGAGGGAGATGATGGAGAGGTTCAGGGGTGTGGGGATGTGTGTAGACCTATGGAGATTCAAGTCGATGTGTGGCAGTAAACAACAAAACTGTAAAAAAGAAAAGAAAAGAATAAATGTTTTTACTCACTCTAAATATGGGTTTATATGCAACATACTCATACTGCCATTTGGAAACAAAGAAGAATGTTAACTGCTAGAGCTTATGCCCACAAAACAAAGATTTGGTTCTGGCTCTTTTAGAAGCAGTACAGCTCCCAAGCCAGGCTTCAGTAAGCCACTCTAGTGGCCTCAGAGGGAGGGATCTATTCGTGAGCCAAGGGAACAGCATAGCTGATCAAATGGCAAAACAGGCAGCTTGAATGCAGGATCCTGGGCTTCCCAGGTGGCTCAGTTGTAAAGAATCCTCCGATACTTAGGTCAGGAAGATCCTCTGGAGGAGGAAATGGTAACCCATTCCAGTATTCTTGCCTGGGAAGTTCCATGGACAGAGGAGCCTGATGGGCTGCAGTTCATGAGGTCCCAAAGAGTTAGACGTGACTGAGAGACTGAGAATGCACGAACTAGTTATGGTGCTAATGACTTACCCCTGATTGCCCTAGCCTTCCCCGTATTCCTCATAGGAACACACAAGTACCAAGAAACGGGGCTATGAGAAGGGAAGCACAGGCTGGTATTAAAAGGAGCACAAGGTTTTAATTTCTGGGATAAAACTCACTAAGAGCTTTAATGCCATCCACTATGGGAGGGAAGAGGCTGCAAAGAAGAGTAAAACAAGTCATGCTTGTCTGTGATTTATGTGCCCACACACCCATCCAATCCCCCCTGGTTACTCAGGTCTATTTAACACCCACGGACATATTCAGGGGAAGACTGGCAGTTAGATTTCACCCAAATGCCCCCATGATCGGGCTATAAATATCTTCTGGTGTTTGCTGATACTTACACAAAATAGGTTTAAGCCTTCCCCACTTGATCTGAAAAGGCTATGGCTGTCTATAAGTCCCTTTTAAAAGAAACAATCTCTCAGTTTGGACTTCCAAAATTTCTCTAGCGCAATAACAGGCCCTCTCTTATAGCCCAAATCACACGGAGGTTCACAATGACCCTGGGAATAGAGTACAAGCTACACATCCCTTGGCACCCATAGTCTTCAGTGAAGGTAGAGAAAATGAACCACACTTTATAGAAAACCTTAGCAAAACTCTGTCAAGAAAATCAAGAATTTTGGACAACTTGCTTCCTACTGCAGTCCTCAGGGTTCATGTAGGTCCCAGGAGTAGTCTGAGACTTAACTCCTTTGAAATGCCCTATGGGAGACCTCTTCTTCCTTTCTTTCCTGACATTTTACATGATGAGGACATGAACCAGGCCCTGAGATATATTATTAATCTAGGACAAGCTCAGAAGGCAATCCAGGATTATACCCACAAGGCACTGCAAGCTCCCACTAAAACTACAGATGAACGAGCAGTTCTTTACAAAGAAACCAATACTTCTTAAAACCTGGAAAGAGGGCCCCCGCCCCAGACCAACTATTGCCAAAATGAAAGGATACCTAAAAAGTAATTTTAACTACTACCCCTACTTCTGTCAGAAAGCAAAGAGAAACTAAAGAACCTCTTGATGAGGGTAAAGGAAGAGAGTGAAAAAGCCAGCTTAAAACTAAATATTAAAAAAAAAAACCCTATGATCATGGCATCTACTCCCATTAATTCATGGGGTGAAGGGGAAAAGGTGGAAGCAGTGACAGATTTCCTCTTTTTGGACTCTAAAATCACTGCGGATGGGGACTGCAGCCATGAAATTAGAAAATGATTGCTTCTCGGCAGGAAAGCTATGACAAACTTAGTGTGTTGAAAAGCAGACATTACTCTGCCAGCAAAGGTCCATCTGGTCAAGGCTATGGTCTTCCCTGTGGTCATGTGTGGTTGTGAGAGCTGGAGTGTAATGAAGGCAGAAGACTTGATGTTTTCAAACTGTGGTGCTGGAGAAGACTCCTGAGAGTCCCTTGGACAATAAGAAAATCAAATCAGTCAATCTTAAAGGAAATAAATACTGAATACTCATTGGAAGGACTGATGCTGATGCTCCAGTACTTTGGTCAGCTGATTCAAATAGCCAGCTCATATTGGGAAACTCTTTGATGCTGGGAAAGACTGAGGGCAGAAAGAGAAAAGAGCCTCAAAGGAGGATATGGCTGGATGGATCACAGATGCAAACTCTGGGAGATGGTGAGGACAGGGTGGCCTGGTGTGCTGCAGTCCGTGGGGTTGCCAAGAGCTGGACACAACTGGGCAACTGAACAACAACAAATGCTATCAAATGGCAAGGGATATCTAGCTGGCTACATTTGTCCACACTAGAGCTTTTAGTTCCAGAAATACCATAGGTCACAGAACAGCACACCTGTGAGCCAGTGGAAGATCTAAGATACCAGTCAAAAGACAGGCACCAGGCTTCTGTGGTATCTGCCCTACAATGCAGGGGACATCGATTGAATCCCTGGTCCAGGAGGACCCGACATGCCACAAGCCAACTAAGCCCATGCTTCAGTAGCCAGTTACTAAAGTCCATAAAGTCTAGAGCCTGTGCCTTGAAACAAGAGAAGCCAGCGCCAGTGGAAGCCTACACACTGCCTCTGCTCGCCACAACTAGGGAAAAGCCTGTGCACAGCAATGAAGACCCAGCACAGCCTAAAAAAAAAAAAAGGTAAATAACATTAAAAAAAAAAAAAAAAAGACAGGTACCATCAACAGATAAGTAAAATAATGTAGTGGGTTGGGTGTTCGAAGCCTTAATAGGACCTGGGACCTCTCTTGTTTCCTTGGCTGATGTGATTCTTGACAGTCGTCTGACCCTTGAGTACCTTCTGGCATAACACAGAGTCTGTGGGATAACCAATACTTCCTGCTGCACTTGGATCAGTGCAACAGGACAGCTGAAAGTTAATACTAAGGAAATGTAAGCCCAGGCAGAATGGCTTCATAATTTTGGTAGAGGCGATAATCACCTCCCTTGTCTGATCAACAACTAAGGAAGCCAAAGCTTTTTTTTGTGTGAGTACATGTATTTTTATTTAGATATCAAAATCAGTTAACCAAGAGATACGTGCATGCATACTTATGTCATTGTTAAGTATTTGCAAAGATAGTAAGGTAAATTGAAAATGACATTTAATTCCCTCTATTCTTAGAAGTATGATACTATAACCACAATTATATGTGTATGTGTATATATTTAAAAAATTTTTATTTTACTTTTTTAACTTTTATTTTACTTTTAACTTTTATAGAGTTTTGTTGTTTACAGATATGTATGATCCCAGATTAGTCATATGTATATCCCCTCCATCCCATCACTCCAGGCTGTTGCATAGCCCAAAGTTAATGTGGTTCCTTCTCTTTCTAGGCCTTTTAATGGCTTTTGTTGTTGTTCTTTTTAGTCCTGTTCACTGAAAATCTGATTAAATATGTGTCTCTTAGACTCCAGCAGTTTGAAGTAAGGCTTATGATGGCTCAAGGAATCTAGTCCACTTCAGTAGAGAGCGGCCCAGGTCCCCACAGGTCCTTGGAACAGTCAGTGACGGACTTCTACACCTCTCAGGCAGGCTAGGACTGTAGTCCCTGTCCAGGAAGAAGTTTCAGAAGAGACCTTCGGCGCCTTATCCCTTTATAATAAAGGCGTGGAGTCTTTGGGCAAGGAGGGAGGAGGGAACGAGACAGGCTGGTACCTGGGACTCGTTGCTGCAGTGCACAAGGCTAGCACCTGGACACACCTCTGCTAGAGCAACAAGTACAAAGAAACTGTATGAGACTAAAAGTAACTGCCTGTAGAGGCAGTTGGAGCAATTTCTGGACCCAAAAGATACAGACACTAAAGCCCCAACCTCCACTTTTGAGGAGCCTAGAGCAAAAGCAGACGGTGAGAAGCGATATTGTGGATGCCCCCTGCACACCCCACCGCCTAAGCTACACCTTTGGCCCGACCCCCGCACACAGGTCTAGCCTCACCCCATATAAGGAACAAACTTGTGCCCTCTCAGAGAGTGACAAGCAAGTTGTCACTCCCATCTGGTTATAGCAGTAGCCCCAGTAAAACCTTGCCTGAAAAAAGAAAGTCAGTTTTTATTTATTTTTTTATTTTGGCCTCTTTTATTGGTTCTTCATTTATTTGTTTCCATCCATTTTAATTCTTTGACCTGTGTGGACCTCCCATCACGGTGGCCTCTCTCTTGCACAGCACCAGCTCTGGGCACATGGCTCCAGAGCACTGGTTCGTAATTGGACACACTGGTCCAGCCATTCCGTGGCATGTGGGATCTTCCCGTGCCAAGGATCAAACTGGTGCCCCCTGCACCGCAAGATAGACTCCTCACCCACTGGACTGCCAGGGAAGCTGGAGTTGTTTTTTTAGTATACAGAAGTCCTTGCTATGTTTTTAATATTACTAGATTTACATATATATACATTAGAATATTATTTAGCCATAAAGAATGAAATAATGCCAATAATACAATATGGAGAGACCTAGAGATTATCATGCTGAATGAAGTAATTAGACTCAGTCAAATATCACATATCACTTATATGTGGAATCTAAAAAGATGATATAGATGAATTTATTTACAAAACAGAAACAGACTCAAAAAATATATTTATAATTACTAAAGGAAAAGGTGTGGTGGAGGAGGGATAAATTTGGAGTTTGGGATTAACATATACATACATATATATACAAAACATGTATCCTGAGAATTCCCTGGTGTTCCAGTGGTTAGGACCTCATGCTCTCACTGCCTAGTGCTGAGATTCAATCCCTGATCGAGGAACTAAGATCCCACAGGCCTTCTGGTGTGGCCAAAAATAAATAGATAAGGACTTCTCTGGTGGTTCAGTTGTGAAGAGTCTGTCTGCCAGTGGAGGGGAAGGGGTTCCATTCAATCCCTGGTCCAGGAAGATCCTACACGCTGTGGCAACGAAGCCTGTGAACCACAACCACTTAAGCCTGTGCTCTAGAGCCTGCCAGATGCAAATACTGAGCCTCGGTGCGACAGCTACTGAAGCCAGGGTGCCCTAGAGCCCGTGACCCGGAAAAAGGGGCCAACACAATGACAAGCATGTGTGCCGCAACTAGAGAAAGCCTCCACACAGCAACAAAGCCCTGGGGCAGCCAAAGATGCATTAAAATGTTTTCTTTAAGTTTAAAAATAAAATTATCAACAAGCACCTACTGTATACCACAGGGGACTCTACTCAATATTCTGTAATAATCTATATGGGAAAAGAATCTGAATACAAATGGGTATGTATAACTATACCACATTTCTATACACCTGAAAATAGCACATCGTTGCAAAACAACTATACCAACATATACCAACTTATAAACACATAAATAACTATACCAACTTCAACATAATTTTTTTTTTAAAGATTTATTTATTTATTTATTTGGTGGGGGTGGGGGTGGGAGGGGGGGGAGTGGGCGGGCCACTTCTATTGGTCTTTCATTTGTCCATTTTCATCCATCTTTTTTTTCTTCGGCCTGTGTGGGCCTCCCATCGTGGCAGCCCCTGTTGTCGCAGAGCACCGGCTCGGTAGTTGGACACATCGGTCCAGCCGCTCCGCAGCACGTGGGATCTTCCCAGGCCAGGGCTCGAACTGGCGCCCCTTGCACTGCAAGGTGGTGTCCTTACCCACTGGACCACCAGGGAAGCCCTGACATAAATTTAAAGAAAAGCAAACAACTAACAATCTAGGCAGAAATCTGGAAAGAGTTCATGATTTAAATAACAATTCAGGGAAAAAGAGAAAGAAATATCTCCAGGTACTGAATGCTTTAACTGCTAGACATACAATAGCACATGTAAAACATCTGGACCTAAATAGGCATTAGAAAACAAACTAGGGACTTCCCTGGTGGTCCAGTTGTTAAGACTTAGAGCTCCCACTGCAGGAGCAGAGGTTCAATCCCTGGTCTGGGAATTAAGATCCTGCATGCCACTTGGCAGGGGAAAAAAAAAAGAAGAATAAAAGCAATGGAATTAATAATACTGTAGTACATGATCTATGAAAGTCATTAAGAGTAAATCCTAAGAGTTCTCAATCCAAGCAAAAAATATCTTTAAAAATTTTCTGCCTGCATGACATGATGGATATTTACTAAACTTACTGTGATCACCATTTCATGATATATATAAATAAAATCATTATACTGTATACCTTAAATTTATACAGTGCTGTATGTCAAATATATCTCAATAAAACTGGAAGAAAAAAGATCTCAAAAAAAAAATCTTGCTAGATTTATACAACTAACAGCCAAAAGGTATCATTCTTTCATTCATTCACTTGTTCTACAAGTGACTTACTACTATCAGAAGACTGCATCTACTTGTCAATTCTGAACAGTTATCCGAGAAAAACACTGAAAGCTGTCTATGAATTCTAGAGTCTTTCAGATGGTATAAGCTATCTTTGGGGGGAAAATCCAGTTAAGAAGAATGAATGCCATTCTCAGTTTTTTGCTGTCATCCTCAGGGGCCTACTCTAGGTGTAGGAGAGACAACTTCTCCCCTTAAGATTGCAGTGTGGAAAGTTTTTGCAATTGCCTGTAGTTCAGCTGAGTTTTCTTGGTTATCTATATCTTGTTCATCTGGGTTTTATCTGTTTTGCTTCTCAGATAAGTTTGAGCCAGTGCTGTTAGTTTCTCCCCAAATCATATGAGAGGAAGGGCTTGATAGATTTTGCATTTTCTTTTTTTCATTAAGAAATATTTTTAATTAGAGGATAATTAGTGACAATATCATGATGGTTTCTGCCATACATCAACATGAATCAAGTATAGACAAAGAAATATGCAACACTTCAAGAATTGGTATGTTATCCTTGCACAGGGGCCATGTTAATCTTCTGTGTGTCATTCCCATTTTAGTATATGTGCTGCTGAAGTGAGCACTTTTGTTTTTGACTAGAATATAACCACATACATATTTCAAATGCTATTTTCATTTAAGTCAATTAATTTTCTTCTCCATGTACTTGGAGGCTAGCAAACTCCCTGTAAAGGGCCAGATGGTAAGTATGTTAGGTTTTTCAGACCAAGAGGTCTATTGTAGCTACTCAATACTGCTGTGAAAGCACCTGAAGATAATACATAAATGAAGTTATGTGGTTGTGTCACAATAAAAATGTACTTCTGACGATAAGGGGCAGACCAGATCTTGCTTCAGGGCATGGTTTGCCAACTCTTGCTTTTACTGGTTTACTTTTATAATTTCTTTATCCCTTATGTATAAAATGTGCTTATGAAAGCCAATGCTACTGAGAATTACCTAGTCTATTCCAGGTACTCTGATAAGCTCTTGATATGCATTATTTTGTATAACTGTCTCAAACTTTGACATGGGCACTATTATCTTCCTTTTGCAGAATGTGCAACTGAGGCTTAGAGAGCTTCAGTGACTTGATCAAGGTCACACAGGTAGGAAGTGGCAGAGCTATATTTGAACCAAGATCAATATTTTACCAAGTTAAACTCTCACATGTGGAGTCTAAAACATGGTCTAGTAGCTGGTCTAGCTCCCCCACTTAAAGAAAATATACATTCCTTTAAAATTTAGTCCACGTTGGTTTTGGTTGAGTCTATAATTCTGGCAATATCATGTCTTTATTATTTTATCACAGTACGTATTGGGGCTCATGGCAATGCTGGGTTTTTTAATACTGTTTTGTCTGCTTCAACTCTCCCAAACCTGTTTCATTCTTGTTTTCACCCATATTATGGTAGGGTCACTGACAGGTAATAGGGATTGCCCCTTACCTAGACAGTTGATCAGGATTCTGGGATAGTTTTGCAAACACTTCCATGGAATATATACTAAATTTTAGAGGACTCTATGTATTTTCTTTAAATCGGAGACCTTGACCAGCCACTGCAGCCATGTTGGTTTCCTAAACTCTCAACATGCCCAGAACCCTTAAAAGTGCTCAGCATGACAGAATGTGGGCTAGAGTTAGAGACCTGTCTGAGCCATGGAGTTACTTGAAATAATTTTGTGTTCTTTTCCTTAAAACCTAAAACTTATTGTTGGAGCAAAGACAATATTCTGAGCTACTAAAAATATGAGATTTTTCCAAGTGAGTAGACAAAGAAAACTGTTATTTGTTCTTCCTCCCCCAATTGAAACCTTGCCTAAAAAATAGTGAGTTTTTTTTGTTGTTGTTACAACAGTCCTTTGTCATTTTCTTTTCAATCTTTCTAGATTTACACATATATAGTGGAATATTATTCAGCCATAAACAAGAACAAAATAATGCTATTTGCAGCAATATGGATAGACCTAGAAATTATCATACTATTAATAAGTGAAATCCAAAAGACATCATATGAATCTAAAAAGACAATACAAATGAACTTATTTACAAAACAGAAAAAGACTCAAACTTTGAAAACAAACATAGAAAACAAATTTAAGGTTACCAGAGGTGAAAGGTTAGGGGGAAGAATAAATTAGAAGTTGGAGACAAACAAATACACACTACTATATATAACATTAATAATCAGGAGTATTTCCTGGTGGTCCAGTGTTTAGGACTTCACAGCCTCCCTGCTGAAGGCTTGGGACAATCCCTGGGTGGGCAACTTAGATCCTGCAAAGCCATGAAGTGTGGTCATAAATAAATAAAGAAAATAGAGTATCAGCATGGTGTACCACAGAGAGCTCTACTCCATACCCTGTACTAACTTATATGGGAACAGATTCTGAAAAAGCATGGATATATGTATACCTGAACCACTCCTCTGTACATCTGAAACTATAACACAATAGTATCAATCAACTATACTCCAATATAAAAACTAAATTAAAAAATAACCATTTAAGTAGACACCAGGCAAAAGCATGAAAATCAAAGTATATAATTTAAATAATAGTTCAGGGAAAGGAGTAAGCAATACCGCAGGGTGTTGTATGCTTTAACTGCTAGACAAATGACAGCACACCCATAACTTCCAGCTAGTCAGGACATAAATAGGCATTAAAAAGCAGGGGAATTAATAGCACTGATGTCTGTGATATATGAAAGCTGTTGAGAGCAAATCCTGTGTTCTCATCCCAAGGACAGTGTATTTTTCCCTTTTGTTTGGTATCTGTATGAGATAATGTTCACTAAACTTAATGTGGTTGTCATTTCAGGATGTATGCAAATAAAATCATGATGCTGTGGTACTTAAATTTATACAGTGCTGTATGTAAATTATATATTAATAAAACTGGAAGAAAAAAGATCTTTAAAAAACTTGCTAGATATAAACAACTGATAGGCTAAAAGCATCATTCATTCACTTATTCAACAAATGAATGCCTACTATCAGAAGACTTGCATTTTACCTGTCAATTCTGAGCAGTTACCTGAGAAAAACATTGAAAACTATGAATTTCAGGCTTTTTTCAAAGGTGTAGGCTATATTTAGGGGGGAAACCTGGCTATTAAAGATAAGTTTGTGGCCATTCTCATCTCTTTGCTCTTAGTCTCAGAGGCCTACACTTTGTGTAGGAGAGACTTTTCTTCTCTTGCAATTGCCGTGGGGAAATTTTCTGTAGCTGCCTGTAATTCAGCGGCATTTTTGGGGTTATCTACATCTAGTTCATCTCTGACCCTCAGATCAGTTTGAGCCAGTGCTGTTAGTTTCTCCCTAAATCATGTGAGAGGAAGGACTTGATAGGCTTTGCATTTTTCTTTTCATTTTTGACTAGAAAATAGCACATTCACATGTCAAATGCTATTTTTTAAAAGCAATATCACTTTTTAGTTGGCTACTACATTGATTTTATTTTTAAAATTAATTAATTTTTTGCCACATTGTGTCTGTCCCTGCGTGGGGAGGCTACTCTCTTGTTGCAGTGTGTGAGGTCTAGGGCTTGCAGGCTTGGTAGTGGTGGGGCACTGGCTTAGCTGCTCTGTGGCATGCGGAATCTTCCCAGACCAGGGTTCAAACCCGCGTCTCCTACACTGGCAGGTGAATCTTAACCAGTGGACCACTAAGGAAGCCTACAAATGCTATTTGCCTTTTAAATTTTATTCATTTATTTATTTTTGACTATTCTGGGTTTTCACTGCTGCCACAGGCTCTTCTCTAGTTGCAGGGAGTGGGGGCTACTCTCTAGTTGAGGTGAGCAGGCTTCTTGTTGCAGTGACCTCTCTTGTTGTAGAACTTGGACTTTAGGGCACATGGGCTTCAATAGTCGCAGTTCTGAGGCTCTAAAATAAAGGCTCGATAGTTGTGGCTCATGGGCTTAGTTGCTCTGCCGCATGTGGGATCTTCCCAGATCAGCGATCAAACCCATGACTCCTGCATTGGCAGGCAAACTCTTCACCACTGAGCTACCAGGGAAGTCCCACAAATGCTATTTTTATTTTGGCTGATTAACTTTATTCTCCTTGTACTTGAGGGTTGGCAAACTCCCTGTAAAGTGCCAGATAGTAAATATTTTAGACTTTTCGGGCTATGCAGTCTATTGCAGCTACTCAGTGATGCTATGAAAGCACCTGAAGACAATATATAAATGAAGGAATGTGACTGTGTTACAATCAAAAAAATATTCATGACAATAGGTGAAAGGTAAGATTTGGCTTGGGTTATGGTTTATCAACTCCTCTTTCACTGTTTTACCTTGGGAATTTCTTTATACCTTATGTATAAAGTATGCTTATAAGAGCTTATATTATTGAATGCTACGTAGTACATTCCAGGTATTCTGATAAGCACTTTATATACATTATTTTATAATTGTCTCAAACTCTGACGTGGATACTATCATTTTCCTTCTATAGGATGTGCATGTGTGGCCCAAAGAGCTTCAGTGGCTTGCTTAAGGCCACATAGTAGGAAATGGCAGAGGCATTTTTTTTTTTTTTTTTGGCCTTGCCACACAGATATGGGATCATAGTTCCCCAACCAAGAAATGAATCTGGGCTGTGGCATTGAAAGCACCTAGTCCTAATTAATGGACCACCAGTGAATTTCCCAGAACTATTATTTGAGCTATGGTCAATATGAGTATCTTTTACCAAGTTACCAAGCTGCTGGTTCTATTAATTTTAGTTTAAATGGACTATAAGAAAAGACAACCCTGCACTGATGAATGGATAAAGATGTGGTATATATACACAATAGAATATTCCTGATTGAATGGCATCACTGAGTCAACAGTGGACATGAGATTGAATAAACTCCGGGAGATGGTAAAGGACAGGGAAGTCTGGCATGCTGCAGACCAAGGGGTAGCAAAGAGTCGGACACGATTGAGTGACTGAACTGAACAGCCATAAGAAAAAGATGAAATCTTGCCACTTATAACTAGATAGACAGACCCAGAGGGTATTATGCTAATAAAAGTCAGACATAGACAGAGAAATAATCTCACTTACATGTGGAATCTAAACTACAAAGTAAATGAACAAACAGAAACTGACTCATGGATACAGAGAACAAATTTTTTTTTTTAAAATTTAAAAATTTTTTTTGGGGGGTGGGGGGGGAGGGGGGGAGAGGGGGTTTTTTATTGGTCCATTTGTCCTTTTTCACCATCTTTGTCCTTTCCCGTTTCCCACCAGTCCTTTTGCAGAGACCGGCTTGGGCCATCCCAATGGTATATTTCCACATGGTCCACTTGGACGGGGGATTTCCCGGGCCAATCAATACCCTTCACTAAGGGCGGTTCCCCCCCGGGACCCCGGGGAAGCCCTGGGAAAAAAATTAAAGGGTTTAAATAAAAAGGGGATTGGGCAAAATATGGAGGAATAAAATCCTAGTTGTTCAAATTAATTAGCATAGGGCATATAGCAAAGTTTTATTAAAAAATATCCCCCCGCTTTGTATGGTGAAGGTTACCGCTTAGGAGACCGTTTCTTTGAAAAAGAAAAAAACTTTTTTTAACACTTGAGACGTATTGATTCCTAACCAATAAACCATTTCCCACACAACTGAACCCCCAAAGCCCTTATTTTTACAAAGAAGTAAAAAAAAGGGCCCTCACCCCAACTAAAAAAGGGAAATTAACCCTAAAAAACCCTTTTTACATTTTTTAAGGGGCCAAAAAAATAAATAGGAAAAAAAAATTCAAGAAAGGGAATTTGTTCAGAAAATCCAAGAAATACAGCTCTCATAAGAAAAAAAAAATCTCACCTTAAACCCTTAGATTTTTAAGGCAGTAACTTCTCGGGAGGTATGCCCCAAATATTATTTTTCATCTAAGGGTCAAAAACCTTTAAATGGAAAAAATTCAAAAAACAGTTAAGAAAAACCAAAAGAACCTCTGGAGAAAACTCAACCTACAACCCAAGTCTCCAGCTCTCAGGGGGCCCCTACCCATTCCTTTTTTCTCATACCCTTACGGGTTTTTAAACGGTTTCCGTTAACCCAACAGGTTGTTATAAGAGCTCTACCCTCCAAAGCACTGTACTTCTTTGGATTTTTTTGCTTTTTTTTTTCACCCCAAAAAGCTACTCCTGGCCCTGAAAAGTAAAATTGATAAGAAATTAAAAAAATAAAAAAATCTGGTTCTGATGAACCTTTATGCAAATCTATAGAATGACTTCTTTAAAAATTAATGTTTTTTTAACGGGGTTTAATTCCCTTTTTACCGTTTTCTCTATGGAGCCCCAAAAAATAAATCCCTTAAAAATTGGAGAAGTGTTCCCAAAGCTCCTCTGAAAGAAACCCAAGTTTCATTTATGAAGAGTGCCAAGTTTCCAAATGGTAATTTAATTCAATTCTGCACCCAAACTTTTACTTTTCAAAAGTATTTTTTAAGTAGGACTGTAATTGCTTTGAGTTTCTTTTTTCTTAATTTGAATATATATCTTATCACACAAGCTTAATAAAGTCTGTATACCAAATACAGAGGGTATGTTTGCAATAGTCGGACTTGCACACATATGTATATTTATACATTAGAAATAAAAGTCGCTTTGAGATTACTTGGGGTGCTTACAGGACTTAGCAGATATCCTCCTGAGGAGCTGCTCTGAGAGATCTCAGTGACCACTGCTCAGCAGAGATGACACTAAGCTGCCAGAGTTAGAATAAAAAGATCTTTCAAACATGAGCTACAAATTTAAGTCTTGATGGCTAACTAGGCAACTCCGTTGTTCCAGGGTCAGCAGCAGGAATCTGCATATATATTTAATGATAGTTAATGATTACTGAATAATTTGGATAAGATATTTTTAATAGGTTGTGTAGGGTATTGTTTCCTAGAGCCAAGTTCCAGGATCTACTTGCATCAGAATCATTTCAAGACCTTTGAAAATGCAAGTTCCCAACTCTCCAAAGAGGACATACAGATAGCCCAAAAGCACATGAAACGATGCTCAACTTTACTTATAATTAGAGAAATGCAAATTAAAACTACAATGAGATATCACCTCACACTCATCAGAATGGCCATCATCCACAAATCGACAGACAATAAATGCTGGAGAGGGTGCAGAGAAAAGGGGACACTCAAAAAAAATAAATAAATAAAATAAATAAAAAATAAAAAAAATTAAAAAATAAAAAGAAAAGGGGACATTCCTGCATTGCTGGTGGGAATGTAAATTGATACAGCCTCTATGGAAGACTGTCTGGAGATTTCTTAAAAAACTAAAAATAGAAGCACCATACGATCCAGCAATCCCACTCTTAGGCTTATACCCTGATGGAATCAAATCCGAAAGAAGCACCTGTACCCCAATGTTCACTGCAGCTCTCTATACAATAGCTAGAACATGGAAGAAACCTAGATGCCCATTGACGAACGAATGGATCCAAAAACTCTGGTACATATATACAATGGAATACTACACAGCTGTAAAGAGACATGCAGAAGAATCAGCCCTAATGAGGTGGATGGATCTAGAATGTATCATTTAAAGTGAAGTCAGTCAGAAAGAGAGGGACAAATACAATATATTAACACATTTATATGGAATCTAGTAGGATGGTGATGATGGCACACACAGTGAAGCGACGGAAAGACAGACATGGACAGTGGACATATGGACATTGTGGGGAAGGAACAGAGGGTGGGAGGCGTAAAGGAAGTAGCATGAAGGCCTGTACTATCATAAGTGAAGAAAATAGCTCTAGTCATTGCTCTGTGAGAAAAGGGGATCCTTCAGAGGTGCTGTGTGATGGTAGGGAGGGGTGGGAAGGGGGTGATATACATATGACTAATCTGGGAACATACATATCTGTAAACAACAAAGCTCTGTAAAAGTTAAAAGTAAAAGTTAAAAAAAAAAAAGAAAATACAAGTTCCCAGGCTCCAGCCCAAACCTAATCAGCAACTTGGGGTGGTGACCAGGGATCTACATTTTAATAGAACACTATGCAATTCTTACCTACATGAAGTGTAAGAAGCTCTGTTGTTGGAATTTAGAGAAGGAAACTAGAGTTTATTAGAGTAGCTTCTACAGGCAGAAGCATCCTGAACCACAAAGCTACTGTCTCTTTGGTTCCCAAGGAGCACTGAGCTGGGACAGAGCATTCCCAGTAGCTGTAGGCAGCCAAGGAGTTGCAACTCTGTCCTAGTTCTCTTAAGGTCCTCCTCCCACACAAGGAGGCAAATTCTTCTGGGTACATGCAAGTGGGGGCCCTGACACTGGTCACCACAACACTACGTCTTTCGGGGCTCAAGAAGAGGTCTCCTACGTGAAAGCTAAGGATTCCCTAGTGACTCAAGAAGAATGTTCTAGAATGCCTCAAGGGAGGCAAAGAAATAGAAAGATTATTCAGCAAGGAACACAGACTAGGCAAGCAGCAAATTCTTGGGAAATCAGAACAGAAACGTTCAGTGGTTGTGCCAGTGGTGTGGTATTACTCAGCATGTAAAGCCAGGACCATCTCTCAGGAGCTGGACGAGTTTGGGGTGGAGCAACTACTTGACACTCCCTTACTTTCATATTCCAAGAAAGGCTGTGTTCTGGTGACTTCTGCTTAAAATGAAAACACAATGCCTGCCTGTGGGGATGCAACAGTTTCTCTTGACAGCAGAGTGTTTCTTCCCTAGTGAAATGCCCTAATTGCAAACTAGAGACACATGGGCTTTTTTGGCCTGAAAAGTGTTTATTATCACTTACTAAGTTATGCAAGATTCCAGTTCAAGTTGATAGACAAAACATAAACTAGATTTAGAGTGTTGTATTAAAAAAAAAAGAAAAAGAAAAGAAAAAACCAGAGACATAGTTTGCATTCTGGGGTAATTAAAATGTGCAGACCTAACATTAGAAAGAATGAAAAGTACATACAAGATTATCCCCTCTGTAATTGTTCTGTTTAGCTCTTTTTATTCTAAGCATGCAATCTTACTTGGAAAATGAGGATGGGTCAAATGTATGCTTAAGACATTTATCCAAACCTAACCAGAGGTTTTAGAGACGGTAACACCTGTCAGGTATTCTGAATTCTTTCATGTTAAATAGGAACATTCTCTCAATAGTCTTAATATTTTCTTGTAAGTCACATCTCACTTCCTCCTTAAGAACTGCATAGGCTTGTTTTAAATAGTTCAAACACCTATAAGAAATTACATATTGCTAAGAATAGAGGTACTCCGGTTAATTCTCAAAATAGTGTGGCCAGAGGAAAAGCAAGCATTGTTAAACATGAATGCAATCCGTGCCAACACAAATGAACCTCCCCCACGAATAAAAAAGCTAGTGCTAAAAAAAGGGTCTCATTCTATAAGGATTTATCATTTCCAAATTACAGTGAAAAGAACTTGACTAACTTACCCATTTTCTTTTCTACTATGTGCTTTAAAGATAGCTCACTAAAAACTGATACCTGGCACAACAGAATGACATATGCAGAATGTAATATTGTAGTGGAGTACTGACGTTGATTGTTATAGACATATTTAAGCTCTGAGTGTTAAATGTTACATCCTAATTACTTATATAGAACATTGGTCCAATAACAAAGATAGAGGGCCCGGGAGCGGGCAGGGGTCGCAGAGGAGGCTGTGCCAGGGGAGAGGGGAGAGGGGCTCGAGGAAGAGGCCTTGGCCTCCTCGGGGTGGCGCCTCCCTTTCACAGGCCGCTCTGCCCTGGCCGGCAGGAGCACGCTGGCTGGGGTCACCAGGCCGTTACGGCCCGGGCTGAGCTCAGCACCGAGCCTCCTCCGTGGGGCCTGGACGGCGCGGCCGCGAGGTGCCGGGCCCTGGCTTCAGCCCCACCCGCCGTGAAGCCGAGAACAAGAGAATTTCTCAGCCTCATTTCACTGGGTCCGAAGTTCGAGGGCACTCACCATGCCTCCCTCGTAGACGTGTTTGGACGCCTTCATTAGATTATCACCCCAAAGTGCCCAGAAAGGGCTTACTTAGCACCTCCTGGGGGCCCTGTAACTCGTGAGGACTCTGGTTATTGCCGCGACCTGTGCCCAAGGAGGCACCGATGTGAGGCCACTCCCCGCCTCCTCTGGGAATATTCCCTCCCTGCCTTCACGCGCCTGGACGAGGTCGGGACCGGCAGCACCCAACCGTTGCACCAGGGAGTAGAGTAAGTGGGGAACACTCTGCAACAGAGCTGACCAGAGTTGGACTCCCACCTGTGGAAGTAGCGAGCTCGCCGTCCCCGAAGGCCACTTGGAGCAGCTGGTAGACTGAGCTCCCAGCAGTGTCATGTGTTGAGCCTATAGCTGGTGGTGCCCCTCGCTGGGCAGTCCGTCTGCATTCACTATTCATACGCTGAGTGCCTGGCAGAGTGGGGATTTGAACTCGGGCTGTGTCGTTTTAGCACCTGTTGGCTCCAAGCTAATCCAGTCATGGGCGGGGCCCTAAACCTCATCATGGGAATGGAGTTAAAAGCACTAACTGGGAGCCAAGTGTACTCGGCCTCACAGGCCTGCAGGAGACAGTTGAGTCTCCTTGTCCAGCTGCCCCAAGTTGACGTCTGCCTTCCAGTCACAGTTGCCTGCTGTTAGGATCGTGTTCCTGGTCACTACCACCTTCTAGCGTCTGGGACAAGGCCATGTCGCTGTCCCACTTGTACCGGGACAGGGAAGGCCACATGGACGCGGATGAGGATGAGCAGGAGAACTTCCAGATCACCGACTGGGATCTCCAGAATGAATTCAACCCCAACCGGCAGTGCCACAGGCAGACCAAGGAAGAGGCCACCTATGGAGTGTGGGCAGAGCGAGACTCCGACGAGGAGAGGCCCGGCTTTGGTGGCAAAGGGCCCCCCCCACAGCTTCATCAGCGCCGGGCTCAAGAAAGGGGTGGCCGAGGAGGCGGAGCTGGATGACGAAGAGAAGCCCGTTAAGCAGGATGAATTTCCTAAGGATTTCCAACCAAAGATGTTAAAAACGGGTGGCAATGTTAAGCCCAGCCAGAAAGGTTTTGCAGGAGAAACCAAGTCTTTCATTGATTTTGGCAGCTGGGAAAGACACAAAAGGCATCGGACAGAAGCTCCTTCAGAAGATGGGCTACATGCCCGGAAGAGGTCTTGGGAAGAATGCCCAAGGAATCATTATCCCAATGGAGGCCGAGCAGAGGAAGGGCAAAGGCGCGGTGGGGGCGCATGGCTCGGAGCGCACCACCCAGTCCCTGCAGGACTTCCCCGTAGTGGACTCTGAGGCAGAAGCCGAGGAGGAGTTTCAGGAGCTGAGGCAGTGGAGGAAAGCCCCCAGTGGAAGCAAGAAGCAGCCCAAGTGTTCCTACAAGACAGCAGAACAGCTGAAAGCCAAGGGCAGGATTAGCGAGAAGCTTGCGGCTCCCCGGAAGGAGCTGATTCAGGTCAAGGTCATCGACATGACAAGCCGCGAGCAGAAGATCTACTACAGCTACAGCCAGAGCAGCCAGGAGCACTGAGCGCCGGACAGACGACCGGCTCCCGCCTCAGGCGCAGCTGCCACCCCGGGCCGGCAGGGAGGCGCAGGCGCCGGGCTTTGCGCTACCCAAGCTGGAGCACAATTTGCAGCTGATCGAGCTCACGGAGCAGGAGATCATCCGCAGCGACCGGCAACTGCAGCACGAGCAGGACACGGTGGTCACCCTGACCCACAAGCTGGAGCAGACGGAGGGCGTCCTGGAGCGCGAGGCGCGGCTGCTGGCCAGCCTGACTGAGGTGCTGCGGCTGCTGGAGGAGCGCGAGCGTCGCCTGCAGCCCGGCTGTGCCGACTCCCTGACCACCGACTCCCAGGGGATCGACTCCCTGAAGCAGCACGAGGCCAAGCAGCTCTACACCTTTGGCCGCATCGTCATCTACATTGACCAGGGCGTGGTGTTCGTCCAGGGCGAGAAAACCTGGGTGCCCACCTCCCTGCAGAGCCTGATCGACATGGCCAAGTAGGCCGTGCACCTGCCTGCCTGCCTGCCAGCCAGAATCAACGGTACTTCATGGAGCCCCGGCGCACTGCGGCCCGCAGCTGGCCTAGCAGCCCACACCCCCACAGCGCTAGCGTAGCTCGGGGTGGGCGGGGTGTTCCTGATGTCTGAGGTCCTCCAGGAATCTGGTTTTTCCCAAAACACCCGCCCTAAGGAGTTGTTTCTTTGCACAGGAAACCAGGGCAGGGGTGTTTAAATAACCATGTATTGGGGTCTAGGAAGCCAGCCCTGGCCTTTCGTCGGTCGAGTCCAAAGTAGCCCTCCCTCGCACACAGTAAGGAGTTTAGGATCCTGCACTGAACAAGTCCCCAAGGGCAGGTTTTAAGTTAACCTTATGTAGAATAAAAAGTAAATTCATATTGCAGGGAAGCCTCGTACCCGTGGTACCGTCGCCCTCCAGCTACCTAGGGAGTTAGCCCCCATAGGCACATTTTCAATGACTGTGTTTGTGCAGGATCCCTGTCAACAACCTAGAAACTAAAACATTTTAAAACGTAAAAAAAAAAAAAAAAAAAAAAAACAAAGAGCAACTGAAAAATCCTTCGGCGAGAAAAAAGGGTTAACCATTCTTTCCATTTTTTCCAAAAAATCCCTTCTTTTTCAATTTTTCTGAGGCACGAATTCGGCATTTTTAACTTGATAAAAGGGTGAGAAGGCCACACCATAGACACATTTAAAAGGACTCTTTTTCCCAACTGGTGCACTTCCCAAAATATACCCAAAAACCCATGTTTTTTCTGCCAGGAGGCTTGGTGCCAAGAATCATTTAAACAAGGAACTAAACACAAATGACTCAAAAGACTCTGAAAATTAAAATCAGACAAGTGACCCAGAAGCCCCAGGATCACCCTTGGGCCAGCCAAGAGGTGTGCAACCCCCTCACCTTTTATTTTCCCACGGGTTTATTTCATTCCCCCCTGAACACAAGCCCAAGCTGTTTGTAACTTAGTTTCCATTTAAACCTTTTTTTGGAAGGAAAAAGACTGCCCTGGGATCAGAGAAAAAATGCACCTCCCCGATATTTCTCTAACTCAGTCAAGAAAAATAGAAGTCAGCCATATATGCCAGAACCCCTTATCTGACCTGGACAGGGAGGTTTGCCATGGCCAAACCCCGGGCCCCCCATGCGCCAGCACAATGGGAACTTTTAGCCTTACCCATTCCTGACCCCCTCCCCCCCCTTTTGCTTTCATAAAAAACAAAATTTTTTAAAATTAAAATTCATATAGGAAACAAAAAAAAAACAAAATAAAGATCCATATACAAGAAATTACCTTTTTTTGGTCCAGTCCCCTTGTTTTTATACCTGCATCCATTTTAATAAATTTGGTCATCAGTTAAATCCGTCTTTTTCCAGCGAAAATTTTTTTTTTTTTTTTTTTTTTTTTTTTTTTTTTTTTTTTTTTTTTTTTTTTTTTTTTTCCCCCCCCCCCCCCCCCCCCCCCCCCCCCCCCCCCCCTTTACCCATTAAACCAAAAAACCCCCTTTTTTTTTGGGAAAAAACCCCCCCTGTTGGGAAAAGCATAAAGGAAAAAAAAAAATTTTTTTTTTAAAATGTTTAAAAGGGCACTCAGTTTTTTTTGTTCCCAAACTCTTTTTTGCGAAACCCCCCCATGGGGAACCTTGTAAAGTCCATAAGAACCTTTCCCCCTTTTCCGCCCCCCTTGCCATGGGACTTCTAGGCAAGAACACTGGAGTGGGTTGCCATTTCCATTTCCAAGTATCTTCCTGAGCAGGGATCGAACCTAGGTCTCCTGCACTGCAGACAGGAAAGCCCCTAAGAAGCAAAGATATCGCAAAATAATGAATCTTGTCCACAATAAAGGTAGGTACTTCTCAGCAACGCACATACAGATCTGTATTATAACCTAAAACGGTCGTCTAGACATGGAGCCCTTCCCTTCACCCTTCCTCTTACCCCTCCCCCAGCATTTCAGTGACTGGAGTATAGGACTACATCTAGCTCCAAGAGTTAGATTAACAAACACTCCTAGAAGACACAGCCCTTCCTAAAAGCCAGCAAAAGAACATATTCAGGGATTTTATTTATTTTTTTTAACTTCATGCCTCCGGCTTGTTTTCTTAGTTATTTATTATTTTTATCCATCTTTATCCTTTGGCATGTGTGGGCCTCCCATTGCAGCGGTCTCTCTCGTGGCAGAGCACCAGTCCTGGGCACATGCACTCCAGAGCGCTGGCTCGTAATTGGACACATCGGTCCAGCCGCTCTGCGGCACGTGGGATCTTCCTGGGCCAGGTGCCCCTTGCATTGCAAGGTGGACTGTTTACCCATTGGACCACCAGGGAAGCCCTAGGGATTATTTTCCTATTTCTACTTTTAATATATTCTGGGCCTTAGGACTTGCTTATTCTTTAATACACAGCAATATTAACTAGAACGCACAGATAGAACAAGGGTTAGACAATCTGAGCCTGTCTGAAGGCTGACGGGCACAGAATCCTTTCTGTACTTCCTTCCTTGTCTCCTCCCCATTCCCCAACCCTCCACAGAACAGCCAGCTTAGTCTCAAGCTTAATAATTCCACTCCCCAAATATGAACAGAGAAAAATATTTAGAAGGTGCCACTTTAACTCTCTACTTTCAATACTTGCATACTTCTACACATCAAGAAAGACTAGACATTTCAAATAAGGATTTAAGTGTGTCCACTACACACACACATTTCCTGACCTCTAGATAGTGAAGGGGGTTCATAGGCAGAACTGGCAAGGGTAGTGGGTCCCAAGGACACGGAGGAAAAGAGAAAGGACAAAGAGAACTAAAGGCAAAGATCTTCAATGTTGAAACTGAAAACTTCTAGTCTTATGTTGCTCTGGGCATTCACATTAGAATGTCTCACCTAGCCCTGAGGCCTGGAGACTCTCCTAGCTAATCTCATGTTAATGTTGTGGGTGTGGGCCCAGAGGGCCTTTACAACCTTTAAGATATTCTTTTGATTTATTGTTTTGGTAACTGACTGGAAGATACAAATTGTCATGCTTAAACTGGGAAAGGGGGGATACTCTTCTACCCCACTTCCAGTGTCTATGCTGGAAGTTTTCCCCTATCCTTTCTTACTTTAATTAACTTTTCACTGCACGAAGCTCTGAGTGACCACTGCCGAGTCTTTTAATCCCAATGTGAATTCCTCGCCACTGGAGATTAAGAATCCAACACCGTTCACGGTGACAGACCGTCATCTATCACCTATCAATAGCATGGCGTTCGACAGACCAGGGTTCCTTCCTTGGAAAGGCTCTTTTCTCATCCTTCCACAATACTGCCTTCTCCTACTCTATACTTTGCCAGCAACTTCTTTTGTTTCCTTTGTTAAGTGTTTGTTGTTTAGTCATGTCAGCATCTTTGCAATCCCATGGACTGTAGTCTGCTAAGAATACAGGAGTCGGCTGCCATTCCCTTCCCCAGAGGCTTTTAAGATCAACTAAATGTAATGATCCTTAGCATTCTGACCTAGTGTCAGTCTCTCCAGGTTCCCTGAGGCAATGTCATCCACTCAAGATATTGGTTACCACTGAGATGTAGTTCTTGATCATTTTAGTTCGCTTGTCCTGAAATTAGAATTTGTTGATGGTTACTTACACTCAATTTCCTTTTAGACAAAAGTTTTATTTAAAATATTTTAAAAATCAATTTAAGAAATACCCTTGGTTAGAGAAATAGTGTCAAGGAGTTTAAAATGAAAAGGAGTAGCTTCTAATATCATCTTTCCCTACTCTAAACACCCCCAACCACTCCCAGGAGGGAACCTGTTTAGCTACACTTTTCTGATTACCTGGTTAGGTGTAGTAACATGCTTATATCCCTACTTCTTGACTAATCAATTCAAAACATTATCTAGGGCTTCCCTGGTGGTTCAGTGGGTAAAGAGTCTGCTTTGCAGAGCAAGGGGCGCCGGTTAGATCCCTGGCATGGAAATATCCCACATGCCACGGAGCGGCTGGACCGGTGTATTACACGCCAGTGTTCTGGAGCACATGCACCCAGAGCCGGTGCTCTGCTACAGGAGAGGCCACTGCAATGGGAGGCCCACACAGGCCAAAGAACAAAGATGGATGAAAATAAATAAATGAAAGACCAATAAAAGAGGCCAAAAATTGTTTAAAAACCATTTATTGATTTTTTCCAATGACAGTAAAGGGTATTATAGCTCAACACCCTCCTGCCCCTGCTCATCTTTTTCAATATAGCTCTAGTATAAAAATTGTTTTTTGGTTAAACTATGCATGTGCCATACAGAGCAGTATGTAGGGGACTTATATATAATATGTAGGTATACTTCTGTAAATAACAAATATATTTGTTTATACTTATAATATATATTATTCTATTTCTTTGTTTTGTTTTTGTTTTCCAATGTTCCACGTCTTGATCGTCCACTAAGGACATTAGTATCCTTGCTGTTAACTTTCCTCAACCTCACAAATCATCTATATTTTCATTTGTACATTGGCAATGTTAATAAATACACATCCTATTATGTATGCATTTTACTTTATCATAATCCAATCCCTGTATCTTTGTAGGAGGTTTCTAAAAGCTAATAATAAGCTGTCTTTACACTATAATGACTGAGTAATTACCACTGATTGCAGAATTAAGTCTATATACTATGATTATATTCTTTTCTTGTGTAGGTTTTTTTTTCTTTTGGCTGCACCATACCACATGTGGGGGCCTTAGTTCCCTGCCAAAGGTCACACTTGTGTCCCCTGCACTGGAAGCATAGAAGTCTTACCCAATGTACCACAGGGGAAGTCCCTCTTGTACAGACTTACATTCTTGGAGTTTGAGTGCCTCCACCCTCTCAGTATCTGCCCTGTCCCTCTATTCCGGCGGCCAATCCACCACCAGAGTCAGCTATTTGTCCTTTCCCCTCAGAGACCTCCCTCCAGGAGCCCTCCGCCCTCCTGCTCTGACCTGCACTCATGTAGCCTTCCAGATCAGATGCTCCACTACCATCCCGGGACTCCCCTCTCTGCTTTCCTTGTGTGTAGCCACTCTTTTCTGGATGAAGATTTCTAATTTTAAAAAAGTATAACACACTTGTTAAAACACGCATGTAGATATATAAAAATCTCTCCTCATTCTCCTCCAACCCTGCAGGGGAGGGAATCTAAGTTAGCAGCCTGGTGGGTGCCCTTCTATGCTTTCATCTCTCCTCCAGTACATATATGCAAGCATGTCAACACATACATGCTTCCTTTTGTTCTTTCAAAAACCAATCATATTACACAACTTATTCTGCAACCGGCTTTTCCCACCCCTGATTTAATGGTTTATCATAAATGTTTCTGCACCTCAGTACAGATTGATATAACTTTTTAAATAATCTGCTTGTGGTTCCACAGTGTGGATATACCTTATTTATCTACCTGTTTCCTAAAATGAACAGTCTATTTTCAGGTTTTATGTCACTGCAAATCAATATGCTTATGAGTGAATCCTTACATTTGGTACATATTGGTGCTTTTATTTTAGGACAGATCTCTAAAACTGGCATTATTGGATCAAAGGACAAGCATATAACACTTTGTCAGAATATAACATATACCAAAAAGTGCAGAATTCTCACAAATAAAACACTGTATAACCAGAACTCAGATCAAGAAATAGAATATCGCCAGCCCCTGAGAAGTGCACCTTATACATGCTTTGGGTCAATGCTCCACTCCCAAGGGCGCACTCTATCCTGACTGCTGATAGCATGCATAGTTTTTATTTGAAGATACTACAACATTCTTCTCCCCAAGGGTTGTAGAAATTCACATTCTTATAAGTAATGCACAAAGGTATCAGTGGTTCCTAACATTTGAAATGACTTTTTACAATATTTTGCTTTACCAGAAAATGGTTATCTTGGTGCTATCCTAATTTCCATTTTCCTGTCTAACCACTAAGGGTGAGCACTATGGCACACATTCCTTATGTACAGATGAGAAAACTAAAGCTCAGAGCAGAAAACTGACGTTGCCCAAGTCAGTTTAATACCTACTTCATTTCTGTGGCTAGCACAGTGCTGTGGGACTCAGCAAGATCACAGACCCCTCTCGCATTAGCCAAGTTCCCTTAGTGAACCTCATTTATACTCTAAAGGAAAGCAGGAACGGGACACACGCACACCCCATCTGACTCTGCTGGGCTGGGAAATGAATACTGTTCTGCTCCTACAAACCTGTGATTCTGTAGCCTTGGCGCAAAGACTGGATTTGATAGGGACAGAGTGATGGGCAAAGGAGGTGATTAAACAGCTCATCCCACTAGGGGATTGTAAGAGAAAAGTTTGTAAGTTAACGACTGCTCATGAACTTTGCTTAACCACAAAACCAAGCAGACTTGCTTAGAACTAACCCATGCAACAGAAATATGAGACATGCCCCCCCCCCGACAAATAAAACAATGGTGGAATGAGACCCGCATCCTGCTCAGTGAGCTCCGTCAGATAATGACTCCTAGGGCATGCTCCTCTGTGCATGCTACAAACAAAAATATAAGGAAAAGATAATATTATAGTGAAACCTGGGTGAGTTCCCACATTTAGTATATGTTGCTGCCTTTTTGCTCATTTCCACTGCACTCCGATATTCCTAGTTTGACCATGAAGGGACAGAAAACTCCCCACTGGACGTGGGGAGGACTCGAGGAGGCAGGTCTTCCCCCGCCCCACTTTTCCTTTGATTATAAAACTGTCGCCCAGTAAGTTCTCAGGGTGCGGCACTCCGCTGTCCACCCTCTTATAAGCCTCACAAGCAGCCTATTCGAATAAATCCCTTCTTATCTCTCACATTTCCTCTTGCTGAATTATTTCTGCATTAAAACATAAAGAACCAGCCTGGGGCCCCCACATCCCAATCCCATATGCATTTCTTCTGGCTGGCCTGTGGTGGTCGGCGAATCCTGCAGATGGGGTGAGAAAACAATCAAGCCATCACACATGACACACATCTCTACTGAGGGCCTAAGGCTGCAGGGTCAAGTGGAAAGATCTGTGGGCTGAAAGTCAGGAGGTTTGGTTGCGGGGGACATTGCTTGCCCTCTCAGAGCCCATCTTCTCCTCCTAAGAAGGGGTTGGAGGTGCCAGATGCCCACCCACCCTGGGAAGGGGGCAGCCTTCTAGGAGTGGCAGTGCAGCCTCAATGGGACAAACGATTGTCCTTACACATCTGAAACAGTCACAACTTTAGGCAGGAGCATCCACGCCCAAATGGAGGTTTATGCATGGTGATGGAGAATGAAGATCACTTAGAGGACGTGGGACGAGAGCCAAGCCCTGAAAAGAGGGACAGGTGGGCCGTGGTGGCTTAAGGCAGGGTGGGGCGTCACTTGCTGGGGGAGAGCTGGAAAAGGGGGTGGGTCAGTCTTACTACCGAGGGCCCGGAGAGAAAAAAGAGAAGAGTAACCGGCTGAAGAAGATACTGAAGGAAGCAATAATGGAGACATGAAGTTAGAAAGAAGGGCTGAGGCCACTGGAGAGCCCACAAAGGACCTCAGGCCTTGGTGAGGAGTGGACACTTGACCTGCCCGTGAGGCAACAGGTAAAATACAGGGTGTTTTGGTTTTCTAAGTCAAATTGTAACAAATCACCACATACTTGATGACTGCGGAAACAAAATCTTACCAGATACAAATATATCATTTTACAGTTCAGTAGGTTAAAAGTCTGACAAGGGCTTCACTGGGCTTAAAAGTAAGGTGTTGGCAAGACTGCCTCCCTTTCTGGGGACTCCAGGGGAGCATCCTTACCTTTCCCACCTTCTGGGTTCCCTGGCTTGTGGCCCTTTATCAGCTGCAAAGCTAACAAAGGCGGACGGGGTCCTTCTCAGAGCACATCATTCTGACCTTTTCTTCTGGCTTTCATTTTTAAAGGAGGCTTGTGATTGCATTGGTCCCACCTGGATAACCAGGCCACACCCTATTTTAAGATCATCTGATTATGCATTAATTCCTTCTGGAACCTTAATTTCTCTTTGCCAGGTAAAGTAACAGGTTCCAGGGATTAGAATGATTAGGATGTTGTTATGGAAATTAAAGGGGCTTCACAGGTGGCTTCATGGTAAAGAATCCACCTGCCAATACAGGAGAGGCAGCAGACAGGGGTTCCATCCCTGGGTCAGTCGATTCTCTGGAGAAGGAAATGGCAACCCAGTCCAGTATTCTTCCTGCAGAATTCCATGGCAGAGGAGCCTGACGGGCTATAGTCCATGGGGTGCAAAGAGTCAGGCAGGAGCGCAGGTGCACTCACTCATGGGTATCTCTCACCCATCCCTTCCCCTTCCTCCCTCCTTGGGCCTTACAGCAAGAAGGTGGCCATCTGTCAGTCAAGAAGAGGGCCTCATTAAGAATTGAATTTGCCAGCACCTTGATCTTGGACTTCCAAACTCTAGAACTATGAGAAAATAAATTTCCATTGTTCAAGCATAAACAAACAAACAAACATGTAGTCATTCATGGAAATTAAAATGGAGGAAGTCTCGTTCAAGCTTCAGAAGCAGGAGAGCAGCCCTCTGATCTTGCTTCTGACCCCCCGAGATGCTGCCTGGATTTTGTTCCTGCCCATAAGCACAGCTAGTCAGGCAGCATTTTAGATAAGAAAGGGTGTAAGAAAGGGGTCTTGGAATTTTTGAGCCCCAGGAGGTCATAGCAAACACCCTTTCAACAATACAAGACAGACATCACCAAAAGGTCAATACCAAAATCAGACTGAGTATATTCTTCGCAGCTGAAGATGGAGACATTCTATACAGTCAACAAGACCTGGAGCTGACTGCGGCTCAGATCATGAGCTCCTAATTGCAAAACTTAGACTTAAACTGAATAAAGTAGGGAAAACCACTGGGCTTCTCAACTCAGATGAGGTAAAGAATATGCCTGCCAATGCAGGAGATGTGGGTTTGATCCCTGGGTTGAGAAGATCCCCTGGAGAAGGAAATGGCAACCCATTCCAGTTACGCTTGCTTAGAAAATTCCATGGACAGAGGAACCCAAGGTGCTACAATCCATGGGGTCACAAAAATGTTTGGCACAACTTAGCGACTAAACAACAACAACAAAGGGAAAACCACTAGGCCATTTAGGTATGACCTAAATCAAACCTCTTATGATTATACAGTGGAGGTGACAAATAGATTCAAGGCATTAGATCTGATAGAGTGCCTGAAGGACTATGGATGGATGTGTGTAACATTGCGCAGGAGACAGTGACTAAAACCAACCCTAAGAAAAAGAAATGTAAGAGGCAAAGTGGTTATCTGAGGAGGCTTTACAAATAACTGAGGAAAAAAGAGAAGCAAAAGGCAAGAGAGAAAGATGCAGATACACTCAACTAAATGCAGAATTTCAGAGAATAGCAAGGAGAGATAAGAAGGCCTTCTTAAATGAATGATGAAATAGAGGAAAACAATAGAATGGGAAAGATTAGAGATCTAAAAAAACTGAGGATATCAAGGGAACATTTCATACAAAGATGAGAACAATAAAGAACAGAAATGACAATGACTTAACAGAAGCAGAAGAGATTAAGAAGACGTGACAAGAATACACAGAAGAGCTATACAAAAAAGGACTTAATGGCCCAGATAACCATGATGGTGTGGTCACTCACCTAGAGCCAGACATCCTAGAGTGTGAGGTCAAGTGGGCCTTAGAAGCATTACTATGACAAAGCTAGTGGAGGTGATAGAATGCCAGCTGAGTTATTTTAAATCCTAAAAGATGATGCTGTTAAAGTGCTGCACTCAATATTCTAGCACCTTCTCTTCTTCCACAATAGGAAGTATGACAGCTCAGGAGCAAGGTAACCTATGTATGTAATGAGCACCTAAACATGAAGGGACACTCAGAGGGCTAGAGCACAGTCCGCACCCTTTGCTGACCCATTTGTCCAGATCTGGAGCCTAGTTCAGTGGTCCCTATTTAAAAGATGACTGTTTCAACCAAGAAGAATCTCCTTGTTGATTAGGAGCAGATATTTCCAGAGGAACTGGCATTCCTGTTCATCTCCTAGTATCACAGCCATTCCTTCCTCTCTGCAGCCCCAGGACTGATTGTCCTTCCCTTTCCCTGGTTCATCTCCACTTCTAGTCCAGAGCAGAGGAATTCCCCCCAGAGGGCATCAGCCACATCACCAAACATTGACTGAGAACTGCCTGGTATCCAGCACTGTTCTCAGGACTGGGGATCCACAACTCTGTTCCTGCCCTCACAGAGCAGGTATTCCTGGCTTTTACATCTTCCATTTCCTTGTGTGAATCAACCACTCACAAACCTTTTTTTTTTTTTTAATTATTTATTTATTTATTTATTTTGGTTATTCTGGGTTTTCACTGCTACTGCAGGCTCTTCTCTAATTGCAGGGAGTGGGGATACTCTCTCGTTGAGGTGAGCAGGCTTCTTGTTGCAGTGACTTCTCTTGTTGTGGAACTCGGGCTCTGGGGCACACGGGCTTCTGTAGTTGTGGCACATGGGCTCAGTAGCTGCGGCTCCGAGGCTCTAGAGCACAGGGTTCATAGTTGTGGCTCATGGGCTTAGTTGCTCTGTGGCATGTGGGATCTTCCTGGATCAGGGATCAAACCCACGTCTCCTGCACTGGCAGGCAAGCTCTTTACTACTGAGCCACCAGGGAAACCCTCAACCACTCACAAATCTTTTTTTTTTTTTTTTTCACTTTAGACTTTTTAATGTTTCATAGAGCAATTATGGTGCATTAAGGAACCCACCCCTCCCAAACCCCCTAGGAGGGCCCCTGCCCTCCCACCCCATTTGAAGGCCCCAGGGTTCAGAGTGGAGGAAGGTAAGGTCTAACCACCCATCTGGGGATTGACCCCAGAGATTGTCCCTGCCCTGCCACTTTCCCCAGGGTTGGGGTAATGCCTGCGCACAGCCCCTCACGTGCCCCTGTCCCTGCTTGGGCACATATACACATAATGGCTCCTCGCTGAGTTGGTCAGTTCCTGGCAGGGCCCCTACTCAACAGCACCGAGTGGGGTGGGGGCAGGAGGGCTTGGGCTAGGGAGACCCTGAGAAGGAAGCCCCAGCTCTGGGACTGCAGGAGGGAAAGAGTGGGGGCCCCCACCTCATCCATCTCCCAGAGAGTCTCCAGTCGTCCCCAAGTCCCCCTGTGGATGGGAATGGCAGGTGGGGGTAGGAAGGCGAGTGGTTGAGGCATGCTTTCCCTTAGCCGACCCCAGTGTCTGGTGATGGTCAGGGTTTTGAATAGGGGGGTGTGTCCCTGCCATGGAAAGGCTGGGAGCAGGGCTTCATTGCACAAAATACTGTGGGAGGGCCACACGCAGTGGGTGGGGCCCAGCCAGTCTATATACAGAGATATTGCATTTAAAAAATGAAAATCTCATTTAAAATAATTAAAAAACAACAATGAATGAAACAAACAAAAAGGACCCACACAACACGAGGCAGGTGGGACAAGTAGGAAAGCAGAAAGGGGAGCCTCAGACCCAAGGCATCACCATGTCTTGTCTGAGTGGAGATCCCCAGCCTGGCTAGCTCCAGACCCCTAGCTGGCCATGGGGTAGTGGTCCTGGGGAAGGGTATGATGGGGAGGGGTCTAGGCCTGGCCTCAGTGTAGGAGGCTGGCACGGCCACGCTGTCCACCGGCAACTACCAAGACAGAAAGAGAGAGACACAGACAGACAGACAGACAGACCAGGTGAAGGAGCGATGAGAGCTTTGTTAGCACCCAGCAGACAGGCCAACAATGGGTGGGCCAACAGGTCAATGGTTGGGTGTTCAGACAGGCAGCAAGGGACATGTGGGCATGGAGCATGAGTCAGGTAGGCAGGCAGGCAGCAAGCAGGGAGGATGCAGTCGGGGGCTGCCCTGTGAGGGGTGTGGCATCCCTCCAGCTGCTGCCTGCTGGGGCCTTGGTCTGTGGCTTAGAACTCGATGTCCACCACTTGGTAAGTTGGCCTGCCTCAGTCAGGCATTGATGAAGATCGAATGTTGGCCTCCTTTTGTAGCTGGATCTCCTTTAGTGCAAATATGGAAGTAGTGTCAGGAAGTTTGTGGATCCGCTCCCCCAGACTGAGGAAGAATTGATGTTTCATGGCGTCCTCTGCGGAGATCCAATTGCGACCTTCAAACTGCAGCAGCTTGGTGAGGAGGTCAGCCCTGTCGCTGTCAATTCTACATGGTGCATGGCTCAAAAGGGCCTCGGCTCGGTACTTGGGGTAGTTGTATGTCTTGAACTCTTCATTGGACAGGATGCCTGGCCACGTCTCCTCATTTGGGGTTCCCAAGATGCGAAAGATGAAGTGCAGCTGCTCCTCCACCGTGGAGCCCGGGAAGAGGGGCCGGCCCGTGGCCATCTCATAGAAGATGCAGCCTACACCCCACATGTCAATCTGAGTGGAGTAGTCCGTGGAGCCGAGCAGGATGTCAGGGGGCCGGTACCACAGTGTTACCACCTCATTGGAGTAGGTCTTCGTTGGAATTGACTTGGCCCGGGCCAGGCCGAAATCAGCCAGCTTGAGCTCTCCTCTCTCACTGATGAGCAGGTTCTGGGGCTTGAGGTCTCGGTGTAGCACCTTCTGCCGGTGGCAGTAGGCCAGGCCACGGAGCAACTGGAACAGGAACAGTTTCACGTTGTGCATGTTGATGATGTTCCCACAGTCATCCAGGTACTGCTTCAGGTCCTTGTCCAGGTACTCAAAGACAAGGGTGAGGGACTTCTCCGTGTGAATAATGTCGTGCAGTGTGACGATGTTGGCATGTCTGAGGTCCTTGAGCAAGGACACTTCCCGGATGGCGGTGCAGGGTGCCCCTTCTTCGTGTTCTAGTCTGATCTCCTTGAGTGCCACAAGGTTGTCTGTGAGCTTGCTTTTGCCTTTGTAGACAGTGGCATAGGTACCCTCTCCTAGCTTGTCCAGCTTGATGTAGGTCTCCAGTTTCCCAAAACCGATCTCAGACAAGCTGACACGGCGGAGGCGGCGGCTGAGAGGCTTGTCAAAGATGGGGCTGTTGAGGGTCAGCTTCTCGAGGTAGCCCTCTGGCAGCCGGATGTCGGCAGGTAGTGATAGGCGCTTGTTGATGTCCTCAGTGGAGATCTTGCGTGGAGGATGGTTGCGCATGCACAGCCTCACTGGTGACTGCAGTTCATCTGAGGATGTGGCTGAAGCCTGGTCACTCTCCCCGTCAGACCCCATCTTCAAGTCCTCATGTACAATCTCTGCTGCAGAGCTGAGTGGGCCTCGTACAGAGCGAGGTTCCCCAGGGGCCACACGTGTGGGAGCCTCTCCAAGGTCACTGCCTCCACTGCCGCCACTCTCATCCAGGCCTACCTGTTCGGGGGCACCATTGGTCTTATCTACACCTCGGCCTCCTCGGAGTGTCATTGACAGCTGCCATTTGATCTTCTTCATCCGATCCATGGCGACCGGCGGGGGCGCGCGAGCAATTTCAGTGCCGCGGGGCCTGCGCGGCGGCGCCTGGGGCGGCGGCCCGGGCTGAGGCCGCGCGACCTCCTTCTCCTCCAGTTCTCCGCAGGCGCCCGTCCCAGTAGTCTTCGGCCATGGCTGTTGGACCAGGGCCGCCGCCGGCTGAGGAGGAGGCGGCTGCGGCGGCGGCGGACATGAGCTTGGCCGCTGTGGCCGATGCCCTCGGTCTCGCTGGCGCCGGCTGGAATCCGAGAGCACACAGCGGCTCGTGGTTCAGAGCTGAGTGCTCGCGGAAACACCGCAGATCCCACTCACAAATCTTGACTTTCAGCTGTAACCTGACCCTATTCCTGCCAACGACATCATGATCTAAAGACCTTCCCAACTCTACCACCTAATCCCATCACACTGGAATCAGGGTTTCAACATATGAATTTGCAGGGAGTGGAGCACAATCGGAGGAGACTAACATTTAAGTCAATAGGCTTGGAGTAAAGCAGAGGAGCCTAGACAGAGGAGTCTGGTGGGTTACAGTCCGTGGGGTTGCAAGGAATTGCACACGCCTGAGCCCACAGAGCAGACTGCCTCCCATACGTACATGGCCTTCAGCCAATTGGTTGAAGGCCTTAAAAGAAAGAACTAAGATCCCTCAGGAAGAAGGAATTCTGTTTCCAGACACCCTTGAATTCAAAACTGCAACGTCAACTCTTGTGGGAACTTCTAGTCCACCTGCCTTTCTGCCAGAATTGGGACATGCCCGAGCATCTCAATCTGTCTCCCTCTCTGTATATATCACTCTGGAGAACCCTAACACGGTGCCTGAGATGGAATTTGAGCCTGGTTTAGACTCCAAAGCCCTGGAGTTTAATCACGACCCCATTCTGCCTTGGAGCTGCTGATAGTACTTACTGGCTATCAACAGGAAGTGTAATTCAGGGCCTGACTGAGCAACTGGGAATATAAAGTCCAGAGATTCTCATGGCCTTGCCTGGTGAGGGGCACCCTGAGGACTATGCCCCATCTCTTACTGATTACACATCAGCACTGGCTTTCCTTGATGGCAGAAATTAATGTCCTAGCCATTCAAGCTTGAACTACCTACCTAGGGCCCTTGACACCTCTGCTTTACTTTAGATGCAGACCTGATTTTTCCCCCCATTTTTTGGCTGTGCCCCACAGCTTGAAGGATCTTAGTTTCCCAGCAAGAGATCAAAACTGTGGCCTTGCAGCAGAAACTTGGGGTCTTAACCATTGGACTGCCAAGAGAAGTCCCTCAGACCTTAAAAAATTCGTTATTTCTGCATATAAAGTAGCCAGCTTACTAATTTTTTTCCTTTTCACTGAAATTTGAAAACTTGTGCACCACTTATGTGAGCAGTATAAACTGGAAAAATCAGGTGTCTCTATAGGAAACTATAGGGTCTAAATGTGTCTGTGTGTCTGTGTGATGTGCATAATCAGAATATTTTTGTGTGGGTTTGGGTATAACTTCCTTCATCTGCACAGTGTCGACGATGCTTTGAAGCATCTGCGAACCCATCCATTCATTTATTAATTCAGTGTACTCCCGAAGCCTGGGTTGGAGGGGAAGTGAGGAACGGTAGAGCTGAGACCCAAAAGCTCTTTACTGTCTTAGCCATTTGTCATTACATCCAAGGTACTATGAACCTAGTAACATTCTTCATTCGAGTCAAAGATATTGGCATTTTTTAATACAAACAGCTCACATCAGTATCAAAAAAACAATCAAAAAATGGACAGAAGATCTAAACATTTCTTTTAAAAGACATACAGATGGCCAACGGGCACATGAAAAGATGTTCAATATCGCTAATTATTAGAGAAATGCAAATCAAAACCACAATGAGGTTATCACTTCACACCAGTCAGAATGTCCACCATCAAAAAGTCTACAACTAATAAATGCTAGAGAGGGTGTGGAAGAAAGGGAACCCTCCTACACTCCTGGTGGGAATGTAAATTGGTGCCGCCAGTATGGAAAACAGTATAAATATTCCTTAAAAGGCTAAAAATAGAGCTACCATATGATCCAGCATTTCCACTTCTAGGCATATATCCAGAAAAGATGAAAATCTAATTTGAAAAGAGACATGCACCACAATGTTTACAGAAGCACTATTTACAATAGCCAAGACTTGAAAACAACCCCGGTGTCCTTTGACAGATGACTGGTTTAAGAAGATACATGGTATCTTTACATGATGGAATATTACTTGGACATAAAAAAGGATGAAATACTGTCATTTGAGCAACAGTGATGGACCTAAAGGTAGTCATACTAAGTGAAGTAAGTCAGAAAGAAAAAGACAAACAGTATATGATATCACCTATATGTGGAATCTAACACGTATTCAAATGAATACAAATGAATCTACATATAAAACAGAAACAGACACACAGACAGAAAACAAACTTATGGTTACCAAAGGGGAGTGAGGAGGAGGGGGAGGAATAAATTAGGAGTTTGTGATTAACAGATACAAATTACTATACATATAATAGATAAACAGCAAGGATTTTCTATATACTTCAGGGAACTATATTCAATATCTTATAATAGCCTATAATGGAAAACAATCTGAATAAAAAAAAATATATATATATATATAACTGAATCACTGCTGTATACTATACCTGAACATGATATTGTAAATCAGCTATTCTTTAGTTTTAAAAAAAGATACTGGCATTTTTTAAGGGCAGACTAACTGAAAAAAATGTCTTTAACCATTAACTCCACAGACTCTCTATGATGACTCACTGTGGCACCTTCACCTTTCTGTTCTTGACGTGTGATTTTCATAGATGTATTGCCTATGAGTCCACATGTTGGCATCACCCAGATCTGGGTTTGGATCAGCCATACACTCATGGCTGTGTAACCTTTTTTGGGGCGGGTGCAGGTTGGGGAGGGAGGGTGAGGGGCGGGTCACTTCTATTGGTCTTTCATTTATTCATTTTCATCCATCTTTGTTCTTTGGCCCGTGTGGGCCTCCCATCGCTGTGACCTCTGGGCGCATGCACCCCAGAGCTCCCGCTCGGCAATTGGACACACCAGTCCAGCCACTCTGCGGCTCGTGGGATCTTCCCAGGCCAGGGATCGAACCAGCGGCCCTTACACTGCAAGGCGGTGTCCCTACCCACTGGACCACAGGGGAAGCCCATGCTGTGCAACCTTGACTCAGCCTCTCTAAGCCTCCCTTTCCTCATCTGTAATACTAATCTGAGAAAGATAACAGTTCTGTACATACCTAGTGGGCCTGTTGGAAAATTGAGTGAGATGATATATACCTTGCATAAATACTAAATATGCTCATTGTGTTCAGTCATGTCTGACTCTTTGACATCCCATGGACTGTAACCCGCCAAGCTCCTCTGTCCAGGGGATTTCCCAGGCAAGAATACTAGAGTGGGTTGCCATTTCCTCCTCCAGAGGATCTTCCCAACCCAGGGACCAAATCTACATCTTCTGTGTCTCCTGTACTGGTGAGCAGATTCTTTACCACTAGCACCACTTGGGAAGCCCAAAATACTAAGTATATATTTAATGATATTTTATTTCATATTTATTTAATAAATGCTCCATAGTATTATTTTCATCATTGTTACCTTTTCCCTATTCTCTGTTTAGCCTCCATATCATTCAAGATAGGGCTTAAGGGCTTCCCTGGTGGTCCAGTGGGTAAGGACACACAGCATTGCAGTGCAAGGGGCGCCGGTTCAATCCCTGGCCTGGGAAGATCCCACATGCCGCGGAGTGGCTGGACCGATGTGTCTGACTACTGAGCCAGCACTCTGGAGCGCATGCACCCAGAGCTGGTGCTCTGTAGCGACAGAGGCCACTGCGATGGGAGGCCCACACAGGCCAAAGAACAAAGTTAAATAAATGAAAGATCAATAGAAGTGGCCAAAAAAAGATTGTCTGCAAAATAGGGCTTAAGGAAAATTTCAGTAGGTGAGAAAAAAAGAGGAAAAAATGAAGATGTGAATATAAAACAAAGCCAGTCAAAAAACTAATACAGAAATGGACAGTCTCACTTTGGTGGGTCACAGGATTGACTCTGAGCTTCTTGGAAACCAATGAGAAAAGGAACATTAAATCAATTACGTAGTTCAGTGCTGTGTTCATGAAATTAAAATAGGTTAATGACTCAGGAAAAACATACTCTAGGCGGGATTTTTTTTTTTTTTTCCTTCTCAACGTGCTTCCCCCTTGACTTGCTTAAGGGAAGCCCATTTATGGAAGAGTGTTTCTGAATTTGACATAGGTTCCAGCCCTTAGTAGAGACCCACCCCTTTCCGTCTTCAGTTAATCCAACAGAGGAGACCTAGTTCCTGGCCCAGAGAACTAATCTTGTAATAGGCCTATGTTTCTGAAACCAAAAGCGTCACATACTGATAATAAACAAGATATGTGCACACTGCGGTTAGGTTGTTTTGTAGCAACCCCTTGTTTCCGCTCTTTTGCAACGGCTGGTTCAATGAAACTCAACATAAACATGAGTCGTGGAGATCCAGTTCTCAGGTTGATATAATTTATGTCTGGGCCCTAAGTTAATTTAAATTTCCATTTCCACCCCTTGGAGGGCTTATCCAATTCAACTATTGGCAAAGCTTTATTGAGTATTTCTTTCGTGCAAGGCCCCTGCAACTGGATCCTGCCTGGGAATCCAGGCTTCCAGCAAAAAGGTTAAGGAGGAAGTGCAGGTAATCAAGGATTTGGGACCTCAGAAGGGGGAGTCTGCAAACTCAGGGAACTGAGAGGCCAGAAAACTTCTTGAAGAAGTGGGATTGGAAGGAAGAGAAAGGGCAGGGAGGAAAAGAAGACACAGGTGATGAGGAGGACTCAGGCTAGGCTGGTCCAGTGGTGTTCAGACACCAGGAGGAGGCTCTCCTACATGGAGTGAAGGTCCATGAGGGGAGAATGTGGAGGTCATACAGTTCCGACCACTGCCAAGCCTGTTGGTGCTACTCCCTGCCCTCCATCATCCACCCAGTCCAGGGGAGAGGGAGATACATATTTGCTCCTCATGGCAACCTCACAGGTGATCTTTCAGAGTCATCTAATATGGGACTTGCTGAAACAATTTGTTCCTTGGAGGTTTATGGACTTTTGAAAGTACATGGTCTCACAGCCACATGTAAATCAATGAGGTTAGAACACACCCTCTTCACCATACACAAAAACAAACTCAAAAAGGCTTAAAGACTTAACACAAGACATGACATAATGAAAATCCTCGAAGAAGGACTTCCCTGGTGTTCCAGTGACTGGGACTCCACGTTCTCACTGCAAGGAGTCCTGGTTCGATCCTTAGTCAGGGAACTAGATCCCATGTGCCACAACTAAAAGATACCATATGCTGCCATGAAGACTGAAGACCCTGTGTGCAGCAGCTGAGACCAGGCACTCCAAACAAACAAATAAATATTAAAATATATATATACATATATACTTAAAAACCATCAGCTCCTAGAAGAGAGCATAGGCAAAACATTCTCTGACATAAATTGTACCAATGTTTTCTAAGGTTAGTCTCCCAAGGCAATAGAAATAAAAAGTAAACTAACGGAACCTAACCAAACTTACAAGCTTTTGTACAACAAATGAAACCATTAACAAACTGAAAGCACAACCTACAGATTGGGAAAAAATACTTGCAAATGATATGACCAACAAGGGCTTAATTTCCGAAGTATATAAACAGCTCATACAACTCAACAACAAAAAACCAAACAATCCAATTGAGAAATGAGCAGAAAATCTAGATAGACATTTCTCTAAAGAAGACCTACAGATGGCCAATAGGCACCTGAAAAGAAGCTCAACATCACTAATTATTAGAGAAATGCAAATCAAAACTACAGTGAGGTACTACCTCACACTAATCAGCATGGCCATTGTTAAGAAGTCTAGAAATAACAAATGCTGGGGGCTTCCCTTGTGGCTCAGTGGATAAGAACCCGTCTGCCAATGCAGGAGACACAGGTTCCATCCCTGATTTGGGAAGATCCCACATACCGCAGAGCAGCTAAACCCACACATCAACAAAGACCCAGCACAGCCAAAAATAAATAAATAAAAGCTTAAAAACAAACAAACAAACAACAAATGCTGGAAAAAATGTGGAGAAAAGGGAATCCTCCCATACTGCTAGTGGAAATGTAAACTAGTGCAGCCACTATGGAGAACAGTATGGAGGTTCCCCAAAAAACTGAAAATCAAATTAACATGTGGTGTGGCAATCCCACTCCTGGGCATATATCCAGACAAAACTACAAGTCAAAAAGATACATGCATCCATATATTCATAATAGCACTATTCATATTAGCCAAGACATGAAAACAACCTAATTGTCCATCATCAGATTAATAGATAAAAATGTTGTGGTGCATACATATAATGGAATATTACTCAACCATAAAAAGAACAAAATAATGCCATTTGCAGTAACACAGATGGACCTAGAGATTATCATACTAAGTTAAGTCAGAAAGAGAAAGACAAATATCATATGATATTACTTACATGTGCAATCTAAAATATGACACAAATGAAACAATCTATGACACAGAATCACAGAGAATAGACTGGTGGTTGCCAAGGGGCAGGTGATGGGGGAGAGATGGAGTAGGAGATTGGAGTTAGCAAAGCTAAGTTTTTATATATAGAATAGACAAACAACAAGGCCCTGCTATATAGCTCAGAGAACCATATTCAATATCATATAATAAACCATAACAGAAACACTAAAAAAGAATGTACATATATGTATAACTGAATCGCTTAGCAATACAGTAGAAATCAATCAAATATTGTAAATCAACTATACTTCAATTAGAAAAAAAGCAAATGGTCTCAAAGAAAAAATATAACCAACCTTATCTCCAAGTGAGTGTGGCTAAGGGTCAACATTAACGCTTCTGATGATGGAAACTGCAGAATCCTAGCCACTGGATTTGTGGGAAATCTGTAGTGTCACTTGGGACCACATTAAGACTCTGAAATTGATTCCAGGAATAGTCTTTCCACTGGGGCAACGGGATGGAAATAACTATGATTAACTTTATTTTGGCATATTGGGAAGAGATCAAGGAAGTGTCTTGACCCTCAGTGTGCTGGTGTCTGAAACATTCGGTTCTTCTTCAAGCCACTAGACTACATTTTTTAAAGTTCCCATTTTGATAGAGTGGGCGGAAGTGCTGGGCTCTGAAGTCTGTATTTGTAAGTTTTATAGTGGTTAATGATTTAATCTCATATTATCTCTATCCTGCATGTAAGGAAATGGAGACTCAGAGAAATAAAAAGAAAAATTTCCCCAAAGTCACAGAGCTAGAAAGTGGCAGGAGTCTAGCAAGTCAGGCCACTGCAAAGTCCAGATCTTGCTCTGCCACCTTCTTGAGAGAAAAGAAATCCCAAAGCAACCACAAGTGGAATCGCTAGGAGACCCATCAGCAGAGGATTCCTGGGCCCTTTTCCCAGAGCTTTGGATATAATGGGCCCAGGCATCTACATTTTCAACACCCTCCACCAGGTACTGAAATCTGATGACCAGCCAGATTTGGGGACCCTCACTGTAAAAGAGCCTTTGCTGTAGGTCTGCCCTGGGTTAGAGTGTGAAGGGTTTCTACTGGTAGCCTCTCTCCCGGCAGCAGGACTCACAAGATGATGGCTCTTCTACCATATGAAAAACCTAGCCTGAAGAGATACATGTTCCCTAATGTTCATTCATTGCACCACTGTTTACAATAGCCAAGACATGGAAGCAACCTAAATGTCCATCGACAGAGGAATGGGTAAAGAAGATGTAGTGTGTATATATAGATATATATATTAATATTACTCAGCCATTAACAAGAATGAAATAGGAACTTCCCTGGTGGTCCAGTGGGTAAAGAATCCACCTTGCAGTGCAAGGGGCACTGGCTCGATCCCTAGCCTGGGAAGATCCCACATGCCATGGAGCGGCTGGACCGGTGTGTCCAATTACGAGCCAGAGCTCTGGACTGCTTGAGCCCAGAACTGGTGCTCTGCAACGAGAGAGGCCACTGTGATAGGAGGCCCACATGGGCCAAAGAACAAAGATGGATGAAAATAAATAAATGAAAGACCAATAAAAGAGCTCCCCACCCTCAAAAAGAAAGAATGAAATAAGGACATTTGCAGCAATATGGATGGACCTACAGAGTGTCATACTGAGTGAAGTAAGTCAGACAGAGAAGGAGAAATATATGACATCCCTTTTATGTGAATTCTAAAAAGAAATGATACAAACGAGCTTATTTACAAAACAGAAAGAGATCGAGACTTAGAAAATGAACTTCTGGGGCTTCCCCTGGTGGTCCAGTGGGTAAGGACACTGCCTTGCAGTGCCAGGGGCACCAGTTCGATCCCTGACCTGGGAAGATCCCACGTGCTGCGGAGCGGCTGGACCGATGTGTCCAATCGCTGAGCCGGAGCTCTGGAGCGCATGCGCCCAGAGCCGGCGCTCTGCAACGACAGACGCCACCGCGATGGGAGGCCCACAGGAGCCAAAGAACGAAGACGAAGGAAAATAGAGAAATGAAAGACCAATAGAAGTGGCCCGCCCGCTCTCCTCCCTCCCCAACCCGACCCCCGCCCAAAATAAATAAATAAATAAATCTTAAAAAAAAAAAGAAAAGAAAATGAACTTCTGGTTGCAGAGGGGAGGGGATGGTTGGGGACTTTGGGAAGGTCATGTATTCGCTGCCATGTTTGAAATGGATAACCAACAAAAATCTCCTGTGTAGCACATGGAACTCTGCTCAATGTTGTGTACCAGCCTGGATGGGAGAGGGGCTTGGGAGAGAATGGATTCGTGTATACGTATGACCGAGCCCCTTCATTGTTCACCTCAGACTGTCACAAAACTGTTAATTGGCTATACCCCAATAAAAATGTTTTTGGTGTTAAATTAAAAAAAAAAAAAAAGATGATGGCTCTTGATGAGGAAGATTGGGTAACAGCAAAAAAGAGGAAGCTGTTCTTTCCGTGGAAACCTGTGTGAGAACGGAGATGAGTGCAGAAGAACTTGTTGCACATAGAGCGCAAAAGGCTGTGGAAACTACTGCCCACTGACTTCAAGTCCCACCCCCACCCCTCCCCACTGCTGGTGCCACGCCAAGAATCTGAGCTGCCCTCCAGAGGCGGTGGGGAATGAACTGTCCCAGGCATAGCTTCTTGCTCACGCTGTATTCCCTGAGTAAACACCACGCCTGCCACCCACTCTGTTCACACACTCTTGTGCTGCAAAATGAATTAGCTGGACTCAGTCCTCAGCCTATGAATCTGTGCCCATTGTGGGACTCCTTCACCTTTGAGGGGGACCCAGACTTCTTCGAAAATCTAATAAAACTCTCTTGAGGAAAAACCACATGCGCTCAAGTTTTGACTAGCAATTTCAGGGAAATTCATGGACTTTCCAGAGCTCATTTGTGAAACTCTAGGGGCCCATTGCCACCTTGCTAAACCCTGACAGTCTGTCTGGAAGCTTCTGTGACCACACTGTCTGGTGCGGCAACCTCTAGCCACACGTGGCAACCAAGTGTTTGAAATGTGGCTGGTCTGAATTGAGAAGTGCTGTGAGTGTAACGTACACACTGGATTTTGAAGACTTTGCATGAAAAAAGAATGAAGGTGTCTCAATAATTTTTATACTGATTATATATTAAAAGAGAGGGACTTCCCAGGTGGTGAAGTGGTAAAGGATCTGCCTGCCAATGCAGGAGATACAAAAGATGAGGGTTCTATCCTGGGTCAGAAAGGACCCCTGGAGAAGCTGGATGTTCGGGGTTAAATACAATATTTTATTAACATTAATTTCATCTATTTCTTTTTACCTTTTAAAAGTGTGACAAGAACATATGAAGTGGCACCCATGACTGGCATGTGTCTGTCGGGCAATGCTGCCTTGTGATGCCATCCTGTTGGCAGGGGCTCCTCGCCCTTTTCACTCAGTCAGCACATGTCCTTCATAGTGTATGCTTGCTTCACTGCAACCTATCACTTCCTCTTTCTGGATGACGCAGTTACGAGAATTGGCAGAGAAACCTTTGCAAGCACTAGTTGTAAGTCGTAACTTCCCAACCAGATAGAAAGCACCTTCAGGGCAGGGGCATGTCTAAAGTGTCTGGGTCCCTCCAGGGAGGGCAACCCAGCAAATGGAGTGCTTTATCTTTGGCCACTTATGAGACCAGACTCTCAGGTAACCCTGATATATTATTTCTAGGGCTGCCCTAACAAATTTAAAACAGCAATTTATTCCTTCTTAGTTCTGGAGAACAGAAGTCAGAAATCAGGTGTGGACAGGATCATGTTCCTTAGCTCTAGGAGAGGATTCTCCTTTCCTTTTTCCTAGCTTCTGGTGGTGGCCACCAAGCCTTGACTTATAGAGGCATCACTCCAATTTCTGTCGCTGAAGTCCTGTGCCCTTCTCCCTCTATTTCACATCTTCTTTCTTCTATATCCAGATTGTCTCTTCTCATAAGGACAATGGGATTCTCCAGTATGACTTCATTTTAACTAAAGTACAAAGACTATTTTCAAGCAAGTTCACATTCTGAGGCTCTGGTGGACATGAATTACGGGGAGACAGTATTCAACCCAGTATAATTGGTGAGCATCTTTTGTGATAAAGACATTTCCACAGAATCTGGTTAGTGATCAGGTATATTTCCTCCAGCATTTTCTAATCTCAAGAAAGGTCAGAACACAGACAAAAGTCTAATTCAAAAAGATATATCATGCACCCCTGTGTTCACAGCAGCACTATTCACAATAGCCTCTCTCTCACTCTCTCTCTCTCTCTCTCTCTCTCTCTATATATATATATATATAGTGGAATATCACTCAGCCATCAAGAAGAACTGAAATAATTCCATTTGCAACAACATGGATAGACCTAGAGATTATTATACTAAGTGAAGTAAGCCAGAAAGACAAATATCATGTTATCACTTCCATGTGGAACCTAAAATACGATACAAATCATCATATCTACAAAGCAAAAATGCCCAACATCCAGCCCAGGCCATTTCCCTGCTCCATCACAGACACAGAGAATAAATTTATGGTTGCCAAGGAAGGGGGTGGGGAGGGATGGATTGGGAGTTTGGGATTAGCAGAGACAAACTATTATATATAGGATGGATAAACAACAAGGTCTTATTGGACAGCACAGGGAAGTAGATTCAGTACACTGGGACAAACCATGATGGAAAAGAATATGAAAAAGAATGTATATATGGCTTCCCTGGTGGCTCAGATGGTAAAGCATCCACCTGCAATGCAGGAGACCCAGGTTCAATCCCTGGGTCAGGAAGACCGCCCTGGAGAAGGGAATGGCAACCCACTCCAGTGTTCTTGCCTGGGAAGTTCCGTCAACAGAGGAGTGTGGTGACTTACAATCCATGGGGTCGCAAAGAGACAGGCACGGCTGAGCAACTAACACACACACACACACACACACACACACACACGTATGTATGTATAACTGAGTCACTTTGCTGTACAGAAGAAACCAACACAACATTGTAAACCAACTATACTTAAAATCTTTAAAAAATTTTAAAAATAGGGCAGAACAGAGTACTTAGCACATGGTAGGCACTGGTCTATCCTCTAGAGACACAGTGATGAACATAACACAGTCTCTTACCCATGGCACCCTTTCTAGCAATGAAGACAGACGATACATCAGCACGTAACATGGTGTCAGGTTGTGGTAAGCAGAGGAGGTGGATAGAGGAAAACAGCCCGGAGGAGGTGCTCAGCTGTTTTTGATAGGATGGGATGGGCAGAGAAGACCACTCTGAGGTGATATTTGAGATTAGGACTGAGGTGACAGTGAATCACAGACGTACGTGGGGCAGAGATACAAGGCAGAGATGAGCAAACACAAAGCCCCTGAAACAAGGAACACAGGGAGAGTACAGGCGATGTGAATTGCCCATCAAAGGCGCCAGGGCCAGGATGGAGCAGTGAAATGGCCTGGGCTGGATATTGGGCATCCAGACCTGTCCAGAGCTGCTGGCAATCTTTTCCAGCCTAAAATACGATACAAATCATCATATCTACAAAGCAAAAATGCCCAACATCCAGCCCAGGCCATTTCCCTGCTCCATCACAGACACAGAGAATAAATTTATGGTTGCCAAGGAAGGGGGTGGGGAGGGATGGATTGGGAGTTTGGGATTAGCAGAGACAAACTATTATATATAGGATGGATAAACAACAAGGTCTTATTGGACAGCACAGGGAAGTAGATTCAGTACACTGGGACAAACCATGATGGAAAAGAATATGAAAAAGAATGTATATATGGCTTCCCTGGTGGCTCAGATGGTAAAGCATCCACCTGCAATGCAGGAGACCCAGGTTCAATCCCTGGGTCAGGAAGACCGCCCTGGAGAAGGGAATGGCAACCCACTCCAGTGTTCTTGCCTGGGAAGTTCCGTCAACAGAGGAGTGTGGTGACTTACAATCCATGGGGTCGCAAAGAGACAGGCACGGCTGAGCAACTAACACACACACACACACACACACACACACGTATGTATGTATAACTGAGTCACTTTGCTGTACAGAAGAAACCAACACAACATTGTAAACCAACTATACTTAAAATCTTTAAAAAATTTTAAAAATAGGGCAGAACAGAGTACTTAGCACATGGTAGGCACTGGTCTATCCTCTAGAGACACAGTGATGAACATAACACAGTCTCTTACCCATGGCACCCTTTCTAGCAATGAAGACAGACGATACATCAGCACGTAACATGGTGTCAGGTTGTGGTAAGCAGAGGAGGTGGATAGAGGAAAACAGCCCGGAGGAGGTGCTCAGCTGTTTTTGATAGGATGGGATGGGCAGAGAAGACCACTCTGAGGTGATATTTGAGATTAGGACTGAGGTGACAGTGAATCACAGACGTACGTGGGGCAGAGATACAAGGCAGAGATGAGCAAACACAAAGCCCCTGAAACAAGGAACACAGGGAGAGTACAGGCGATGTGAATTGCCCATCAAAGGCGCCAGGGCCAGGATGGAGCAGTGAAATGGCCTGGGCTGGATATTGGGCATCCAGACCTGTCCAGAGCTGCTGGCTTTGGATGGAATGGCAGTGGGAGGGGCCTTCCCAGGCCTCTGGCTCAAGTGTTTCAATTCCTCTAGCCCCACTTCCCCTGTTGTTTGGCTAGGGTGGAGGCTGGTTATCTGTGGCTCTCACTGAATTACTGCAATGCCATTGCCACCTTGCTTTTTCCAGACAGGGAGAACGGAATTGGGTCTTTTCTTTGCTACTTGCTCTGAAGTTCAAGGTTCTATAACCCCTTCCTCCATTTCTTCCTTGCTTCCTCCAGGGATTGGCCTGAGGCTTTTCACTCTGTGTCTCCGTGGTTTGAAGCTGGCTTCTATTCTTCTCTGGAGGGAGGCAAGTAGGCCCTGGGCTCCTGCACAGGTGGGCGCTGCACCTGCTTCACTCCTCCACCTCTGAATCTTCACTCAGATGCCATCTTCTCAGGTGAGCTCCTTGAATTATTTAAGAAGAGTGCATCAAACCACAAACTGCCTGTCCTCTTTGTTTTGTTCATTTCCCCAAAGCAAACTGTGCAATTTCCCAGAGCCTGATGTGTCACTTTGTGCCTCCCCCTACTCCATCCCACCCCCATCCCGTGAAATTGTAAGCTCCACAAGGGCAAAGATTTGTACCTTTTTTTTTTTCCCCACTGGTAGAATCCAATCCTCTAGTGTAGTGCCTGGCACATGGTAGGTATTCAAATATTTGTGGATTGAAATGAATAAGCAAGTGAATATGTTGTGGAAAAGAATCTTAAATGGCTGACTTACAAGACCTCGGAATGATTACTCCCTGTACCTTCCCTAAAAGGGAAATGAGATGCAGAGAATAGGAAGGAATTCTTCAGGATACTTCTAGAGTGTGCCAGGCTTGGTACCAGAAGGAGAGAGGCAGCAGGGAGAAGAGCTGGACACAAAGCCTGCTCTCAGGAGTTCACGTTCTAATTGGGGCAGTCGGTCCCTTCCTTGCACAGTTCCAGTGGGGACACTATTTTCACAGACTATGATAGAAGTGGTGGCCCTGTAGTTCTTTCGAGATAGTTGCCTCATGGTGAGAGGGGTGGGGAGAGGCTGGGGATGGAGCATATTATAGGGCTCACAGGAAGGCAGGGTGTGACAGCTCAGAAGGCAGGGCCACCCCGAGAGCATCACCCGTCCAAGGCCAGGAGGAACACAGGTCAGAGATGGCCTCTCAGGTGTCCTCTGTGCCCAGCACAAGGCCAAGCCAGGGGCAGTGCCCAGTAGCTGAAGGCATAATGAGCAGGCAGCGCTGCCCAGGCTCTAGTCTTGGGAAGAGTCTTGCTCTTGCGCCCGGGACCCTAACCCAGTGAGGTTCATTCCCCTTGATTCCATTCCTCTAGCTGATGACTCTTCACTCTGGCTACAGGGAGAAGCTAAAATTCCTGGAGAGTTTTTAAAAAATCACCAGATGCTGGGGTCCCCTCCTCAGGGATTCTAATTCAGGTGGTCAGGAGCAGGGCCAGACATCACCTTGTTACATGCTTCTGGTGTGCAGCCAGTTTGAGAACCACTGCCTAGAAGTCCTCCTGTTATTATCCCAGTACTGTGGAAGGTTCCAGGGGAAAGATTCCAGGGGAAAGGGTGAGGTGGGGGTGGGCGGGCCACCTCTATTGGTCTTTCATTTATCTATTTTCATCCATCTTTGTTCTTTGACTTCTGTGGGCCTCCCATCACTGTGGCCTCTGTTGTCGCAGAGCACTGGCTCTGGGCGCATGTGCTCCAGAGCTCCAGCTCGGCAGTTGGACACATTGGTCCAGCCGCTCCACGGCACGTGGGATCTTCCCAGGCCAGCGATTGAACTGGCGCCCCTTGCACTGGAAGGCGGTGTCCTTACCCACTGGACCACCAGGGGAAGCCCCAGGGGAAAGATTCTTAACCCTGTAGTTCCACAAACAGAATTCAGAGGAGTCTGCGAACTTGAATGGAAATAAATCACACCTTAATTCTCACCAGCCCCTAACTGGAATACAGCATTTTCTTCCATTATGGATGTGGATGTCAAACAATAGTGTCAGCTGTGCCTGTCACTTTGTCACCTATAGAGGCCACAGATATTGTGATATCACTTTATGGTTGTCAATTGAGGGTATCTCAACATACCATATAAGTTCATTCCTACTTCAGAATTGTTAGATTTGTCTTAGACCTAATTATTTAATGTATGTAGATATACATATAACAGTACATCACAATTTTAAAAGTATTTTGAATACTGGTATTCAGTATGATTATTTCTGTTTTTTTAAATGCATTTTTAACATTTTTAAACAGTCTTCTGAGAGGGAGCCCATAGGGTCCCCCAAATTTCCAAAGGGGCTCTTGGTCAAGGCAAAATGTACCTTCAGAGGAGGATCCCTGCTGGCCCCAGAGGAGAGTCAAGTGACATGTACTGGAAACAGTAACTCAGTCTCTTGTCCCATTGTGGCCTTCTGGGAAAAGTCACACCAATTGTGGTCAGGGCGGTCTAACTGCTCCTGGTGTGGGCACCCTGCCTCATTCACCCCATTTCCCATCTCTTGGGCAAAGCACCCCTTGTCCCCATCTTGGCAGCCCTGGAAGAGGCCTGTTGATTGATGATAGTCTGAGGCTATCCTTTCTGCCACATCAGCCCACTGGGGAAGTGGCAACCCAGACAGCGAGGTGACAAGAAGAGCTTAGACTGGAGGAGGGCAATTGTTTCCTGAGTCTTGGCTAGTGCAGGTCAACCACTGGCTCCCGGCTGCCTTCTCACCACTCCTTCTTGCCCCTGTTATTACTGTAGTAATCAGCCAGAGGAAAGAAAGTGGAGAGCCACTGATAGAGAGCCCTTCTTCACTTCAGTAGACACAAGGCTTCCAAGCCTGAGCCAGACATAGTCTCTGTCCCTCAGGAGCTCTGGAAAGGGAATCAGAGCAAAGAACCCAGAGTAGGAAGAAACTAAAACCCTTGCAGCCAACATGGACCTACTGAATAGCACAGGGAACTCTACTCAATATTCTGTAATGACCTATATGGGAAAAAGAATCTGAAAAAGAATGAATAAATGTATACAGATAGCTGTGTCACTATGCTTTACTCCTGAAACTAACACAACGGTGTAAATCAACTATATTCCATTTTCTTCCATTATGGATGTGGATGTCAAACAATAGTGTCAGCTGTGCCTGTCACTTTGTCACCTATAGAGGCCACAGATATTGTGATATCACTTTATGGTTGTCAATTGAGGGTATCTCAACATACCATATAAGTTCATTCCTACTTCAGAATTGTTAGATTTGTCTTAGACCTAATTATTTAATGTATGTAGATATACATATAACAGTACATCACAATTTTAAAAGTATTTTGAATACTGGTATTCAGTATGATTATTTCTGTTTTTTTAAATGCATTTTTAACATTTTTAAACAGTCTTCTGAGAGGGAGCCCATAGGGTCCCCCAAATTTCCAAAGGGGCTCTTGGTCAAGGCAAAATGTACCTTCAGAGGAGGATCCCTGCTGGCCCCAGAGGAGAGTCAAGTGACATGTACTGGAAACAGTAACTCAGTCTCTTGTCCCATTGTGGCCTTCTGGGAAAAGTCACACCAATTGTGGTCAGGGCGGTCTAACTGCTCCTGGTGTGGGCACCCTGCCTCATTCACCCCATTTCCCATCTCTTGGGCAAAGCTCCCCTTGTCCCCATCTTGGCAGCCCTGGAAGAGGCCTGTTGATTGATGATAGTCTGAGGCTATCCTTTCTGCCACATCAGCCCACTGGGGAAGTGGCAACCCAGACAGCGAGGTGACAAGAAGAGCTTAGACTGGAGGAGGGCAATTGTTTCCTGAGTCTTGGCTAGTGCAGGTCAACCACTGGCTCCCGGCTGCCTTCTCACCACTCCTTCTTGCCCCTGTTATTACTGTAGTAATCAGCCAGAGGAAAGAAAGTGGAGAGCCACTGATAGAGAGCCCTTCTTCACTTCAGTAGACACAAGGCTTCCAAGCCTGAGCCAGACATAGTCTCTGTCCCTCAGGAGCTCTGGAAAGGGAATCAGAGCAAAGAACCCAGAGTAGGAAGAAACTAAAACCCTTGCAGCCAACATGGACCTACTGAATAGCACAGGGAACTCTACTCAATATTCTGTAATGACCTATATGGGAAAAAGAATCTGAAAAAGAATGAATAAATGTATACAGATAGCTGTGTCACTATGCTTTACTCCTGAAACTAACACAACGGTGTAAATCAACTATATTCCAATAAAATTTTTTTTTAATTAAAAAAAAATCTTTTAAAGGTTTGGAGGTGAAGACTGGTCTAAGTGTATAGAACAAATTGGAAACAACTAAGTTAATTTTAACTAAGTCATTTTCACATGATGCTTCCTGGGCTGTTGGTGGGTTGCTCAGTGGGGTTGAGGCAGCTTAGTGGAAATGAGAAATAGGGGTGCAGGCAAGAGGAGTCTGGCCCACTTCTTGGGCTGCTCAGCTCGTGCTGAGAAGACACCATTTCCAGGTAGCCTGGATGCAGAAGCTTTTGGCCTACTTTCCATTCACATTTTGGCAAAGGCGAATGCTCTGGGTCACCATGGTTTGGTTCCTGTAAGACCCTGAACCTTTTCCTCTGTTTGAAGAGGAAGGTGTTTGGATAAGAGGCTAGAATGCTAGCTGCCCAGCTCACAGCAGTGCCCCTGGGGCCCATGCCACACCCTGTGGACAGCAGTGACCACAGTGAGAGCTGGCAGTTTCACCATGGGGGAACTGGACTTCTTAACTCTGCAGTCAAAAACAAAGCTTTGGATCTTGCAGGGGGACTGTGTGACAGTCTGGAGGGTTGGGATGGGGGGGATATACATATGACTAATCTGGGATTATACATACCTGTAAACAACAAAACTCTGTATAAGTAAAAAGCAAAATAAAAATTAAAAAAAAAAAACAACCACGAAGCTTTGTTAAAGCATACTAGTTGTGAGTGGCAAGAAACCTGGAGAGGGGTGGAGAGCGGTCAGAGAGCTCTGGGCAGATCTCTGCAGTGCAAGTGGGAGTCACTGAGAAAAGAGCCTGCATAAAGCCCCGTCCAATGGCAAGGCCAGGACATGGCACTCAGGTGCCCTGAGTCAGAGAACAGGGCCCTCAGACATGAGTTCATCCTCATGGGGTCATCCTCATTTTAGTCCCTGGAGAAAATTACAGTCGTTTCTCCCTTGGAGAAAGCAGAGCAAAGAACCCAGAGTAGGAAGAAACTAAAACCCTTGCAGCCAACATGGACCTACTGAATAGCACAGGGAACTCTACTCAATATTCTGTAATGACCTATATGGGAAAAAGAATCTGAAAAAGAATGAATAAATGTATACAGATAGCTGTGTCACTATGCTTTACTCCTGAAACTAACACAACGGTGTAAATCAACTATATTCCAATAAAATTTTTTTTTAATTAAAAAAAAATCTTTTAAAGGTTTGGAGGTGAAGACTGGTCTAAGTGTATAGAACAAATTGGAAACAACTAAGTTAATTTTAACTAAGTCATTTTCACATGATGCTTCCTGGGCTGTTGGTGGGTTGCTCAGTGGGGTTGAGGCAGCTTAGTGGAAATGAGAAATAGGGGTGCAGGCAAGAGGAGTCTGGCCCACTTCTTGGGCTGCTCAGCTCGTGCTGAGAAGACACCATTTCCAGGTAGCCTGGATGCAGAAGCTTTTGGCCTACTTTCCATTCACATTTTGGCAAAGGCGAATGCTCTGGGTCACCATGGTTTGGTTCCTGTAAGACCCTGAACCTTTTCCTCTGTTTGAAGAGGAAGGTGTTTGGATAAGAGGCTAGAATGCTAGCTGCCCAGCTCACAGCAGTGCCCCTGGGGCCCATGCCACACCCTGTGGACAGCAGTGACCACAGTGAGAGCTGGCAGTTTCACCATGGGGGAACTGGACTTCTTAACTCTGCAGTCAAAAACAAAGCTTTGGATCTTGCAGGGGCACTGTGTGACAGTCTGGAGGGGTGGGATGGGGGGGATATACATATGACTAATCTGGGATTATACATACCTGTAAACAACAAAACTCTGTATAAGTAAAAAGCAAAATAAAAATTAAAAAAAAAAAACAACCACGAAGCTTTGTTAAAGCATACTAGTTGTGAGTGGCAAGAAACCTGGAGAGGGGTGGAGAGCGGTCAGAGAGCTCTGGGCAGATCTCTGCAGTGCAAGTGGGAGTCACTGAGAAAAGAGCCTGCATAAAGCCCCGTCCAATGGCAAGGCCAGGACATGGCACTCAGGTGCCCTGAGTCAGAGAACAGGGCCCTCAGACATGAGTTCATCCTCATGGGGTCATCCTCATTTTAGTCCCTGGAGAAAATTACAGTCGTTTCTCCCTTGGAGAAAGCATGTGTGCCAGGTCAATCTGCACAGCATTCAGAGGCTCTCAACCAAAAGGTAGAAACCCTGTGTTTGCAAGAGAAAGACATAAAGCCAGAGGAGTCAGATGACTGCCCCACAACCCGTTGCACAGCTGGTGGCAAAGCCAGGACCCCAGGTCTGACGCCCTTCCTCCTTTCCTACTCTGTCTCCTTTGGAGGGGAACAGGGATGGAGGGCCTGTTACACACCACATCCAGGACACTGCTTGGTAGGAATACACACAGGATACCATGGGCACCAAAGGTAGCAGAGGCCTCTAGTTCCCCCAGTGCTCATCCTCCCTCCAAATTCTTGATTCCACTGCAAAAGACCCTTAGGCTTTCTCCCCAAGGCATAACCGAGGGTTGTTATAAAGTAGCCTCCTCTGTATTTAATAGCTTCCTCCTCAAGCAGAGAAAGTTTTCAGAATTTTAACAAGAACCAAACCATGGTGACCTCACAGTGTCCTCCTTGCTGGCCATGGGAAGGAAAGTGGGCCAAAGGCTTCGTGCCTAGGGTGCCTGGAAGTAATGTCTCCTCAGGATGAGCTGAGCAGCCCAGGACAGACTCCTTTCCTCCCACCCCTCAGCAACGGCCGAGGGGCTGCTGGAGACAACAGGAACCTGCTGGAAATAAGCAGAGGATCACCACAATCTCTCAACTGCCTGTACCTATGAGCAAGGAGGAAAGAAGAGTGAATGTGCTTCTAGTGAGCTAATCCCTCCCAGGGTTGGGGCTGATCCCCAAAGGGCTCAAGAGTGATTTAAACTGCAGGTATCTGAGGCTGGTGTTCAAGAGAGCTGTGCCCAGAGGCCTTGGATTTTCTGAGTCAGTGTTCATTTCAGATTTCCTATTTCCCTTCAGTTGTGTGTCCTGGTTATTGATTCAGAAAACACGTCATTATGAAGGGGTCGGGACAAAGCGCTGAGGTGTCTACTGTGGCCATGGCTCAGTAGTGTCCACAGGAGTCCAGGGATTTGAGAGTTCTGTCCCCAGCATTCACTCGCTGGGTCTGATTGGTTTCTGTGTAATATCAGTTCAGTGTGGAACAGTATATTCTTCTTCTCTGTTTTCTCTTCTTCCTCTCTGTTTTCTTCTATTTTGCCTAATTCTAGCTACCACCAAAGGGAAGTCAACTCTTTCTTCCTGTCTCCAACTATTCAGTTTTTTTATTTCATGGTCAGATTTGACCAATGTGGGGCAAAACACAGACTGATTAGTGAAGAACATTTAAAAGGGGGACTCTAGATAAGAATGGTTTATAATTGGTGTGTCCCTTGACTAATCTGGAGTCTCAGAAGAGTACTCTCTTTTCAGTTTTCTTAAATCATTAGGAATGCCACTCCAATCACTCCCAACTCTGAATCTACATTTGTACAGTTTGTTTGCTCTATCTCAGGATTTACTAAGCAAAGGTGAATTTCCTCTGCCAAAATAAATAAGTAAGATTTCTCTGAGTCTAGAATTCTGTTTGGGGAGTGGGGTCCTTCTGTGCCAAATTTTCCTCTGAAACCAAAACAGACATGAAGCAGAAGCTGCTAGGACCTCTTAACTCCCCAATCAGGGATCGAACCTGCACCTACTGCATTGAAAGGTAAAACCTTAACCACTTGACCACCAGGGAAGCCCCTGCTAGGGCTCCTTCTCAACACCCCAAGTGCCATGTACTTGAAGGGATGATAATACTCACACAGTCGCTGACTCTCAAAATTACCACAGAAAAAAAATGGAAATCCACTTAAAAAAAAGTCTTTGTGTGTGTGTGACTTTTACTTTTGAGTTCTTGCTCATTGCAGTAGAAAAATGCTGTGACCACTTTTGACACAAATAAGCAGCTCATTCTTAATGAAGACCACATGAAGAAAAGATACTTTTCAAAGGCAAACATGATGTCATTTCTTACATGCTTCTGAAGATGAAATATGGGACACACACTACCAATGTATGGTCTCCTTTGTAGGGCACCATTGAGCTGGAGGAATGTTTAATGTCCTCTGTCATAACTCTTAAGTAACATGTTAAAGCCAACCCAGGAAACTTCCTAGGAACAGAGCACAGTTTAGGAGTTATAGTATTTCTCAGACTGGTGGGCTGATAGTGCCTGCGAGTTTGAAAATTACACAATCTCCGCTTACGTGCATTTCTTAAGAATTCACTATATACAGTCAAGTGATTTCTTTTTGTTCCTGATGGCACTTAATAAAAATAGCAAAAGGAGCATTTATAAGGTTAGGAAACCAAAAAAGCTCAAACTGCAAATTCTGTTCCACACAACCCCATGCACATGATAGTGATCAGAGGACACCTCTGACGGCTCATTTTCCTCTTGACCTCATGTCCTTCCTGTGCTCAGCTGGCTGCCCCTGCAGGGCTCCAGCGCCTTTGGCAGCGCTGCTGTGAGGAGACTGGTGGCAAGCCTGGGCTACTGGTGTCTTCCTAGCACAAGAAAGGCACTTCTGCTCACTAAGATCCACTGCAGCTCTGAGAGGCTGCTGCTCCACATGTTTCATGGTTGAGAAAAGGAGGCTTAACCGCCATCCCGGGGAAGGTGGCTCTAGGTGGAGGGACAGAACTTAGGACTAGGTCTGTCTGGTTCCAGAGCCTGAGCTCCTGCGGCCCTACCAACCCACTCTATCCCTCTGCCTCCATTTGTTTTCCTCACCAAAATGTTTTTAGCAGTGTAGAAGTGAGAAAGCCTGGCTTTATGAAGCCCACAGTCTGGTTAAGGAGAAAAGATATGAAAAGCATTTCCTTCTCTGTATTATGAGGAGCCTTGTATCCATGGATTCTAGTTGGGACACCAAACCAGGTGAACTGGCCTGCAGGACCTGGAACATAGCACTGTGGGAATTCTGCCTAATTCTGGCCAGAGCTGTGTGTATGGGTAGTGGTAGGGGAATCCCACGGGAGTAAGAGCAAGCTGAAGGGACTGAAATGTGTACTCCTGAATGATGGGCCAAGTGTGGACAGCATAATAGTAACTTCAACAGCTAGCATTTCTTTGGGCTTTACCAAGGCCAGGTTTTTAGTGCTTTATAGATTTTGATGCACTGAAGCTACCGTATGCCCTCAGTGTGTGTGTACTAAGTTGCTTCAGTCATATTTGACTCTTTGCAACCCTATGGACCATAGCTTGTCAGGCTTCTCTGTTATGGGATTCTCCAGGCAAGAATACTGGAGTGGGTTGCCATGCCCTCCTCCAGGGAATCTTTCCGACCCAGGGATTGAAACTGCATCTCTTAAGTCTCCTGCATTGCCAAGTGGGTTCTATACCACTAGTACCACCTGGGAAGTACTATTACTCTGTCCACTTTCCACATGAGAAATGAAGGCATAGGAAGTAGGGAACTTGTCTAAGTTCCTTGACTAATATGTGGAGTGAGAATTTGAAATTGGGCTGGCTCATTTTCCTCTTGACCTCATGTCCTTCCTGTGCTCAGCTGGCTGCCCTGCAGGGCTCCAGCGCCTTTGGCACCCTGCTGTGAGGAGACTGGTGGCAAGCCTGGGCTACTGGTGTCTTCCTAGCACAAGAAAGGCACTTCTGCTCACTAAGATCCACTGCAGCTCTGAGAGGCTGCTGCTCCACATGTTTCATGGTTGAGAAAAGGAGGCTTAACCGCCATCCCGGGGAAGGTGGCTCTAGGTGGAGGGACAGAACTTAGGACTAGGTCTGTCTGGTTCCAGAGCCTGAGCTCCTGCGGCCCTACCAACCCACTCTATCCCTCTGCCTCCATTTGTTTTCCTCACCAAAATGTTTTTAGCAGTGTAGAAGTGAGAAAGCCTGGCTTTATGAAGCCCACAGTCTGGTTAAGGAGAAAAGATATGAAAAGCATTTCCTTCTCTGTATTATGAGGAGCCTTGTATCCATGGATTCTAGTTGGGACACCAAACCAGGTGAACTGGCCTGCAGGACCTGGAACATAGCACTGTGGGAATTCTGCCTAATTCTGGCCAGAGCTGTGTGTATGGGTAGTGGTAGGGGAATCCCACGGGAGTAAGAGCAAGCTGAAGGGACTGAAATGTGTACTCCTGAATGATGGGCCAAGTGTGGACAGCATAATAGTAACTTCAACAGCTAGCATTTCTTTGGGCTTTACCAAGGCCAGGTTTTTAGTGCTTTATAGATTTTGATGCACTGAAGCTACCGTATGCCCTCAGTGTGTGTGTACTAAGTTGCTTCAGTCATATTTGACTCTTTGCAACCCTATGGACCATAGCTTGTCAGGCTTCTCTGTTATGGGATTCTCCAGGCAAGAATACTGGAGTGGGTTGCCATGCCCTCCTCCAGGGAATCTTTCCGACCCAGGGATTGAAACTGCATCTCTTAAGTCTCCTGCATTGCCAAGTGGGTTCTATACCACTAGTACCACCTGGGAAGTACTATTACTCTGTCCACTTTCCACATGAGAAATGAAGGCATAGGAAGTAGGGAACTTGTCTAAGTTCCTTGACTAATATGTGGGGAGTGAGAATTTGAAATTGGGCTGGCTGGCTCCAATACAAGCTTTTTCTTACTACACAAAGAATAGGATAAGTTAAGACATACCTTCTTATAGACTTGACAGTGATGCTTGTCAAAGCTGTAATTATTTGCTATTTTTCCCACTAGGCTGTATCTCTGAAAAAGCAGTGATTATATCTATCTTGCTCTTAGAGATAATTTCAATGCCTAGACTAGTGATTGGCACATACAAGGAACTCAAAACTTTTGAAGAATAGATGAAATGCATTGGAAAGAGGATTCTGGGCTTCCCCTGGTGGTTCACTGGGTAAGGACACCACCTTGCAGTGCAAGGGGCGCCTGTTCGATCCCTAGCCTGGGAAGATCCCATGTGCCGCGGAGCGACTGGACCAATGTGTCCAATTACCGAGCCGGAGCTCTGGAGCGCATGTGCCCAGAGCTGGCGCTCTGCGATGACAGAGGCCACCGCGATGGGAGGCCCACAGGAGTCAAAGAACAAAGACGGATGAAAATAGATAAATGAAAGACCAGTAGAAGTGGCCCGCCCATCCCCCTCCCTCCCCACTCCACCCCCAAAAGATAAATAAATAAAAAATAAATGTTTAAAAAAAAAAAAGGAAGAGGATTCCCCCCACCTACGCCCTGTCCATCTCCTGGGTTCGCCATTCAAGAGCTGGGGACTATGAACAAATCACCTTACTTCCTCCCCACCTCAGTTTCTTCATCAGCAAAATGAGGATAACGACAAAGACAAAACTTTAGAAAACAGTCTGGCAGTTCCTCAAAAAGTTCAACATAGAGTTACCATATGACATAGCAATTCTACTCCTGCATATATGCCCCAGAGAACCAAAAATACAGTTTAGTCTACACAAAAATTGGTACGTGAATATTCATAGCGGCATTACAATAATAGCCAAAAAGTAGAAACAACTTAAATGTTCAACATTTGGATAAATGAAGTATGAATAGCATAGACACAAGCTACAACACAGTAAACTTCAACACATGATTCTGAGAAGTCAGTCAGAGAAGACCTCATGTTATATGATTCCACTTCTATGAAAATGTCTAGAATAGACAAATCCATAGATGCAGAAAGTAAGTGACAGGGGTTGGGTGGAAAGAGGAGTGGAGAGTGACTGCCTATGGGTATGGGGTTTCTTTTTGGATTGATGCAAATGTTCTGGGAGTTGATAGTGGTGAAGATACTAAAAAAGTACTGAATTTTAAAGGGTGAATATTATGGTCTGTGACTTATGTCTTAAAATACAATGGAAATGAAAACAGCATACCACATTCTGCATAAATTTGTGTGAGCTACTTATGTTTTGTTGAAATGTGAAGGTCTGAGCATAAATCTCAAAAGCTTTCATTTTTTTAAGTTCTCATTTTTGCCTTTGATCTAGTTCAGGTATTGATATTAAACAGAAAGTCGAGAAGGAGAGAGGAGCAGTGCAGGTTTTAGACTGGGTTCCACACGACTAACATGTATGGGATGGTGAAAGAGCTCTTGGGCTGAGGACCAGCCAGCTCTAACATTCCAGAATTACCTCAGCCCTTTGCTTCTATTTCCTCTGCCTGGATTCTTCAACAAGACATTGTCATCTTGTGTAAGCTACCGCAATTGCCTCTTACTTGCTTCACTAGCTCCAGAAATATTTACTGAACACCTACTAGATTTTTTTGGCCACACTGAACAGCTTGCAGAGTCTTAGAATTCTAATTCCCCAACCAGGGACTGAACCCAGGCCTTTGGCAATGAAAGCTCAGCGTCCTAACCACTGGCCCACCAGAGAATTCTTCTGAACCCTTAATAGTGTCAGTACTGTTTAGGCATTGGGGATCAGCAGTGAACAAAACAGACAAAAATCCCTGCCCTAAAGCAGCTGACATTTCAGTAGAGACCGATACTTAACGAATATGCAAATTTTGTTTGATGACATAGCAATTCTACTCCTGCATATATGCCCCAGAGAACCAAAAATACAGTTTAGTCTACACAAAAATTGGTACGTGAATATTCATAGCGGCATTACAATAATAGCCAAAAAGTAGAAACAACTTAAATGTTCAACATTTGGATAAATGAAGTATGAATAGCATAGACACAAGCTACAACACAGTAAACTTCAACACATGATTCTGAGAAGTCAGTCAGAGAAGACCTCATGTTATATGATTCCACTTCTATGAAAATGTCTAGAATAGACAAATCCATAGATGCAGAAAGTAAGTGACAGGGGTTGGGTGGAAAGAGGAGTGGAGAGTGACTGCCTATGGGTATGGGGTTTCTTTTTGGATTGATGCAAATGTTCTGGGAGTTGATAGTGGTGAAGATACTAAAAAAGTACTGAATTTTAAAGGGTGAATATTATGGTCTGTGACTTATGTCTTAAAATACAATGGAAATGAAAACAGCATACCACATTCTGCATAAATTTGTGTGAGCTACTTATGTTTTGTTGAAATGTGAAGGTCTGAGCATAAATCTCAAAAGCTTTCATTTTTTTAAGTTCTCATTTTTGCCTTTGATCTAGTTCAGGTATTGATATTAAACAGAAAGTCGAGAAGGAGAGAGGAGCAGTGCAGGTTTTAGACTGGGTTCCACACGACTAACATGTATGGGATGGTGAAAGAGCTCTTGGGCTGAGGACCAGCCAGCTCTAACATTCCAGAATTACCTCAGCCCTTTGCTTCTATTTCCTCTGCCTGGATTCTTCAACAAGACATTGTCATCTTGTGTAAGCTACCGCAATTGCCTCTTACTTGCTTCACTAGCTCCAGAAATATTTACTGAACACCTACTAGATTTTTTTGGCCACACTGAACAGCTTGCAGAGTCTTAGAATTCTAATTCCCCAACCAGGGACTGAACCCAGGCCTTTGGCAATGAAAGCTCAGCGTCCTAACCACTGGCCCACCAGAGAATTCTTCTGAACCCTTAATAGTGTCAGTACTGTTTAGGCATTGGGGATCAGCAGTGAACAAAACAGACAAAAATCCCTGCCCTAAAGCAGCTGACATTTCAGTAGAGACAGATAATAAACGAATATGCAAATTGTTTGACTGCTAGAAAATGGTAAGTACTCTGGAAATATATACAGCAGAGGATAGAGATGGGAAGTGGTGGGTTTGAAGAGTTAGGATTTTAAATCTGGAGGTGGGAAAGGCCTCATTGAGTGGATATCATCTGAGCAAAGATTGGCAAAGAGGGAGTGAACCATGCAGTTACCTGGGGAGAAAGTATCTAGGCAGAGGGAACAGCAATGTGAAGAACTCAAGGTAAAAGTGGCCTGGACAGGATGAAAAGCAGGGAAACCAGCAGTGTGACTCGGGGAAGGGAAAAAAGCAATGAGGCCAAAGAAGAAAGGGGAGGAGGAGTCACTATGATCGGAAAGGCATCCATCCTTTCCTCTCTGCAAAACCTTCCTGGGCTTCTAGCTTCTGTTCTATAAGCCTCTCAGACCCCAGTGGCCCCTCACTGCTTTGCCAAGTTCTTTTCCACCTCAGGATCTTTTCCCTTGCTGTTGCCTCTACCTGGAAAGACCCTCCCCTTCTCTTCTCCTGGCTGACTTGTTCTTATCATTCAGGTCTAAGCTCAAACATCACTTATTCTGTGGACCCCATGTAAAGTACCTTCCCATACCATTTATCCTATTCTTTTCTTGTTTCGTGACCACCTAAAATGATCTTGCTTGTTTTACAAGTGAGTGGTCTGTCTGCTATTCCAATTAAGACACCCATGAAGTCAGGGGCTTCCTCTGACCTCTGAATGATATCTTGGTATCCCTACAGCCTTCCTCAACAGTTATTTATTGAATGGATTCAATTTGCTTTACTCATTTTATTTATTGAAGAGATTCAATAACCTCATTCTCCTGGGAATTCCTCTGATAAAAGGCATGGCTTCTGGGTGTCACATAGCCCCTAAGTTTTTCTGAGGGGCTTATTACTGTCCTATCCAGACAGGCTTTGTTCTAGGGAAAGACCTATTGTTCCTCAGGCTGGGGCCAGCATTCTTTGCCTCTATCTCTCTTAAGAACAGTGTTTTGTGTCTTCTACCTTCTATTCATTCTCAGATACTTACAAAGTCATGCATGCTTTCCTCTTCCTAATCTCATTTTAGCTGTCCTGCTCTCTAAGAACTCTAGGGACTTCTGAAATCACTGATGTCTGAGATTTGGGAATGTCTCAGGGAGTGTCTGGCCAAGAAAAGTCTAGGGAATTCATGTTACAGATGGGAAAACTAGGTAAGGAAAATATATGTCCAGGAGAACTGACGGAAGAACTCAGACAGAAAACATCAGACTAGGAGGTTTAGCTCCGTGATTTCACTAAAATCCCTTTAACTATGTGAATAATTTTATGGTTACAGTCATTTTCCAAAAAGAGTGTTCATCAGTTGTCTTAAGGGGTTTCTGTAGTGGCCTTAGGAGTTAAGAACACTTTGAAGAGTGTGGACTCCTTCAAGAAAATTATAACTGGACTCCTTGGACTGTCATGGCACCATCTTCCTGAGTAACCAAGCGGTCTCAGCTCAGTTGGTACTCCAAAAGTTCTTTTCCACCTCAGGATCTTTTCCCTTGCTGTTGCCTCTACCTGGAAAGACCCTCCCCTTCTCTTCTCCTGGCTGACTTGTTCTTATCATTCAGGTCTAAGCTCAAACATCACTTATTCTGTGGACCCCATGTAAAGTACCTTCCCATACCATTTATCCTATTCTTTTCTTGTTTCGTGACCACCTAAAATGATCTTGCTTGTTTTACAAGTGAGTGGTCTGTCTGCTATTCCAATTAAGACACCCATGAAGTCAGGGGCTTCCTCTGACCTCTGAATGATATCTTGGTATCCCTACAGCCTTCCTCAACAGTTATTTATTGAATGGATTCAATTTGCTTTACTCATTTTATTTATTGAAGAGATTCAATAACCTCATTCTCCTGGGAATTCCTCTGATAAAAGGCATGGCTTCTGGGTGTCACATAGCCCCTAAGTTTTTCTGAGGGGCTTATTACTGTCCTATCCAGACAGGCTTTGTTCTAGGGAAAGACCTATTGTTCCTCAGGCTGGGGCCAGCATTCTTTGCCTCTATCTCTCTTAAGAACAGTGTTTTGTGTCTTCTACCTTCTATTCATTCTCAGATACTTACAAAGTCATGCATGCTTTCCTCTTCCTAATCTCATTTTAGCTGTCCTGCTCTCTAAGAACTCTAGGGACTTCTGAAATCACTGATGTCTGAGATTTGGGAATGTCTCAGGGAGTGTCTGGCCAAGAAAAGTCTAGGGAATTCATGTTACAGATGGGAAAACTAGGTAAGGAAAATATATGTCCAGGAGAACTGACGGAAGAACTCAGACAGAAAACATCAGACTAGGAGGTTTAGCTCCGTGATTTCACTAAAATCCCTTTAACTATGTGAATAATTTTATGGTTACAGTCATTTTCCAAAAAGAGTGTTCATCAGTTGTCTTAAGGGGTTTCTGTAGTGGCCTTAGGAGTTAAGAACACTTTGAAGAGTGTGGACTCCTTCAAGAAAATTATAACTGGACTCCTTGGACTGTCATGGCACCATCTTCCTGAGTAACCAAGCAGTATCAGCTCAGTTGATACTCCAAAAGTATCTACTGATTGAGCCAATGAATGAGTAAATGAATGAGGAGTAAATAAATAGGTTAATGGACTGATAAATGAAACCACCTTCTCTATTTTTTTTTTTTGGCCACTTCTATTGATCTTTCATTTATTTGTCTTTGTTCTTTGGCCTGTGTGGGCCTCCCATTGCAGTGGCCTCTCTTGCTGCAGAGCACTGGCTCTGGGCGCATGCGCTCCAGAGCTCCGGCTCGGCAGTTGGACACATTGGTCCAGCCGCTCCGCAGCACGTGGGATCTTCCCAGGCCAGGGATTGACCTCATGCCCCATGCACTGCAAGGTGGTGTCCTTACCCACTGGACCACCAGGGAAGCCCCACCTTCTCTATTTAATCCCAGTGGTTTTTTTTTTTTTTTTATAAAACCACAAAGGCAAGAAGTCAACCTGAATTTTAAAAGGGACTGGGAAACTTTGATCCCTGCCCCTCTAGTTGATCACTGGACTGGCTGTACTGTGTGCTTTCAGGGATGGGGTGGATCTTTGTAAGGGTTAGGAGAGAAAGGGACAGGGCACAATTTTTGAAAAGAATGACAGCACAAGGACACAGCATAAACCCATTAGAGTTGAATGAGTCCGAGATGGCAGACCAGACCTTGATCCTCATATGGAATTACCCAGTCCATAAAAACTAAGAACGCCATGTTTTCGGGGCTGCTGGATTCGCTCTGCGATGGCCCACACTCTGCCTGTGGAGTGTGCTTTCTCTGAATCTGAATAAATCCATTTCTTACCTATCACTTTGCCTCTCTCTGAATTCTTCTCTGCAAAGAGACACAAAGAGCCTGAACCTCAAGGGGTCCAGACATGGGGTGAGTGATTTTAATTACCAGGGTTTTGGTTGGGTTAGAGCCCTGGCTGCATGGGTTCAAGTCTCAAACAGGGTTTTGGCTGGGTTCGAGTCCCAGTCACGTGTGCTCAAGTCCCAAACAGGTTTGATTAAGTCTGGACCCTGGGTTTAAGTCTCAAATTGAGGTTGAACACTTTCACCTTGAGAAGCAACCTATGACACTCCCTTGCTCGATGGTCCTATTTTATGCTGACCTGAAGGCGGTCCTATTGTATGCAAAAGACTCAAGTTCTTCCAGCCTGACTTAGCCAGGCATCTAGAAACACAGCCTCAGGCTCAACTCCAGTCCTTGGCAGTGCCGCTAGGGCAGGGACAAGACAGGGACTGGAGCCAGAGGGAGGTGAGTGGCTCCAAGTCCAAACTTTCCTGCCTTTCCTGGGCATGGACTAGTGATTCTCCTGGGGGTGGTTTGGTTTGAGACACAATATATTTCATTAAAAGAAAATCACCAGAGAGATTATTGTGTTTTAGACCTTAGTCATGTTGACCAAGAAATAGTCGGACTAAGAGTTTGGGATCAGCTGAGAAAGGAAGACTTAGACCTCAGGCTGGGAAGGCTGAGAGGTGGAGGGGGGCAATGCTGGGGGCTGCTGACTTGGAGATTTTACTGTTGCTGCCCTGATTCTGAGGACAGCTTGGCTTGGGGTCTCTAAGACCTTCCCGCAGCTGCTGTTCTGAGACAAACAGCAGTTATTAGGAAAGAGCAACAGCCTTGGATTTTGGAGGCTTTGATCTGAGCTTTGCTACTTAGAAGTGTAAAAGGGGACATACAATATGAAATAATTTACTTAGATTTACCTGTAAGTGATCGTAAGATCATTATCTAAAAGTGATATACTTGTTAAACTGAATTACTCCCTGTCAGTATTGATTATTCCCTGTTAGTCTTTACTGAATGTAACCTGTACCAGTGAAGGAAGAAAGAAGCTGGCTGCCCTGACTGAACTGACTCCATCTTGAGGAAGAAGACTCCATGTTACACTTTCAGTGAACTCAGGACAGTGTTTGGACTGGGTAGCCATGGAGATGAAAAATTAACTGTCAACTAGGCCTCCGGGGCTGGTGAGAACCTGACCAGGAAGACCTCGTACCCAAGCCTCCCCTTGGACATGAAAATGAAATATCTGTCACAAGATAAATTGCCATTTGTGATTTTAGTTAATCAATTTATGTTTTAGACAGGCTAAGCAATATGCTTAGCCTGTCTAGATGATTTTCAATTGTACTGTTGTGATTGTTACCAAATCATACTTTTTTTCTTAACGTCTCCTAGGCAACCTTAGAAGTTGGGGAGATGGGTGTGTGCACGTAGGCTTTAGGTATAAATGTGAGCCACAAGTTTTGCTCGGGGTCCTTGGCTAAACGAAGGCCTTGGACCCACCGGTGTAAAGCCAGCCTAATAAACCTCTTTTTCATCCACCATGAGCAGAGTTGGGTGCTTCACTGAGCATGCCTCACAACAGAAGCTGTGTAAATCCAGTCTTTGGAGAGAGGTCTGGGTTTAAACTCTGGTGTAAATGGGCAAATTGCTTCATTTTCTAAGTCCCAGTTTCCTCATCTATAAGAGGAAAACCGTGACTCATTTTGAACCCCACCACCCTTTAAGTTCCTTTTCTGGTACTTGAGGACACACCCAGGAAGAGGAAACGAGTCACATGGTCCATTGGATTATCCTGGGGTAGACAATGTCCTAGGCTGCTCCTGGATCAGGCAGGGCTCTTTCCCTTTGTTTAATGCTGAATCTCCTGCCCTTGCTTGGGGCTTGGGAAAGTGACAAACTTACTTTGAGGAACATCCCCTCCTCCTGCTGCCTCATTTTCTTCCCCTTTTCTATTGTCCCCCACAGCAATTTTTTTTTTTTTTTTAGCCATACTGAGTGGATTGTGGGATTGTAGTTCTCTCACCATGGTTTTAAACTCTAGCCCCCTTCAGTGTAGACTAGTATCCTAACCACTGGACTGCCAAGAAAGTCCCCTCACAGCACTACTTTGAGGACATTATTTACCAAATTTTTTTAGACATGAAGGGTGAAAAGGAGTTCTGTGCTGACCACTACTTTGAATGGCTTCTCCAAACGCCTTAGTGATCCCAAAGGAGCAAGCTGGTGGTAGAGCAGGAAGTAACTCTACTTCTCATGCTTGGATTCCATAAATGTGGCTGGGGATTGACGATTGAGTAAATCAGCAATCACCAGGCAGTCACAGAACTTCCTTTTCACCCCTAGCATCCCGAGGCTGGCTGCAGGCCTGGAGTAAGGTGGACTGAGCTAGAGATGCACTGCTGCCAGAGGACGTTCCTCATACCCTGCTTATTTCAGAGGGCTTCCCTTGTAGCTCAGTCAATAAAGAATCTGCCTGCAATGAAGGAGGCCCAGGTTCATTTCCCGGGTCTGGAAGATCCCCTGGAGGAGGAACCCACTCCAGTATTCTTGCCTGGAGAATCCCATGGACAGAGGCGCCTGGAAGACTACAATCCACACGGTCACAGCGTTGGACTCAGCTTAGTGACTAAACCACCACCACCACTTATTTCAGAGAAAGTTTTCTGGTGTTTTAAATCTCCCAGCTGATTGCAATGTACAGCAGAGTGTGAGAACAAGAGAGCTAGAGTAAGGGAGCTCACAAACCCACCTGACTGACATAAGCAACAGGTAGTATCCGGAAGCGGAGAGTGGGGACAACAATGGGTCAAGGAGTCAAGGGACCTGGCCCTAGTCCTGCTCCTCCGGGACATTGCAGCCTTGGCCGAGGCACAGGCCTTCCCCAAGGGGCTCAGTTCCCAATTGGCATGAGGAGGGCCTGGGCACAAACTTTGATTAACATCAGAATCACTGGGGAGCTTATGAAGAAAGAATATAGGCTCCTAAGGCCTAATTCAGAAGGTATGCCTGGTTCTGAAGTCGTGTTTATTTTCCCATCATTCCCTACCCCCAAATTCCTTAGAATGTGCAACCAAGTTTGGGAATTACTGCTATCATCCACCAGAAACACCGGAGGGTGTTTCTTAAATACCAGTTGTTGAGTCCACCACCCAAGTTTCTGATTCTGTAGATTTGGAATAAACTGTTAGTCGCTCAGTTATGTCCGACTCTTCGTGACCCCATGGACTGTAACCTGTCAGGCTCCTCTGTCCATGGGATTGTTCAGGCAAGCATACTGGAGTGGGTAACCCATTCCCTTTTCTGGCCATATTCCCAATTCAGGTATCAAACCTGGCCTTCCTGCATTGCAGGCAGATTCTTTAGCATCTGAGCCACCAGATTGGAGATTTGGAATAGGGCCCCAGGATTCACATTTCTAACAGGTTCCCAGGTAATGCTTATTTTGCCTAACTGAACCGTACTTGACACATACCAGACAAGGAGAGTCAACTAGGGACTTCCCTAGTGGTCCAGTGGCTAAGACTCCTTGCTCCCAATGCAGGAGGCCTGGGTTCAATACCTGTCAGGGAACTAGATCCCACATGCAACTAAAAGATCCCACATGCTGCAACTAAGACCCAGTGCAACCAAGTAAATAAACAAATTTTTTTTTTTTTTTTAAAAAGAGAGTCGATCTTGGCTGGTCAGTACAATCACCTTGGAGCTCTAACAACTGTCAATGCAGAGGCTGTATCAGTTAAGTCCATCTCGGGGTTGAGATAAGGCAACAGGATTTTCCTTAAAACATTGCATTATGAAAATGTTAAAGCAGATAGTAAAATTAAAAGAATTCTACAGTGAACAGCCATATACTCACCATCTAGACTCCACCATGGTCATCTGACTCCACTTCCTTAGTCATGCATCTTCCCATCTACCCCATCCCCTTAACACGAGGGTTTCTTAATGCTCCAGTTACTCAATTTCAGCTGAGTTTGAGGACCAGGTGCTACTTATTTGAGGGCTCTTCCTCCATAAGACTTTCTAGCTATGACCTGCAGAATCTCTGCCAAGAAAATAGACGTGCATTTATTTAGCACCTACTGCATACCATTGGAGATACTTTTCCCTTGGGCTTAGTCTGGTGGGAGATTTCATTTTCTGAAATGTTTTCAAGCCAGAGATATCCAGACTAAGGAAGCTGGTGAACTTAGTATGTGGCTCTCTACTGGCGAGGGAGGTCCCACTGTTGTCCCATCTCCAGCACCTGACTGCATCTGGATGTGACTTGCCTTGGGTCCCGTATCTGGTAACAACTGGGATGGGATGAAACTTACAAAGGGGGCTCGTTAGACACTGATTCCAGAGTACTGACCAAGCTGTCATTGTGAGATCTATGCCTCTGCCCAAGCTCAAGGCTTTGTGGGGGCAAGCAAACTCCCTTCACAATGCATGATAAGTGCTATGCCAAATTCCCCAAGGTTTACCAAGTACTGGAGATAGACTTTGGGGCCAGCCCTGGAGGGGAAAATGATTAAGAGTTTCTGCTGTGTGGAAACTTCTAGAAGGGCAGTATCTGACCAGTAACCATTCTTCCTCCCACACCACTGACCACACAGCTGATCCTGTGGGGCCTCAGAGTCTAGAGGAAGAGGGCAAACCCACAAGCACATGTACTGTCCCCAGGTTGTCTGAGGCCTAGAGTTTCCAACTGGGCTGTATACTTTTGGCTTTTATTCTACACCAGTTTCTGGCAGCTGGGTTAGGATGGAGACCAGAGAATAAGGTATTATAGGAGAGATAGTCTTGGTGGAGTATTATATTTTGGGGGGGGATGGGGAGGGAGGGGGAGGGCGGGCCACTTCTATTGGTCTTTCGTTTATCTATTTTTTTCATCCATCTTTGTTCTTTGGCCCATGTGGGCCTCCCATTGCCGCAGCCTCTGTTGTCGCAGAGCACTGGCTCTGGGCGCATGCGCTCCAGAGCTCCAGCTCGGTAGTTGGACACACCGGTTCAGCCACTCCGTGGCACGTGGGATCTTCCCAGGCTAGGGATTGAACCAGCGCCCCTTGCACTGCAAGGTGGTGTCCTTACCCACTGGACCACCAGGGAAGCCTGGAGTATTATTTTTATTTCTAAAGAAAGAGTGGAGGGACTTGCCTGGTTATCCAGGGGCTAAGACTCTGCTCTCTCAACGCAGAGGCCCTGGGTGCAATCCCTGATCAGGGAACTAGATCCAATATCCTTCAACTAACACCAAGCAGAGCCTAATTAATTAATTTTTGAAAAGAAAGAGAAGACGTATTCCCTGGTGGTCCCAGTTACGACTTGGCACTTCCACTACAGGGGGACCTTGTTTTGATTCCTGGTCAGGGAACTAAGATCCTGCAAAAAACCAAACAGATAAGCAAAACAAAAAACCCCAAAACAGTGGAAAAGTCAAATGAGAAAATTCAAACCATGTATTTTTAAGAGCTCTTTTCTCACCCTCTGTTTAGAGTGAGAAGTTGAGAGGAGACAGAAAAGTAGAGAGAGGTCAGCCCACACAGTATGCTGGACACAGGCCTTAACTCTCTCCTGTGGGTGTGCAAAGGAGTCTGGGATTTCCTGGCTGGTAATAGAGTTAGAGAATTCATTCTGAAATAAAGACGGATTTTCCCTCAGTTGCCAATGAAATCAGAAGACTTGATGTTTAAAAACAACCTTGTATGGAGGTAGTTTCAGCTCTGCTGGTAACTGAAACTTGGGAGCTGGGACTTCCTCAGATACTTTGCTTCGGTCATTTTGAAAATGCAGAATTCTTTTGGGCCCCTCAGATTTGACTCCTTTTGCTGGGTTAGGATGGAGACCAGAGAATAAGGTATTATAGGAGAGATAGTCTTGGTGGAGTATTATATTTTGGGGGGTGGGGAGCTAGGGGAGCGGGCGGGCCACTTCTATTGGTCTTTCATTATCTATTTTCATCCATCTTTGTTCTTTGGCCCATGTGGGCCTCCCATTGCCGCAGCCTCTGTTGTCGCAGAGCACTGGCTCTGGGCGCAGGCGCTCCAGAGCTCCAGCTCGGTAGTTGGACACACCGGTTCAGCCACTCCGTGGCACGTGGGATCTTCCCAGGCTAGGGATTGAACCAGCGCCCCTTGCACTGCAAGGTGGTGTCCTTACCCACTGGACCACCAGGGAAGCCTGGAGTATTATTTTTATTTCTAAAGAAAGAGTGGAGGGACTTGCCTGGTTATCCAGGGGCTAAGACTCTGCTCTCTCAACGCAGAGGCCCTGGGTGCAATCCCTGATCAGGGAACTAGATCCAATATCCTTCAACTAACACCAAGCAGAGCCTAATTAATTAATTTTTGAAAAGAAAGAGAAGACGTATTCCCTGGTGGTCCCAGTTACGACTTGGCACTTCCACTACAGGGGGACCTTGTTTTGATTCCTGGTCAGGGAACTAAGATCCTGCAAAAAACCAAACAGATAAGCAAAACAAAAAACCCCAAAACAGTGGAAAAGTCAAATGAGAAAATTCAAACCATGTATTTTTAAGAGCTCTTTTCTCACCCTCTGTTTAGAGTGAGAAGTTGAGAGGAGACAGAAAAGTAGAGAGAGGTCAGCCCACACAGTATGCTGGACACAGGCCTTAACTCTCTCCTGTGGGTGTGCAAAGGAGTCTGGGATTTCCTGGCTGGTAATAGAGTTAGAGAATTCATTCTGAAATAAAGACGGATTTTCCCTCAGTTGCCAATGAAATCAGAAGACTTGATGTTTAAAAACAACCTTGTATGGAGGTAGTTTCAGCTCTGCTGGTAACTGAAACTTGGGAGCTGGGACTTCCTCAGATACTTTGCTTCGGTCATTTTGAAAATGCAGAATTCTTTTGGGCCCCTCAGATTTGACTCCCTTTTGCTGGGGTTTTTAGCATGATTCACTTGGAATGTCTTTCAAAGTGTCTTTGGATTTTGCTGAAATGTTTTGCTGGTGTCCTTGGGACTTTATGGATCAATGGGACCTTGAGCTCTGAGACAGTGGCTGGTTACTCCTGGGCCCTGATGCTCTCAGCACAGGCCCTGGGCAGCAGAGGTGCTCCACAGGCAATGCTGAGTCTATGAACACAATCCCAAGGGGAAAAAAAAGTGGAAGTCCAACAAAAGGGTATGGGAACCAGAATAGAACAGTGTAGAGCTTTTTGAAAGCACTAATTATGAAAACAAGGCGGGAATATATAAAAATATAAATGGTGGAAAAATATTCTCTGGTATGTTGTGATTGCTTCTGCTATAGAACATGAGGTGTATGTCATAGTTAGGAACTGAAAGGAAAGACAGGAAAATAGTCTTGCTAAGATACATAAATAGTTGTGAGATTATGGGCAATGATTAGTCAAGGTATTTCTCAAATTTTAACTGTTGCCTCATCATTATAAAAGCCAGACCTCTGTGGGAGTATTCCATAGTAGTCATGACCAAGAGTTGAGGGGGGAAGTCCTCTATGTAGTAAAGACTAGGATGGGATGAAGCTTCCAGAGAGGGGTTGTTAGACACAGATTCCAGGGTACTGACCAAGCTGTCATTGTGAGATCTCTGCCCGTCCCCTTTGCTTGTCCTGGTTAGATGGAGTTCCTTCAAGCAGGATCTGTGCTGTTCATGCCTCACCCTCTTGGCCCTGTATCTTGCACATACTAGGTGCCTGATGAATACTTGCTGAACTAGTGGTTCAGTAGGCAGCTTATTCCAAAGGTTTGGGTCTGTTTTGAAGATACCTAGATGTATTTAGGGGCTTTCCAGGTGGTGCTAGTGGTAAAGAACCCATCTGCCAATGCAGGAGACCTAAGAGACATGGGTTCAATCACTGGGTCAGGAAGATTCCCTGGAGGAGGGTATGGCACCCCACTCTAGTACTCTTACCGGGAGAATTGCATGGACAGAGGAGCCTGGCAGACTACAGTCCATGGGGTCACAAAGAGTCAGACATGATTGAAGTGACAGCACAGCATAGCACAACAGTATTTAGAGGGAGGAGGAAAAGACCTGGGAAAAGAATCACATCTGATCCACACACCACCTAGCAAAGGATAAGTTTAAGCACTGTGACCTCTTGTCTAGGGCATGGGAACAGTGGTTACTCCTGGGCTGATGCTCTCAGCACAGGCCCTGGGCAGCAGAGGTGCTCCACAGGCAATGCTGAGTCTATGAACACAATCCCAAGGGGAAAAAAAAGTGGAAGTCCAACAAAAGGGTATGGGAACCAGAATAGAACAGTGTAGAGCTTTTTGAAAGCACTAATTATGAAAACAAGGCGGGAATATATAAAAATATAAATGGTGGAAAAATATTCTCTGGTATGTTGTGATTGCTTCTGCTATAGAACATGAGGTGTATGTCATAGTTAGGAACTGAAAGGAAAGACAGGAAAATAGTCTTGCTAAGATACATAAATAGTTGTGAGATTATGGGCAATGATTAGTCAAGGTATTTCTCAAATTTTAACTGTTGCCTCATCATTATAAAAGCCAGACCTCTGTGGGAGTATTCCATAGTAGTCATGACCAAGAGTTGAGGGGGGAAGTCCTCTATGTAGTAAAGACTAGGATGGGATGAAGCTTCCAGAGAGGGGTTGTTAGACACAGATTCCAGGGTACTGACCAAGCTGTCATTGTGAGATCTCTGCCCGTCCCCTTTGCTTGTCCTGGTTAGATGGAGTTCCTTCAAGCAGGATCTGTGCTGTTCATGCCTCACCCTCTTGGCCCTGTATCTTGCACATACTAGGTGCCTGATGAATACTTGCTGAACTAGTGGTTCAGTAGGCAGCTTATTCCAAAGGTTTGGGTCTGTTTTGAAGATACCTAGATGTATTTAGGGGCTTTCCAGGTGGTGCTAGTGGTAAAGAACCCATCTGCCAATGCAGGAGACCTAAGAGACATGGGTTCAATCACTGGGTCAGGAAGATTCCCTGGAGGAGGGTATGGCACCCCACTCTAGTACTCTTACCGGGAGAATTGCATGGACAGAGGAGCCTGGCAGACTACAGTCCATGGGGTCACAAAGAGTCAGACATGATTGAAGTGACAGCACAGCATAGCACAACAGTATTTAGAGGGAGGAGGAAAAGACCTGGGAAAAGAATCACATCTGATCCACACACCACCTAGCAAAGGATAAGTTTAAGCACTGTGACCTCTTGTCTAGATGGCACATAGGTTGGTTTTATTCAGTTAAAGTGGTTTAGTAAATGTATAGCCAAATGATTTAATTTTTTTAACCTGTAGTTTTTTGTGTGTATGAATAAAATCACAAAAAGGAAGGGAAACCCCTTATCCAGTTGGGTCCCATTCTGAGTTCAAAGAACAGCGAAGTGAAAAAGGCTGGCCCTCAGGGAGGAACAGCTGACGGACTTCCCCTTTGGGCCCAGGACTTGAAGCTGAGAACTGCAGGTCGACTTACCTCTTGCTCCTGGGGTGGACCTCTGTGAAGCTGGGAGGTGGGCATTCTTTGCCATCTTTTCCTTCCTGAGGTCCTGGGGTGTATAGGCCCATAACTCTGACAGCCCTGTGGGGGCCTTTGTGTCAGCACATGGCAGAGGACTTGGCTTGGGGACAAGGAGCAAATAGTGTGGTTTGGCCTTGGTTTGGTATTTGCTAACTGGTGAAGGTCCTGCCTCTGAATAATTTCTCACTAACCATCCCTTAGCTGAAATACCACCATCAATTCATTCTTGAGGGAAGGGTTTTGAGGCTCCTACTCAGCCAAAGGTCTGGACATGGAGCCTCTCTGAGTCAGTTATCCAATAGAAAAATTACCACTAGGTAACTCAACACTGAGGGAAGTTAACCAGTGAATTAAGTTGGTGCATACTGTATCTGGGAGCTATTCCTGATGTGCCCCAGCAAGGGAGGCCCAGAGCAGTTCCAGCTTTTCCAGAGACTCTACGAGGACTACTATTAATATCGGTCTGGAGGGGTAGGATGGAGGGGATACACATATGACTAATCTGGGAACAAACATATCTGTAAACAACAAAACTCTGTAAAAGTTAAAAGTAAAATAAAAGTTAAAAAAATATGTATATATATATATATGTATCTGGCTAGTTGGTCACTCAACTAGCAAGACCTTGAGACAGTAGAATACAACACAATAAATGACTGACTTCTTACCCATTGTTTTCCAAACAGGATACTAAGTCCTCTACACACGATATGAAAGACCTGGGAAAAGAATCACATCTGATCCACACACCACCTAGCAAAGGATAAGTTTAAGCACTGTGACCTCTTGTCTAGATGGCACATAGGTTGGTTTTATTCAGTTAAAGTGGTTTAGTAAATGTATAGCCAAATGATTTAATTTTTTTAACCTGTAGTTTTTTGTGTGTATGAATAAAATCACAAAAAGGAAGGGAAACCCCTTATCCAGTTGGGTCCCATTCTGAGTTCAAAGAACAGCGAAGTGAAAAAGGCTGGCCCTCAGGGAGGAACAGCTGACGGACTTCCCCTTTGGGCCCAGGACTTGAAGCTGAGAACTGCAGGTCGACTTACCTCTTGCTCCTGGGGTGGACCTCTGTGAAGCTGGGAGGTGGGCATTCTTTGCCATCTTTTCCTTCCTGAGGTCCTGGGGTGTATAGGCCCATAACTCTGACAGCCCTGTGGGGGCCTTTGTGTCAGCACATGGCAGAGGACTTGGCTTGGGGACAAGGAGCAAATAGTGTGGTTTGGCCTTGGTTTGGTATTTGCTAACTGGTGAAGGTCCTGCCTCTGAATAATTTCTCACTAACCATCCCTTAGCTGAAATACCACCATCAATTCATTCTTGAGGGAAGGGTTTTGAGGCTCCTACTCAGCCAAAGGTCTGGACATGGAGCCTCTCTGAGTCAGTTATCCAATAGAAAAATTACCACTAGGTAACTCAACACTGAGGGAAGTTAACCAGTGAATTAAGTTGGTGCATACTGTATCTGGGAGCTATTCCTGATGTGCCCCAGCAAGGGAGGCCCAGAGCAGTTCCAGCTTTTCCAGAGACTCTACGAGGACTACTATTAATATCGGTCTGGAGGGGTAGGATGGAGGGGATACACATATGACTAATCTGGGAACAAACATATCTGTAAACAACAAAACTCTGTAAAAGTTAAAAGTAAAATAAAAGTTAAAAAAATATGTATATATATATATATGTATCTGGCTAGTTGGTCACTCAACTAGCAAGACCTTGAGACAGTAGAATACAACACAATAAATGACTGACTTCTTACCCATTGTTTTCCAAACAGGATACTAAGTCCTCTACACACGATATGCTCGGTCTTCCCAAAGACCCTGTGAAGTGGGTAATACCACTACAGGAACGAAAGCCAAGGCTCAGAGATGTGATCTTCCCACTATCATGCAGCTAAATAAAGTAAACTAAATATAGTAAATTAGCAGTTAACAACCATTGAGCACTTACTACTAGATGGCTTCCTGCTTGGAGTCATTTAATCCACATAACACCCTTGTGAAGGAAATAGCATTGCCCCATTTTTAACAAGTGCGGAAACTGGAGTACAGGAGAGTTAAAGGCTCCCCAAGGCATTCAGTTCACAGATGTCACAGCAGGGATGTGAACGTAGGTAGGTTGGGTCAGCTGAGCTCTGAACCCTCATGCTGTGTATAGTAAGCATTGGATCCGGCTGAATCTGGTCAACAAAAATATCCTGAGAGTCTGCAGCTCTCTGGCCAGCACATGTGGTTATCCACATGGACCCAGTCCCTGCCTTCACCAGTTTCCATGCTGGTGTCACTGCCCCTGGATGGGTGGAGACAGGCCAGGGTGGGGAAAGGGTTGGGACAGCCAGGAGTAGGGCATCCAGGGCACTCTGGAGCCAGATGGAGAGGGATCTTGTCTTCCATCTACAAGGTTAGGGATGACCCTAACCTCAACTTCTGTGGCTGCCCTGAGATAATAACTATCCTCTTTCAGTGACTGAAACAAGCTTGGAGGTCTCTAGGGCCTGCTTATCTCCAGGGCCTGGACGTCTGTGGGGTCTTGCCTCACACGCCCATCATTAGGTTTTTTCCTATCTCTGCTTCACATACACACCGCAGAAGAGGAGATGCTGCAGATGGATCCTATCAGAGAAGCTCCTCCTAAAGAAACTTTGAGGCCCAGATTAAATAAATAGAAGTAAAATAATTTTCTATTTCTTAAAGAAATAGAAAGAAATTCTATTAAGGAATTTCTTTATAGGATTAAAGAAATTTCTATTTAAGAAATTGTGCTTAACCCAGTGGCTCTGGCTTGGGATGTTCTTGAGGGGTGTGACTTGATCTGATTTGTGTTGTAACAAACTGGCTCTGACAACAAGGTATTAACAGGATTCTTACCCATTGTTTTCCAAACAGGATACTAAGTCCTCTACACACGATATGCTCGGTCTTCCCAAAGACCCTGTGAAGTGGGTAATACCACTACAGGAACGAAAGCCAAGGCTCAGAGATGTGATCTTCCCACTATCATGCAGCTAAATAAAGTAAACTAAATATAGTAAATTAGCAGTTAACAACCATTGAGCACTTACTACTAGATGGCTTCCTGCTTGGAGTCATTTAATCCACATAACACCCTTGTGAAGGAAATAGCATTGCCCCATTTTTAACAAGTGCGGAAACTGGAGTACAGGAGAGTTAAAGGCTCCCCAAGGCATTCAGTTCACAGATGTCACAGCAGGGATGTGAACGTAGGTAGGTTGGGTCAGCTGAGCTCTGAACCCTCATGCTGTGTATAGTAAGCATTGGATCCGGCTGAATCTGGTCAACAAAAATATCCTGAGAGTCTGCAGCTCTCTGGCCAGCACATGTGGTTATCCACATGGACCCAGTCCCTGCCTTCACCAGTTTCCATGCTGGTGTCACTGCCCCTGGATGGGTGGAGACAGGCCAGGGTGGGGAAAGGGTTGGGACAGCCAGGAGTAGGGCATCCAGGGCACTCTGGAGCCAGATGGAGAGGATCTTGTCTTCCATCTACAAGGTTAGGGATGACCCTAACCTCAACTTCTGTGGCTGCCCTGAGATAATAACTATCCTCTTTCAGTGACTGAAACAAGCTTGGAGGTCTCTAGGGCCTGCTTATCTCCAGGGCCTGGACGTCTGTGGGGTCTTGCCTCACACGCCCATCATTAGGTTTTTTCCTATCTCTGCTTCACATACACACCGCAGAAGAGGAGATGCTGCAGATGGATCCTATCAGAGAAGCTCCTCCTAAAGAAACTTTGAGGCCCAGATTAAATAAATAGAAGTAAAATAATTTTCTATTTCTTAAAGAAATAGAAAGAAATTCTATTAAGGAATTTCTTTATAGGATTAAAGAAATTTCTATTTAAGAAATTGTGCTTAACCCAGTGGCTCTGGCTTGGGATGTTCTTGAGGGGTGTGACTTGATCTGATTTGTGTTGTAACAAACTGGCTCTGACAACAAGGTATTAACAGGATTAGCAAGGCCTGTGTCCAGGGTCTCTCCCCTCAAGGGTCAGCCCTCTGGGGGCCCACCTCAGCCGGGGCGCTGGAAGCCCGCAATGTATTGGAGAGTCCCCTCTGTTCTACACCTTTGGACCTCAACCTCAGCTGATAAAATTCTGTCCTCAGCTTCCTCACTAGTATAATCCTTAGTGGACTGTGATGGGATTAAATGTGTCAATATGTGAAAAGTGTTCGGAGCACTGCCTGCTCATCTTTGACATGCATATGATGATTATTGTAATGACACGTGGCCCTGTGAACAGAGATGTACAGACACCTCAGTCCATTCCAGCTCTTCCCCTTTTACCAGCTGGTCAGGCTAACCTCACACAGTTGTGGGAAGATCAGATTTCCACCCACACCTTGCCTGGCATGTAGTACACCCCTCCTCACCCATGGTTTTAAAAAAGAGATTTAAGATTTCTCAGGAAGCTTTTCTCCTGTTGTTTTTCCTTCTGGAGCTCCCAATTGTACACCCCTTGCTGCCACCGACCCCCAAGCTTCCCACCTTCCAAGGTCTCCTTGCAACTTCTGTCTCCACTAAGATCATCCTCTGGTCCATGTTTCAGTTCTCCACCTCTCTCTACCTTTAAGGACTACTAACTTCACCATGTCCATATGGTAAGAGAGCCTGCTTACTGGACACTGATTGGGTGCTGACCTTTGTTCTTTATTGCCAGGTGCCATGTCTTCACAGGAATCTGAATGTTCTCTGATCCTTGGTGTTCCTTGGAGGTTGGTGAGATTATCACCCCCATTTAAAAGGTCGAAAAACTGAGGCACAAGTGATTAAACAACTTGCCTAGCATCCAACCTAAGATGTGTCAGGTTTAAATGCAAGCAGTCTTGGTCTAAGCCTCACCTTTCAAAAGCACCATTTTCTTGCCACTGTATCGCCCTAATGTCTAAAATCCAGAACTGGAAAAAGGAGCATCAACTTTTTCCTATGAATGTAAGCGTTTTATTTGTTTACCTTTTTTGTGCATTTGTTTTCATGTTCTCTCTTTCTTTCTTCGTTTCTGGCTGTATAGCACAACACGTGAGATCTTAGTTCCCCAGCCAGATATCCAACTTGGGACCCCTGCAGTGGAAGGGCAGTGTCTTAACCACTGGACTGCCAAGGAAGTCCTTGCTTTTTTTAATCAAAAGTTTTTTTACTCCAGAGTTAGACATCTCAAATTCCCCTGATTATATTCTGCTGGTGTTTCATTTCCTTCTAAGGCAGGTATTCTCTGAATCTCATTTGAACACTCTTATAGTCAGAAATAGGCATATTTTTTCTTGCTCTGTTACCAATGGAGATGGAAAATTGCCCATCAGCTTGTTCTTTCTCATGCTTGAAAACAGTCTTATGATGTCTCAAAATCTCTCTGAGCAAGAGAGACCTGGCCCCTTTCCACTGGGCTGGTTTCCTGTGCCCTGCCCTGAGAGCAGTGTTCGGAGTTTACAGGCTCTCTCCTTCCACTGGTTACTTGCTAGACAATGAGGGTCACACCTAGAGTGCACATGGGGTTCTCAGAGTTTTGTTTTAGCTTACTTTGTTATTTTCATATTCCAGACAGGAAATAAAAGTGAAAAGAAGTAGTTTTTTAAAAAAGTTATCCATAAGACCCCGTATCCTGATGTTTTTATACAGATTAGAATTTGCTTTGAACACAAGGACCTGCCAATGTGCCTGGCACTGTACTCTGGGGCCTGTGGCAGGGACACAATCCTTGCCCTGAAGGTTCTTACTGGCTGAGCTGGTGAGCATCAAGAACAGTTTTGAACAATTTCCATTTCACCCAGTGTTTACTGAGCATCTGCTGTGACTACGGGTTCTTCTTGGGAAACATGAATGAACAAAGATCCCTGTTCTCGTGGAGCTTATATTCTAACAGAGAAGGAAGACAAATAGTTGATAATGATAACAGGAAAAAGAAAAAGAAGGAGGAGGCTGCAGTTTTGAATGGAAAGCAGGCAAGCATCATCTGACTCTTTGGGACCACATGGACTGTCGTCCATCAGGTTCCTCTGTCAAGGGATTTTCCAAGAATACTGTCTTTGCAAGAATACTGGAGTGGGTTGCCATGCCCTCCTCCAGGGGATCTTCCTGACCCAGAGATGGAACCTGCACCAGCAATGCCTGGTGACTAAGCAGTAAAGAATCTTTCTGCAGTGCAGGAGATGCAGGTTCGATCTTTGGGTTGGGAAGATTCCTTGGAGAAGGAAATGGCAACCCACTCCAGTATTCTTACATGGGAAATTCCATGGCCAGAGCAGCCCAGGGGGCCCCCAGTCCAGGGAGTCGCTAAGAGTCAGACAAGACTTAGTGACTAAACCAGCATCACCACCAGGGAAGCCATTAGATGGGAAGCAGGGCCTTCTAAGAAGGTCAGATTTGAGTGAAGATTTGAAAAAGGTAGGAGATTTAGCTGTGAGAGTATCTGGAAATCCAGCATTTCAGGCAGTGCAAATAGCTAAAGTCTCAAAGAAAAAATCCAGCGCTAACATCAAGAAAGGGCCACCTGAAAGATAAGGAATCTGAGAAGAGGCCGGGGAAGGAGCAAGGAGGCTATGCATGCCTATGCTAATTGCTCTGTGGCTGCCCCACTGTGGGGGACGATTTATCTGACCCAGGGGACCAGGCTCGGCCCAAACCTCTGGGCCAAGGGAAATTAGCCTCTATCCAGGCTCTTACACAACTAGGCCATGGCCTTGTCTGCGTCACATGCTCCCTGGGCCTCAGTAGCCAGGTCTGTCAAAGAAGACAAGGCACATCTGGCCACTCCGTGATCTCCTGCCCACCAATACCCTGAGTGTACTTTATAATAATAGTAGTAATAACAATAATAGTTATAATAATAAAATTACAAATAAGATGGCAATTGCAGCATCCTTCCAGCAAGAATAAGAAAATTATTCTTGAGACTTTTCAAAGCAAAACCATCTAACTTCAAAGGTTTCTGAGTAAAAGAAAGGCAAGAGTATGACTTTGGGTCAGGAAAAAAAATGAGGCGAAAGAGGTATAAGACTTCCTCTCACCAGCATTTAACCGTCATCCCTTTCTGGGAACTGGCCTCTGAGGCCCTACGGGCTGCTCCCTGAGAAGATTTCCTTAGCTGAGCTTCAGAACATTTGCAAGCAGCCAACTGTCAATTTGGGAAAGTTTGGAAAGTATTATGTAAGCTGAAAAAACAGTTTCTGACAATTTAAAAAAGATAAAACCTGGCAAAGCTTCCTAGCCTTTAGGCTGCGGGGTCCAGAAATGCAAAGTTGTGTTCTCACAGCCTACTGAGTAACTAAGAGGAGTTTGCAAGCACCGTATTTTCAGATACTGAGTTTTGCCAAAATGCCAGGATTCATGGCCCCTGGGTAGAGACTTTCCCTATCCATATCAGACTGGAGTGTTTAAATTTTTAGTGCCAGGACAGAACTGGGGTGGGCCTGCTGGGAAAACAGGACTAACAAGGAAAAGTCATCCCCCCAACCCCCAGGAAAGAGATGTGAGGGGTCGAAGAACAGGTACAAGTCAGGTCTGAAGTCAGACTGCCGAAAGTCAAATCCCACTTGCATTTGTAGCTCTGTGTGCCTCAGTTTCTTCATGTGTATAATAGGTGTAAAATGATACCTACGGCATAGGGCAGTTATGATGATCAAGTGAATTAAACAATGAAGTCTTTAAAATTGTACATATGTCCTAATGAAAAAGCCAGAAGTGGGTGCTTTTACTTAAGGTTACATAGATTCTTCCTAACCAGTGTTTGAGTCTTTTTCATTGAGTGCAGTGGTTTCTGCACTCAGTAAGGGCAAATGTCCCTATTTGGGGACATTTTTTGATGCAAGCACACTTGCAAGTCATCTCTCTTTGTCTTTATATTTTTAATTTTTTGTTACAGAAATATTTATAATGTTTTGTTAATTACTATTATACAGCAAAATAATTTAGGTATATATAATTCTTTTTTTTTAATATTCCTTTTCATTATGGTTTATCACAGGATAAGTTGAATAGGTTATCTGTGTCTCTCTTCTTTCTAACTAGTATTTTTCTTAATCTTAAAACAGCCTCCATTTTCTAAGCCAAAACTGTCCAACTGAAACACAACGAAAGTCACAGATACAGGCCACCATATTTGATTTTAAATTTTCTGGTACAAAAAAAGCCACAGCATTTAACCGTCACCCTTTCTGGGAACTGGCCTCTGAGGCCCTACAAGATTTCCTTAGCTGAGCTTCAGAACATTTGCAAGCAGCCAACTGTCAATTTGGGAAAGTTTGGAAAGTATTATGTAAGCTGAAAAAACAGTTTCTGACAATTTAAAAAAGATAAAACCTGGCAAAGCTTCCTAGCCTTTAGGCTGCGGGGTCCAGAAATGCAAAGTTGTGTTCTCACAGCCTACTGAGTAACTAAGAGGAGTTTGCAAGCACCGTATTTTCAGATACTGAGTTTTGCCAAAATGCCAGGATTCATGGCCCCTGGGTAGAGACTTTCCCTATCCATATCAGACTGGAGTGTTTAAATTTTTAGTGCCAGGACAGAACTGGGGTGGGCCTGCTGGGAAAACAGGACTAACAAGGAAAAGTCATCCCCCCAACCCCCAGGAAAGAGATGTGAGGGGTCGAAGAACAGGTACAAGTCAGGTCTGAAGTCAGACTGCCGAAAGTCAAATCCCACTTGCATTTGTAGCTCTGTGTGCCTCAGTTTCTTCATGTGTATAATAGGTGTAAAATGATACCTACGGCATAGGGCAGTTATGATGATCAAGTGAATTAAACAATGAAGTCTTTAAAATTGTACATATGTCCTAATGAAAAAGCCAGAAGTGGGTGCTTTTACTTAAGGTTACATAGATTCTTCCTAACCAGTGTTTGAGTCTTTTTCATTGAGTGCAGTGGTTTCTGCACTCAGTAAGGGCAAATGTCCCTATTTGGGGACATTTTTTGATGCAAGCACACTTGCAAGTCATCTCTCTTTGTCTTTATATTTTTAATTTTTTGTTACAGAAATATTTATAATGTTTTGTTAATTACTATTATACAGCAAAATAATTTAGGTATATATAATTCTTTTTTTTTAATATTCCTTTTCATTATGGTTTATCACAGGATAAGTTGAATAGGTTATCTGTGTCTCTCTTCTTTCTAACTAGTATTTTTCTTAATCTTAAAACAGCCTCCATTTTCTAAGCCAAAACTGTCCAACTGAAACACAACGAAAGTCACAGATACAGGCCACCATATTTGATTTTAAATTTTCTGGTAGCCACATTTAAAAAGGTAAAATGAAACATATGAAATTAATTTTAATAATACATTTTAATCTAATACATCTAAAATATTATTTCAGTGTACAGTAATTATATAGAAATTAATGAGACTTTATATTCTTTTTTTCTTACTATATCTTTGAAATCCAATGTAGACTTTACAAATACAAAACATCTCAATTCAGACTAGTTACATTTCAAGTACTTAATAGCCGCATGTGACTACCATAATGTACAGTACTGTTCTCAAGACAGGAGGATGGTTCCGGGCAGTGAGCTGGGGTGAGCTAGTCATGCTGGGCCTTGACTTTGTCCCAGTCACTACTATGATAATGAGGATGGCCTCTGGGAAAGAGGGGGTGCTCCTGGTCATACGGCATAAGGAGGTTCTTGATGCAACAACGAGTCCAACAAGTGTGGTTTGGAACTGAGATCGATTGAGCAAGCTCTTACTTGCCCCTAACGGTCTTTTCCTCCCTCCCCATTAACCTCATCCTCCAACTCTACTTGTCTTGAAGATTAAAATCTAAAATAAGCTTATTAATGGTTATCATCTTCTGTTAAAATGCAAATATTGGGATGATACCTTCATCTCCTGAGACTAAGGTAGTTAACGCAGAGATTGAGGTCAAGAAGTAGAATGTCTTTTTGGATTCTGTTTGGAAGCTTTGGCAAGTAGGATTGTAGGGAAGTCAGGGGTGATAGGAAAGCCTTGCAGAGGTAATTCTGCAGGGTACTGGCCTTTAATGCGCCCTTCTAGCCTGAGTCACTTAGCTCTAATGGGAACCTCATTAACCAAAGGCAGCAGCTATGACATTAAGAGCAGACATCAACATTCTGAGCACCTTGGGTTCATATTTTTTTTAGGTGCATGAATCTGAATATAAAAACTATATCAAGTGTCCCTTAAAATAGGAATTTGAAAAAAAATGGGAATTTTGCAAATTTGTCCTGCTTATCCATTCCTAGCAGCCCAGAAGAAGGAGAGACAACCCCTTCTGCCCCTAGGGAAAAGCCCTTTGATTCCATTCATAGAGATTTCAGTTTGGTCTTTAAAATAGGATGTGCCTTGGGAAAGGCTAACTTGATTTGTTCATCTCTCCATTTCCTCATTCTATTGTTTCAGGGTGAGTTTGTATATCTTTCCTCCAATTCATTACTTGGCGAGGGTCTCATTTTCCTATTCCCAAGTTCTTGGAAAGAGTGAAAGAGACCTCACATCCACCTCCATGTTGTTTAATTGCTAAGTCGTGTCTGAGTCTTCTGTGACGCCGTGGACTGTAACCTGCCAGGTTTCTCTGTCCATTTTCCAGGTGAGAATACTGAAGTGGGTCACCATTTCCTTCTCCAGGGAATCTTCCTGACCCAGAGATTGAACCCTGTGTCTCCTGCATTGTAGGCATATTCTTTACTGCTGAGCTACCAGGAAAGCCCCCACCCCCATAAGCTGATAGTATTTGTTATCTCTGTGGATATTCTAAAATCTGAAAAGAAACTCTATTCTTGTTTCATCTGTGATGAGATTGGACTATCTACCTAGCCTACGATGTTCTTTCCCTTCAGCCTCCCTGACTGCTACTTTCCCTCAGCCTATGGTATGCTCTGGTCCCAGGTTGGCACTAGTGGTACAGAACCTGCCTGCCAATGCAGGAGACATAAGATTCAACCCCTGGGGTGGGAAAATTTCTTGGAGAAAGAAATGGAAGCCCACTCCAGTATTCTTTCCTGGAGAATTCCATAGATAGAGAACCCTGGTGGTCTATAGTCCATAGGGTTGCAAAGAGTTGGATGTGACTGACATGACTTAGCGCGTAGTATTCCCGACTACGTTGCCTTGAGGAAAATTACTTTTATCAGGCAGTTCCTGAGTGCTGATCTCTCACTCAGTTTCTTTAGTTTCATTATCTTAAGGGAGGTTATCCAAAGAATGCTCTCTGCTAAAAGTGTTTATTAACTTTTTCACTTAAGTTTTTTCAGTTAATTTTTGTCAACAACCAAGGTATTTTTATTGTGTTTTCCTTGATTACTAAGATGATCCATAATTTTATTCTAGAAAATTTTGCATAGTCTAGAAAGGATAAAGAAGAAACACTTGTCGTCCTACTATCTAGAAAACGGCACTATTAACTTTTTGGCAAGCAATAGTTATCTGAGTCCATTATATTCTATACCAGTCAAAATTATATCCCTGGCGTGATCTAGGTGTGAAAACAAAACTAGCATATACAACAATATAGAAGTATTTAATACAGATTTCATTCATTTATCCATTCATTCATTGTCCTATAGGAATATACAGAAACATGCTAACCTCATCTAGAAGTTGAGTCCATTTTGGGATGTTATTAAATAAAGGTCATTAAATGCAGAGCAGATCGTTGTGGTCAGAAGAGCTACTGATTCCAGCAGTAGATTCTGTCTTTTTGGATGGAGGATAGGCAGTATCTTTTCATTCAAATCTTTACTATCTTGATGTAATAACTGTGACCAAATGGTGGAGCTTCTAAAAAACATTTAACTAAGACATTTTATTCATTTTCATGTTTGTAACCAAAACACTCTCCCCTACTCCCTGCTAAAAAAAAAAAAAAAAAAAGGAGCCTAGAGTCTGGCAAAAACAGTAAGAACTAACTAAAATGTAGTAACTTTATTGGCAAATGTGGTCAGCCTCAAGAGGATTGAAATCAACAGGCCGTTGAAGATCTGGTTGACGGGTCTGTGGTTATAAGTTAAGGGGCAAGAACTTCTCTCTTCTTTAGTGACCAACAACCTTAAATATAATTGCAGGTAAGAGAGTGGAATTTCAGTATCTGTGTTTGGGGGAGAGGGAATGAGGTTGGGTTGTGAAACCTATGTGAAACATTGCTACTGAGTTTGGGAACTTGGATAGTTTGCTAGTCTGCAGAGGAAGCTCAGAGCCTTCAGGCAGTGAATTGATGGATGGGTTATGGAATTTGCTGGGATCAAGTTAGTTCTGGGGACATATTAATTCTGGGGAGACTTGTGGGTCCAGGCAGTGCTACAGTGTAAGGTGTAAAATTAAAGCCATAGAGAAGATAAGCAGGACCCCAGTATGCAAGAAGGTGGTGTGTGTTACTTTGAATTATCAAAGGCAGGACATGGTAGGGGTAATCTCTGGGAGGAAGGTGATAAAAGATTTTTATTTTCCTTTAAGTCCCCTTTTGCCATTCCTCAACTGCCCTCTTTTCCATAGTAGACATTTATTAATTTTTAACAATAAAATATAACTCAATAAAGATATAAAAATAGGGCTTCCCTTGTGGCTCAGTGGATAAGAACCCGTCTGCCAATGCAGGAGACACAGGTTCCATCCCTGATTTGGGAAGATCCCACATACCGCAGAGCAGCTAAACCCACACAACAACAAAGACCAAGCACAGTCAAACATAAATAAATAAAAGTTTAAAAAAAAAAAAAAGATATAAAAATAATTTAAAATAGTATTGATAGTATGTCTTGGGAAAAAGATAAAATTTAACTCAAATAAAACCTTCTTTGATTCACTTTCAAAGGGTCTTATTTCCCCTACTCATGTGTCTATTCCCATTCTCTCACATCTGAAGTATTTTAAGAGATTTGTTTCCAATATTTTTGATCCCTCTGAAAATATTTCCAAGAAAAGTAACACATCCCCCATTCCTAAATATTTGTATTAATAATATTCAACAAGTTACACTGCAACTTTTGGTTTTCCAAAGCCCTAAAATTTTGGAATCAGAATGTCATATGCTACTAGGCTCTAGTTAGTATTTGAGAAGCTCCTTGATGCCTCTTTTTAAAAACAGAATTTGGGCTTCCCTGGTGGTTCAGTTGGTAAGGACACCGCCTTGCAGTGCAAGGGGCACCGGGTCAATCCCTGGCCTGGGAAGATCCCACATGCCGTAGAGCGGCTGGACTGATGTGTCCAACTACCAAGCGGGAGCTCTGGAGCGCATGCGCCCAGAGCTGGTGCTCTGCAGTGAAAGAGGCCACTGCGATGGAAGGCCCACACAGGCCAAACAAAGAACAAGGATGAATAAATGAAAGACCAATAGAAGTGGCCAAAAAAAAAAAAAAGCTCAAAATAGAATTTATTTTTTAGAGTGGTTTTAAGTTCACAGCAAAGTTCAGCATAAGTTACGGAAATTTCCTACATACCTCCTGATCTTTGTTTTCCTTCTTCTTCTTCATCTTTTTTGATTGGAGGACAATTGCTTTACAATGTTGTGTTAGTTTCTGCTGTACAACAATGTGAATCAACCATAAGTATACATATATCTCCTCCCTCTTGAGCCTCCCTCCCAACCCCTCTCCCACCCCTCTAGGTCATCCCAGAGCACTGAGCCTGAACTCCTTGTGATACAGAGCAACTTCCCACTAGCTGTCCAGTACACATGGTAGTGTATATGCCTACATGGTACAGTCTCAATCATTTCCTCCAACCCTCTCCTTCCCTTGCTGTGTCCACAAGCCTATTCACTGCATCTGTATCTCTACTCCTACCTTGCAAATAGGTTCATCAGTACCATTTGTTTTCGTTCTTGTCAAATTGTTGACCCAAATTATGGGAGTGGGGATGTCTTTTCCTCCCTCATTCTCAGTTCAAGATTAAGACACTCAAGTTCCCAAACTTTTATGTACTTGGCAACATCTAGGGCAGCTTCTGGAGTAGGACAGTGAAAACCTTTAACAAGGGGGTACCTGCTCCTGGGAAACTGTGTTTGTGGTTGCAGTGATAAGGGAAGATCAAGGAAAAGAGCTGCTGTGCCCTCTCCCAGGGCACCATCCTGTGGATACACATCCACGGATACTTGGTGAAAGGTCTGAGATGACAGTGGTAGCTGCTCCTGTTGTACCAGAAGCATCCAGGTATTTTTCTGTCTTAGCCATGGTCTCCCTATGCACTGAAGGGAGGCAGGAGGGTAGAATCAGAAGAATGGGAAATTCAAAGGATGATTAAGTCTAAGAATAAAGAAGTGCTTTTGTTAAAGAAAATAATTTTTTTCTGCAAAGTCCTCTTTTTTCAGTCAGATGTTTTCTTATTTATGTGGATTCCAAATAAGGTAAAGATACCATTTTAAAAGGTTGATTTTGTAAAAAGGTGTTTTATTATGGAAATTCTAACTAGGGAGACTAGGATAACGAGCCTTCACTTTCTCCATTTCTCACCTTCAGCAATCATCAGTCCACTGCTATACCTCTCTCATCCCCTGAGTGGTTTTAAGTTCACAGCAAAGTTCAGCATAAGTTACGGAAATTTCCTACATACCTCCTGATCTTTGTTTTCCTTCTTCTTCTTCATCTTTTTTGATTGGAGGACAATTGCTTTACAATGTTGTGTTAGTTTCTGCTGTACAACAATGTGAATCAACCATAAGTATACATATATCTCCTCCCTCTTGAGCCTCCCTCCCAACCCCTCTCCCACCCCTCTAGGTCATCCCAGAGCACTGAGCCTGAACTCCTTGTGATACAGAGCAACTTCCCACTAGCTGTCCAGTACACATGGTAGTGTATATGCCTACATGGTACAGTCTCAATCATTTCCTCCAATCCTCTCCTTCCCTTGCTGTGTCCACAAGCCTATTCACTGCATCTGTATCTCTACTCCTACCTTGCAAATAGGTTCATCAGTACCATTTGTTTTCGTTCTTGTCAAATTGTTGACCCAAATTATGGGAGTGGGGATGTCTTTTCCTCCCTCATTCTCAGTTCAAGATTAAGACACTCAAGTTCCCAAACTTTTATGTACTTGGCAACATCTAGGGCAGCTTCTGGAGTAGGACAGTGAAAACCTTTAACAAGGGGGTACCTGCTCCTGGGAAACTGTGTTTGTGGTTGCAGTGATAAGGGAAGATCAAGGAAAAGAGCTGCTGTGCCCTCTCCCAGGGCACCATCCTGTGGATACACATCCACGGATACTTGGTGAAAGGTCTGAGATGACAGTGGTAGCTGCTCCTGTTGTACCAGAAGCATCCAGGTATTTTTCTGTCTTAGCCATGGTCTCCCTATGCACTGAAGGGAGGCAGGAGGGTAGAATCAGAAGAATGGGAAATTCAAAGGATGATTAAGTCTAAGAATAAAGAAGTGCTTTTGTTAAAGAAAATAATTTTTTTCTGCAAAGTCCTCTTTTTTCAGTCAGATGTTTTCTTATTTATGTGGATTCCAAATAAGGTAAAGATACCATTTTAAAAGGTTGATTTTGTAAAAAGGTGTTTTATTATGGAAATTCTAACTAGGGAGACTAGGATAACGAGCCTTCACTTTCTCCATTTCTCACCTTCAGCAATCATCAGTCCACTGCTATACCTCTCTCATCCCCTTCCTCAAACTTGATTATTTAGAAGCAAATCTCAGTCATTTTTATCATTCTGAATAGGAATATTTCAATGCATACCTCTAAAAACCAAGAAGACTGAAAGGAAGATTTCTGATGACAACAAGTCTTACCCTTGTTGCTTCCTCATTTCTCCTCTGTCACTGGACTGTGAAGTAGGAAATCTGAGTTGTGACTTGGTTTTGCCACCCACCAACTGTGTGACCAGCTGCAAGTCATGTAACCTTTCTAGACTTGTGCTTTTCCTACCTGAGTGGGTGACGTAGGTAATTTCTAAGGTCTCTTCCAGTTCTAGACATCAAAAATTCAAGGAAAGTTCATTCTTTCAGCCTCCGGAGACATAATATAGATTTGGTACAGATCTATTTCCTGTGTTTTTGTTTTTTTTCGTTTTTTTTGGGTGTAGTGCTCCGTTCAGTGTCAAGACCTTCTCAGTGAAGAGCCAGAAAAGTCAGAAAGGGTACTGAGAGGCACAATCTTCTAAGTTGGCGCTTTTGAAAAGAACTGAGCCCTGGGAGCCATCCATTGGAGCAGTTTTGTGCTGCCTTCAGTATCTCCTTTGGTAACCTCAATTTGTCTTAAAACAACATCAATTTGTCATAACAAATGTTCTGCTGGGTTGCAATAATGGGAAGGTTCAAGTGCTCCAAACAGACCCTCCTTTTCCAAAGACCACTCTGATACCTATAGCTAGTGAAAGGTAATGTTTACGTTGCTTTGGGGGCAGGGGTAGCTCCTGTTGTACCAGAAGCATCCAGGTATTTTTCTGTCTTAGCCATGGTCTCCCTATGCACTGAAGGGAGGCAGGAGGGTAGAATCAGAAGAATGGGAAATTCAAAGGATGATTAAGTCTAAGAATAAAGAAGTGCTTTTGTTAAAGAAAATAATTTTTTTCTGCAAAGTCCTCTTTTTTCAGTCAGATGTTTTCTTATTTATGTGGATTCCAAATAAGGTAAAGATACCATTTTAAAAGGTTGATTTTGTAAAAAGGTGTTTTATTATGGAAATTCTAACTAGGGAGACTAGGATAACGAGCCTTCACTTTCTCCATTTCTCACCTTCAGCAATCATCAGTCCACTGCTATACCTCTCTCATCCCCTTCCTCAAACTTGATTATTTAGAAGCAAATCTCAGTCATTTTTATCATTCTGAATAGGAATATTTCAATGCATACCTCTAAAAACCAAGAAGACTGAAAGGAAGATTTCTGATGACAACAAGTCTTACCCTTGTTGCTTCCTCATTTCTCCTCTGTCACTGGACTGTGAAGTAGGAAATCTGAGTTGTGACTTGGTTTTGCCACCCACCAACTGTGTGACCAGCTGCAAGTCATGTAACCTTTCTAGACTTGTGCTTTTCCTACCTGAGTGGGTGACGTAGGTAATTTCTAAGGTCTCTTCCAGTTCTAGACATCAAAAATTCAAGGAAAGTTCATTCTTTCAGCCTCCGGAGACATAATATAGATTTGGTACAGATCTATTTCCTGTTTTTTTTTTTTTTTTCGTTTTTTTTGGGTGTAGTGCTCCGTTCAGTGTCAAGACCTTCTCAGTGAAGAGCCAGAAAAGTCAGAAAGGGTACTGAGAGGCACAATCTTCTAAGTTGGCGCTTTTGAAAAGAACTGAGCCCTGGGAGCCATCCATTGGAGCAGTTTTGTGCTGCCTTCAGTATCTCCTTTGGTAACCTCAATTTGTCTTAAAACAACATCAATTTGTCATAACAAATGTTCTGCTGGGTTGCAATAATGGGAAGGTTCAAGTGCTCCAAACAGACCCTCCTTTTCCAAAGACCACTCTGATACCTATAGCTAGTGAAAGGTAATGTTTACGTTGCTTTGGGGGCAGGGGTAGTCATAGTTTTAGACAACAAGGAACTAATTTCTCTCTTGTTCCAGGGTGACTTTTTTTTTTTTAATGTAACTTTGTTGTTGTTTTTTAATTTTGGCCTCTTTTTATTGATTCTTTATTTTTATTTATTTTTCATCCATCTTGCAGTGGCCTCTCCCACTGCAGAGCCAATTCTGGGCACATGCCCTCCAGAGTGCTGGCTCGTAATTGGACACACCCATCCAGTCACTCCGCAGCACGTGAGTTCCTCCTGGGTCAGGAATCAAACCAGTGCCCCTTGCACTGCAAGGCGGACTCTTTACCCACTGAACCACCAAGGAAGACCCAGGATGGCCCTTAAGGCTTAAGGATACCCATTTTACAGGCAAATTAACTGAGTGTGAAGTAACGTAGTTGCATCTAAGGTTGCCTAGTGAGGGGCTTTCCTGGTGGCTCAGTGGTAAAGAATCTGCCTGCTAATGCAGCAGACGCGAGTTCAATCCCTTATCAGGGAAGACCCCCATGCCCCAGGGCAGCTCGTGTACCATGGCTACTGAGCCTGTGCTCAAGAGCCCGGGAGCCACAACTACTGAAGCCTGTACCTAGAGCCTGCACTCTGCAAGAGAAGCCACTGCAATGAGAAGCTCACATGCTGCAATGAAGAATAGCCCCCGCTTGCCACAACTAGAGAAACAGTTTTGCAGCAATGAAGACCCAGCACAAACAAAAATAATTAAATAAATAAACATTAAAAAGAAAATCTCTCTCTCTTTATATATATATACACATATATAAGGTTGCCTGGTAAATGAAGGATTAAATCTGGAATGGAATTTGACTTTTAAAAGTACCGAAAATTTATTGTAAAGTTTGAGGTTTAGGGAACAAATAGGGGTCCTTTCTGGTTAATGGAGGACTCTTTGGGCAAGAAGATGATGGTATCCAGTCCAGAGAAGCACTTCCAACACAACCCTCACAGTCATGAGCCCTCATGGGTTCCACACCATCCTTAGAAAGATGGCGACACAAGGAGTAGGTGGCCTAGCATTCTCAGCTGGCAAATGAACTCAGACCCAGGACTTGTAGCTGCTGCAGGCATGTGTCCTGTTCCTCCAGGATCAGGGAAATGAAGCTGCAGGAAGATTTTGGGAAAAGAAACTTGGTTGTCAGTATAGCAGAAACCGAGCAATTTTTTTTTTTTTTAAATTACCACGACCCAGAAGATTAAAAAAAAAAAAAAAAAAACTCAAGTGGAAAAAGGCTCCAAAATTACCATTTTAAAGCACAAACTCTAATCAGATCTGAGAACTTATCGAAAGGGGACTTATTTAAACTGTTGACAGAGATTATTGGTTTGGTGCCAGGGTTTTAATTTGGGGGATAGAATTAAAAGGGACTAAAGATGAGGGTTGTTATTTCAAGCTGAAACTAGTATTCCATGGTGGGGAACTCACTGGGTTTGTGAGTTTGGGGGTTGATTACTATACTCAGAGTCATTCCTGGACACATTTTCAGCTGGTTCTGAGGAGGGTCAAAATGTGCATTCTTTGCAGCCTTTGTGGACTTGCACCACAGCTAATCAGTGATTAGACTGAGGCCCGTCCTTGGCAGGAAATGGTAAAGGAATCAGCAGGAAGCCAAGAACAAGGGAAGGGAAACTCCTCCCTCCTATCAAAGGGCAGGCCAGAAGGAGGATGAAAAGGGAAAGTGGGCATTACAGAGTTAGGCGTGTTGAAATGGAGAAGGTTAGTGCTTCAAGGGCAAGCGTGTGTGATAGTGTTGTGTTTATTATGTGACTTTATTATGGAGCCTGAACCTTGTGTTCTTCAGGCTTCAATCAGTACACGATCCCCAAGTCATGGAGAAAATGCTGTTCCTTTACTTTGTTTTCTGTGTTTTATGAGGTTCAGCAAGCAGCCCACTGACAAGACAACCTCCCCCTTGTTTGTGATTTTCAGCTTCTTCAAGGCCGGAGCACCTGAAAGTCAAGTTTTATGAGAAAAAGAAAAAAAAAGAAAATATAAATGGAATCAAATCATAAGAAATACTTGGTGTGAAGGAGCAGAGGACTGCAAAATCGTTTTTCTCTTTTACCCAGGTCTTCGTAACCAAAAATCCTCAGTAGGTTCTTGAGGCAGAGCGAGAAAACTGAGTCCAATAAGAAGAAACTGAAATTCGAAAACAGCTTCTTGTAGATTAGGACTCAGTTCTGAAGTTTCACTTCGTGAGCTTGGTTCTGTGAGTTAGGCTTTTCCTGATGAAAAAGAAAATCAAGAATACTTAATGTTGAAAGGCCTCAGTGATGAAAAGGTAGCATCTAGCTCCCTTAGCTCATCAGCTGTGTGTTTAGATTGTTACCTGAAGAAAGAAAAAACAAAGTGCCCAGAATGCTGATTCTACCGTTTTAGTGGGAAAATTTTCTATTAGGCAAGTGGTGCCAGGGTTTTAATTTGGGGGATAGAATTAAAAGGGACTAAAGATGAGGGTTGTTATTTCAAGCTGAAACTAGTATTCCATGGTGGGGAACTCACTGGGTTTGTGAGTTTGGGGGTTGATTACTATACTCAGAGTCATTCCTGGACACATTTTCAGCTGGTTCTGAGGAGGGTCAAAATGTGCATTCTTTGCAGCCTTTGTGGACTTGCACCACAGCTAATCAGTGATTAGACTGAGGCCCGTCCTTGGCAGGAAATGGTAAAGGAATCAGCAGGAAGCCAAGAACAAGGGAAGGGAAACTCCTCCCTCCTATCAAAGGGCAGGCCAGAAGGAGGATGAAAAGGGAAAGTGGGCATTACAGAGTTAGGCGTGTTGAAATGGAGAAGGTTAGTGCTTCAAGGGCAAGCGTGTGTGATAGTGTTGTGTTTATTATGTGACTTTATTATGGAGCCTGAACCTTGTGTTCTTCAGGCTTCAATCAGTACACGATCCCCAAGTCATGGAGAAAATGCTGTTCCTTTACTTTGTTTTCTGTGTTTTATGAGGTTCAGCAAGCAGCCCACTGACAAGACAACCTCCCCCTTGTTTGTGATTTTCAGCTTCTTCAAGGCCGGAGCACCTGAAAGTCAAGTTTTATGAGAAAAAGAAAAAAAAAGAAAATATAAATGGAATCAAATCATAAGAAATACTTGGTGTGAAGGAGCAGAGGACTGCAAAATCGTTTTTCTCTTTTACCCAGGTCTTCGTAACCAAAAATCCTCAGTAGGTTCTTGAGGCAGAGCGAGAAAACTGAGTCCAATAAGAAGAAACTGAAATTCGAAAACAGCTTCTTGTAGATTAGGACTCAGTTCTGAAGTTTCACTTCGTGAGCTTGGTTCTGTGAGTTAGGCTTTTCCTGATGAAAAAGAAAATCAAGAATACTTAATGTTGAAAGGCCTCAGTGATGAAAAGGTAGCATCTAGCTCCCTTAGCTCATCAGCTGTGTGTTTAGATTGTTACCTGAAGAAAGAAAAAACAAAGTGCCCAGAATGCTGATTCTACCGTTTTAGTGGGAAAATTTTCTATTAGGCAAGTGGCAAACAACAAAACGTTTGAGAAAGCAGACCTGGGGAGAGTTCACTGCAGTTTCACAATGGGTATGAATAGTTATTTTGCTGCCTTTTTCTTTTTTTTTTTCTAAATCTTTCTGGGGTTGATGTGGATCTCTTTCTATTTGCTCAGGAAACTGTGACGTGTGTTCTGGGCAGGGTTTGAGGTTTTAGAACCTTTTCTAAAAGGGACAGAGAGCACCCAGCTACACTTCCCCGCTGTGAAGCTGGTGTGCAGGCGGTGGAGCTGAAGCTAATGGTCGCCATGCGGGTGCTCCTCCAGTGCAGTAGGCTTGTCCTGGCTCTTGCCTTCCTCCTGAGTGCATCTTCAGTGCAAGGTAAGACCCAAGAATCTTGTTGCCCTATAACCTTCTTGTGTGCCCCAGGTGCCACACAAATGATGATATTCACTTTAAGGTACAGAATGTATTATACTGTGGGAAAGTAGGGCCCTACCAAAAAAAAAAGAAAGAATTTGGGGTAGCTGAATTCCTTAGAGTGAAGTTGGCTAAGTTCTGTAGCAAAAAATAATAATAATAATAATACCCTACAAAATCTCTGAAGTAGGTGGGGCCTTATAAGTTCTTAAAATGATTGAAATGTAATATATTATTTTATTGTTAAAAGTAAATGGTTTATAAATTTTTAAAGATTCAAGAAAGGAATAGAGAAAATGGTCTACCTCTAAGTGTCTACATCAATCCCAAGTTTTAACATAATATTGTAGAGTCATAATTATTGTAACACTGGGAATTACTATTTTTAAAATCAGAGTAAATTTGCTTGTATTTTTTCTCCTTTTTAAAAGCTAGGTTCTTAGTGAAAACTCAATTATGTTTTAGACACAGCTAATGAAAACCCTCTCAGATTTTAAAGAGAGGCCAAAGAATTTTAGTAATTGTGTTGCTGCTTGAGAAACATTACATTTGAAAAATTCTTGTTAGGTCTATCATTTAGGGTTGTTTAGTCAGAATGAAACAAATTAAGGCCTTTAAAGACTAAGAAAATAAAATGCCCAGAATGCTGATTCTACCGTTTTAGTGGGAAAATTTTCTATTAGGCAAGTGGCAAACAACAAAACGTTTGAGAAAGCAGACCTGGGGAGAGTTCACTGCAGTTTCACAATGGGTATGAATAGTTATTTTGCTGCCTTTTTCTTTTTTTTTTTCTAAATCTTTCTGGGGTTGATGTGGATCTCTTTCTATTTGCTCAGGAAACTGTGACGTGTGTTCTGGGCAGGGTTTGAGGTTTTAGAACCTTTTCTAAAAGGGACAGAGAGCACCCAGCTACACTTCCCCGCTGTGAAGCTGGTGTGCAGGCGGTGGAGCTGAAGCTACTGGTCGCCATGCGGGTGCTCCTCCAGTGCAGTAGGCTTGTCCTGGCTCTTGCCTTCCTCCTGAGTGCATCTTCAGTGCAAGGTAAGACCCAAGAATCTTGTTGCCCTATAACCTTCTTGTGTGCCCCAGGTGCCACACAAATGATGATATTCACTTTAAGGTACAGAATGTATTATACTGTGGGAAAGTAGGGCCCTACCAAAAAAAAAAGAAAGAATTTGGGGTAGCTGAATTCCTTAGAGTGAAGTTGGCTAAGTTCTGTAGCAAAAAATAATAATAATAATAATACCCTACAAAATCTCTGAAGTAGGTGGGGCCTTATAAGTTCTTAAAATGATTGAAATGTAATATATTATTTTATTGTTAAAAGTAAATGGTTTATAAATTTTTAAAGATTCAAGAAAGGAATAGAGAAATGGTCTACCTCTAAGTGTCTACATCAATCCCAAGTTTTAACATAATATTGTAGAGTCATAATTATTGTAACACTGGGAATTACTATTTTTAAAATCAGAGTAAATTTGCTTGTATTTTTTCTCCTTTTTAAAAGCTAGGTTCTTAGTGAAAACTCAATTATGTTTTAGACACAGCTAATGAAAACCCTCTCAGATTTTAAAGAGAGGCCAAAGAATTTTAGTAATTGTGTTGCTGCTTGAGAAACATTACATTTGAAAAATTCTTGTTAGGTCTATCATTTAGGGTTGTTTAGTCAGAATGAAACAAATTAAGGCCTTTAAAGACTAAGAAAATAAAAATGATCAGTTTGTAAGAAAAACACAGTTTCTCCTCCTTTGGTAAATAAGGGATTATGTCTGAATAAAGCATAAAATCATGGCCTGATAAGTAGATGGGAAAATTTATAGTAGAAAAACACTAAGTTCCTCCAAATCGTAAAGGAAATATTGAGTCATGGTGATGCACATATCCTGGATGTTTTTCTTTGATGTGACTTTGAGTTGTCTTGTTTTTACTTCTGGTGGAAATGAAATTGTACACATGACTCCAGAAACATTCATTATATATTGGAAATTTATAAAATCACTCTCTTCTTGTTACGCAATTACTGATGAAAACAAGCAAATAATGTTGCTGAAACTTTTCCATTAATATATTTTTCTTTTATATCTGATAATGTAGATTTCCGTGTTACTGTTTCCAAACGTCTCAACCACTCTTCCCTCCCCACAATGTCCATAGGTGTGTTCCCATTAATATATATTTTTAAAGGATGAAACATTGTTGATTGTAACATGAGGCTTTATTTCAATCTTTTAGGGAAAACTCCCAGTCAATGAAATAATTCCCTAATGTGTTCTGACAAGATCCAGGCAGTCAAGTCCATGTCTGTAGACTTGAGTGACCTATTGGTGCTGGCCAGAGCTCTGTGAATCTTTACATTTTCAAAATTTCCCAGCAATGTCACATTCCCCAGTTAGGTTTAATAGAAACTAAAATTAAAACAAAAGCTTCTTCTTTATACAAGAAAGGAATAGAGAAATGGTCTACCTCTAAGTGTCTACATCAATCCCAAGTTTTAACATAATATTGTAGAGTCATAATTATTGTAACACTGGGAATTACTATTTTTAAAATCAGAGTAAATTTGCTTGTATTTTTTCTCCTTTTTAAAAGCTAGGTTCTTAGTGAAAACTCAATTATGTTTTAGACACAGCTAATGAAAACCCTCTCAGATTTTAAAGAGAGGCCAAAGAATTTTAGTAATTGTGTTGCTGCTTGAGAAACATTACATTTGAAAAATTCTTGTTAGGTCTATCATTTAGGGTTGTTTAGTCAGAATGAAACAAATTAAGGCCTTTAAAGACTAAGAAAATAAAAATGATCAGTTTGTAAGAAAAACACAGTTTCTCCTCCTTTGGTAAATAAGGGATTATGTCTGAATAAAGCATAAAATCATGGCCTGATAAGTAGATGGGAAAATTTATAGTACAAAAACACTAAGTTCCTCCAAATCGTAAAGGAAATATTGAGTCATGGTGATGCACATATCCTGGATGTTTTTCTTTGATGTGACTTTGAGTTGTCTTGTTTTTACTTCTGGTGGAAATGAAATTGTACACATGACTCCAGAAACATTCATTATATATTGGAAATTTATAAAATCACTCTCTTCTTGTTACGCAATTACTGATGAAAACAAGCAAATAATGTTGCTGAAACTTTTCCATTAATATATTTTTCTTTTATATCTGATAATGTAGATTTCCGTGTTACTGTTTCCAAACGTCTCAACCACTCTTCCCTCCCCACAATGTCCATAGGTGTGTTCCCATTAATATATATTTTTAAAGGATGAAACATTGTTGATTGTAACATGAGGCTTTATTTCAATCTTTTAGGGAAAACTCCCAGTCAATGAAATAATTCCCTAATGTGTTCTGACAAGATCCAGGCAGTCAAGTCCATGTCTGTAGACTTGAGTGACCTATTGGTGCTGGCCAGAGCTCTGTGAATCTTTACATTTTCAAAATTTCCCAGCAATGTCACATTCCCCAGTTAGGTTTAATAGAGAAAACTAAAATTAAAACAAAAGCATTCTTCATATAATAGGTATTTTTCAGAAAGTAGTAAAAGAAGCCATTATAAAATTTGTAAACTACTAGTATCTATGTCATCACTGGGTAGGTTTTGTTTTGTTTTCCCTTTGTTGGGAAAGGAATCAAACATGAGAGAATGAATGGACTAAAAAACCAGGGAGTTTCCAGAGGAGAAGTGCAGTTGGTATTGGAATTAAGGGTTTGTGACCATATTTGAATAAGGGAAACAGATATCCACCTACAGCTATGTGTGAGTGACATCAACTCAAGGCTACACAGAGGCCACTATTTCATAATATTCCATGTGGTGCCAGATATGATTCTGTAGCACTCTTTCCCCACTTAAAAAATTTTTTGTCCTTAACCCATTAACTTGACTGAATGATCACATGCACTAGACTTTTGGTTTGCTTTTACTGAAGAAAAAAAAAAAAAATCTTAGGTTACTGTATTAGTTTGCTAGGGCTGCCATAACAAAGTACCACAGACTGGGTGGCTTCAACAACAGGAATTTATCTCCTTGCAGTTCTGGGGACTGGAAATCCAGGATCAAGGTGTCAGCAGGGTTAGTTTCATCCTGAAGTATCTCTCCTCAGCTTGTAGATGGCCATCTTGTCTCGTCTTCACATGGCCCTTTGTGTGTGTCCGTGTTCCAGTCTCCTCTTCTTAAAAGGACACCAGCCATGCTGGATTAGGGCTCATCCACAGGAACTCACTATATCGTCATGATCTCTTTTAAGGCCTCATCTCCAAATACAGTCTTATTCTGAGGTACTGGTGGTTAGAATTTCAACACATTGAATTGGAGGGATACAATTCAGCCCACATCCATGACTATAAGTGAAGCTGAAGTAAAGACATGCTGTCAAAGCCTGTCCACCAAGTGCAAAGAGATGAAAGTTTGGCAATGTGTGGGAGACACTGGAGAGGACAATGAGTGGAGAAGACAAATGGCTAATCAATCTAATGCAGAGCTCCAGGGGATTACTGACGAGGCCTGTGAATCCCAAATTCTTTTATTGACTCTCTTTTTCAAAGATGCCCCAAAGAAGGAAAATGGAAAACCCATGAGCAGGTGTGGCCAAGGGGGTCATTGCCAAACCCTGTGTCCACTCCGCACTGCCTCTGAGATCATGATAATAATATTCACTGTCATTTGATTGTAAAGTGATTTCACATCTATTCTTGGGTAAATGATCATCACAGTCCCTGTTAGGAGGAATTAACACCAATTTATAGAGAATAAAGCTGGATCTTACATTCACCATCTCATTTCCTCTTTGTAAAAAAAATTATAAACTTGCCCTGGGACCATCACAACTAATTAATGACAGAGCTGGTCACCTGATTTCAAGTTTGAAGTTACATTTCTACTGCAATTTAACTATTTTCTAGGTGAATTAGAGATTATCCTTATTTAAAACAACCTTGCTTTGACTATAGACCTTGATATAAAAACCACTGAGTTGAAGGACAGAGATAGAGAAATTGAAAGTAAACTTGGAACTTGTTATAGCTTGTCAAACCACACAAGGGTGGGAAATCTTTGTTCATCATGGGCAATTGATTGGCCAGTAGGTAGCAGATCCAACTTAGATAGTAATGTCTGTTTAGATGTCATCAAACAATGAATCCAAGATGGTCTTTTTTGCTCCCCTAACATGGCAGTTTTAAATGTTTTTCTAACAAGCCCACAGCAAGTCTCCATTAAGAATAGGAAATTAGTAAATTATGATGATATTGGGGAAATATTGATACTACAATATAAAAAGATACAGAGAGATTACTGGGGTAAATTATTTGTTCTGGAAATGTTTGTTCATAGAAAGTGTTTTGTGAAAGCAGGACTAGTGACTCTGTGTATGTGTGAAAGAGAGACAAAGACAGAGACACAGAAAGAAAGGACACGGATAGGCAGGGAGAAAAGTAATTTAAATAAAAAACATTCTTCTCCTTTGAATTTATCACAGAATTAACCAGATCTATAAGTGAGGCCTCTTAGGAAGACCGATTTTCTGTCTATAAGCATGTTCCCTCTTACTTTTTAACATTTCTCTCAAGTATGAGAGAATCAAAATATTCCCATAAACTGGGGGCTAGAACTGTTGGATTTTCATATCCTACCAACATCTTTCAATAAATATATTAGGAACTTGGTATCTACAACCATGTTCTTTATTTTAAAGCAGATTTAAGATCCCCAGTCTGTACTGATCATTTTGTAATGTATAGCAATGAAGGATCTATGTTATGCACTTGAAACAAATACAGTGTTAATAGGTTAAATATACTTAAAAAAAGGACTTGGAATTATACATATCTGTAAACAACAAAACTCTGTAAAGTCAAAAAAGCAAAATAAAAACTTGTGACTGTGAAAAAAAAAAGAGAGAAAGAAACCCACCGCATATTATTTTACTTACATAAAATGTCCAACTTGGGAAAAAATACAGAGACAAAAAAGTAGATTGGTTAGTGGTTTCTTAGGGATGAGAAGCATAAGATACAGGAGTTGGATAGCTAAAGGATAGAGGATTTCTTTGTGATAATAAAATTGTTCCAAATTTGTGGTGACAGGTACACATACCTATGAACATGCTAAAAAAAGAACCCACTGAATTTTACGTTTTAGAAGAGTGAATTGTGTACCATGTTGAATAGGTTCAGTACCAATAAAACATTTCTAAATCTTTTCAAAAAGTAAAATCATCAGTTTCAACTTGTTGTTGTTTAGTCGTTAAATTGTATCCTACTCTTTGCACCCACATGGACTGCAGCCTGCCAGGCTCTGTCCGTGGGATTCTCCAGGCAAGAATACTGGAGTGGGTTGCCGTTTTGTTCTCCAGGGGATCTTCCAGGTCCAGGGACTGAACCCGAGTCTCCTGCACTGTAGGCGGATTTTTTTTTACTGCTGAGCCGCCAGGGAAGCCCGGATCTCAAATTAGATAAACATTGTGGTTTACTACTTTTGATTTCTTATAAATTTTGGAATATCTTTATGGACATAGAGTTTATATGCTATCTATACAATTCACCCATTTGAAGTGTACATCAATGGTTTTTTAGTATATTCAAAGATATGTCCACTATCACCATCGTCAATTTTAGAACATTTTCATTATCTCCAAAAGAGAAACTCCTCTTAGGGACTTCCCTGTCAGTCCAGTGGTTAAGACTCCATGCTTCTAATGCAGGGGGTGCAGGTTTGATCCCTAGCTGGGGAACTTAGATCCCACTATTGTGTCGTGCAGCCAATAAAAATAATAATAATAATAAAATAAAAGTTGGAAAGAAATGCCTTGCCTTAAAGAGAATTTTCACATTCTCTCTCAATAGAAATAAACTCCTCTTTATCAATTTTAAAAGCTGAGATTCTAAACTCTCGAGGGAATTTGTATTTTAGAAATTTCCTAATTTACTAAAGTTGTGTTTTTTACACAAAAAAGTAAAAAGACGTGATCTTTCATTTGGATGCTTCCTCATCAACTGTTAGCTTTACTACCTGTCCACACAAGCACTTACTCGGTTTGATATTCAGCCATCAACAGCAGTAGAGGAGAATGTCTAGACTGGCTCTGTCCAAAATGGTGGTCACCGCCCTCTTGTGGCTACTAAGCACTTGAAACGTGTGAAATGTGGCAAGTCCAAATTGAGACCAGATGTAAGTGCAAAATACACACCAGATTTGAAATCTAAGTATAAAAAAAATTGTAAAATATCCATTAATAACTTACATTGCTTATGTTAAGTAACAATAGTTGGATATACTGGTTTAAGTAGAATGTTTTAAAATAGTCACTTATTTCTTTAAAAAAAAAAAATACGACTGTTATTGAAAATTCCACACACTTACGGATGGTTCCTCGTTTCTCTTGGACAACGCTGGTCTAGATTGCATAGAGTGTGAAGACATCGCCCTCTGCTGGAGCAGATGTTGAACTTTTTACCCGTCTTTATTTGCCGAGGCTTCTAAGTAGCAATTCATTTGATGCCAAGCTTAAGCTTCTTCTAGAAAGAATCAGAGAAACGCTTGTGTTAGATGTTTCCAATACTTTTACCTCATTTAAAAAGGGACTCTTTGAGGGACTTCCCTGGTGGGGCATAAGAATCGATAAGAACCTGTCTTCCAATGCAGGGGACATGAGTTCTATCCCTGGTCTGGGAAGATTCCATACGCCTTGGAGCAACTAAGCTGTGCGCAAAAACTAAGACCCAGCACAGCTAATACATAAATAAATATATTTAAAAAAATAAATAAAGAGGGACTCTTTGAGATACTATTATTCCTGTTTGAAAGATGAGAAACTAGGCTTCCCTGGTGGTCCAGAGGGTAAGGACACTGCCTTGCAGTGCAAGGGGCGCTGGTTCGATCCCTGGCCCAGGAAGATCCCACGTGCTGTGGAGCAGCTGGACCGATATGTCCAATTACCGAGCCGGAGCTCTGGAGCGCATGCGCCCAGAGCCGGTGCTCTGCAACAACAGAGGCCACCGCGATGGGAGGCCCACACCGGCCAAAGAACAAAGATGGATGCAAATAGATAAATGAAAGACCAATAGAAGTGGCCCGCCCTCCTTCCCCCCCCAAAAACCGTAAAAGATGAGAAATTGAAAACCAGAGTGGTGTTAAATGGTGGAGCAAGAATTTAAATTTGGTCTATCTCATAGGTCAATAGGTCATTGTCACCCTCCTCTCTATCAGAGAAACTAGCATTTAAAGAGCTCTGACCGTGGTTCTAGGTACTATTCTAAGAACCGAATATTTATATCTCATTATTAGATCTATTACTGTCCCCATTTTGTGGATGAGGAAATTGAGGTACAGGGAGGTTATAGATATACAGCACATAAGGGGCATTGTGATGTCATCTGGCAACCTTCCCTCCAGTTTCCAAGCAGTGACAGAGCTAACCTATTCTGAAGGGCTAGTGTGTCAGAGCAGGAATTTGTGTGTCAGAGCAGGAATTTGTAAGCTACATTCAGGAACTGTGGGGAAAGTTATGACACAGTAGTAGTTCTAAAAGAATAAATGAAAGCAAGACAGACAGAAAGAAGGAATACAATGAGAGAACATCTACTTCCTGCGTTAGAGGTTTTGTTTTGCAGGTCTTTTAAAAAGAATATTGTTTATTACAACAATTTAGAAAACAAAGTGAAAAAAAAATCACCAGAGCCTACCACTATAGGTATCTCTGTGTATTTCCTCCAATTCCCCCATATCTATTTATGTAGTTGCATTAACAACTATTATGCATAGAGTGGTATTCTGCTTTTTTAACACATTTAAAATATAAATTTGCTATGTAGTTTTTTCCACAACTATTACTTTTTTCCCATTTGGTTAATATTCTCATATGAATTTATTGTTGCTTAGTTGCTAAGTCGTGTCAGATTCTTTCGGGACCTGAGTGCCTCATAATTAATCTCAGTATTTTCTTTTGTTTTGATTACTTAGTTATTTCCTGTTTCCATATTTTAAATAATATTAGGGTGAATAGCATCATGAATTCTTTATGTATTTCCTCCCAGATATATGTATATAATGTATATCTTAATGAAGTAATAACCTAGCATTTATAAAATTAATCAGAAACATTAGCTAGAACAAAGTTGAAAATAAATCGACATAATAGAAATTCCCTTGTTTGGGCAGGTTCTCCTGTGCGGAAAGCCAGGTACCAGTGGGTGCGCTGCAGTCCTGCCCTCCTTCCCCAAAACCGAAAAGATGAAATTGAAAACCAGAGTGGTGTTAAATGGTGGAGCAAGAATTTAAATTTGGTCTATCTCATAGGTCAATAGGTCATTGTCACCCTCCTCTCTATCAGAGAAACTAGCATTTAAAGAGCTCTGACCGTGGTTCTAGGTACTATTCTAAGAACCGAATATTTATATCTCATTATTAGATCTATTACTGTCCCCATTTTGTGGATGAGGAAATTGAGGTACAGGGAGGTTATAGATATACAGCACATAAGGGGCATTGTGATGTCATCTGGCAACCTTCCCTCCAGTTTCCAAGCAGTGACAGAGCTAACCTATTCTGAAGGGCTAGTGTGTCAGAGCAGGAATTTGTGTGTCAGAGCAGGAATTTGTAAGCTACATTCAGGAACTGTGGGGAAAGTTATGACACAGTAGTAGTTCTAAAAGAATAAATGAAAGCAAGACAGACAGAAAGAAGGAATACAATGAGAGAACATCTACTTCCTGCGTTAGAGGTTTTGTTTTGCAGGTCTTTTAAAAAGAATATTGTTTATTACAACAATTTAGAAAACAAAGTGAAAAAAAAATCACCAGAGCCTACCACTATAGGTATCTCTGTGTATTTCCTCCAATTCCCCCATATCTATTTATGTAGTTGCATTAACAACTATTATGCATAGAGTGGTATTCTGCTTTTTTAACACATTTAAAATATAAATTTGCTATGTAGTTTTTTCCACAACTATTACTTTTTTCCCATTTGGTTAATATTCTCATATGAATTTATTGTTGCTTAGTTGCTAAGTCGTGTCAGATTCTTTCGGGACCTGAGTGCCTCATAATTAATCTCAGTATTTTCTTTTGTTTTGATTACTTAGTTATTTCCTGTTTCCATATTTTAAATAATATTAGGGTGAATAGCATCATGAATTCTTTATGTATTTCCTCCCAGATATATGTATATAATGTATATCTTAATGAAGTAATAACCTAGCATTTATAAAATTAATCAGAAACATTAGCTAGAACAAAGTTGAAAATAAATCGACATAATAGAAATTCCCTTGTTTGGGCAGGTTCTCCTGTGCGGAAAGCCAGGTACCAGTGGGTGCGCTGCAGTCCTGATAGTAAGTCTGCAAACTGCATTGAAGAAAAGGGACCAGTGTTTAACCTACTTTCAGATGAATCCAGCAGAATCCTACCTCCAAGGACTGACCCTTTTTCGTAAGTGTACTTTCTTATTTTACTTTTGTCAGCTTCTGTTGAGATCTTGGCATGGAAGTGGGAGGGTTGCCCTAAGTGTTTTCTACGGGCTTTTGTTTCCATGGCTTGGTTTTCACTATATCTACTGGTATACAAGATGCGTAAGAATACTTGACTCACCTACACTTTTGCAGGCTCTTTTTCTGGAAGAAGAAACAAAAATTTAATATTTTTCACCAATAGGTATTAAAAATAATTGAACATTATTTTATTAACATAAATAGAACACATTATGTATTAAAATCCAGTAGGAATATATCACGTGAATGGATAAATAAAATGTGGTACATCTATAAAGTGGAATATTATTTGGTCATAAGGAAGAAGAAAGCACTGATAAATGCTACAAGATGGCTGAATCCTGAAAACATGATGCAAAGTGAAGGAAACCAGACATAAAAAACCACATATCATATGATTGCATTTATATGAAATATCCAGAACAGGCAAATCCATAGAGACAGAAGATAGAGTGGTTGCTAAGGGCCCTGTGGGAGGGAGGAGTGAAGAATGACTGGTATCAGTTACTGAATTTTTGAAGAGTGATAAAAATGTTCTGTTTAGATAGTAGTGATAAAAAAAAGAAATTAGGGGAAGGAAGAATAAGTGACCACAACTCATAAAAAAAAGGAAAGCTAAACCTCTTCTTGATCAAATAAAACCTGCCTTATACTTGCAAAAAAGGATCCAGTAGGAATTCATGAGTAACAAAAGATTGAATTGTTTTAGAACCCATTATTTCAATGAATATCAAAGTTAGATATAGCAAAGGTATGTTATGAAAATAATTATCATAGATGTTTTAATCCTCAGGTTTAAATAGAAAATCACTCTCCTGGAATTTCCCTGGTGGTCCAGTGGTTAAGAATCCACCTGCCAATGCAGGGGACATGGACTTGATACCAGGTCCAAGATCTAAGATCCCACATTCCAAGGATCATCTAAGCTGGTGTATCACAACTACTGAGCCCATGTCCTCTAGATCCTGTGCTTTGCAATGAGAAGCCCAAACACTGCAACTAGAAAGTAGCCCCAGAAAGTAGTCTCCACTCGCCAAAACTAGAGAAAGTTCACGTGCAGCAACGAAGACCCAGTGCAGCCAATAAGTAAATCAATCTTTAAAAAAAAAAAAAAAAATGAAGTGAATCAGTGATGAAAATAGCCAAATCTGAGCGTTAGAAGACCTCTTAATCTACCTGATGCATGATCTCTGTAGTTCTGAGAAGCAAAAGAATAATTTAAAATAATGGGTGTGCATGTTCATGTGTGTGTATGTGTGTTTGCGCAAAGGTGGCAGTGGATAACTGAGAACTTATTGGTGGGTGACCAAGAATTGGCTATGAGTGTGTATGTATGAAAGGCTGATCAGTTCTGAGCCATGATGAAAAGCTTTTGCTGGGGAGCTTTATAATTATGAAGGCTCAATTCTATAGTTGATCTGAGCTTACAAATTAGAAAAAAATTAGAGAAAAGAAAACCACTCTCCCGAAAGCCATGTAAATCATCACGCTCAAACCAGGAAAGCCTGTCATCACTTTTGGGATCCTCGTAACCTCCTTCATCACTGAAATTAATATCATCACCATCCTCAAAATGCAACTCTAATGTGACAGCATCTTCCATCATTTTAAGTTATGGGTTTCAACAGTAATTCATTTAAATCTAAAATATTAGAGGAATAACCCAAGTCTTCTGAACAACTATTTTATACTATTTCTTCCCTCCTCAAATCTCCATAATCTGTTCTTTGACATAAATTGGAGAAATATTTTTTTGGATCTATATCTCAAGGCAAAGGAAATAAAAGTAAGAATAAATAAGTGGGACCTACTTAAATATAAAAGCTTTTGCACATCAAAGGAAACCATGGACAAAACAAAGAGACAACCTACTAAATGGAAGAAAATATTTGCAAATGATATGAATGATAAGGGATTAATATCTAAAATATATAAACAGCTCATATACCTCAACATCAAAAAATAAACAGTCTGAAAAACGAGCAAAAGATGTGAATAGACATTTTTTCCAAAGAAGACACACAGATGGCCAAGTACATAAAAAGATGCCCAACATCACTAATCACCAGAGAAATGCAACTAAAACCCACAAAGAATATCACCTCATACCTGTCAGAATGGCTATCATCAAAAAGATCACAACAAATGTTGGTGAGGATGGAGGAAAAGGAAACCCTTATAAATTGTTAGTGGGAATGTAAATTGGTGCAATCACTGCAGAAAACAGTATTGAGGTTCCTCAGAAAGCTTAAAAATAGAGTTACCATATAATCCTGCAATTGCATTCCTAGATTTTATACAAAGAAATGAAAACACTAATTTGAAAAATATATGTACCCCAATATTCACAGCAGCATTATTTATAATAGTCAAGACATGGAAGCAACTGAAGTGTCCATCAACAAGATGAATGGATAAAGAAGATGTGAAACACACAAACAGACACATTTATTGGAATACTACTCAGGCATAAAAAAGAATGGAATGTTTCTATTTGTAACAACATAGATGGACTTGGGGGGGGTATTATGCTTAGTGAAATAAGCTAGAGAAAGATGAATACTGTATGATATTACTTATATGTGAAACCTAAAAAAATAAAACAAATTTGTGAATATAATAAAGAGATATACAGATATAGAGAACAAACTAGTGGTTACCAATGAGGAGAGGAAAGTGGGGAGGAGCAAGGTAAGGGCACAGGATTAAGAGGCCCAAACTACTATGAATAAAATAATTTACAAAGATGTATTGTACAACACAGGGAATATAGCCAATGTTTTATAAAACTATAAATAGAACATACCCTTTAAATAGCTAAAAATAAAAATCTGTATAATCTTCCCTTTCCTCAGCCAGTAACTTTCCTTCTTGCTCTTACACTTTAGTCACTATGGATGCGCAGCCCTTGCTTCTGTGTCAGTCTTGGACACTTTTGCTATCAGATTCATTTCTTCTCCTTCTCCCTCCCTGCTCTGTATTGGGTGGAGGGACGAAAGCTGATCACTATGGTCTGCATTTCTCAGACTCCCAGATCTGTGGTTTGGCCAATGAGATGCCTGCAAAGGGCACTGCTCAGAGTGGGCAGCAGGGAGCGACACTGCTGGCTTGATTGCACCTCTGGCAGGGCTGTATTTCATCCACAGCTTCAGCTTCCAGTAGTGCTCTTGGTCCTTGGGCTCCGGTGGTACCACCTCCTCTATTGTTCTTCCAGCCCAGGGAGGGAAGTATTTTCTTGCTGTTGCTCATCTCTGGGTTTCCTCATTGTTCCCTTTTTGGAAGTACTGTTTCCTTCTTTTTCATCTCATGTGTAAGTTATTCACTGTTTTAAATATTATATTAAGTTTCTTGATTGGACAGTGACTGTGGCAGCTTCTAAGGCCACCCCTCTTTCTGCTGGGTGTCTTATCTCAAGCACCATCTCCTGGACTTTAAAACTTCTTTTTTTTTTTTTTTTTAAATTTTAGCCTCTTTTATTGGTTTTTTATTTATCTGTTTTCATCCATCTTTATTTCTTCAGCCTGTGTGGGCCTCCCATCGCAGTGGCCTCTCTTGTTGAAGAGCACGGGCTCTGGGCGCATGTGCTCCAGAGCTCCGGCTCAGTGATTGTATACACTGGTCCAGCTGCTCCGTGGACCGTGGCATCCTCCTGGGCCAGGGATCAAACCGGTGCCCCTTGCACTGCAAGGTGGACTCTTTACCCACTGGACCACCAGGGAAGCCCTTCTCCTGGACTTTAATTCTGCAGTCCGCCGTCTGAACCCAGCATCAGTGTGCAGACGTTCTCTAATACGCCTACATTTAGATCAAACCCTCTCTTTGATTCTGCGTCCTCTCTAGCTGTTGCCCCTTTCTCTGCCTACTGTCTCCCTCTCCTTTCCACAATCTCTTCTGGTTCTACCTTCTACCCAGAGTGCTTGGTGGGAGCACTTACAGTTTTTCTTTTTAGTTGTCACTATGGATGCGCAGCCCTTGCTTCTGTGTCAGTCTTGGACACTTTTGCTATCAGATTCATTTCTTCTCCTTCTCCTCCCTGCTCTGTATTGGGTGGAGGGAAAGCTGATCACTATGGTCTGCATTTCTCAGACTCCCAGATCTGTGGTTTGGCCAATGAGATGCCTGCAAAGGGCACTGCTCAGAGTGGGCAGCAGGGAGCGACACTGCTGGCTTGATTGCACCTCTGGCAGGGCTGTATTTCATCCACAGCTTCAGCTTCCAGTAGTGCTCTTGGTCCTTGGGCTCCGGTGGTACCACCTCCTCTATTGTTCTTCCAGCCCAGGGAGGGAAGTATTTTCTTGCTGTTGCTCATCTCTGGGTTTCCTCATTGTTCCCTTTTTGGAAGTACTGTTTCCTTCTTTTTCATCTCATGTGTAAGTTATTCACTGTTTTAAATATTATATTAAGTTTCTTGATTGGACAGTGACTGTGGCAGCTTCTAAGGCCACCCCTCTTTCTGCTGGGTGTCTTATCTCAAGCACCATCTCCTGGACTTTAAAACTTCTTTTTTTTTTTTTTTTTAAATTTTAGCCTCTTTTATTGGTTTTTTATTTATCTGTTTTCATCCATCTTTATTTCTTCAGCCTGTGTGGGCCTCCCATCGCAGTGGCCTCTCTTGTTGAAGAGCACGGGCTCTGGGCGCATGTGCTCCAGAGCTCCGGCTCAGTGATTGTATACACTGGTCCAGCTGCTCCGTGGACCGTGGCATCCTCCTGGGCCAGGGATCAAACCGGTGCCCCTTGCACTGCAAGGTGGACTCTTTACCCACTGGACCACCAGGGAAGCCCTTCTCCTGGACTTTAATTCTGCAGTCCGCCGTCTGAACCCAGCATCAGTGTGCAGACGTTCTCTAATACGCCTACATTTAGATCAAACCCTCTCTTTGATTCTGCGTCCTCTCTAGCTGTTGCCCCTTTCTCTGCCTACTGTCTCCCTCTCCTTTCCACAATCTCTTCTGGTTCTACCTTCTACCCAGAGTGCTTGGTGGGAGCACTTACAGTTTTTCTTTTTAGTTTTTTTGGCCACATGGCATCCAGTTACCCGATAAGAGATTGAACCCGTGCCCTCAGCAGTGAAAACTCTGAGTCCTAACCATTGGATGACCAGGGAATTCAGTTTAATTGCTTTTTTTATTTTTCTGCATACTGGCAAAGTTCTGAGGGATTTTAAAGTTTCGTAAATATTTAATCTATCCCTCTTTCCCACCCCTCTCACTACTGAATTTACAAAGCAAAGGAGAGCAGGAGTCCCAATTTTTAATGGTTCCCTAGAGCCTCATTTTTTTTTTTTTTTTGACTGTTCAGCTTGTGGGATCTTAATTCCCTGATCAGGGATGTACCCTGCACCCTTGACAGTGAAGAAGAGAGTCCCAACCACTGAACTTCTAAGGAAATTCCCACTTGACTTCTCAACTGCCTTTAAAAACAGCTGACCACCCTTCCTTTGAGTAACTTTTTTCTCTGGGCTTCCGTGGCCCCACCTTATCTTGGGTTTCCTTCTACTTCCCTGGCTGTTCTTTCTCCTGTGATCAATATTTAGTATGTTGGGGGCTTCCCTGGTGGTCCAGTGGGTAGGGACACCGCCTTGCAGTGTAAGGGGCGCCAGTTCAATCCCTGGCCTGGGAAGATCCTGCGTGCCGTGGAGCAGCTGTGGGATGTGTCCATCTACCGAGCCGGAGCTCTGGAGCGCATGCGCCCAGAGCCGGTGCTCTGTAACGCGAGAGGCCACTGCAATGGGAGGCCCACACAGGTCAAAGAAAAAAGATGGAAACAAATGAAAGACCAATAGAAGTGGCCTATATATATATATATAAATATATATATATATAAATTTAGTATGTTGGTATGGCCCAGCTCTGTCTTGGGCTGCTTTTGTATCCCCATGCTTTCTTTGGGTGACTTCATCCTGTTCTATGACTTTTAATACTGTGTGTGTTTGTGTGTGTGTGTGTGTGTGTGTGTGTGTGTGTGTGAAAAAGGGAGAGAGACTACCAAATTTGCTTCTAGGCTGTAATTCCTTTTCCCTGACCCCACAGCCTAAATTAGCCAGGTCACCCTCTATTACATTAGTCCATTTTGTTTCTCTGCATAGCATCTAGTCACATCTAATGCCTTCCTGATTTTATTCATTTCCTGATTCACTTTTTATTATCTGTCTTCTCCCCTAAGTTATAAACTTCTTGAGCAGGAAACTAATCTTATCAGTCCCCATTCTATCCCAGGCACTCAGAACAGGGATCAAATATTCAATAAATATTTATTGAATGCATGCATGAAAGAAATTAATCTGTTGTGGAGCCTGTGGTTTTTTTATTTTCATGGAGAAAATGACCCATAGGCTGTGAAACTCAAGTATTGTCTCTGATACTTTGTTGCCTGGATTTGCCACTGATGGATGGCATTGCTCTAGTCCTTTGGTGCTCAGTGAACTTCTAACTGGCACACTCAACCTGGTTGAATGAATGTACTTATTTGAGGAGAGGAAACTGAATATTTGGTCTTCCCAGGTGGCTCAGTGGTAAGGAATCTGCCTACCAATGTAGAAGACAGGAGACTTGGGTTCCGTCCCTGTGTCAGGAAGCTCTCCTGGAGAAGGAAATGGCAACCCACTCCAGTATTCTTGCCAGGAAAAATGCCGTGGACAGAGGAGCCTGGTGGACTACAGTCCATGGGAGTTACAAAGAGTTGGACACAACTAAGCAACTGGGCACACACAAACTGAAATGTTAACATGCTTGATATATATATTAAGCTTGATTTGTTACAAAGAATTTTCTAAGAGTGAGCTTTGTTAAGGCACTGTGAAGTTAGAAGTGTTGTAGAAATTTTAAACTAGAAAAAATATCATCTACCTACTCAGTGGGAGAAAGTATAAAAATACTATAAAAAAAAAAAAAAGCTAATTCCAAATATAGGATTTCTATGTTAATGATAGCATCCTGTATCCATCTGCAATGAGCAGGTGTAGAACTGATAAAGGCAATGAATTAGCTACAATAAGTATATGCAAACATGTGGAAAGGTCTGACTTACTTTTTTTTTTTAAAGATTTATTTATTATTTATTTTTTAAACTTTATTTCTGGCTGTACTGGGTCTTTGTTGATGTGTGGGTTTAGCTGCTCCACGGTATGTGAGATCTTCCCAGATCAGGGATTGAACCTGTGTCTCCTGCACTGGCAGATGGGTTCTTATCCACTGAGCCACAAGGGAAGCCCCTACTTTTTTATTTTAAAGCATTAAATAAAACTTTTAACTTCTAGTTTTAGCAACTGAGTCACTACGTTTACTTTCTTACCTTAAAAAACTTATTGTGATTATCTTTTTATGTCTCAGACTTTAATGTTTCTTCCCCCATTTTTCTGTCTTACCTCAGAATGGTGAAATCCAGGAACTTGAATGAAATCTTCCCTCTTTCTGAAGACTTCTCAGGATCAGGCTCTGGAGCAGGATCTGGAAGTGGCTTCCCAAATGAAATCGAACAGGAATACCAGCCAGTAGAAGAAAATGATGCTTTTTATTACAACATCAGACCTATGGAGACAAACTTGCCTTCAGACAACCAGTACTTGGGTCAGGATGGACAGGAACAGGATTTTACTATATAAAACAGAGGGGTTTCCCATCTTCACACCAGGCTATGTATCTTGTGTCCCATGGTTAGATGATTAACTTGAGGGAAACAAGTGGGGGCCCAAAAACCCTGTGTCAGGAAGCTCTCCTGGAGAAGGAAATGGCAACCCACTCCAGTATTCTTGCCAGGAAAAATGCCGTGGACAGAGGAGCCTGGTGGACTACAGTCCATGGGAGTTACAAAGAGTTGGACACAACTAAGCAACTGGGCACACACAAACTGAAATGTTAACATGCTTGATATATATATTAAGCTTGATTTGTTACAAAGAATTTTCTAAGAGTGAGCTTTGTTAAGGCACTGTGAAGTTAGAAGTGTTGTAGAAATTTTAAACTAGAAAAAATATCATCTACCTACTCAGTGGGAGAAAGTATAAAAATACTATAAAAAAAAAAAAAAGCTAATTCCAAATATAGGATTTCTATGTTAATGATAGCATCCTGTATCCATCTGCAATGAGCAGGTGTAGAACTGATAAAGGCAATGAATTAGCTACAATAAGTATATGCAAACATGTGGAAAGGTCTGACTTACTTTTTTATTTTATTTATTTATTATTTATTTTTTAAACTTTATTTCTGGCTGTACTGGGTCTTTGTTGATGTGTGGGTTTAGCTGCTCCACGGTATGTGAGATCTTCCCAGATCAGGGATTGAACCTGTGTCTCCTGCACTGGCAGATGGGTTCTTATCCACTGAGCCACAAGGGAAGCCCCTACTTTTTTATTTTAAAGCATTAAATAAAACTTTTAACTTCTAGTTTTAGCAACTGAGTCACTACGTTTACTTTCTTACCTTAAAAAACTTATTGTGATTATCTTTTTATGTCTCAGACTTTAATGTTTCTTCCCCCATTTTTCTGTCTTACCTCAGAATGGTGAAATCCAGGAACTTGAATGAAATCTTCCCTCTTTCTGAAGACTTCTCAGGATCAGGCTCTGGAGCAGGATCTGGAAGTGGCTTCCCAAATGAAATCGAACAGGAATACCAGCCAGTAGAAGAAAATGATGCTTTTTATTACAACATCAGACCTATGGAGACAAACTTGCCTTCAGACAACCAGTACTTGGGTCAGGATGGACAGGAACAGGATTTTACTATATAAAAACAGAGGGGGTTTCCCATCTTCACACCAGGCTATGTATCTTGTGTCCCATGGTTAGATGATTAACTTGAGGGGAAAAAAGCTTTATAGAAAACTTAAAACATCTGAAAAGGAAGCTTAATCATCTTTTCTTTTTCTCATGAATTTTTAAAGCCTCCTCCTATATCTATCCTATTGTCCTGGAAAATACCTGTATTTCTTTTGTATCATATTCAACAATATCACTTTATGAGGTTAGCTAGACTCCTCATATCTCTAAATTGCTTTAAAGAATAAATTATACTGTTTTTTAAAAATTTAGTTTGAGAAAAAAAAATTGAAAGGCACTATTTCATATCTAAGCCTTCAAGAAGCTGACTCGGATTATGAAATCTAGATATACTTCTTTTTTTGTGAAAAAACACAGATGCAACATACCATGAATGTACAGAGTGGGTATTTGAAGGGTTTCACTAGATGAAATAACCTGCTTTAACATTATCATTGGATGTATTTGCAGGGCTAGCAGACATTGTTTGCTTAGAAGTGTGATTGCTGCCACATTTAGAAACTTAACAACCCAAATTAAAGCACAATTGTGTTCTCAATACCTCATGCTGTGTTACCTTTCTCCCCTGGATATCTATGTATTTGCAAATATTACTCTATTAAAGCAGAAGTATAACCAAAGTATAATTAAGCTATCTGGGCTCTCTTGAAAGAATTTTCTTTAAATGTTTCTAGATTCTCATTAACAAAGTATCTGTGAAGTTACTTTACAGTGAGACCAAATTTTCTTACTAGAATCAAATTCTATTAAATAGCAGATGAAGAAAATGATCATTGTACAGAAAGAGGGTTATTCTTGTCCAAACACTTGCTCTTCTTCTTCTTCTTCTTTTTTTTTTTAAAGATTTATTTATTTATTTATTTTGGTGGGGGTGGGGTGGGGAGGGAGGGGAGCAGGCGGGCCACTTCTATTGGTCTTTCATTTGTCTAGTTTCATCCATCTTTGTTCTTTGGCGCATGTGGGCCTCCCATCGCAGTGGCCTCTGTTGTCGCAGAGCACCGGCTCTGGGCGCTTGCGTTCCAGAGCTCCGGCTCGGTAATTGGACACATCGGTCCAGCCGCTCCGCCAAACGTGGGATATTCCCAGGCCAGGGATTGAACCGACGCCCCTTGCACTGCAAGGTGGTGTCCTTACCCACTGGACCACCAGGGAAGCCCACACTTGCTCTTCTTGAAGCCTGCGCTGTACCCATCCCTGTTCCTCTTAGTTCTGAAAAACCTGTCAGCATCATTGTCATGGATCCTGTTCTGTACCATCTAGATTCCCTCTTCAGAACTGAGGCCTCATGGAAATTAACCTCTGTGGAAGAGAGACACCTTGTCCAAGGCCACACCTCTTCCCACAGTAGGCTTCACCCAATGCCTGATCGACGTGGGTATGTGGATGCCAGCTCCTCCCCTGAAATTGGAACAACTCAGCAGAGCAATCACAGATTCAGAGCTCCCTGAGGATTTGGCTGAGGCTTTGTCAGGAATGCTTTGCAGCTCAGTTTCTTTGTCGCGGGCATTGTGGTGCAGCTTACTCTGATTCTTATTCTTATGAGTTCTCACTAAGAGATACTATCTTAAATAGATCAGAGACCTTTTACAGTCACAGTGTAGTCCCCCCAGAGTTGTGAGTCTCAGACTTGGACAATAAAGTCGTGGTCTTGAGTACTGTCAAACCAAGAGTAGCTTTATTAATCACAGTACATATAATAATCAGAATCAAGATTCAATTAATCAGAATTCAAATAAAAGCAAGCACAAATAATCAGAACTCAATCAAAAGCAAGCACAAGTTCTTACCCCAGAGAGGAGAGTCTCAATCTCACATTGGGCACAGCCACTCTGTGAGCGAGCCTCCTGCACAATCTTACCTTACTCTTTTATGTTTTCTCAACTAGAAATCTCAACTAACTAGTAATCACAAAAGTGGTTATTACAAGAGCTTTTTGCTCCTCTAGAGATGCAAAAGTGGTTATTACTGGAGCTTTTTGCTCCTCTACTAGTGCCTAGGTAAACACCTTTGTCCTCGAGGGGAAACGTGTCTGTACAGAAAACATTCCTACAATTCTTAACTTAGAAAGGAAACTACGAGTTGTAAAAAGCATATTCCACTATAACTAAAAAGCACAAGTACAAGAGCTTTTGTGCTCTGCACTAGCGCCTAGGTAAACATCTCTGTTTGTCAAAGGTGATAGTCTAAGCCTACAAACTGCTAGTTTTATGAGTGGGGCTATTTCAGGCCCAGGCTTCCTATCATTAACTAGCTACTTAGTCATCCTTGGAAGAGGTCTGAGAGAGGTGGGGCTGCAGGCAGTGCTTATCGCTAGTGTGAAAAGATTTGTCCGCTCGGCCCGGGTATCTTTTCTTGATCTTTTCTGTGAGAAGTGAACATGGAACCATCCCCTCGTACTAATGACCACCCCTGTGGGAGCATTTGAGATTCCCACCAAGTTAGAGTAGAAGGGTCTTCTTTCCCGCAGTGGCATTCCCTGCAAATAACCTAACTCCTCTTCCTCATCACTTTCCCCATCAGAACTGCTCTCCTCACAATTAGGGTCTCAGTATCTGTCAGTGAAGATGCCTTTGCTTTCCCATGACATCTTTCTTTGCCTAGCCTTGCTTTCTTTCACTCCCTTCTGACAGAGTTCCCTTAGAAACTTTGAACACACCAGTTTTTTTTCTTTTCTTTTTTCTGGCCACTTCTATTGGTCTTTCATTTGTTTCCATCTTTGTTCTTTGGCCTGTGTGGGCCTCTCATTGCAGTGGCCTCTGTTGCAGCAGAGCACCGGCTCTGGGCACATGTGCTCCAGAGCTCTGGCTGGGTAGTTGGATACATTGGTCCAGCCGCTCCTCAGCATGTGGGATCTTCCCAGGCCAGGGATTGAACCGGCGCCCCTTGCACTGCAAAGCAGTGTTCTTACCCCTGGACCACCAGGGAAGCCCAAGCACGCTAGTTTTCATCTTAGTGTTTGTGCCATGGAGATTCCGACCTGCGAGAGCTGGTGCCAGGATGGGTATAGAAAGCAGATGCTAAAATGGGATTTGGGGGCGGGATCACCTACTATCTGGCTGGCAACAAGGACACTATCCTTGGCTGTGGATGCAAAACAAGTACAAAAGAGTATAGCAATTATTCAAATCTTCAATGATGATGGTCTATCAGAGGAAGGAAGTGTACCAGTGGAAGGAAGTGCACCAGGGTGCAGTATATGAAACATCTGAGAAATCGGGAGCAGTAGTAATTGTAAAGACAATGGCATTAGGTGGCTTTTACTGGAGTCAATTAATGCAAGACCAAGGATGATTAATTAAAGACTAAATGTAAAAAAAAAAATGGGCCTCCTCAGCAGCATATTAAGAAACTCTCTTCTACAGTAGAAGGGCAGGAAAAATTGAGGCCTAGGCCAAGGATTTAATCAGAAGAACACCAGAGTTCAAGAATGTTAAGGTGCCAACATAGCCATGTCTGTTACACAATATCAGGGCCCTGACTGGGAAATTATTGGACTGTCAGAAATGAGGACATCTGAGTAGAAATGTACCTGGGATGATACATTCAGAATTTGAACCTCTAGACTTCCTCAAACCCTTTGAAACTATAGAGGAGGCCCAGTCCTTAAGAATGAAAGCTTTCTTCTGGCTTGAAGACCCCCCATATGAGGAGCGAAGATGCCTTTGCTTTCCCATGACATCTTTCTTTGCCTAGCCTTGCTTTCTTTCACTCCCTTCTGACAGAGTTCCCTTAGAAACTTTGAACACACCAGTTTTTTTTCTTTTCTTTTTTCTGGCCACTTCTATTGGTCTTTCATTTGTTTCCATCTTTGTTCTTTGGCCTGTGTGGGCCTCTCATTGCAGTGGCCTCTGTTGCAGCAGAGCACCGGCTCTGGGCACATGTGCTCCAGAGCTCTGGCTGGGTAGTTGGATACATTGGTCCAGCCGCTCCTCAGCATGTGGGATCTTCCCAGGCCAGGGATTGAACCGGCGCCCCTTGCACTGCAAAGCAGTGTTCTTACCCCTGGACCACCAGGGAAGCCCAAGCACGCTAGTTTTCATCTTAGTGTTTGTGCCATGGAGATTCCGACCTGCGAGAGCTGGTGCCAGGATGGGTATAGAAAGCAGATGCTAAAATGGGATTTGGGGGCGGGATCACCTACTATCTGGCTGGCAACAAGGACACTATCCTTGGCTGTGGATGCAAAACAAGTACAAAAGAGTATAGCAATTATTCAAATCTTCAATGATGATGGTCTATCAGAGGAAGGAAGTGTACCAGTGGAAGGAAGTGCACCAGGGTGCAGTATATGAAACATCTGAGAAATCGGGAGCAGTAGTAATTGTAAAGACAATGGCATTAGGTGGCTTTTACTGGAGTCAATTAATGCAAGACCAAGGATGATTAATTAAAGACTAAATGTAAAAAAAAAAATGGGCCTCCTCAGCAGCATATTAAGAAACTCTCTTCTACAGTAGAAGGGCAGGAAAAATTGAGGCCTAGGCCAAGGATTTAATCAGAAGAACACCAGAGTTCAAGAATGTTAAGGTGCCAACATAGCCATGTCTGTTACACAATATCAGGGCCCTGACTGGGAAATTATTGGACTGTCAGAAATGAGGACATCTGAGTAGAAATGTACCTGGGATGATACATTCAGAATTTGAACCTCTAGACTTCCTCAAACCCTTTGAAACTATAGAGGAGGCCCAGTCCTTAAGAATGAAAGCTTTCTTCTGGCTTGAAGATAGTTACGAGGCCTCTGCCCTTCAAGACAATATGCACACTCCCTCAAGGTCTGTCCTGCCTCTCCACTTAGCCACCAGATCCATAACTAAAGTTACAATATAAACTAACAGGAAAGCATTGAACCTGGTAAGGAGGAAAGACGAAGATTTTGCAGAACTTAGATGTCACGCATTTCAGAAGCCAAGAGCATGTCTATGAGATTTCACTTTGTTATTGTTGCTGTTGGTGAGTTACTAAGTCATATCTGACTCTTTTTCAACCCCATGGACTTGTAGCCCATCAGGCTCCTCTGTCTGTGGGATTTCCCAGGCAAGAATAATGGAGTGCCATCTCCTTCTCCAGGGGATCTTCCCAACCCAGGGATTGAATGCATCTCCTGCATTGACAAGTGGATTCTTTACCGTTGAGCCACAAGGGAAGACTGGTTTAACTCCAAGAGTGCTAGATCAAGGGATGCAGTCAAATCATAAAGTTGGATAAGGACGTGTTCACCAATAAGGAAGTGTTAGGTGAACTACTGACCAAAACCACACAACCCTGTCCAAGCACAATAGCAGCCACTTGCATGAGTAACATTACAACAGGAGGTCCTGGCAAGGAGAGCAGAACTGACAAGTTACCACCAACTGGAAGAATTCCAGAAACATCAAAAGGGAGAGGAGACATCAGTCCATATATCTTACCAACCTCCCAGAATCCTTCTCACTAGAATCCATGTTGGCTAAGTAATGTGTTTACCATGGAGAAGGAGCCTGAGTCAGAACGATATGCCAGAGACAACACAGAAACTTACCTAATTACCATAAAACCTGATATTGCAAGCCACATGGTAGAGCAGTTCTCCTGGGTTCCCTTACCCTGATGCTCTCTGCCTAGGTGTCCCTTCCCAATAAAGTCTCTTGCTTTGTCAACATGTGTTCTCCTCAGACAATTCATTTCTGACAACAGCCTACTCTTGTGTTATACAAGAGCCTACTCTTGGGTCCTGAAAGGGGTCCCCATTCTTGCAACAGGAGCACTTTTCTGGGATACAGGTTTTGTCACCCTGGCAAGAACCCCAGGAGAAGGTGTTGACCTGCTCTACAGTGGCTTGTAGGAGCTTGAAGAAAGTGAAAGATCTCCTTAAGTAGAAATGCTAGAACTACTACGGCAGGCAGTGGGAAGATGGTTAAAAAGTTTAAGAAGGAGCATGCCCAGTGCAGCGTAAGCGGCCAAATGAGAGGACTTTAAACTGTGGTTAAGCACTGATTTTCCTTCCTAGGAGACTAGCATGAAATGGGAGGGAACTAGACGAGAGAGAAGAGGTGTAGCCCATTTTAGAGATGGAGACACTGAGACCTGGGAGGATTCACATATAGTAAACTTTCCAAAGAGTGCAAAGAAGAGGGAATGCATGTACCCACACTGGGTGGGCAAGAAGCCCTAACGGCTTCCCTGATGGTCCAGTGAGTAAAGAGTCCACCTTGTAGTGGAAGGCACACCAGTTCCATCCCTGGCCTGGGAGGATCCCACGTGCTGCTGAGCAGCTGGACTGGTGTGTTCAATTACGAACCAGCGCTCTGGAGCGCATGCGCCCAGAGCTGGTGCTCTGCAGGGAGAGAGGCCGCTGCAATGGCAGGCCCACACAGGCCAAAGAACAAAGATGGATGAAAATAAATAAACAAAAAATCAATAAAAGAGGCTAAAATTTTAAAAGAAAAAATATATAATTCACATATCATACAATTCATCTTTTTTTTTTAAAACCTTTATTTTACTTTTAACTTTTACAGAGTTTTGTTGTTTACAGATATGTATGTTCTCAGATTAGTCATATGTATATCCCCCCCTTCCCTCCCCTCCCGACCATCACACTGCACCCCTGAAGAAATAAATGGGACTTGATTAAACTTAAAAGTTTTTGCCCAATGAAGTAAACTATAAGCAAGGTGAAAAGACTGTCCTCAGAATGGGAAAAAGTAATACCAAATGAAACAACTGCAGCTCCTGCAGCTCAATACCAGAAAAAACAAACAAACAAACAATCAAAGAAGGGCAAAACACCTAAACAGGCATTTCTCCAAAGAGGACATACAAATGGCTAATAAACACATGAAAATATCCTCAATATCACTTATTATTAGAGAAATGCAAATCAAAACTACAGTGTGGTACCATCTCACACTGGTCAGAATGGCCATCATCAAAAAGTCTACAAACCATAAATGCTGGAGGGGTGTGGAGAAAAGGGAACCCTCTTGGACTGTTGGTAGTAATATAAACTGGTATAGCTACAATGGAGAACAGTGTGGAGATTCCTTAAAAAACAGGGAATAGAACTGCCATATGACCCAGTAATCCCACTGCTAGGCATACACCCTTAGGTAACCAGAATTGAAAGAGACAAATGCACCCTAGTGTTCATTGCAGCACTGTTTATAATAGCCAGGACATGGAAGCAACCTAGATGTCCATCTGCAGACGAATGGATAAGAAAGCTTTGGTACATATACACAATGGAGTATTACTCAGCCATTAAAAAGAATACATTTGAATCAGTTCTAATGAGGTGGATGAAACTGGAGCCTATTATACAGAGTGAAGTAAGCCAGAAAGAGACAAATACTGTATATTAACACATATATATGGAATTTAGAAAGACAGTAATGGCAATCCTACATGCAAGGCAGCAAAAGAGACACAGATGTGAAGAACAGACTTGGACTCAGTTGGAGAAGGCAAGGGTGGGATGACTGGAGAGAACAGCACTGAAACATGTTCATTACCATATGTAAAACAGATGGCCAGTGCAAGTTCCATGCATGAAGCAGGGCACTCAAAGCCGGTGCTCTGGGACAACCCAGCAGGACAGGGTGGGTAGAGAGGTGGGAGGGGGGTTCAGGATGAGGGGGACACATGTATACCCATGGCTGACTTAAGTTGATGTATGGCAAAAACTATCACAATACTGTAAATACTCTCCAATTAAATTAAATCCAAAAAAAATGTAATCAAAACAATTAAAAAAGAAAAAAGAAAAGTTTAAGGAAGTGAGCATGCTAGGATGGACAGATGGTGTGAGCTCTAAAAATTTCCCAAATGATTGATTCTGTAGGAAGGCCAAAGCAATGTGGGCAAGAGGGACAGCATCTCTGAGTTATCAGTGGTTACTCTTCCCTAAAGGCAGAGTTGATGTAGAATTCTGTTATAGAATTGGCTCACTAATAGCAGTAGGAATGATGGGGGGGGGGTCCCAAAATAATAAAGGCAAGGTGGAGGTGTTTAGCCATCAGAAACCAGATGCTACAATTATAATGAGCAAGGTCAGAATGGAATTCAGGGAAGCCTGATGGGCAAAGTTAAGAAGTGGCATCTTCAGAGGTAAGGTAGTTGGTAATGGTCTGCACCCAATTCCATTGTAAGCTGCACGCTAGTGGAGGAGTCCGGTAGCGGGAAGGAATTACCTGACACCAACTAGCAAATTTCTGACATCAGCTACAATTGTCCTACAACTCAGCTCAATTCTGACACTATCTACCTGGAGTTAGCATCACATTCCACAGAATAGACTCAGTCCCACAGGACTTCACTTCAGATGTCAGTTGCAAACCCAGGTTGTTACCTATGCCTCTGACTGACTGGCTGTAAACTGGAGCTTCCAATGATCCTCTCCTCAGGTTCAGTTAATTTCCTAGAGCAACTTACAAAACTTGGAGACACATTTTACTTACTTGATCACAAATTCATTATAAAAGAGTATAACTCCAGCCAGATGAAGAGATATACAAGGTGAGTTCTCCAAAAAGGACCTTCTGTCCTTGTGGAGTTTTGGCGCCTGGTGTTTAGTTGGAAGTTTTAACTTTAGTTTCAGGTTTGAAGGATTCATTAACAGAAGAAATCACTTGTTATACAGACATAAACAACTTCAATATTTAATAGTGAATTATCTAACTTACTTTCTTTTTTATTTCTTTATTCTTTTGGGGGCGGGGGGGTGGCAGGCCACTTCTATTGGTCTTTCATTTATCTATTTTCATCTATCTTTGTTCTTTGGCCCATGTGGGCCTCCCATCGCAGTGACCTTTCTCGTTGCAGAGCACTGGCTCTGGGCGCATGCGCCCCAGAGCTCTGGCTTGGTCATTGGACACATCGGTGCATTAGGGCTTCCCCTGGTGGTCCTGTGAGTAAGGACACCGCCTTGCAGTGCAAGGGGCGCCGGTCCGATCCCTGGCCTGGGAAGATCCCACGTGCCGCGGAGCGGCTGGACTGATGTGTCCAATGACCGAGCCGGAGCTCTAGGGCGCATGCGCCCAGAGTCGGTGCTCTGCGACGACAGAGGCAACCGCGATGGGAGGCCCACAGGAGCCAAAGAACAAAGACGGATGAAAAATAGAGAAATGGAAGACCAATAGAAGTGGCCCGCCCGTCCCCCTCCCCACCCCATCCCAGCCCCCAAAAAGATAAATAAATAAAATAAATGTTATAAACCAGGGTTGCAGACTGATATCATAATCAGTTTGAGAGTAAAAATGAAGCTCTGGTTTCACATTAATCTTTCTACAATGTTGTTTAATCTTGAGGGTAATGAAATTTTTCCAGACCATGGGTATTGGCCAGATATTCAGGGGCTCAAAAGAATTCCAAGACTAACACCCTATCTTATCTTAGTGCCACTAGCTTGCTGGTAACAACTGGTGCACTCGTGAGCAAGCATGTAGTCAGGGCAGTGGCCAAGCAGGCCAGAAGCAAGATCAGAGGCCTGCTTGCTTTCATGTCTCTGACGTCTGAACAATACTTCCTCCATTTTAATCTCCCTAACACCTGGCACTGTAGCATGTGGAAGGTTCTGTTTTCCCAATCTGGAAATTCTCTGAATGTTCTCCTTTGTGGGGGAGGGGAGGATGAACCTTCATTATATAGGTATGATTAATTAAATAAATCATTTTGTTTTTGTTTAGTCACTAGGTCATGTCTGACTTTTTGCAGCACCATGGACTGTAGCATGCCAGGTTTCCCTGCCCTTCATTATCTCCTGGAGCCTGCTCAAACTCATGCTCATTGAGAGAGTGATGCCATTCAACCATCTCATCCTCTGTTGACCCCTTCTTCTGCCCTCAATCTTTCCCAGCAACACGGTCTTTTCCAATTAGCCGGCTCTTTGCATCAGGTAGCCAAAGTATTGAAGCTTCAGCTTCAGCATCAGTCCTTCCAATGAATATTCAGGGTTGATTTCCTTTAGGACTGACTGGTTGGATCTCCCTGCAGTCCAAGGGACTCTCAAGAGCTTTCTCCAGCACCACAATTTGTAAGCATCAGTTCTTAGGCACTCAGCCTTTTTTTTTTTTTTTTAATTTTGGCCTCTTTTATTGGTCTTTCATGTATTTATTTTCTTTCTTTCTTTTTTTTTTTTTTTAACATTTATTTATTTATTTATTTTGGGCGGGGGCCAGGTTGGGGAGGGAGGGGAGCGGGCGGGCCACTTCTATTGGTCTTTCATTTCTCTGTTTTTCATCCATCTTTGTTCTTTGGCTCCTGTGGGCCTCCCATCGCGGTGGCATCTGTTGTCGCAGAGCGCCAGCTCTGGGCGCATGCGCTCCAGAGCTCCGGCTCGGTAATTGGACACATCAGTCCAGCCGCTCCGCGGCATGTGGGATCTTCCCAGGCCAGGGATAGAACCGGCGCCCCTTGCACTGCAAGGCGGTGTCCTTACCCACTGGACCACCAGGGAAGGCCTCAGCCTTTCTTAATGGTTTGATTGCCACACCGATATATGACTCGTGGAAAAACCACGGCTTTAGCTATATGGACTTTTGTCAGCAAAGTAATATCTTGCTTTCTAGTACACTATCTAGGCTTGTCACACTTTCTCTTCTGAGGTGCAAATGTATTTTAATTCCATGGATGCAGTCACTGTTTGCAGTGATTTTGAAGCCCAAGAAAATAAAACCTGTGAATACTTCCACTTTTTGCCCTTCAACTTGCTATGAAGTGATGAGACTGAATGCCATGATCTTGGTTTTTTGAATACTGAGTTTTACCAGCTTTCATGCTCCTCTTTACCCTCATCAGGAATGTCTTTAGTGCCTCTTTACTTTCTGCCATTAGAGTGGTATCATCTGCATATCATTTTTTTTACTGACTTTGCAGCACCATGGACTGTAGCATGCCAGGTTTCCCTGCCCTTCATTATCTCCTGGAGCCTGCTCAAACTCATGCTCATTGAGAGAGTGATGCCATTCAACCATCTCATCCTCTGTTGACCCCTTCTTCTGCCCTCAATCTTTCCCAGCAACACGGTCTTTTCCAATTACCCGGCTCTTTGCATCAGGTAGCCAAAGTATTGAAGCTTCAGCTTCAGCATCAGTCCTTCCAATGAATATTCAGGGTTGATTTCCTTTAGGACTGACTGGTTGGATCTCCCTGCAGTCCAAGGGACTCTCAAGAGCTTTCTCCAGCACCACAATTTGTAAGCATCAGTTCTTAGGCACTCAGCCTTTTTTTTTTTTTTTTAATTTTGGCCTCTTTTATTGGTCTTTCATGTATTTATTTTCTTTCTTTCTTTTTTTTTTTTAACATTTATTTATTTATTTATTTTGGGCGGGGGTCGTGTTGGGGAGGGAGGGGAGCGGGCGGGCCACTTCTATTGGTCTTTCATTTCTCTGTTTTTCATCCATCTTTGTTCTTTGGCTCCTGTGGGCCTCCCATCGCGGTGGCATCTGTTGTCGCAGAGCGCCAGCTCTGGGCGCATGCGCTCCAGAGCTCCGGCTCGGTAATTGGACACATCAGTCCAGCCGCTCCGCGGCATGTGGGATCTTCCCAGGCCAGGGATAGAACCGGCGCCCCTTGCACTGCAAGGCGGTGTCCTTACCCACTGGACCACCAGGGAAGGCCTCAGCCTTTCTTAATGGTTTGATTGCCACACCGATATATGACTCGTGGAAAAACCACGGCTTTAGCTATATGGACTTTTGTCAGCAAAGTAATATCTTGCTTTCTAGTACACTATCTAGGCTTGTCACACTTTCTCTTCTGAGGTGCAAATGTATTTTAATTCCATGGATGCAGTCACTGTTTGCAGTGATTTTGAAGCCCAAGAAAATAAAACCTGTGAATACTTCCACTTTTTGCCCTTCAACTTGCTATGAAGTGATGAGACTGAATGCCATGATCTTGGTTTTTTGAATACTGAGTTTTACCAGCTTTTTCATGCTCCTCTTTTACCCTCATCAGGAATGTCTTTAGTGCCTCTTTACTTTCTGCCATTAGAGTGGTATCATCTGCATATCTGAGGTTGTTGATACTTCTCCTAGCAATCTTGATTCCAGTAGTGATTCATCCAGTCTGGCATTTTGCATGATGTACTCTGCATATAAGTTAAATAAGCAGGGTGACAATATACAGTCTGGATTTATACTCCTTTTCCAGTCTTGAACTAGTCCATTGTTCCATGTCTGGTTCTAACTGTTGCTTCTTGACCTGCATACTGGTTTCTCAGGAGACAGCTAAGGTGGTCTGGTATTCCCAGATCTTTAAAAATATTCCACAGTTTGTTGTGATTCACATAAAGACTTCAGTGTAGTCAATGAAGCAGAAGTAGTTATTCTTTTGGAAGTCCCTTCCTTTTTCTATGATCCAGCAGATGTTGGCAATTTGGTTCCTCTGCCTTTTCTAAATCCAACTTGTACATCTGAAAGTTTTTGGTTCACATACTGTTGAAGCCCTAGGTTAAAGAATTTTGAGCATTATCTTGTTAGCATGTGAACTGAGTGCAACTGTACAGTAATTTGCACATTCTTTGGCCTTGCCTTTCTTTGGGATTGGAATGAAAACTGACCTTTTCCAGTCCTGTGGCCACTGCTGAGTTTTCCAAATTTGCTGGCATATTGAGTGCAGCACTTTCACAGCATCATCTTTTAGGATTTGAAATAGCTCAGCTGGAATTCCATCACCTTCACTAGCTTTACTGTCAAAGCTGAGCTAGTTTTCAGATCTGGAACCCACTGACTAAAACAGAGATAAGCTGCTCTGGAATAAGACCCTGTGGTATCATGACAAGTATATAAAGCACTGATTCCTCTAGTGCTTACCCAAAGGAACTGATGTCCATTAACTCAGGTACTGTATCTTGGGGAAAGAAGAGTAGTAATGCTTCCTAAAGCTCACTCAACATCACACTCCAGGATGTCTGGCTCTAGGTGATTATCTGGGTCATAGTTCTTCTGTGTATTCCTATCACCTCTCTTTATCTCCTCTGCTTCTGTTAGGTCTTTGCCATTTCTGTCCTTTATTGTGCCCATCTTTGCATGAAATGTTCTCTTGGTATCTCTAATTTTCTTGAAGAGATCTCTAGTCTTTCCCAGTCTATTGTTTCCCTCTACTCCTTTGCATCAACTGCTTAAGAAGGCCTTCTTATCTCTCCTTGCTATTCTCTGGAATTCTGCATTAGTTGGATATATCTTTCCCTTTCTCCTTTGCCTTTCACATCTCTTCCTTTCTCAGCTATTTGTAAAGCCTCCCCAGACAGCCACTATGCCTTCTTGCACTTATTTTTCTTTGGGATAGTTTTAGTCACCATCTCCTGTACAATGATATGAACCTCCATCCATAGTTCTTCAGGCATTCTAGATTCCCTTGATTCAATAGATTCTAGATTCCCTTGAATCTACTGATCACCTTTTCACTGTATAATCATAGGTCATACCTAAATCAAACACCTTTAATTTTAGGTCCAGTGGTTTTCCCTACCTTCTTCAACTTAAGCCTGAACTTTGCAATAAGGAGCTCATGATTTGATCATAAGTCAGCTCCAGGTCTTATTATTATTTTTTTTAACATTTATTTATTTATTTATTTTGGGAATGGTGGGTTGGGGAGGGAGGGGGTGGGCGGGCCACTTCTATTGGTCTTTCATTTGTCTGTTTTCATCCGTCTTTGTTCTTTGGCCTGTCTGGGCCTCCCATCGCGGTGGCGTCTGTTGTCGCAGAGCGCCGGCTCTGGGCGCATGCGCTCCAGAACTTCGGCTCGGTAATTGGACACATCAGTCCAGCCGCTCTACAGCACGTGGGATCTTCCCAGGCCAGGGATCAAACTGGCGCCCCTTGCACTGCAAGGCAGTGTCCTTACCCACTGGACCACCAGGGAAGCCCCAGGTCTTATTTTTGCTGACTGTACAGAACTTTTCCATCTTCAGCTGCAAATAATATAATCAATCTGATTTCAGTATTGATCATCTGATGATGTCCATGTGTAGAGTTGTCTCCTGTGTTATTGGAAAAGAATGTTTACCATGATCAGTGTGTTCTTTTTTTTTTATTTATTGTAATAAACTGTTTATTCAAAGGTTTACCAACTAATGTACTTTAACAGAAAAGCCCTAGAGGTTTATTAGACTATTTCTGAAGGGAAAAAAAATGTAATCAGACACAACAGCGACAACCAGCATCTGTGCAGCACTTTACAGGTTACAAAGTGCTCTCCACATATAGCATCTCAGTGAGCCCTCACAACAACCCTGTAGGTATTATCGCCAATTCACACGTGAGATAACTGAGGCTCAAAGGTTCCAGGACCTTTAAAGAGATCCACTGCAAATGACTTGTCCAGATGGACCATAAAGCCAAATCTTTTGACTCCACGTCCTACTCAATGCCAAATGGAATTTTATTTTTCATCGCAGAATTACTCCATACAATTATGAGTAATAAAGGTCTTAATTGCAACTGATCCAACTTTTCAAAGATGGAAATTTTTGAATGGAAAAATTTAATTTTTTATTTACATGAAAATCCTTGACTTAAGTAACTTATTTAAATGTTACTGCATTTAAAAATTAATGCTGGCCAATATTACCATGACTTTCATCTCCTTAGAAAGTACTGACAAAATTAAACAGCCCTCCTTCTGTTTCAGGGTCACAGACCATCCTTCACACAGAGCACAGGCAGGACCTCTGAGTCTGAGCACTACCTCTCAAGTCCTGTCCCTCTGGGCAAATATACGAAGAAAGCTGTCTGCCCCACAGGAGACAGCCGCAGAACACAGAGGATGCTGTGCTAGAAATTAGCTTCTGCACAACTGAAGGAGGAAGGGAAGAAAGGCACTGTGCCAACCCCTACTGAGCCTCGGGTGCCCCAAACGGACAGGCATCTCGTGTTTTACAGGCATGGATTTGTGACCACTGTCATCATCAGAGAGCAGTTACAAGCATCCTCTCGTGTCACCCGTACAGAGAAACGTGGTCCCTACCCTAAGAGAACTTGCTGAAGAGCTTCTTCTACGGTCTGCCAGTTCTAAAGCAGCGCTCATCACAAATGACATTGCGCTTGACACAAATAAAGAAAGCAGAAGAAAACAGGCTACCCAAGCAACTACTACAGAACAACCTAAAAGAGAGTAATTACAGGGTGAGGAGGAACACGGGAAAGGAAGGATATGAACAGTTTCCTGATGCGAGCCACCGGGGGGCGTGCCCAGGTGGAGCACTGAGGACCACCCAGAGCAGACAAACCCGTCCGGCCTGGAGCCAAGAGGAAGGGGAGCTCTTTCTCAGTCAAACTTTATCCTGGCGGAGCATCTAAGAAGCAGCATCACAATTGTCAGCGTAAGATCTTAAAAATAACCGTGAGGGATGAACTTGACGGATACTCAGGATCAGAAAAGCCAACATTCTTGCCCATTAGCAGTTAAGCCACGTTGCATACATACATTGTATCACATACATATACTCAGTCAGTGAGCCCTCACAACAACCCTGTAGGTATTATCGCCAATTCACACGTGAGATAACTGAGGCTCAAAGGTTCCAGGACCTTTAAAGAGATCCACTGCAAATGACTTGTCCAGATGGACCATAAAGCCAAATCTTTTGACTCCACGTCCTACTCAATGCCAAATGGAATTTTATTTTTCATCGCAGAATTACTCCATACAATTATGAGTAATAAAGGTCTTAATTGCAACTGATCCAACTTTTCAAAGATGGAAATTTTTGAATGGAAAAATTTAATTTTTATTTACATGAAAATCCTTGACTTAAGTAACTTATTTAAATGTTACTGCATTTAAAAATTAATGCTGGCCAATATTACCATGACTTTCATCTCCTTAGAAAGTACTGACAAAATTAAACAGCCCTCCTTCTGTTTCAGGGTCACAGACCATCCTTCACACAGAGCACAGGCAGGACCTCTGAGTCTGAGCACTACCTCTCAAGTCCTGTCCCTCTGGGCAAATATACGAAGAAAGCTGTCTGCCCCACAGGAGACAGCCGCAGAACACAGAGGATGCTGTGCTAGAAATTAGCTTCTGCACAACTGAAGGAGGAAGGGAAGAAAGGCACTGTGCCAACCCCTACTGAGCCTCGGGTGCCCCAAACGGACAGGCATCTCGTGTTTTACAGGCATGGATTTGTGACCACTGTCATCATCAGAGAGCAGTTACAAGCATCCTCTCGTGTCACCCGTACAGAGAAACGTGGTCCCTACCCTAAGAGAACTTGCTGAAGAGCTTCTTCTACGGTCTGCCAGTTCTAAAGCAGCGCTCATCACAAATGACATTGCGCTTGACACAAATAAAGAAAGCAGAAGAAAACAGGCTACCCAAGCAACTACTACAGAACAACCTAAAAGAGAGTAATTACAGGGTGAGGAGGAACACGGGAAAGGAAGGATATGAACAGTTTCCTGATGCGAGCCACCGGGGGGCGTGCCCAGGTGGAGCACTGAGGACCACCCAGAGCAGACAAACCCGTCCGGCCTGGAGCCAAGAGGAAGGGGAGCTCTTTCTCAGTCAAACTTTATCCTGGCGGAGCATCTAAGAAGCAGCATCACAATTGTCAGCGTAAGATCTTAAAAATAACCGTGAGGGATGAACTTGACGGATACTCAGGATCAGAAAAGCCAACATTCTTGCCCATTAGCAGTTAAGCCACGTTGCATACATACATTGTATCACATACATATACTCAGTCTAAGTGATTTATACCAAGCTAACAGAAAAGAACAGCAATTCCAAACATTTTGCTACCACATAATTTCGCAAAAAAATTAAATTGGTTGAAAAATAACCATGCAATTGTACATTTTTTGGTGCTCATTTTCAAAATGCTACCAAATTTAGAAAATCACTTCCCCTTATAACAAAGGGCTTGCAGAATCTAAATATCAACTGAAATACTTCTAGCATTTAAAGCAGTTTATTAGACACATACAATTACATCCAATGAGGTTGTAAGTGAGCTACAAAATGGAAAATTAAAAACTCACATTGATAAAACCTCAAACACATCTCAGAATAAATTCAAGCTTTTGAGCTTAACATCTATACCTTTATCATTTTTTAAATGCAGAAGGACCCATTAAACACTGACGTAATAGAATTCAATTGTCTAGGCTAAATGCAGAGAATGTTATAGTCCACAGCATGATTTTTAGTTACACATCACCCTTCTTCCACAATGCTTACATTACTTCACAATTATAATAATTATTAAGCTAGGAATACAAAGCAGAACACTTCTTCAAATTAAGGTACCTTTTGCTGTACGTAGCAAAGACTGCCTTCCTGCACCAAGTAAAGAAGTGACTCTTGAAATACTGGGTGGAATTTCTTTATCCAACATGGGACCGATGCGCTGGCAGATTTGCAACAGATGATCAGGAGCCACATGCTTATTGGACAAGACCAATTCCTCGTAGCTCCTGTTGTGCTCTTTGCCCTCCCAGTCCAGCCTCTTCGGCAGCAACTGGTACTGCTCCAGCTCCTGCACCAGCACCTGGGCGGCTCTGCGGCACAGGCCGGCGGAGAGGTACTGCGCGATGAAGAAGTACAGCTCCGACTCGATGAGGAAGTACAGCTCCGACTCGATGAGGAAGTACAGCTCCGACTCGATGAGGGGCACCGGGCGTCGGGCGGGCAGGGGCTCCGACATGGCCGGGCGCGGGCCGGGGCGGGGGCGGGCGGGCAAGCGGAGCGTGGAGGCCGCGCCGAGGCCTAAGCGGGCTGTCGTCCCTGTAGCTCAGGCGCGCCGCCGCCGCCATGGAGTGCCCAGTGTGTTCTTTTGACAAAATTGTTAGCCTTTTTTTCTCTGTTTCATTTTATACTCAAAGGCTAAACTTGCCTGTTGCTCTTGATATCTCTTGACTTCCTACTTTTGCATGCCAATCCCCTATGATGAAAAGGACATCTTTTTTTGATGTTAGTTCTAGAAAATCTTGTAGGTCTTCATAGAATCATTCAACTTTATCTTCTTCTGCATTAGTAATTAGAACATAGACTTGGATTACTGTGATATTGAATGGTTTGCATTGGAAACAGAGATCATTCTCTCGTTTTTGAGACTGCATCCAAGTACTGCATTTCAGACTCTTTTGTTGATTATGAGGGCTACTCCATTTCTTCTAAGGGATTCTTGCCCACGGTAGTAGATATAATGGTCATCTGCATTAAGTTAAATTACCCATTCCCATCCATTTTAGTTCACTGATTCCTAAAATGTTTTTGTTCACTCTTACCATCATCTCCTGCCTGACCACTGGTAATTGAACTTAATCTCCAGCCCTTAATCTCCATCTCCCTTCTCTGGAGATCAGGAGGTAGAACTGAAAGTTGTATCCCTTAATCAAACAGTTGGCTCCAATGGCAACCAGCCCTTATCCTTATGTAAGGTCCAAAAGTCACCTCATTAACATAACAAAAATACCTTTCTGGCTTTTCATCTCCTAGGAAATTCCAGGGGTTTTAGGAGTTCTATGCCAGTAACAAAGAAGACCAAATTTCTATATTACTTACTTTAAGTCACAGTATCACAGATGAATAACCAACAAAGGTATTGCTGAGTCTATCCAGTCCCCGGTGGCTCAGATAGTAAAGAATCTTCTTGCAATGCAGGAGACCTGGGTTCAAACGCTGGGTCAGGAATATCCCTTAGAGAAGGGAATGGAAACCCACTCTAGCATTCTTGCCTAGGAAATCCTATGGACAGAGGAGCCTGGCAGGCTGCACTCCATGGGATCGCAAAGAGTCAGAGATGACTGAATGACTAACAAATTCAATCAGGAAAATCGAGGATGAATGATCAGGAGGCTTAGGGCAGCTGCCTCAATAAAAATGCATGAACCCTTTGACCAGTTTCATTACCTGAACCAGTTTTCAGACCTGGAACCCACGGACTAAAACAAAGATAAGCTGCTCTGGGAACTTATCCTGTGATACTCTGTGGTATCATGACAAGTATATAAAGCACTGATTCCTCTAGTGCTTACCTAAAGGAACTGATGTCCATTAACTCAGGTACCATATCTTGGGGAAAGGAGAATATTCAAACATTTCAAGGACAGTTAGTTACAGTGTCTAATTAACTTTGATCCATGGAGATCCACAATATCATCATGGCCTCCTTGTTAGTAGGGCATTAGATAATCAGGTATTAAACGGAATCTTGACCCAGTTCACAGTGATCATCTTTCCAGTCCCCAAATGTGTAATTACAATGGACATAATTGGTAGCACAACCCCACATTGGTTTCTTGGCCTGTTGTGATAGGAGCTATTGGAATGGAAGACCAGTTGGAGACTTCTAAATCTACCCCTAAAAACATTTCAAAAACATTTCATCCTGGGGGTGGGAGGGGATGTCAGAGATTGGTAGTATCTTTAAACACCTGAAGAATGCAGGGATACTGGTCCCCAGTGTATCGATATTTAATTCGCCAGCCTGGGTTTTGCAAAAATGAGATGGATCCTAGAGGGTGACAGTAGACTATCACAAATTCAATGAAGTAGTAATACTTACTGCAGCAGCTATGCCAGATGTAGCGCTTTTGCTACAGCAGAGCTACAGTTTCAGGCAAGTGGTAGGCAAGCAATGAGCTGGTCAATGCTTTCTTTTCCATTCCTGTCAAAAAGGAGAATCAGAAACAGGCTATGTTCTCTTGGAAGAGATAACAGTATACAGTTAGTCTTTCTCAAGGCTATGTCAAATCTTCTACCCTCTGCACATGAATGAACCAATGAGAGAAGACATAAAGTGTTAAAATCTTTGTGTCAAATGTCGATCAGAAAACATTCAATTACAGAAGAAGCACTAAATAATTAGGTACATTAAATGACTTGGGCAAATATCAATCAGCCTCTTTAACAGGCTACCCTAATGATGGCACAGTGAATGAATTGAGAAGTAGCCATAATAGCAAAGTCTGGCTATGGATGGGTTCCTACTGACCAAGGCTAATTTAGCTACTGATGTTGCCAAATGTCCCATAAGTCAGCAACATAGCTCAGTGCTGTGTTGCTGATATGGTGCCATTCTTCAAGCAAACTTTGGTGGCAGGTCAAGTCTATTAGGCTCCTTCCATTCTGGATGAATCAGAGATTTGTTTTAATAGGAATAGATATGTATTCTAGGTTTGTATTTGCTTTTCCTTCTTGTGAAGCCTACAGCAGTGTCAATATCTAAGGGTTTACAGAACGCTTGATCCACCAACATGGTTTCATGTATAATGCTGTGTCAGGCCAAAGGACCTACTTTACAGCAAAGAGATTTAGAAGTGGTACATGTACATGATAAAGGATCCACCAGTTCTAGATGCCACCAACATGACAGAATGATGGAAGGATCTATTGAAGGCACAGCTGAGGGTTTTACATGGAGACTTCTAAATCTACCCCTAAAAACATTTCAAAAACATTTCATCCTGGGGGTGGGAGGGGATGTCAGAGATTGGTAGTATCTTTAAACACCTGAAGAATGCAGGGATACTGGTCCCCAGTGTATCGATATTTAATTCGCCAGCCTGGGTTTTGCAAAAATGAGATGGATCCTAGAGGGTGACAGTAGACTATCACAAATTCAATGAAGTAGTAATACTTACTGCAGCAGCTATGCCAGATGTAGCGCTTTTGCTACAGCAGAGCTACAGTTTCAGGCAAGTGGTAGGCAAGCAATGAGCTGGTCAATGCTTTCTTTTCCATTCCTGTCAAAAAGGAGAATCAGAAACAGGCTATGTTCTCTTGGAAGAGATAACAGTATACAGTTAGTCTTTCTCAAGGCTATGTCAAATCTTCTACCCTCTGCACATGAATGAACCAATGAGAGAAGACATAAAGTGTTAAAATCTTTGTGTCAAATGTCGATCAGAAAACATTCAATTACAGAAGAAGCACTAAATAATTAGGTACATTAAATGACTTGGGCAAATATCAATCAGCCTCTTTAACAGGCTACCCTAATGATGGCACAGTGAATGAATTGAGAAGTAGCCATAATAGCAAAGTCTGGCTATGGATGGGTTCCTACTGACCAAGGCTAATTTAGCTACTGATGTTGCCAAATGTCCCATAAGTCAGCAACATAGCTCAGTGCTGTGTTGCTGATATGGTGCCATTCTTCAAGCAAACTTTGGTGGCAGGTCAAGTCTATTAGGCTCCTTCCATTCTGGATGAATCAGAGATTTGTTTTAATAGGAATAGATATGTATTCTAGGTTTGTATTTGCTTTTCCTTCTTGTGAAGCCTACAGCAGTGTCAATATCTAAGGGTTTACAGAACGCTTGATCCACCAACATGGTTTCATGTATAATGCTGTGTCAGGCCAAAGGACCTACTTTACAGCAAAGAGATTTAGAAGTGGTACATGTACATGATAAAGGATCCACCAGTTCTAGATGCCACCAACATGACAGAATGATGGAAGGATCTATTGAAGGCACAGCTGAGGTACCAGGTTGGACATGATATACCAAGATTGGCACACCAACTACCAGGATGCAGTATACATGATAAAGCAATAACCTTCATATTGTCCTTAATATGTAGAAAATATAACTTTAGGAACCAAGGAGTGGAAGTAGGATAGGACACACTTAAGATCAAGCCTACCTGTGGAATTCGTGCTTCTGATCCCTGCAACTGTGTTTTGCGGATTTAGATGTCATAGCACATTTGGGGAAATGTTTCTACCAGGGAATATTGTAAGAATCCTACTGAACTTTTAGCTATGAATGTCATCATTCAGGTATTTTAAGCTCTTTGTGCCAAGGGAAGAACAGTCAATAAGAAATAATCATCTAGGTGGGGGTAATGAACCTGATCATCAGCAGGAGGGAGGACTGCTGCTACACAATGGGGACAAGGAGGACTATCTTTGAAATCCACTCAGGCTTCTCTTAGTAATTCCTTACCCAGTTTTGATGGTAAATTGATAAATTTAACAGTCAGGCCTGAGAAATGCATGGTAATCAGGGGCTCAGATCCTCATGGCTGAAGGCCTGGGTCAGGCCTCCAACTAAGCCATTTCGACCACTAGTGTGTGTGTGCTAAGTCACTTCAGTCATGTCCAACTCTGTGTGAGACTGTAGACCACCAGGCTCCTCTATCCATAGGATTCTCCAGGCAAGAATACCGGAGTGGGTTGTCACGCCCTCCTCCAGGGGATCTTTCCGAACCAGGAACTGAACTGGCGTCTCATACCTCCTTCATAGGTAGGCAGGTTTTTAACCTCTGAGCCACTTGGGAAGCCCAGACTGCTAATAGTGGTAGCTAAGAATGAGAAAACTTACATTGATAACAAAGGAGGAATTTGATGAGTATCAATTATATCTTGCTACCAGCTGCAGCAGAAGCAGCTGCAGTTCATTCCACTGACCTTCCCCTCATAAGTTTTTTCCAAGAAAAGAATTTTCCAATGTCCTTAAGAAGCTGCTTCTAGAATTTATATGAAGCAAACGGATCTGACAGGCACAAGGGTGGACTCTTAAGGATGCTGCACTGTACTGTGTTGTCCAACTTTCCCCTTTAGAAACAGAGGACTTATTTCCCCAGCTACTGAGAAAACTGGCTGATAGCTACAAATTCTTAGATGCAGAAAGCCACATCATCCGAAGTCATGCTCCCTTCCTATCATAGCTCACAGTCAAAGACTCACGTATATAGCAGTATAAAGGTTAGACTTCATGCTCCACTTGGGGCAACTCTGAAGGGACAACTGCTTCAGAACTCTCTCTGGTGTCATACGAAGCTTTGTTGTGATTCCACTGCAGCTCAGCTTATTCCTGTCTGATCCTGCTTCCTTCCAATCCTCCACAGGCATTAATCCTAAGAACACTCTCTGATGAATTTCCTCTACAGGTTTGCTTTTCATAGGATCCAATTCATAGCAATTATCTTTATAGTATTTTTACTTCTGATGACAGTTGTTAAGTTATGCCCTGATCTTTCCATTAATAAATCTGTGATTATTTAACAGGAATTTTGTGAGTTGTTATGCCCAGTAGGATGTCACTGTCATGAAACCTACTTTGGGGATCCCCCAAAATACATAGCAGGAAAAATAAGTTACATTTTAGAAAATACACATACTATTTTTGCATTTTCTAGTTAAGTGCAAGGTTTTGCACATTTGGAAAGAGGTAGACAGTCTAGGTTGATTTGTTTATAAAAGAATGACACTTTTGAGAAAGCTCTTAAACTTGCCACAAAGAAAATGCAGAATATGTTGATCTTTTTTTTTTTTTTCTTAATTTTGGCCTCTTTTCGTTGATTTTTAAAATTTATTTTCATCCATCTTTATTCTTTGGCCTGTGTGGGCTTCCCATCGCAGCGGCCTCTGTCGCTGCAGAGCACTGGCTCTGGGTGCATGTGTTCCAGAGTGCTGGCTCATAATTGGACACACCTGTGCAGCCATTCCATAGCATGTGGGTTCCTGGGCCAGGGATCAAACCTGTGCCCCTTGCACTGTAAGGCGGACTCTATACCCACTGGACCACCAGGGAAGCCCAGAGTATGTCTATCTTTAGGCAGGTAATTTGACTAAAAGGAAGCATTTTAGAATTTATATGAAGCAAACGGATCTGACAGGCACAAGGGTGGACTCTTAAGGATGCTGCACTGTACTGTGTTGTCCAACTTTCCCTTTAGAAACAGAGGACTTATTTCCCAGCTACTGAGAAAACTGGCTGATAGCTACAAATTCTTAGATGCAGAAAGCCACATCATCCGAAGTCATGCTCCCTTCCTATCATAGCTCACAGTCAAAGACTCACGTATATAGCAGTATAAAGGTTAGACTTCATGCTCCACTTGGGGCAACTCTGAAGGGACAACTGCTTCAGAACTCTCTCTGGTGTCATACGAAGCTTTGTTGTGATTCCACTGCAGCTCAGCTTATTCCTGTCTGATCCTGCTTCCTTCCAATCCTCCACAGGCATTAATCCTAAGAACACTCTCTGATGAATTTCCTCTACAGGTTTGCTTTTCATAGGATCCAATTCATAGCAATTATCTTTATAGTATTTTTACTTCTGATGACAGTTGTTAAGTTATGCCCTGATCTTTCCATTAATAAATCTGTGATTATTTAACAGGAATTTTGTGAGTTGTTATGCCCAGTAGGATGTCACTGTCATGAAACCTACTTTGGGGATCCCCCAAAATACATAGCAGGAAAAATAAGTTACATTTTAGAAAATACACATACTATTTTTGCATTTTCTAGTTAAGTGCAAGGTTTTGCACATTTGGAAAGAGGTAGACAGTCTAGGTTGATTTGTTTATAAAAGAATGACACTTTTGAGAAAGCTCTTAAACTTGCCACAAAGAAAATGCAGAATATGTTGATCTTTTTTTTTTTTTTCTTAATTTTGGCCTCTTTTCGTTGATTTTTAAAATTTATTTTCATCCATCTTTATTCTTTGGCCTGTGTGGGCTTCCCATCGCAGCGGCCTCTGTCGCTGCAGAGCACTGGCTCTGGGTGCATGTGTTCCAGAGTGCTGGCTCATAATTGGACACACCTGTGCAGCCATTCCATAGCATGTGGGTTCCTGGGCCAGGGATCAAACCTGTGCCCCTTGCACTGTAAGGCGGACTCTATACCCACTGGACCACCAGGGAAGCCCAGAGTATGTCTATCTTTAGGCAGGTAATTTGACTAAAAAAAAAGGAAGCATTTTAGAATTTCAAAATCCTGGCTTAACTACCAATTTCACCCTTTATTTAACTCTTTCAAGGCAAATCACTTAAATTTGCTAATTTATCTAGGAGGGCAATGCTATGAAGGGGTTAATTGTGTGGCCTCCAAAGTCAGATCACCTAGGTTCAAAGCTGTCACTAATTTACACCAGATGAATTAACTCAACCTCTCTGTACCTCAGTTTTCGCTTTAAAGATGATGATAGTGACTACCTTATAGGTTTGTTGAAATTAAATAATGTATGTAAAGTGCTTAGAACAATATCACTGGGTGATAAGTAAACTTACAAGCTGTTACTATGATCTGTACTACAGATTAACAACATTTGCCCATAGGGTTGTGGTAAAGATTAAATGAGGCAATGTATGAGATACGATTAGCTCAAAGCCCTTAAAATATTGTAATCATGAATATGTCTTACAGCTACTTCGTAAGATCATTTTAGATTCCTGGAATAGCTAGGTACTGTGCTAGGCACTGAAGATACAAAGGGAAACAAAGGCTGTGGGATTTTAGTTCCCTGACCAGGGACTGAACCCCAGCCCTCAGCAATGAGACCTCACAGTCCTAACCAGTGTATGACCAGGGAATTTCCAAGACAGACTTTGTCCTTGAGCTTAGAGTCTAACAGGGATCAAGTGAGAGTGAATATATGTTAGTCTTGCCTGGCACAAAGGAAGGTAGATAGAAGTAACTATTCTCAGGCACATAGGGAAAACAGAATATAACCCATGTTCTTTCTCATTCTTACTCTTTTACCTCTTGAGTTTTGTTTATCAATCATTTGTCATAATTATAGAGTTTGAGGGAAGTGGAGGGGTTGGACTTTTTCCAATTTGAACTTTCTGTACCTCTCTAATTCACAGTCACTTGTTCTCATATTTGCAATCAACAAACACGTCGATAAGGACCAAAACACTAGGAATAAACAGTTAAGACTACTCATAGTGGAGGCGGGGGGTTCGGGAAGAAATAAATAACTGTAGTATATTATATCATACTTTTTAAAAAATTTTATAACAGTTATAAACATCAGGGAGAAGGGAATGACTGATTTTGCAGAAGATTTTGGTCTCTATTCCCTCAGCATGTAGTCTGTTCTATCACTCAAGTTACTGCTTAAAATATTAATATAATTGATCTTTCATAATTCTATTTGTCTTCTTAGCTTTATACTGAAACAGGGTTTCTCAGCCTTGGCATTAGTGACATTATGGACAGGATATTTCTTTGTTGTAGGATCCTGTCCTGAGCATTGTTAAGATGCTTAGCAGCATTTCTGATCTTAGTAGCACTCCCGAGACTAGACAATTAAAAATGTTTCCAGACATTGTAAAATGCCCTTTGAAGAGAAATTCCTCCCCTCTTGAGAACCACCGCACTAAATCAATGATTATTTGTGGCCTAAAGTCTTATTAGTTATGTTCCCATCATATGATGGAATAGCATTATTTATTATTGGTTCATAGGAACTAGGAACTTTACTATCATGATTATTCAGCTATTCGATACGTGATCTGATACAAAGGAAATTACATCAGTGATTTATGCAAAAATCTGCATTTTTAGATGTTTACATGTTGATTACTAGATATTTTGTCTCTTTACCTTCACAAGAACAGCATGTTATTAAAATGAGAATGTGAGAGAATAAAAAGAGTGAGTTCTTAAAAATATAACATCTGAAAGTTTAACATCTGTTAGCTATCTATTGCTGTGTGATAAATTACCTCAAAATTCAGTGGCTTAAGAATATAACCCATGTTCTTTCGTTTCCTTGAGCTTAGAGTTTTAAAAAAAGGCTCTACAAAGGAAGGTAGATAGAAGTAACTATTCTCAGGCACATAGGAAAACAGAATATAACCCATGTTCTTTCTCATTCTTACTCTTTTACCTCTTGAGTTTTGTTTATCAATCATTTGTCATAATTATAGAGTTTGAGGGAAGTGGAGGGGTTGGACTTTTTCCAATTTGAACTTTCTGTACCTCTCTAATTCACAGTCACTTGTTCTCATATTTGCAATCAACAAACACGTCGATAAGGACCAAAACACTAGGAATAAACAGTTAAGACTACTCATAGTGGAGGCGGGGGGTTCGGGAAGAAATAAATAACTGTAGTATATTATATCATACTTTTTAAAAAATTTTATAACAGTTATAAACATCGGGGAGAAGGGAATGACTGATTTTGCAGAAGATTTTGGTCTCTATTCCCTCAGCATGTAGTCTGTTCTATCACTCAAGTTACTGCTTAAAATATTAATATAATTGATCTTTCATAATTCTATTTGTCTTCTTAGCTTTATACTGAAACAGGGTTTCTCAGCCTTGGCATTAGTGACATTATGGACAGGATATTTCTTTGTTGTAGGATCCTGTCCTGAGCATTGTTAAGATGCTTAGCAGCATTTCTGATCTTAGTAGCACTCCCGAGACTAGACAATTAAAAATGTTTCCAGACATTGTAAAATGCCCTTTGAAGAGAAATTCCTCCCCTCTTGAGAACCACCGCACTAAATCAATGATTATTTGTGGCCTAAAGTCTTATTAGTTATGTTCCCATCATATGATGGAATAGCATTATTTATTATTGGTTCATAGGAACTAGGAACTTTACTATCATGATTATTCAGCTATTCGATACGTGATCTGATACAAAGGAAATTACATCAGTGATTTATGCAAAAATCTGCATTTTTAGATGTTTACATGTTGATTACTAGATATTTTGTCTCTTTACCTTCACAAGAACAGCATGTTATTAAAATGAGAATGTGAGAGAATAAAAAGAGTGAGTTCTTAAAAATATAACATCTGAAAGTTTAACATCTGTTAGCTATCTATTGCTGTGTGATAAATTACCTCAAAATTCAGTGGCTTAAGACAACAACAAACATGCATTATTTCAGAGTTGCCACTGTTGTCACTGTGCAGTCACTAGTCCCGTCCAACTCTGTAACTTCATGGACTGCAGCACAGCAGGCTCTTCTTTCCTTCACTATCTCCCAGAGTTTGTTCAAATTCATGTCCATTGAGTTGGTAATGCTATCTAACCATCCTGGTGAGATTCTCTTTTTGGCTTTGGAAAATAGGGAAAAAAAGGTAAGAAAATGACAAAATCAATCACGAAGCCTAATATGACTAACAGAAGATTCAGAAAAAGAGAAAAGGGAAGAGAGGAAATTATTAAAGAAATTTAATAAGATTGCAAGTTATAAAGTAAATATGGAGTGTCTTTCTCACACACACACAGAAGCATTGAACAAATGGAAAATGAAATTTTAAAATTTCATTTATAATATTGTAAAAATATAAATGCTTAGGGGTAAATTTAACAAAAGATGTGTAAGATCTCTATACACTGAAAATTACAAAGCCCTGCTGAGAGAAAGTAAAGACCTTCCTAAATAGAGAAATATACCATGGATTCAAACTTCATGGATTGCAAAGCTCAGTATTGTTAAGGTGTCAATTTTCCTCAAATAGAGTTAAAGGTTTAATCAATCTCAACAAAAATCATAGCAGCCTTTAAAAAAATAACGGAGTAACAACTCAAAAATAGGGCTTCCCTGGTAGTTCAGTGGTGAAGAGTTTGCCTGCCAATGTAGGATACATGGGCTCGATCCCTGATCCGGGAAGATCCCACATGCTCGGAGCAACTAAGCCCGTGAGCCACAACTATTGAGCCTGTGTTCTAAAGCCTCAGAGCCGCAACTGTTGAGTCCATATGCTGCAACTGCTGAAGCCCGTGTGCCCCAGAGCCCAAGTTCCACAAGAGAAGTCACCACAACAAGAAGCCTGCTCACCTCAACTAGAGAGTAGCCCCCACTCCCTGCAACCAGAGAAGAGTCTGCAGCAGCAGCGAAAACCTAAAATAGCCAAAAGTAAATAATAAAATAAATAAATAAATAATAAAAAAGGTATGTTGGATTGGCACAGGTGCAGTATTTAAAAAAAAAAAAAAACAAACCTCAAAAATATATATGGATGGGCTTCCCCTAATGGCTCAGACAGCAAAGAATCTACCTACAATGCAGGAGACCCAGATTAAGTCCTTGGGTCAAAAAGATCCCCTGGAGAAAGGGATGGCTACTAGCATTCTTGCCTGGAGAATTCCATGGACAGAAGAGCCTCGTGGGCTACAGTCCATAGGGTCAAACTAAATGAGTCCCAAAAAATGACAAAATCAATCACGAAGCCTAATATGACTAACAGAAGATTCAGAAAAAGAGAAAAGGGAAGAGAGGAAATTATTAAAGAAATTTAATAAGATTGCAAGTTATAAAGTAAATATGGAGTGTCTTTCTCACACACACACAGAAGCATTGAACAAATGGAAAATGAAATTTTAAAATTTCATTTATAATATTGTAAAAATATAAATGCTTAGGGGTAAATTTAACAAAAGATGTGTAAGATCTCTATACACTGAAAATTACAAAGCCCTGCTGAGAGAAAGTAAAGACCTTCCTAAATAGAGAAATATACCATGGATTCAAACTTCATGGATTGCAAAGCTCAGTATTGTTAAGGTGTCAATTTTCCTCAAATAGAGTTAAAGGTTTAATCAATCTCAACAAAAATCATAGCAGCCTTTAAAAAAATAACGGAGTAACAACTCAAAAATAGGGCTTCCCTGGTAGTTCAGTGGTGAAGAGTTTGCCTGCCAATGTAGGATACATGGGCTCGATCCCTGATCCGGGAAGATCCCACATGCTGCGGAGCAACTAAGCCCGTGAGCCACAACTATTGAGCCTGTGTTCTAAAGCCTCAGAGCCGCAACTGTTGAGTCCATATGCTGCAACTGCTGAAGCCCGTGTGCCCCAGAGCCCAAGTTCCACAAGAGAAGTCACCACAACAAGAAGCCTGCTCACCTCAACTAGAGAGTAGCCCCCACTCCCTGCAACCAGAGAAGAGTCTGCAGCAGCAGCGAAAACCTAAAATAGCCAAAAGTAAATAATAAAATAAATAAATAAATAATAAAAAAGGTATGTTGGATTGGCACAGGTGCAGTATTTAAAAAAAAAAAAAAACAAACCTCAAAAATATATATGGATGGGCTTCCCCTAATGGCTCAGACAGCAAAGAATCTACCTACAATGCAGGAGACCCAGATTAAGTCCTTGGGTCAAAAAGATCCCCTGGAGAAAGGGATGGCTACTAGCATTCTTGCCTGGAGAATTCCATGGACAGAAGAGCCTCGTGGGCTACAGTCCATAGGGTCACAAAGAGTCAGATACAACTGAGCAAATAACACACACATAAAGAACTTAGGACAACCAAAACATTGTTGAAAAGAAATAATTTGGAGTAACTACACTTCCTTACATTCAAAGCTTACTATAAATCTATAGTAATCATGACAGGGTGGTATTGCATAAAGACAAAGAGATCAATAAAACAGAATTAAAAATCCAGAAATAAATCCACAATTACATAATCAATAGGCTTTGGGGGTGCTGGGAGGCATGTGGTAGGGTCTTAGTTCCCTGAACAGGGATTAAACCTGCACCTCTTACATTGGAAGCACTGAGTCTTAGCCAATGGATTGCCAAGGAAGTCCCTGTAGTCAATAGATGTTTAACAAAGGCACCAAAGCAGTTTATTGGAAAAGGAAATTATTTTCAACAAGTCATTTTGGAACAATGTAGACTAAAATAAGCTCTAAAATCTTACCTCAGATTATTCACAAAGTTTAATTGAAAATGGATCACATACCTAAATGCAAAAGCTAAAATTCTCATGTCATCCAAAAACATTATTAAGGAAATAAATAACAAAGCTATACGCTGGGAGAAAATATTTGCAATTAATATATCTGATACACTACTTGTATCCAAAATATTTAATAAACTACAACTCGATCAGATGTCCTTCTGACTCAATGCCAAAGAATATTCAAACTACTAAACAACTGCACTCATTTCACATGATAGAAAGGTAATGCTCAAAATTCTTCACCCTAGGGTTTCAACAGTATGTGAACAGAAAAATTCCAGATGTACAAGCTGAATTTAGAAAAAGCAGAGGAACCAGAGATCAAATTGCCAACATCTGCTGGATCATAGAGAAAATAAGGGAATTCCAGAAAAAACATCTGCTTCTGATTCACTGACTACCCTAAAGCCTTTGATTGTGTGGATCACAACAAACTGTAGAAAATTCTTAATGAGATGGGAATACCAGACCACCTTACCTGTCTCCTGAGAAACCTGTATGCAACAGGTTTGCCTGTTGCAAGAGGCAACAATTAGAACTGGACATGGAACAATGAATGGGTTCAGAATTGGGAAAGGAGTGCATCCATGTACCCTCGTGGGCTACAGTCCATAGGGTCACAAAGAGTCAGATACAACTGAGCAAATAACACACACATAAAGAACTTAGGACAACCAAAACATTGTTGAAAAGAAATAATTTGGAGTAACTACACTTCCTTACATTCAAAGCTTACTATAAATCTATAGTAATCATGACAGGGTGGTATTGCATAAAGACAAAGAGATCAATAAAACAGAATTAAAAATCCAGAAATAAATCCACAATTACATAATCAATAGGCTTTGGGGGTGCTGGGAGGCATGTGGTAGGGTCTTAGTTCCCTGAACAGGGATTAAACCTGCACCTCTTACATTGGAAGCACTGAGTCTTAGCCAATGGATTGCCAAGGAAGTCCCTGTAGTCAATAGATGTTTAACAAAGGCACCAAAGCAGTTTATTGGAAAAGGAAATTATTTTCAACAAGTCATTTTGGAACAATGTAGACTAAAATAAGCTCTAAAATCTTACCTCAGATTATTCACAAAGTTTAATTGAAAATGGATCACATACCTAAATGCAAAAGCTAAAATTCTCATGTCATCCAAAAACATTATTAAGGAAATAAATAACAAAGCTATACGCTGGGAGAAAATATTTGCAATTAATATATCTGATACACTACTTGTATCCAAAATATTTAATAAACTACAACTCGATCAGATGTCCTTCTGACTCAATGCCAAAGAATATTCAAACTACTAAACAACTGCACTCATTTCACATGATAGAAAGGTAATGCTCAAAATTCTTCACCCTAGGGTTTCAACAGTATGTGAACAGAAAAATTCCAGATGTACAAGCTGAATTTAGAAAAAGCAGAGGAACCAGAGATCAAATTGCCAACATCTGCTGGATCATAGAGAAAATAAGGGAATTCCAGAAAAAACATCTGCTTCTGATTCACTGACTACCCTAAAGCCTTTGATTGTGTGGATCACAACAAACTGTAGAAAATTCTTAATGAGATGGGAATACCAGACCACCTTACCTGTCTCCTGAGAAACCTGTATGCAACAGGTTTGCCTGTTGCAAGAGGCAACAATTAGAACTGGACATGGAACAATGAATGGGTTCAGAATTGGGAAAGGAGTGCATCCAGGCTGTGTATTGTCACCCTGCTTATTTAACTTATATGCAGTGTACATCATACAAAACACCAGGCTGGATGAATCACAGGCTAGAGTTAAGATTGCCAGGAGAAATATCAAGAACCTCAGATATGTAGATGATATCATTCTAATGACAGAAAAAGAAGAGAAACTAAAGAGCCTCTTGATGAGGCTGAAAGAGGAGAGTGAGATAGCTGGTTTAAAATTCATCATTCAAAAAACTAAGATCATAGCACCCGGTCCCATCACTTCATGGCAAATAAATGGGGAAAAAATGGAAACCTGGGCTCCAAAATCACTGCAGATGGTAACTACAGCCACAAAATTAAACGATACTTACTCCTTGGAAGAAAAGTTGTGAGAAACCTAGATAGTGTATTAAAAAGCAGAGACACCACTTTGCCAACAAAGGTCTGTCTCATCAAAACTCTGGTTTTTTCCCGTAGTCATGTATGGATGTGAGAGCTGGACCATAAAGAAAACTGAGAGCTGAAGACTGGATGCTTTAGAACTGTGGTGCTGGCAAGGATTCTTGAGAGCCCGTTGGACAGCAAGAAGATCCAATCAGTCCATCCTAAAGGAAATCAACCCTAAATATTCGCTGATGACTGATGCTGAAGCTGAAGCTCCAAAACTGTGGCCATCTGATGCAAAGAGCAAACTAACTGGAAAAGAACCTGATACTAGGAAAAGTTGAGGGCACAAGGAGAAGGGGTTGGGAAACACGCTGATTGAACAATGGGAAAAAAAATTCCAAAAAGGAAGAGTATGGGAAAAGAAAAATTCCAGATGTACAAGCTGAATTTAGAAAAAGCAGAGGAACCAGAGATCAAATTGCCAACATCTGCTGGATCATAGAGAAAATAAGGGAATTCCAGAAAAAACATCTGCTTCTGATTCACTGACTACCCTAAAGCCTTTGATTGTGTGGATCACAACAAACTGTAGAAAATTCTTAATGAGATGGGAATACCAGACCACCTTACCTGTCTCCTGAGAAACCTGTATGCAACAGGTTTGCCTGTTGCAAGAGGCAACAATTAGAACTGGACATGGAACAATGAATGGGTTCAGAATTGGGAAAGGAGTGCATCCAGGCTGTGTATTGTCACCCTGCTTATTTAACTTATATGCAGTGTACATCATACAAAACACCAGGCTGGATGAATCACAGGCTAGAGTTAAGATTGCCAGGAGAAATATCAAGAACCTCAGATATGTAGATGATATCATTCTAATGACAGAAAAAGAAGAGAAACTAAAGAGCCTCTTGATGAGGCTGAAAGAGGAGAGTGAGATAGCTGGTTTAAAATTCATCATTCAAAAAACTAAGATCATAGCACCCGGTCCCATCACTTCATGGCAAATAAATGGGGAAAAAATGGAAACCTGGGCTCCAAAATCACTGCAGATGGTAACTACAGCCACAAAATTAAACGATACTTACTCCTTGGAAGAAAAGTTGTGAGAAACCTAGATAGTGTATTAAAAAGCAGAGACACCACTTTGCCAACAAAGGTCTGTCTCATCAAAACTCTGGTTTTTCCAGTAGTCATGTATGGATGTGAGAGCTGGACCATAAAGAAAACTGAGAGCTGAAGACTGGATGCTTTAGAACTGTGGTGCTGGCAAGGATTCTTGAGAGCCCGTTGGACAGCAAGAAGATCCAATCAGTCCATCCTAAAGGAAATCAACCCTAAATATTCGCTGATGACTGATGCTGAAGCTGAAGCTCCAAAACTGTGGCCATCTGATGCAAAGAGCAAACTAACTGGAAAAGAACCTGATACTAGGAAAAGTTGAGGGCACAAGGAGAAGGGGTTGACAGAGGATGAAATGGTTGAATGGCATCACTGAATCAATGGGCACGAGTTTGAGCAAACTCTGAGAGATAGTGAATGACAGGGAAGCCTGGCATGCTGCAGTCCATGGGGTCACAGAGTCAGACACTGACTGAGTGACTGAACAATAACAAGACCCATTAAACAGTAACTCCCTCTCTCCTCCCCTCAATCTCTGGTAACCACCACCATTTCTATTAATTTGACTACTTTAGGTATCTCATATAAGTAGAATCATACAGTATCTGTCTTTTTTTGACTGGTTTATTTCCCTTAGTATAATTACCTCAAGTTTCATTTATGTTGTAGCATATGACAGGATTTTCTCTTTTAAAGATTGATTAATATTAATCTGTCCATGAACATTTGGGTTGGTTCTATCTCTTGGCTGAACAAGAATGTTCATATGTGCTGTGCACTTGAGTATGCAAATATCCTACTCAGCTCTTTCAGATATATCCAGAACTGGGATTACTAAATCATATGGTAGTCCCATTCTCACTTATTTGAAGGACCTCCCTACTATTTTCCATAAGGGCTGCACCATTTTGTAATCTTGTCAATAGTGCACAAATATTCTGACTTCTTCACATTATCATCTATATTTGTTATTCTCTTTTCAAATATTAGCCATCCTAATGGCTGTGAGGTGATATTTTGTGGTTTTAATGTACATTTCCCTGATGATCATTGATGCTGAGTATCTTTTTATATGCCTGTTGCACATTAGTATATCATGTTGAGGAAATGTTTAGTCAAGTCCTTTGCCCATTGTTAATTCAATTTATTTGAATTTTTGGTCACTGAGTTTAGGTGCTCTTCAGATATTCTGGATGTCTTATCACACATATAATTTGCAAATATTTTCTCCATCCATAGGCTGCCTTTTCACTCTGCTATATCCTTTGATACACAAAAGGTTCTTTTTTCTTTTGACCACGCCATGCGTGGTATGCAGTGTCTTCGTTCCCCTACCAGGGACCAGACCTTTATACCCTGCAGTGGAAAGGCAGTGTCCTAACCACAGGACCAGCAGAGAAGTCCCACATAAAAGTTCTTAGGTTTGATGTAGTCCCGTCTGTCTATATTTGCTTTTGTTGCCTATGCTTTTGGTGTCATCAACAATAAATCATTGCCAGGTCCAATTCTCTGAAGATTTTCCCCGTTTTCTCCTAAAAGTGTTAAAATTTAAGGTCCTAGGTTTAGGTCTTTAATCCATTTTGAGTTAATTTTTATATATGGTATAATGGTTCAAATTCATTCTTTTGCATGTGGATACTCAGTTTTCCCCTCCAGTATTCCTGCCTGTAGAACTGCATGGACAGAGGAGCCTGGTGGAGTCCACAGGGTCACACAGAGTTGCACACAACTTAAGTGACTTAGCACGCATGCACCCAGTTTTCTCAACACCATTCATTGAAGTGAAAGTCACTTGATTGTGTCCAACTCTGTGCGACCCGTGGACGAGTCATGGAATTCTCCAGGCAAGAATACTGGAGTGGGAAACCTTTTTCCTTCTCCAGGGGATCTTCCCTACCCAAGGATTGAACCCAGGTTTCCAGCATTGCAGACAGATTCCTCACCATTTACGCCACCAGGGAAGCCCAAGAATATTGGAGTAGGTAGCCTATCCCTTCTCTAGAGGATCTTCACAACCCAGGAACCGAATCAAGGTCTTCTACATTGCAGGCAGATTCTTTACCAGCTGAGCTACAGGCCCAAGACTGTCCTTTCTCAAACCCTTGGCGTCAAAGCACCTATTTTGTGGTTTTAATGTACATTTCCCTGATGATCATTGATGCTGAGTATCTTTTTATATGCCTGTTGCACATTAGTATATCATGTTGAGGAAATGTTTAGTCAAGTCCTTTGCCCATTGTTAATTCAATTTATTTGAATTTTTGGTCACTGAGTTTAGGTGCTCTTCAGATATTCTGGATGTCTTATCACACATATAATTTGCAAATATTTTCTCCATCCATAGGCTGCCTTTTCACTCTGCTATATCCTTTGATACACAAAAGGTTCTTTTTTCTTTTTGACCACGCTGCGTGGTATGCAGTGTCTTCGTTCCCCTACCAGGGACCAGACCTTTATACCCTGCAGTGGAAAGGCAGTGTCCTAACCACAGGACCAGCAGAGAAGTCCCACATAAAAGTTCTTAGGTTTGATGTAGTCCCGTCTGTCTATATTTGCTTTTGTTGCCTATGCTTTTGGTGTCATCAACAATAAATCATTGCCAGGTCCAATTCTCTGAAGATTTTCCCCGTTTTCTCCTAAAAGTGTTAAAATTTAAGGTCCTAGGTTTAGGTCTTTAATCCATTTTGAGTTAATTTTTATATATGGTATAATGGTTCAAATTCATTCTTTTGCATGTGGATACTCAGTTTTCCCCTCCAGTATTCCTGCCTGTAGAACTGCATGGACAGAGGAGCCTGGTGGAGTCCACAGGGTCACACAGAGTTGCACACAACTTAAGTGACTTAGCACGCATGCACCCAGTTTTCTCAACACCATTCATTGAAGTGAAAGTCACTTGATTGTGTCCAACTCTGTGCGACCCGTGGACGAGTCATGGAATTCTCCAGGCAAGAATACTGGAGTGGGAAACCTTTTTCCTTCTCCAGGGGATCTTCCCTACCCAAGGATTGAACCCAGGTTTCCAGCATTGCAGACAGATTCCTCACCATTTACGCCACCAGGGAAGCCCAAGAATATTGGAGTAGGTAGCCTATCCCTTCTCTAGAGGATCTTCACAACCCAGGAACCGAATCAAGGTCTTCTACATTGCAGGCAGATTCTTTACCAGCTGAGCTACAGGCCCAAGACTGTCCTTTCTCTGATGAGACATCATTGCGCCTTTGTCAAAGACCATCTGACTATATATATGTGAGGGTTTTTTATTTTTTAAATAGATTCTAGTTTTCAGAGCAGGTTTAGGTTAACTGCACGTACAGAATTCCCATGTATCCCCTGCTCCCCTCCATTCCACCTGCATATATGCTTTTAGTTTCATGATGTGAATTCAGATAGCATATTTTAAACCTTTTCATATATATGCATGTAAACCTGTAGTTTAATTTGCCGTCTCCGTCTAAACACTACTCACTGCATCCCATAAATTCTGTTATGTTGTATTTTCATTATCTTTTAGTTCAAACCATTAAAAAATTCCCACTTAAGTGTTCTTTGACATAAGAGGTTTAGAATTACGTTGTGTACCTTCCAAATATTTGTGCATTTTCTGGCTTTTTGTTATTTCTAGTTTAATTCTATTTTGGTTAGAGACCATATTCTAATTTCTAGCCTTTTAAATTTGAGCCTTGCTTAATGACCCAGCCTCACAAACTTGATGTTGTTTTGTTATGATGGGAAACATTGTGGGTTCGGACTTTTTCCTTTTCTGCTTTGGTTATGTAGAATGCACTGTAGTAGCTCAACACTACATTTTGAAACCTTAAAACAGTGTTCCACTCGGGGTACGTCCTCTAGGCTTGCACTACAATGATTAAGATGCAGTTAAAAGGCAGTACCTTTGAGCAGCAGCAGCGGGCTGTTCAGGAACGCCTTCCACCCGCCATGGAACAGCAGGGCGGTATATCTGATCCGGGAGTCCTCCAAGCTCGGGGTGGATACTTCACGAGCTACCTGTGTATCCCACGAAACAAGGGATGTAGAACCCTCTTTTTCTGAGGGCCGGGAGGAAGGTGTCTCTTCTGAGATGACAAAGCTAGTAAGTTCTCAAAACTCAGAAGCTCTCTCGAGGGAGAGGAAAAAAGTTGGGCAGAGTTCGAGCCTCATCCCGGAATTGAGAGAGCAAGTCTCCAGAGAGGCCTATCGAAGTACAGCCTCGGGTAACAGCCGCCCTTTACCTCCGCGGCCCAATAACCCACCCGCAGAGGGCGCTTCTCCCACGAACCTTTCCTTTCTACCTTCCTTCCCCGCAGCTCAAACTTACACCGGGAAGAGGAACTGGGTGTGGCATAAGAAAAAAAAAAAAAAGAAAACCAGTCTGGGACCCGCCTGACACGGACAGGCAGGAGCGCATGGAGGACGTGGGAAGGCTACGCCGCCCTGGCCCGGCCCCGCGGACGCCGTCGCGGTGACCACGCCCCCTCGCCGTAGGGTGGAGCACGAGGCCCCGCCTCCAAACGGTTTCCCCCTGGGAGAGCCTGTCTGACCAGAAGGGCGGGGCGAGAGGCCGGGAGGAGGAGGGCAGGAAGGGAAGGGGGGAGTCACGTGTGGCCAGCGATCCGAGGTCACGTGACGGGGCGCCTGGGCGGAGGGAGCCGGGGCCAGGAGTTCTCCAGAGGGAACAGGCGTAAAGTAGGGGGACGCGGCGGCGGCGCTGACAATGGTGAGTGCGTGGCGGTCCGCGCGCTCGCCTGCAGCTTGTCTCGGAGCGCGCGGCCAGGCGGCCGACAGCGGGCCCGATGTCGTGGGAGCCGCTGCGGAGAGCGCAGGAGGGGGGTAGGCGGGCAGGGCGGGGAGCCGGGCTAGGCCTGTCTGGCCGCCGCCGGTTTGGGGAGCAGCGGGCTGCGCCGCTCCTTCCCGGTCTCGGCGTGGCCGGAGCACCTGCGGGGGACGGCGCGTTCTCCTGGCTAAGTCGGAGCTTCAGCCTGCGCTCTTGGGTCGGCTGTGGGGGTACTCAGATCCCGTCTCTGCGGGGGTCCCCCACCACTTCCCCTTCCAAGGTAGCCAAACTCTGCTCCTCCTGGGCAGCCTCGCTTCCTTTAAGATGGGGTGGTGACCCAGCAAGAGCCCCCCAGTTCCGGACTCGGATGGACTGGGTCGCTCTCTTCAGGAGCTGGATAAACTCCGTGATTCTTTTTTTAAGCCAGCATACGGTGATACTCTTGCGATTTCCTATTCCCAGTTCAGCCTTGATGTTGACACTTGTAGAATGGGAGAGAAAGAAAAGGACGTTGGAGGGGAGGACGTTTTTAAACTCAAAGGCAGTAGTTTCGTGCCCTCTCGTTTTAACGTTGCTTCCCATTTCCTTCACCAAGCCATTCTGGAAACTTACCGCTTTGGGATGTTGAAATGGCCTAGGGAGCAGAGGAGAGAGAAATCAGAGTACTCACCAGTTAGTGGGAAGCACAAGCGAGAGCATGGTGGCGTTTAGCCCTGTGTGTGTTGGCGATTTCCTCTAGCTTGGATCTCATTTGAGTCGTTTTATGATAGTAGTCATTTACTCTGTTCACTTAGCATGTGTGGTTTAGCGCCTGCTGTATGCTTTCCTTAATAAATACCAGTTCCGTTATCTGCTTGAGACTCTTGGTTTAAAGACCAAGCTAGGTTTTCCTTTTTTAAGTTACATTTAATAAGTACATTTCAAAGTCAGAAGTCGAGCAGTTTTAATTAAAAAAAAAAAAAAAGTGGCGGCAGAAATGTTCATTGTTGAACTTGGAGCCTTTTTCTCTTTTCTCCATCAAATAATTACTTAGGTGCTCAGGTGCTCTGAGCAAGACTGAAATACAGCCCTTGCTCTCTTGTAACTTGCAGTACAGAGAGAGGTGAACGTTTATTTGTGTAATTATTTGTTTAACGTGGAAACAATTACAGCTGTGATAAGTATTGGAGGACCTTGCCTAGTCGGGGAGTTAGAGATGACTTCTTGAAATTGAATATAATTTGAAAGAAAACTTAAAAGGCTCTCCTATTTTTTGCTTACATTTAAAATGATTACTTTCAATGAACTTTTGAATTAGGTTCAAGAGCAATTTTTATTTTCAAGCTACTCGTAAGACAACTGTGAAGCTTTATACTACTGAAATGGACGCAAGTGTAATAATGTATGTATGAAAATTTGCTGTTTCATAGCTCGCGTATGCACTAAGTGAATAAATTTTGAGAGCCTCTCTTCTGCCTCGCCTTGAATTGCATTTCTTAATATACACTGGACGTAGTGAGATTTTTTCAGTGAAGGCTAAAAAATTAGTCTTTTTACATAGCCACATGTAATTTTGTCAGATGGTAATGCTAAATGTTGGGTTTACAAATTACGTGAAAAATCTTTGATTAAAGTTAGTGATATGAAGTTTAGATTACAATTAGAAAGCTTTGAAAACAATAGCTGTAATTGCGCTGTAGTTATTTAAAAGCTATCTAAGAGTTTTAACCTGTATATTGTCTAGTATTGCTCCTGCAAATCTCATATTTTGAATGCACACTTGAAGATATCTTTTCTAAAAGAACTTGGAAGTCTTTCTCTTAGATTTCAAAACTTCCTTCTGTAATTTCAGCAGAAGTGTATGTTTATGTATCCTAACCTTCTTTATAGCTTATTCCTTTGCCATCTAGTCTTCCCCATTCTGACAGTTCTGTCATTTTTTCCTCTTTATATGTCAAAGTATTATAATTTAGATTTTAATTTTGTGATGTTTTTCTTTGAAATGCCAGAAGATCCACATCTTGAAATAAAAACTTACTTTTTTTTGGCCACACAAGGTAGCTCGTGGGATCTTAGTTCCTTGACCAGATGGATCAGACCTGTGACCTTGGCAGTGAAAGCACAGAGTCCTAACCACTGGACTGCCAGGGGAATCCGCCCCCCCCCCCTTTTTTTCTTTTTTGTAAAGAAATAAAAACATTAGAAGCAAGCCTTTGGGTATAAAATCTTTCAACTCATTCTAGAAGGAAAACATGACAACCTTTCTCAGGCATTTTTCTCTCTGTTGCCTACTTGTTAAAGTGTAAGACATCCATGGTTTTCTGGAGGCTTTTCCTAAGACTAGTTCATTTTTGATGTGTCCTGGTATAAAAATCGGATGTTAACCCAGTACTGAGCTCTTATGGCATCCTTAACTTAACCTTGTTGAAGTCCTGGAAAGTGTATCATTCAACCTCGTGTTATTTTGTGTATGCTACACTAGGCTTTATTTTTATTCCTTTTGAGCTCTCCCAATCTTAGTGTGCCAATTATGTTGAAAAGTCTATTTTAAATTTTTAGTTATGAAATACCTCATGCATACAGAAAATGACAGAGGACAGCACATAATTTTTACATATTTTTAATGCCTAACAGTCTTTAATTTTTTCATACGGTGTCAAAACAAGATTTATTGTTTTAAATTACTAATTGTCATTAGTTAATTGTGAAGTTTTGTGTGACTTCTGAGTCTGTTTCATACTATTTTAATTAGTGGCAGTTTTGATTTTCTTACTTTCTGATTATTGATCTTTTTTAATATCAACTTTCAAATCCCAGTTCAGCTGTATGGGTTAAGTATATATGTGTGGGGAAAATGACCATAGTATTTCCTTTCATTTGTAAAACAATTTTTACAGTTTTCAAATCTCATTTTTCCTGGAACCAGCTCTAGGAAGTATTAAAGGGGAATAAGAAAATTAAATTTTATTTTTCTGCTTTTATAACTCAAATTTTGAGACTGCCGTCTTCTGTCCTTTCATAGTTGTTTCTCTTACAGTAGTTCCCTACCCTCTCCCCCTTTGCTGGCTCAGTGTTTTGCACAGTTGATAACTTGTAAATATCAGCTGACTGATTTTGTGCTGTTATACATTCTCATATTTGTAACCCTTAGAAGTATACCATTTTGAGCAAGTTTTGAATGTAAAGCTTGGGGTATGAAAGCTAATAGAAAGGGACCTGTGACCTTGGCAGTGAAAGCACAGAGTCCTAACCACTGGACTGCCAGAATCCGCCCCCTTTTTTTCTTTTTTGTAAAGAAATAAAAACATTAGAAGCAAGCCTTTGGGTATAAAATCTTTCAACTCATTCTAGAAGGAAAACATGACAACCTTTCTCAGGCATTTTTCTCTCTGTTGCCTACTTGTTAAAGTGTAAGACATCCATGGTTTTCTGGAGGCTTTTCCTAAGACTAGTTCATTTTTGATGTGTCCTGGTATAAAAATCGGATGTTAACCCAGTACTGAGCTCTTATGGCATCCTTAACTTAACCTTGTTGAAGTCCTGGAAAGTGTATCATTCAACCTCGTGTTATTTTGTGTATGCTACACTAGGCTTTATTTTTATTCCTTTTGAGCTCTCCCAATCTTAGTGTGCCAATTATGTTGAAAAGTCTATTTTAAATTTTTAGTTATGAAATACCTCATGCATACAGAAAATGACAGAGGACAGCACATAATTTTTACATATTTTTAATGCCTAACAGTCTTTAATTTTTTCATACGGTGTCAAAACAAGATTTATTGTTTTAAATTACTAATTGTCATTAGTTAATTGTGAAGTTTTGTGTGACTTCTGAGTCTGTTTCATACTATTTTAATTAGTGGCAGTTTTGATTTTCTTACTTTCTGATTATTGATCTTTTTTAATATCAACTTTCAAATCCCAGTTCAGCTGTATGGGTTAAGTATATATGTGTGGGGAAAATGACCATAGTATTTCCTTTCATTTGTAAAACAATTTTTACAGTTTTCAAATCTCATTTTTCCTGGAACCAGCTCTAGGAAGTATTAAAGGGGAATAAGAAAATTAAATTTTATTTTTCTGCTTTTATAACTCAAATTTTGAGACTGCCGTCTTCTGTCCTTTCATAGTTGTTTCTCTTACAGTAGTTCCCTACCCTCTCCCCCTTTGCTGGCTCAGTGTTTTGCACAGTTGATAACTTGTAAATATCAGCTGACTGATTTTGTGCTGTTATACATTCTCATATTTGTAACCCTTAGAAGTATACCATTTTGAGCAAGTTTTGAATGTAAAGCTTGGGGTATGAAAGCTAATAGAAAGGGACAGTTCACCATTGATGTTTTTCGTTTTAAGTTCAGAATGTCTTTCTAATTAAAATTGTTTGTCATTTGTAGTATTGCCAGGAAAGATTAAGCATCTTGTCAAAAGGAAAATTTACTCTTTGTGTCTTCGGAGTATGTCATAAATACTAATCTGGTAAATCTTTGAGTTGATTTCTTGAAATTATAATTATTAATAAAAACAAAGAAGCAGAAATTCCCTGGTGGTTCAGTGATTAGGACTGCATGCTTTCACTGCCAAGGGCCCAAGTTTGATAACTAACGTCCCGCAAGCAGTGTGGTGCAGTCTGAAAAAGCCCCCCAAAACAAGCAAGCTCAAAATTTAGGAAAACAGTCTCCGTTGATCATATTAACAGTATTACCCTGTGATTCATATAACATTAGTGGGATCATTAGCTTATTTGCTGTTGCCCTTCCTTCTGAGGACATAACTGAACCCTAACTCAGGTTCCTGTTCTTAAACTTTACTACTGCACCAGTGCCAGATTCCAGGGGGAGTGCTAGTCTTACCAAACATGACAAGGTTTAGCTCATTTCTTTTGTGTATCCATTTAGTTTTTATTATCAGGACAGTACATGTTTTACTCAAAATTAATTTAACAATCAGTGGGTAGTTGAATGCTTCCTACTAAATGCCACACAGGCCCCTGGCCACTGTCTTCAGTGTTGAGCAAAGGATAAGGTCTCTGTCCTCAGGAGGTTTACAATTCAGCTGGGGAGTCAGGTACTAAATTAGTACACAAGTTGTAATAAATGATAAAAGTAAAACTACATGATATTTTGAGACCCAGATTTGGTGAATTCAGGAGGTTAGGGAAGACCTTTTTATGGAGGTGAGTCAGAGTGAAAGGATGAATTTGTTCGTGTTACTTGGTCTAGGCCAAGAAGGAGACTGGGCATATTTGATGAACTTGGATCATTAGAGACTAGTGTAGCTAGAGGGAGGAATAGAGCAAGGTACATATAGGCCCTGTTAGGGAATAAATACATTGTGTGTGTGTGTGTGTGTGTTTAAAATAGCATTTCTTTAAAGTAAAGGTTAACTATAGAAAAGTATACAAATAAGTGTACAGCCTGATGAACTTTCACAAAGTAAATATACCTGTGTATCAAGTGCTCAGATAAAACCAAACTGAACAATAATAATACTCCAGTGCTTTCTTCCAACCACTTCCTGACTTCTACTACCACTATAATGTGTATCATGTGCTTTTGATTTTTTAATAAATGGAGTAATACAGTATGTGTTCTTTCTCTGTATCATCTCTTTCACTCGCCATGTATGTGAGATTCATCTTTGTTTTCTGTAGTTGTAACTCATTCCATTACCCACTGTATGAATATAGACAAAAATTTATATATCCCCCTCTCATTGATATACATTTGGATTATTTCCTAATTGGGGCTGTTGTGAACAGTGATATTATGAACATGCTTATATCTGTCTCCTGGTTTATATGTGTAAGTGTCTGTTTAGGGTAGATACCTAGGGGCATGATTGCTGGGTCATCAGTTGTGTGTTATCTTTAGCTTTACCAGATAATGCCAACTGTTTTCTAAAGTAGTTGTTCCAGCTTATACTCTCACCAGCCCATTGAAGGATATGATCAGGGTTTTTTGTTTGTTTTTGCTGTTGCACTGCACAGCATTTGGAATCTTAGTTCCCCAGTCAGATATCATGCAGTCAAAGCATGAAGTCCTAGCCACTGGGCCTTCAAGGGAGTCCCCAAATTTATGTTTAAGACTAGAAAACTAGCTTTTATAGATGGCAAAAAATAGCCCACAACTGTATCTGACATTGGAATAGCCAGTGGATTCTGTATTATTTCCAGCTAATGTGTTTTGCCAGTCATAAGCAATCAATCTTTGTCCCTTTTACTTCCGTCATATTCAGGATTTACAGAACAAGGCTTATACACTTTCTTTGGAAAAATTAACAAATTAGTCTCCTCCATTAAAACAGTTTTATTTCAAGGACTTTACAATGTAACATATCTTGTTCAGACCTGTATAGCAGTATATTTTACTATAAGCAGTACATTGTGGTAACTCATGAGTAACTGGGATTATATGAGTTTCATTATAGCATATAACTATATGACAAAAACATATACAAATACATATATATGTATATGTAATATACCTAAAGGTAACTTTTCAAATCCGGATGTTAGAATTTTTTAGATTTTTGATGTATGTTAGTATTTGATTATAGTAATTACTTGTGGAAATGATTGAAATTATAGCATGTTTCAGTTTGTTTAGTTTTGGGGGGCTTTTTGTTTCATTGTGGTAGAAAACATAAATTTGTCCTCAATAAATTTTTAAGGCTACAATCCAGCATTAACTCTATGCATATTATGCAAAATTTGTTTAGTTTCAATGTAGTATTTGATATAAATTCTTACCTCCTCATGAATTCATAGATTAACTTTGGGTTATAGGTAATTAAGTTTGAATTTTAAAATGTAGTGACTGACAAAATATAATTATGAACATTTTGCTTTTATTTCAGAGTTTTCTTGGAGGATTTTTTGGTCCCATTTGTGAGATCGACGTTGTCCTTAATGATGGAGAAACCCGGAAAATGGCAGAAATGAAAACTGAAGATGGCAAAGTAGAAAAGCACTATCTTTTCTATGATGGAGAATCTGTTTCAGGAAAGGTAAATGTTTTGTTTGGAGGATTACCTAGTTGTAGAATATTAGAATTAGTCATGAAAATGACTTGTGCTGTACCTAAACTTGAATGATTTTATTAGAGATGGAAAATGTTTTTAGAAGGTCAGCTAAAATCCTTGCTTCAATAGAACATTTACAGAAAAGATTTTTAAACTGGAAGGGTTATGGGATGGAGTCTAAACTGTGCAAAATTTTGTGTGTTTGTGACTGTGTGCATTTAACAGTTCCTACAGTCGTGCTGTGATCCACTCAAAGTTTGTTTCTCCTTTAACTGAGTTATGGAGATTGGGAATAATTCTCTAGTATAGCTTTTGAAAAGTTTCTTTCTTGTTCTTTGTAGCTTATCTGTCTGTACTACTATCATTGCGTTTGTTGATCTCATTTCTTGATACTCTGTAGAGAATTTAAGCACATTTGGAATATGTCTCCTCCATTAAAACAGTTTTATTTCAAGGACTTTACAATGTAACATATCTTGTTCAGACCTGTATAGCAGTATATTTTACTATAAGCAGTACATTGTGGTAACTCATGAGTAACTGGGATTATATGAGTTTCATTATAGCATATAACTATATGACAAAAACATATACAAATACATATATATGTATATGTAATATACCTAAAGGTAACTTTTCAAATCCGGATGTTAGAATTTTTTAGATTTTTGATGTATGTTAGTATTTGATTATAGTAATTACTTGTGGAAATGATTGAAATTATAGCATGTTTCAGTTTGTTTAGTTTTGGGGGGCTTTTTGTTTCATTGTGGTAGAAAACATAAATTTGTCCTCAATAAATTTTTAAGGCTACAATCCAGCATTAACTCTATGCATATTATGCAAAATTTGTTTAGTTTCAATGTAGTATTTGATATAAATTCTTACCTCCTCATGAATTCATAGATTAACTTTGGGTTATAGGTAATTAAGTTTGAATTTTAAAATGTAGTGACTGACAAAATATAATTATGAACATTTTGCTTTTATTTCAGAGTTTTCTTGGAGGATTTTTTGGTCCCATTTGTGAGATCGACGTTGTCCTTAATGATGGAGAAACCCGGAAAATGGCAGAAATGAAAACTGAAGATGGCAAAGTAGAAAAGCACTATCTTTTCTATGATGGAGAATCTGTTTCAGGAAAGGTAAATGTTTTGTTTGGAGGATTACCTAGTTGTAGAATATTAGAATTAGTCATGAAAATGACTTGTGCTGTACCTAAACTTGAATGATTTTATTAGAGATGGAAAATGTTTTTAGAAGGTCAGCTAAAATCCTTGCTTCAATAGAACATTTACAGAAAAGATTTTTAAACTGGAAGGGTTATGGGATGGAGTCTAAACTGTGCAAAATTTTGTGTGTTTGTGACTGTGTGCATTTAACAGTTCCTACAGTCGTGCTGTGATCCACTCAAAGTTTGTTTCTCCTTTAACTGAGTTATGGAGATTGGGAATAATTCTCTAGTATAGCTTTTGAAAAGTTTCTTTCTTGTTCTTTGTAGCTTATCTGTCTGTACTACTATCATTGCGTTTGTTGATCTCATTTCTTGATACTCTGTAGAGAATTTAAGCACATTTGGAATATGTCCATGCATGGTCAGATAGATTTATGATACCTTCTGTGGTTTAACTTTTTTTGCTTTTCCTTACCAGGGATTATTCTTATACCTTATGAAATGTGATTGTGTGTGTGCATGCATGCTAAGTTGCTTCAGTCGTGTCTGACTCTGTGCGATCCTATGGACTATAGCATGCCAGGCTTTTCTGTCCATGGAATTCTTCAGGCAAGAATACTGGAGTCGGTTGCCATGTCCTCCTCCAGGGGATCTTCCCAGTCCAAGGATCAAACCCGCATCTTTTGAGTCTCTTGCATTGGCAGGTGGGTTCTTGACCACTAGTGCCACCTGGGAAGCCCATGGAATATGATTACTACTCAGTAATTTGATGCTGAAGAATGGTGATATCCCAGATAAAATCAAATCATAAAACATTTGAAATAATTTTTCTAAATATAAAAGATTAAAAAAATACCGAGGGCTTCCCTGGTGGACCAGTGGGTAAAGAGTGCAAGGGGCGCCGGTTTGATCCCTGGCCTGGGAAGATCCCACATGCCATGGAGCGGCTGGACTGGTGTGTCCAAATATGAGCCAGCACTCTGGAGCACATGTGCCCAGAGCCAGTGCTCTGTAACAAGAGAAGCTACTGTGATGGGAGGCCCATACAGGCCAAAGAATAAAAATGGATGAAAATAAAGAAATAATCAATAAAAGAGTATAAAATTAAAAAATAATTCTTTAAAAAAAATACTAAGAGTTACTTCCTCTTGCTTGTTAAGGTAATACATACACATGATAGACAGTTTGGGAAATAAATAATTATCTATAGTCCCATCATATGGAAATAATTCACTATTAAAATTTGAGGGGGCTTCTCTGGTGGTCCAGTGGGTAAGGACACCGCCTTGCAGTGTAAGGGCCGCTGGTTCGATCCCTGGCCTGAGAAGATCCTGTGTGCCGCGGAACGGCTAGACCGATGTGTCCAATTACCGAACTGGAGCTCTGGAGCATGTGCGCCCAGAGCTGGTGCTCTGCAACGAGAGAGGCCACTGCGATGGGAGGCCCACACAGGCCAAAGAACAAAGATGGATGAAAACAGATAAATGAAAGACTAATAGAAGTGGCCCACCTGCCCCTCTCCCTCCCCAACCAGCCCCCCTCCCTGCAAAAAATTTGAATGTGTTAACTCCTAGTCTCTCTGCATTAGTTAATGTTTATGTATATGAAACATATTAAGGTTACTGTTTCTGTATTATTGGATATTTAACTAGTTTCTGCTTTTCAGATGGCTTGTAGTACATCAGCATATCTTTAGTAATACAGCCATTTATATGCATAAGTTTTTCTCCAGATATCTGTAGGATAAGATTATTTCCTTAGAATGAATTCCTAGGAGTGACTGGACATGAATATTTGAAGGGTGTCGATACATACTAACCTGGAAAATTTATATCAAATCACATGTTCACTTAATACCTTGTTTCACTCATGGTAGTATGGAATATGATCGCTTTTTAATCTTTGCTGTTTTTATAGACAAAAATGACACTATTATTTGATACCAATTCTTTGGTTACTAGATAGGTTGAACTTAGGTTTACTAGGCATTTTACTAGTATCATCAATAGATTACTGCATCATCTATTCTGGACGTTTGCCAGTTGACTTACTCGTGTCTTAGTATTATATCTGAAATAAAATATTTTGCTTTTCTACTTTACTCTTCCTTTAAAATGATGAGGAGAAAAAGAAGAGGCCTGAAAGAGAGCAGACAAAATCACTAAAGGATGGAACACATCAAACAAGTAAAGGAAATAGTGTTTGATATATGGAAAAGAAGACTTGTTAATATGGTGGGATTAGAGGGGGTAGAGATATCAGTCTAGTTCTAGGGAGGAATTGAACCTCCTTAACATCTCAGCCATTCAATTTACAGATACAATACCACCAAGAACAAGTCTTAGCACCCTCGTCTAGGCTTTGTAAAGTATCTGAATATAATAAGATCCTTGGGCCAAGGTTGGAAAATCTAGCCTTGGACTTTAACCACTATTTTGATAGGTATCTCTGAATAGTCATTTAACTTTCTGCATCTCACCTGTAAGTTGTGGTTGAACTGAATTATTGGTTTCCAAACTTGGCTATGCATTGTAGGGATCTCTGCATAAGAATACTTTGTGTATTAGATAAAATCTTAGAGAGGACTTCCCTGATGGTCCAGTGGATAAAGGGTCCGCCTGGCAGTGCAAGGGGCACCAGTTTGATCCCTAGTCGGGGAAGATCCCACGTGCTGCAGAGTGGCTGGAATAGTGAGTCCAGTTGCGAGCCAGCGCTCTGGAGCACACATGCCCAGAACCAGTGCTCTGCCATGAGAGAGGCCACTGCAATGGGAGGCTCACACAGGCCAAAGAATAAAGATGGATGAAAATAAATAAATAAAAAAACAATAAAAGAGGCTAGATTTCAAAAAAAAAAAAATTCTTGAAGATAAGGATACCTGACATCCTACCCAAAGTAAGAATGTTCCTGACATGTGATCTCTGTGTGTGCACTTTTTTTTCTAGGTGGTTTTTTTTTTAAAGAGTAGTTTTCGATATAGAGTAAAATTGAGAGGAAGGTGTAGAGGTTTCCCATTATCAACATTAGCTCTCAGAATGGTACATTTTTGATCAAGGATGAACTTACATTGCCACATCGTAGTCACCCAGAATTCATAGTTTACCTGAGGTTTCACTCATGGTGATATATATTCTATGGGTTTGGGCAAATGTATAATTATATATATACATATATATATATATACACACATATATAATACTCTACAAATGTTATGTTTCCTTTTTTTTTCAGTTCACTTGTGCTGTGTATAGACTCAGTTGCTCAGTCGTGTCCGACTTTTTGCAACCCGATAGACTGTAGCCTACCAGGCTTCTCTGTCTGTGGGATTTTCCAGGCAAGAATACTGGAGAGGGTTGCCATTTCCTTCTCCAGGGGATCTTCCCAACCCATGGATCAAACTCAACGTCACCTGCATTTCCTGCATTGGCATGGATTCTTTACCACTAAGCTACCTGGGAAGCCCTGTTAGGTGTCCTTTCTGTTAGTGCTTTTTGTATCCTGTTTAAGCCATCTTACCTATGGGCATGAAGATATTCTCTGGTTCCTCCTATGGCCAAGGTTGGAAAATCTAGCCTTGGACTTTAACCACTATTTTGATAGGTATCTCTGAATAGTCATTTAACTTTCTGCATCTCACCTGTAAGTTGTGGTTGAACTGAATTATTGGTTTCCAAACTTGGCTATGCATTGTAGGGATCTCTGCATAAGAATACTTTGTGTATTAGATAAAATCTTAGAGAGGGCTTCACTGGTGGTCCAGTGGGTAAACAGTCCACCTTGCAGTGCAAGGGGCACCGGTTTGATCCCCAGCCTGGGAAGATCCCACGTGCTGCAGAGTGGCTGGACCAGTGTGTCCAGTTATGAGCCAGCGCTCTGCAGCTCGTGTGCCCAGAGCTGGTGCTCTGCCATGAGAGAGGCCACTGCGATGGGATGCCCACACAGGCCGAAGAATAAAAATGGATGAAAATAAACAAATAAAAATCCAATAAAAGAGGCCAAAATTCAAAAAAAAAAAAATTCTTGAAGATAAGGATACCTGACATCCTACCCAAAGTAAGAATGTTCCTGACATGTGATCTCTGTGTGTGCACTTTTTTTTCTAGGTGGTTTTTTTTTTAAAGAGTAGTTTTCGATATAGAGTAAAATTGAGAGGAAGGTGTAGAGGTTTCCCATTATCAACATTAGCTCTCAGAATGGTACATTTTTGATCAAGGATGAACTTACATTGCCACATCGTAGTCACCCAGAATTCATAGTTTACCTGAGGTTTCACTCATGGTGATATATATTCTATGGGTTTGGGCAAATGTATAATTATATATATACATATATATATATATACACACATATATAATACTCTACAAATGTTATGTTTCCTTTTTTTTTCAGTTCACTTGTGCTGTGTATAGACTCAGTTGCTCAGTCGTGTCCGACTTTTTGCAACCCGATAGACTGTAGCCTACCAGGCTTCTCTGTCTGTGGGATTTTCCAGGCAAGAATACTGGAGAGGGTTGCCATTTCCTTCTCCAGGGGATCTTCCCAACCCATGGATCAAACTCAACGTCACCTGCATTTCCTGCATTGGCATGCGGATTCTTTACCACTAAGCTACCTGGGAAGCCCTGTTAGGTGTCCTTTCTGTTAGTGCTTTTTTGTATCCTGTTTAAGCCATCTTCGCCTACCTATGGGCATGAAGATATTCTCTGGTTCCTCCTATAATTTTAAATATTTTTCCACTTCACATTTAGATTCTCTGTGTTTTTGGAATTGATTTTGTTCTTATGACATAAGAGTCAAGGCTACTTACATGTTTCTTTTTCCTCCACATTGGGGGAAATTGGGACATTGGGGGAAATTGACCCAGGGCATGCATCGAAAAAGCCATCCTTTCCCTCCTGCATTGTATCATCACCTTTGTCATTAACCAGGGGTTGTGTGAGTCTATTTCAGCCTCTCTTTCCTGATCCATTGTGTTATTTGTGACATATACTTTCATTTCTTTTTTTAAAATCACTTTACTGAGTTATAATTCATATATCATAGATTCACCCTACTTAAGTTCAGATATTTTCACTATATTTGCATAGTTGTACAGCTGTCATCACTGTCTAATTCCGTGTTTTCATCACCCCAGAAGAAAACCATAACATTGGCACTCACTCACTTGGTGCCATACACTGAACGTTTGTGTCCTGATAAGATTCATGTGTCAAAACCTAACCCCCACTGTGAGGTACTTGCAGGTGGGGTGGGCGGGGCAGAGTTGAGGAGCTGGCTGTGGGCTTTGGGAAATGAATAGGTCATGAGGTCTGCCCTCTTGAATGGGGTTAGTGTCCTCAGGGAAATCTCACATGTACCTTCTGACCTGTGAGGACGTGGTGAAAAGGAACCATCTATGAACCAAAAAGCAAGTTCTCCCTGGACACCAAGTCTGCTGCTGCCTTGATCTTGAACTTCACAGCCTCCAGAACTGTGAGCAGTAAATTTATGTTTGTTTGTTTTAATTTTGGTCTCTTTTTTATTGTTTTTTTATTTATTTATTTTCATCCATCTTTATTCTTCGGCCTGTGTGGGTCTCCCATTGCAGTGGCCTCTCCCATTGCAGAGCACCGGTTCTGGGTGCCTGCACTCCAGAGCGCCGGCTGGTAATTGGATACACCAGTCCAACTGTTCCATGGCACGGGCCAGGGATTGAATCACTGTCCCTTGCACCACAAGGTGGACTCTTTACCCACTGGACCACTAGGAAAGCCCAATTTATGTTGTTTTAAAGCCTTGTAAAACAACTTGAATGAACTAAAATACCTACCACCTACTAATCTGCAGAAGTACTTTCTTTCTCTATGGATTTGGCCTATTCTGGACATTTCATATAAGTGGAATCATAAAACACGTGATGTTTTGTGTTTGGCTTCTTTCACTTAGCATGATATCTTCAAGATTTATTCCTTATAAAAAAATTTTTAGTGAAAAATATAAAATTTGCTGTTTTAACCATCTTTTTTTTTTTTTTAAAGATTTATTTATTTATTTTTGGGCGGGGTCAGATTGGGGAGGGTAGGGAGCGGGTCCACTTCTATTGGTCTTTCATTTCTCTATTTTCATTTGTCTGTTCTTTGGCTCCTGTGGGCCTCCCATCACGGTGGCGTCTGTCGTCGCAGAGCGCCAGCTCTGGGCGCACTCAACTTTTCACTATATTTGCATAGTTGTACAGCTGTCATCACTGTCTAATTCCGTGTTTTCATCACCCCAGAAGAAAACCATAACATTGGCACTCACTCACTTGGTGCCATACACTGAACGTTTGTGTCCTGATAAGATTCATGTGTCAAAACCTAACCCCCACTGTGAGGTACTTGCAGGTGGGGTGGGCGGGGCAGAGTTGAGGAGCTGGCTGTGGGCTTTGGGAAATGAATAGGTCATGAGGTCTGCCCTCTTGAATGGGGTTAGTGTCCTCAGGGAAATCTCACATGTACCTTCTGACCTGTGAGGACGTGGTGAAAAGGAACCATCTATGAACCAAAAAGCAAGTTCTCCCTGGACACCAAGTCTGCTGCTGCCTTGATCTTGAACTTCACAGCCTCCAGAACTGTGAGCAGTAAATTTATGTTTGTTTGTTTTAATTTTGGTCTCTTTTTTATTGTTTTTTATTTATTTTCATCCATCTTTATTCTTCGGCCTGTGTGGGTCTCCCATTGCAGTGGCCTCTCCCATTGCAGAGCACCGGTTCTGGGTGCCTGCACTCCAGAGCGCCGGCTGGTAATTGGATACACCAGTCCAACTGTTCCATGGCACGGGCCAGGGATTGAATCACTGTCCCTTGCACCACAAGGTGGACTCTTTACCCACTGGACCACTAGGAAAGCCCAATTTATGTTGTTTTAAAGCCTTGTAAAACAACTTGAATGAACTAAAATACCTACCACCTACTAATCTGCAGAAGTACTTTCTTTCTCTATGGATTTGGCCTATTCTGGACATTTCATATAAGTGGAATCATAAAACACGTGATGTTTTGTGTTTGGCTTCTTTCACTTAGCATGATATCTTCAAGATTTATTCCTTATAAAAAAATTTTTAGTGAAAAATATAAAATTTGCTGTTTTAACCATCTTTTTTTTTTTTTTAAAGATTTATTTATTTATTTTTGGGCGGGGTCAGATTGGGGAGGGTAGGGAGCGGGCGGTCCACTTCTATTGGTCTTTCATTTCTCTATTTTCATTTGTCTGTTCTTTGGCTCCTGTGGGCCTCCCATCACGGTGGCGTCTGTCGTCGCAGAGCGCCAGCTCTGGGCGCATGCGCTGCAGAGCTCCGGCTCGGTGATTGGACACATCGGTCCAGCCGCTCCGCGGCATGTGGGATCTTCCCAGGCCAGGGATCGAACCGGCGCCCCTTGCACTGCAAGGCGGTGTCCTTACCCACTGGACCACCAGGGGAAGCCCTTAACCATCTTTAATGTATATAATTTAGTAGCATTCATCACATTCACAATGTTGCACAGTCACCACTAATTTGAATTTGTTCATCATCCCAAACAGAAACTTTGTACTCATTAAGGAATAACTGTCTTTCTCCCAGTCCATGGATACCTCTAGTCTACTATCTTTCCCTGTAAATTTGCCTGTTGTGGGCTTCTTATGTTTCGTGTAAGTGGTCACACAAGATTTGTCCTTTTGTGTTTGCCTTCATTTCATGTAACATGATATTTTCAAAGTAGCATAATGTTTTCAAGTTTCATTCATGTTGTAGCATTTATCAAAACACCATTCCTGGGCTTCCCTGGTAGCTCAGTGGTAAAGAGTTTGCCTGCCAATGCAGGAGACACGAGTTTGATTCCTGATCCGGGAAGATCCCACATGCTGTGGAGCAACTAAGCCTGTGAGCCACAATTACTGATTCTGTGTTCTAGAGCCTCAGAGCTGTAACTATTGAGCCCATGTATCGCAACTACTGAAGCCCGTGTGCCCTAGGGCCTGAGTTCCACAAGAGAGAAGTCACCACAACAAGAAGCCTGCTCACCACTTCAACTAGAGAGTAGCCCCCACACTCCCTGCAGCTAGAGAAGAGCCTGTGGCAGCAGTGAAAACCCAGAATAGCCAATAAATAAATAAATAATTAATTTAAAAAAAAACCAAAAACACCATTCCTTTTTATCGCTGACTATTTCACTATGTATCTGTGTAGTATATGGTTGTATTACATTTCTTCATCCATTCATCAGTTGAGGACATTTCAGTTGAGTATACTTGGGTTTCTATTTATTGACTATTATTAATATTGCTGTATATTTGTGTATACATTTTGTGGGACTTTGTGTTTTCATTTCTCTGATGTGTATACTTAGGAATAGAATTATTGGGTCATATGTTAACTGTAACTTTTAGGGGAACTTCCAGACTTCCAAAGAAACTGTCATTTTATATCCTCTCCAACAATGTGTGAGGGTTCCAGTTTCTTCACATTCTTGGCAGTACTTTTTATTGTCTGTATTTTTTATTTTTTTTTTATATTTGTATACAGTTTGACCATACTTCCTTCATGTAACATATCATGCACATTTTCCCACATCATTAAAAATTCTTTGACCTTATCTTTTTATACTTTAATTATACTCCATCATATGGCTATACTCTGATTTATTTGCTTCTTTTTCTGAGATACTACTTTGGAAGGCAAATAACTTAACTCATCCTGGTTATAGATACAGAAGATACAGAAGCATGAATATTTTAATTATATAGTTTACAAACAGAAGTAATTAAACCTCTGTTTTTTATTGATCCTTGATTTCTGTTGTCTTTTGAGAAGCATTGTTTGAAACAACAGCTTTTTAAGAGCCATATTACCAATTTTTTTATAGTAAAGATAAACCAGAAAGTATGCTTTTTGTATGTTAGCTAATCTCTAAACAATTGGAATTTTGTTTTTAATATGTATGTACTGTATGTTTTGTCAAATTAAAATGTGTAAAATTAAGGTTTCCATTTAGCAGATACAAATTTAGGGATTTTAGATTATCTTAACTTCAAAAGTATGTAAGGTAAATCATACTCAAAATTTAAATCTTTAGACATTCCGTTTTTAGGATGAGTAGCAGACTCAAGGCAGTAACTGTTGGCTATTAAGGTCAAGAATTATAACAATATGTGGTTGGTTATAAAAAGCTAAAAGTGATCTTTTAGGTCAGTTCTTGGAATTATTAATAAACTTTATATTAAAATGCTATTATAGAATCATTTAACATTTTGCTTGGAAAACATATTTGAGTAGTTGAAAGTTTTCCCTTACTGATTTTTTTGTAGTTGTCCAACTTTAAAGAAAGATTCCTTCCTAACAAAGCAGATGCTTTAAATGTATGTATAAGTAATATTCATTAGTGATTGTATAGGAGTAAGTTTTACTTTCTCTGGAGCTATAAGCTCATCGTGATCTAGGTATGTGGTGGTTTCTCAGACGTCAGAAATGAATACCTGAAATATTTATATATTGTATTCACCTGGAAGGAATCTAGTAGGCCCACAAAAGATTGTTAATGTCTCTTACAATTTCATGTTTTGGCAGGTAAACCTAGCCTTTAAGCAACCTGGAAAGAGGCTAGAGCACCAAGGAATTAGAATTGAATTTGTAGGTCAAATTGGTGAGTTTTAAAATAGTATTATTTTTTTTTTTCTTTGTTGACTTGAGTTTGAAGAGTTTGATTTTGCAGTTAAATAATTGAATTAGAGCTTAGCTTTATGGAAAGAAGGAATTGATTTTGTATAATAAAAGAGGATTTATTTTATAAGCATTAAATTATGTTTCTTTTAATTGTATTAAATGACATTTGACTCATCCTGACTTGGCTAATAATGAAACTTGATTACTAAAAGTAAAAGGAGTTATGTAGGCTACCTGCCTTGAAAAATAGTTCAGGTAAAGTAGTTGACTCACTGACGTCTCCATCTGCCTACATTCTTTACCAGCTTCATTCACCATTAGCAGTGTCGCCTTCATCCTCATTTTCTAATGGCCCATGCCATTCATCTTCCTAGTGTGTACCTGTAGCCAGACTCACCTGTCAACAGAAAGCTCAATGTGAAAAGGAAAAGTGTCATTTCTTCTTGACTTAGATCAACTTGTGTATGTTTCCGTACATTCTAGATTTAGCAGGAGTTAAACTATATAAATCTATTGGTACTGCAGTTTCAGAAAGAGAAAAGAAGATAGATCCTAGCTTTCTAAATTTTACTGTGTATTTTGAAAGCATCAAAAGTGGAATGGGTGGATGTTTGTTTCAATACCTATTTTGGATGAGATTATACTTAAGGGACAAATTATAGTAACTAGCTGATAGTTGATTTGGGTCTTTTGCATACTATAGTTTTATCAAGGTATATACTTGCCTAACTAAAGGAAAACAACAAAACAGTACATTTTTTTGCCTTGAAGGGAGGAAGTTGAAATAATTGCTGAAAATGTGTCAATTTAGACAGCTTCATATTGAGCAAACCCTTAACTACGTTAAAAGAATAAATTCTTTTTGTAACAGATTTTCACTTTGCTGTACCACTTGAATTTTTATGCCTAAGTTGAGCAAAATAGAAGAATAATGGAATTTAGATCATAACTCTGGTATTTAAAGTGAGGACAAATCCAGATAATTCTTTTGGCAAAAATTACTTGGTTTGGAAGTAGAAATTTGGATTTTGATGAGCTGGATATTAAATGTGATTGGTCTTTCCGCTTTTTAAATTTCTCAGAACTTTTCAATGACAAGAGTAATACTCACGAATTTGTAAACCTAGTAAAAGAGCTCGCCTTACCTGGGGAACTGACTCAGAGCAGAAGTTATGATTTTGAATTTATGCAAGTTGAAAAGCCATATGAATCTTACATTGGTGCCAATGTCCGCTTAAGGTATGAATTTGATTTTTTCTACAGTTTCTGATACACAAACCAGAAAGTGATGACTACGATTGAATGTCTTATTAGAACTTCTAATTAGAATATTGCACTCGAAGACTTGTAAAATTTTGTCAGAATTTTTTTTTCTGGCTCATGCTGATCTGGTATAATAAGAGGCTCCTATAGTATTTGTGTGTGGGGGCATGCATGTACATGTGGGTGTACATGCACTCAGTCACGTCCAACTCTTTGAAACCCCATGGACTGTAGCCTGCCTGGCTCCTCATCCATGGAACTTTCCATGCAGGAATACTGGAGTGGGTTGCTGTTTCCTACTCAAGGGGATCTTCCTGCCCAGGGATCGAACCTGCATTTCTTGTGTCTCCTGCATTGGCAGGCAGATTCTTTACCATTGTGCCACTTGGGAAGCCCTCTATAGGATTTAGAGAATCCTATTGTGAGAACTTTTAGTCAAAACTTCCCTTGTATGTACCCAAGTTTCTTAGATACTTCATTTGTCTTATAAATGGAATTACCCTATAAATCCAGTAGTTTCCCAATGAATCTCATTAAGTATACGAAGAAGTGATCTAGAAAAACAAAAAGAATCAATCTAGAGAGATGTTCTCAAATAAGCTTGATGGTAGTACTCCAAATTGATCTAAAAAGTATACACTGTTCTTAAAGTTGAACTTTGTATTTTTTCCACAGTGGAGGCATCATCTAAAAACTAAAACTTCTTCATGAAGTAAATGGAGTAAATTGATCCCTAAGGAATTTCAGCAAGGAGAAAGGGGTTGCCATTAATGTTTGCTTATGTAAAACACTGAGATTGGGCTTCCCTGATGGTCCAGTGGGTGGGGACACTTCCTGGCAGTGCAAGGGGCACTGGTTTGATCCCTGGCCTGGGACGATCCCACGTGCCACGGAGTGGCTGGACCAATGTTTCCAACTGCCGAGCCGGAGCTCTGGAGCGCATGCTCCTGGAGCAGGTGCTCTGCGGTGACAGAGGCTGCTGGATGGGAGACCCACATGGGCCAAAGAGCAAAGATGGATGAAAATAAATAAATGAAAGACTAATATTTTTTTGAATTTGATTTTGGCCAATGTCCGCTTAAGGTATGAATTTGATTTTTTCTACAGTTTCTGATACACAAACCAGAAAGTGATGACTACGATTGAATGTCTTATTAGAACTTCTAATTAGAATATTGCACTCGAAGACTTGTAAAATTTTGTCAGAATTTTTTTTTCTGGCTCATGCTGATCTGGTATAATAAGAGGCTCCTATAGTATTTGTGTGTGGGGGCATGCATGTACATGTGGGTGTACATGCACTCAGTCACGTCCAACTCTTTGAAACCCCATGGACTGTAGCCTGCCTGGCTCCTCATCCATGGAACTTTCCATGCAGGAATACTGGAGTGGGTTGCTGTTTCCTACTCAAGGGGATCTTCCTGCCCAGGGATCGAACCTGCATTTCTTGTGTCTCCTGCATTGGCAGGCAGATTCTTTACCATTGTGCCACTTGGGAAGCCCTCTATAGGATTTAGAGAATCCTATTGTGAGAACTTTTAGTCAAAACTTCCCTTGTATGTACCCAAGTTTCTTAGATACTTCATTTGTCTTATAAATGGAATTACCCTATAAATCCAGTAGTTTCCCAATGAATCTCATTAAGTATACGAAGAAGTGATCTAGAAAAACAAAAAGAATCAATCTAGAGAGATGTTCTCAAATAAGCTTGATGGTAGTACTCCAAATTGATCTAAAAAGTATACACTGTTCTTAAAGTTGAACTTTGTATTTTTTCCACAGTGGAGGCATCATCTAAAAACTAAAACTTCTTCATGAAGTAAATGGAGTAAATTGATCCCTAAGGAATTTCAGCAAGGAGAAAGGGGTTGCCATTAATGTTTGCTTATGTAAAACACTGAGATTGGGCTTCCCTGATGGTCCAGTGGGTGGGGACACTTCCTGGCAGTGCAAGGGGCACTGGTTTGATCCCTGGCCTGGGACGATCCCACGTGCCACGGAGTGGCTGGACCAATGTTTCCAACTGCCGAGCCGGAGCTCTGGAGCGCATGCTCCTGGAGCAGGTGCTCTGCGGTGACAGAGGCTGCTGTGATGGGAGACCCACATGGGCCAAAGAGCAAAGATGGATGAAAATAAATAAATGAAAGACTAATAGAAGTGGCCAAAAAAAAAAAAAAAAGGCACTCAGATAGCTCCCAGGAGATTTAATGTGTCCTCTCCATTAACTTTGTAGGTATTTTCTTAAAGTGACAATAGTAAGAAGACTGACAGACTTGGTAAAAGAATATGATCTTATTGTTCACCAGCTTGCTACCTATCCTGATGTCAACAACTCTATTAAGATGGAAGTGGGCATTGAAGATTGTCTGCACATTGAATTTGAGTATAATAAATCAAAGTAAGTACCTTTCACAAACAGGTATCTTAAATGTTTAAGAAATAAACCTTTATGTCTCTGTAAATTGGTCAGAGTAAGGATAGAATCAACATTAATCTGATGGATAACAGACCATAAGAATCTCTGAACTGAAAGAAGCTTTAGGAGTTTAGTTTTCTTTCTGACTCAGTGCAGATGTCTTTTGTATTCTATTCCTGGCAAGTCTCTGGTTTTCCATTTTTTAAGACCGTCTCAGAGGGCAGCTAACCCTATTTATCTGTGAAAATTTATCTTACTGTCTTGGCATCTGCTGGTCATCTCTTTAAAAATAAGTAAAAATGCTCTTTTTTCCTACTACATAAGCATATTAAAAAGAAAAACCTGACAATGTAGGAAAGTCAAAGGAAGTAAAAATACCATGTATATTCACTTTTACCACTTAACCACTAATAATATTCTCTTCTATGTTCTTTTCATGGAAGGGGATATATGTATTTATATATGTTGGGTTTTTTTTTTCCCCAGAAATAGGCTCTTATTTTATTTATTAATACCTTTCTAAACTTTCACTAAAGTATATATATCTAAAAATACTAACATCTTCCTTTATCTAGTCAGTGTTCATATTTCCCTAATTGACTCATAAAAGTTTGTTCAAATCGGTATCCAAAGAAGATTTGTTCAAATCCAGTGGATCCAAACACACTAAACAAACACACTAATTAAAAAACATTTGTTTTTTTGATACTTAAGTCTCTTTTATGTTTTGCCCTTTTATTTTTTTAATTAAAGTATTTATTGGAAGAAATGAATGTTCACTCTTTTACCTTCTTCCTGTGCAGGATTTTTTTTTTTTTTAATATTCATTTATTTTTAACTCTGCTGGGTCTTTGTTGCTATGGATGGGGTCTACTCTAGTTACTGTGTGTGGGCTTCTTGTTGCAATGGCTTCTTTTGTTGTGGAGCACGGGCTTTATGGCGAGCGAGCTTCAGTAGTTGTAACTCATGGGCTTAGTTGCCCCGTAGCACGTGAGATCTTCTCAGACCAGGGGTCGAACCTGTGTCCCATGTGTTGCAGGGCAGATTCTTAACCACTGGACCACCAGGGAAGCCCTACATGATTTTTATTGCTTGTCATGTCCCAGTTTATGTCACTGAAATTGTGATATACTTTAATAAATTATATTGTTGATAAATTATATTGTTGATAAAATTATTAGTTTAGGACCTAAAACTTGTCACTGGAAGTCTCCCTTCAGACTAACATAATTGTATTAATTAATTCTTGGGATATTATTTTGAGATCTGAACCTGAGAGAAGGTTTAAAAAAAAAAAGCCCTCAGAATTACGGGCGTTCCTAGGTTTACTACTACATTATTTCAAGGTTTTTGGGAAAAGTCTTTGATTATTAGGTATTAAAGCAACAGACTTAATCTATGGAGTCTCTCTTTGTGGCCAAGTAATTGGTTAATTGCACTAGTCTAGCACTTGGAGTAAACACACATGTAAAACGCTTTAATGTTCAAAGCATCTTCATATGGCAAATAAACATTTTCAGGCATAAAAATCTTAATTTTCCATGCTTAAATTCTTTAAAACTAAAGTATATATATCTAAAAATACTAACATCTTCCTTTATCTAGTCAGTGTTCATATTTCCCTAATTGACTCATAAAAGTTTGTTCAAATCGGTATCCAAAGAAGATTTGTTCAAATCCAGTGGATCCAAACACACTAAACAAACACACTAATTAAAAAACATTTGTTTTTTTGATACTTAAGTCTCTTTTATGTTTTGCCCTTTTATTTTTTTAATTAAAGTATTTATTGGAAGAAATGAATGTTCACTCTTTTACCTTCTTCCTGTGCAGGATTTTTTTTTTTTTTAATATTCATTTATTTTTAACTCTGCTGGGTCTTTGTTGCTATGGATGGGGTCTACTCTAGTTACTGTGTGTGGGCTTCTTGTTGCAATGGCTTCTTTTGTTGTGGAGCACGGGCTTTATGGCGAGCGAGCTTCAGTAGTTGTAACTCATGGGCTTAGTTGCCCCGTAGCACGTGAGATCTTCTCAGACCAGGGGTCGAACCTGTGTCCCATGTGTTGCAGGGCAGATTCTTAACCACTGGACCACCAGGGAAGCCCTACATGATTTTTATTGCTTGTCATGTCCCAGTTTATGTCACTGAAATTGTGATATACTTTAATAAATTATATTGTTGATAAATTATATTGTTGATAAAATTATTAGTTTAGGACCTAAAACTTGTCACTGGAAGTCTCCCTTCAGACTAACATAATTGTATTAATTAATTCTTGGGATATTATTTTGAGATCTGAACCTGAGAGAAGGTTTAAAAAAAAAAAGCCCTCAGAATTACGGGCGTTCCTAGGTTTACTACTACATTATTTCAAGGTTTTTGGGAAAAGTCTTTGATTATTAGGTATTAAAGCAACAGACTTAATCTATGGAGTCTCTCTTTGTGGCCAAGTAATTGGTTAATTGCACTAGTCTAGCACTTGGAGTAAACACACATGTAAAACGTTTAATGTTCAAAGCATCTTCATATGGCAAATAAACATTTTCAGGCATAAAAATCTTAATTTTCCATGCTTAAATTCTTTAGAAATGAAGTTAACCTCTAAGTAGGGACTAACGATTACTCAGGCTGATTTTCCCCTCTGAGGTATATTGATGGTCAAGTAAAAGTTTGTTTCCTATTTTCATAGTAAAATGATGAACGCTCTTTTGAAAAAAAGAAACATTAAATACATTTATAGTCAAAGTGGTATTCTCAAATAGTAATTATCCTACAAATATCTCATAAAGCCTTTCAGGACATATTTCACTCTTTTTGTTCTGTAAACTGATATTTGGTAAGTGACAAATATTCTTTCGCTAAAGGTATCATTTAAAGGATGTGATTGTTGGAAAAATTTACTTCTTGTTAGTAAGAATAAAAATCCAACATATGGAATTGCAACTGATTAAAAAAGAGATCACAGGAATTGGTAAGTTAAAGACTATTTGAATTGAATTTCATTTTAGTTGAAATGTTAAAATCTTATAATATTATTTAAACTTAAACATACTAGATACTAACCTTGGTACTTAGTATTGCTGGCAGTGAGTTACTCATTCATGTTTTTTTTTGTTTTTTAAGATTTATTTATTTATTTATTTTGGGCGGGGGTCGGGTTGGGGAGGGAGGGGAGCGGGCAGGCCACTTCTATTGGTCTTTCATTTCTCTATTTTCATCTGTCTTTGTTCTTTGGCTCCTGTGGGCCTCCCATTGTGGTAGGTCTGTTGCAGAGCGCCAGCTCTGGGTGCATGTGCTCCAGAGCTCCGACTCGGTAATTGGACACGTCGGTCCAGCTGCTCCGCGGCACGTGGGATCTTCCCAGGCCAGGGATCGAACCGGCTCCCCTTGCACTGCAAGGCGGTGTCCTTATCCACTGGACCACCAGGGGAAGCCCATCATTTATGTTTTTTAAAAATTAATTTTTGAATGATAAATTCACATGGTTAAAAAATGAATGATTACACAGTAAAAACTGTTATATTTATGTGCTCCAGTTACTTACAGGTGATATAAGTTTTAAAATCCTGTAAGTATTTATCCATACACATGCTAGTACCTCTGTATTACACCCCTCCTTTTTTCAGTCAAGTGGTTATATACAGTGCATGCTTTAGAGATGCTTTAATATCATTTCATATATGTGTTGGTTTGTGTGCAAGGTAATATCTTAGAAGTGAAATTGCTGTTTCCAAGGGTATATATTAGGAAAATCAGTCCTATTTTCTGTATTAAGAACAGCAAAATTTCCCCGGTTTGTCTTTCTTCTGGTGGTTTTTGCCATGTAGAAGTTCTTGATTATGTAAGCCAAATTTATCCGTTTTTCCTCTAATGGATTCTGGGTTTTGTACCATAGTTAGAAAGGCCTTTTAAAAAAAAAAGTGGACAATATTTCACTCTCATAAAGCCTTTCAGGACATATTTCACTCTTTTTGTTCTGTAAACTGATATTTGGTAAGTGACAAATATTCTTTCGCTAAAGGTATCATTTAAAGGATGTGATTGTTGGAAAAATTTACTTCTTGTTAGTAAGAATAAAAATCCAACATATGGAATTGCAACTGATTAAAAAAGAGATCACAGGAATTGGTAAGTTAAAGACTATTTGAATTGAATTTCATTTTAGTTGAAATGTTAAAATCTTATAATATTATTTAAACTTAAACATACTAGATACTAACCTTGGTACTTAGTATTGCTGGCAGTGAGTTACTCATTCATGTTTTTTTTTGTTTTTTAAGATTTATTTATTTATTTATTTTGGGCGGGGGTCGGGTTGGGGAGGGAGGGGAGCGGGCAGGCCACTTCTATTGGTCTTTCATTTCTCTATTTTCATCTGTCTTTGTTCTTTGGCTCCTGTGGGCCTCCCATTGTGGTAGGTCTGTTGCAGAGCGCCAGCTCTGGGTGCATGTGCTCCAGAGCTCCGACTCGGTAATTGGACACGTCGGTCCAGCTGCTCCGCGGCACGTGGGATCTTCCCAGGCCAGGGATCGAACCGGCTCCCCTTGCACTGCAAGGCGGTGTCCTTATCCACTGGACCACCAGGGGAAGCCCATCATTTATGTTTTTTAAAAATTAATTTTTGAATGATAAATTCACATGGTTAAAAAATGAATGATTACACAGTAAAAACTGTTATATTTATGTGCTCCAGTTACTTACAGGTGATATAAGTTTTAAAATCCTGTAAGTATTTATCCATACACATGCTAGTACCTCTGTATTACACCCCTCCTTTTTTCAGTCAAGTGGTTATATACAGTGCATGCTTTAGAGATGCTTTAATATCATTTCATATATGTGTTGGTTTGTGTGCAAGGTAATATCTTAGAAGTGAAATTGCTGTTTCCAAGGGTATATATTAGGAAAATCAGTCCTATTTTCTGTATTAAGAACAGCAAAATTTCCCCGGTTTGTCTTTCTTCTGGTGGTTTTTGCCATGTAGAAGTTCTTGATTATGTAAGCCAAATTTATCCGTTTTTCCTCTAATGGATTCTGGGTTTTGTACCATAGTTAGAAAGGCCTTTTCTGAACTGAGGTTCTAAAAATAATTTTCTGTTTGATTCTACTAAAGTAGTACATTATAGTTTAGGAATTTTTTTTTTAAGTTTTAATTCATTTGGAATTTCTCCTGATGTAAGAAATCAGCTGTGGATCTACTTTTTCTCCAGAGTTGATCAGTTGCCCCTAAATAATTTATTGGTTCATAACTGCTTTCTAATTTTTGGTATACTTTTTAAACTTGTATCATTGACTATTTAAAAGAACTGTATGTCAATTAAGTATTCACTTTGATGTTTTATCTCTGTTAAAATTAACAAAGAGAAGACATTTTGGGTGTTGCAGAGAAAGCTAGCATGTCAGTGCACTACTGTGCCTTTCTAGTTTCTGTTTTAGCATATATTAGAAATGATAGAAGGAAGACTGTGAAGATGAGTTCATATGGAAACACAAAAGACCTCAAATAGCCAAAGCAATCCTCAGGAAGAAGAATGGAGCTGGGGGGATCAGCCTCCCCAACTTCAGACTCTACTACAAAGCAACAGTCATCAAGACAGTATGGTACTGGCACAAAAACAGAACTATAGACCAATAGAACAAGATCGAGAACCCAGAGATAAACCCACGCACCTATGGGTACCTTATTTTTGACAAAGGAGGAGAAACTATAAAATGGGACAAAGACAGCCTCTTCAACAAATGGTGCTGGGAAAATTGGACAGCTACATGCAAGAAAATGAAGTTGGAACATACCCTGACACCATACACAAAGATCAACTCAAAATGGATTAAAGACTTAAATGTAAGGCCAGAAACCGTCAAACTCTTAGAGGAGAATATAGGCAAAACCCTCAAGGACATTAATCAAAGCAAGATCTTCTCTGACCCACCTATTAGAATAGTGGAACTAAAAAGACAAATGAACATGTGGGACCTAATGAAACTTAAAAGCTTTTGTACAGCTAAAGAAATTACAAAAAAGCTGAACAGACAGCCCACAGAGTGGGAGAAAATCATAGCAAATGAAACAACAGACAAAGAATTAATCTCCAAAATCTACAAGCAACTCAGACAACTCAGCACAGGAAAAACGAACAACCCAATCAAAAAATGGGAAAAGGACCTAAACAGACACCTCTCCAACGATGACATACAGATGGCCCAAAAACACATGAAACGATGCTCAACTTCACTAATAATTAGAGAAATGCAAATCAAAACTACAATGAGATATCACCTCACACCCGTCAGAATGGCCATCATCCACAAATCGACAGACAATAAATGCTGGAGAGGCTGCGGAGAAAAGTGAACACTCCTGCATTGCTGATGGGAGTGTAAATTGATTCAGCCTCTATGGAAGACAGTCTGGAGATTTCTTAAAAAACTAAAAATAGAAGCACCATATGACCCAGCAATCCCACTCTTAGGCTTATACCCTGACGAAATCAAAACTGAAAGAAGCACCTGTACCCCAATGTTCATTGCAGCTCTCTATACAATAGCTAGAACATGGAAGGAACCTAGATGCCCATTGACGAATGAATGGATCCAAAAGCTCTGGTACATATATACAATGGAATACTACACAGCTGTAAAGAAAAATGCAGAAGAATCAACCCTAATGAGGTGGCTGGATCTAGAACGTATCATCAAAAGTGAAGTCAGTCAGAAAGAGAAGGACAAATACAGTATATTAACACATATATATGGAATCTAGTAGGATGGTGATGATGGCACATGCAGTGAAGCGACAGAAAGACAGACATCGACAGTGGACATATGGACATTGTGGGGAAGGAACAGTGGGTGAGAGACGTAAAGGAAGTAGCATGAAGGCCTGTACTATCATAAGTGAAGAAAATAGCTCTAGTCATTGCTCTGTGAAAAAAGGGGATCCTTCAGGGGTGCTGTATGATGGTCGGGAGGGGAGGGAAGTGGGGGATATACATATGACTAATCTGAGAACATACATATCTGTAAACAACAAAACTCTGTAAAAGTTAAAAGTAAAATAAAGGTTTAAAAAAAAAAAAAAAGACTGTGAAGATGATTTCTTAACTGTATACAGTTGACCCTTGAATAACATGAGGTTTGAACTGCATGGGTCCACTTATAGTGGATTTTTTCAGTAGAAAATTTTACACCACTGTATGATCTGCAGTTGGTTGAATCTGAAGATAGAAAGGAACTGTGGATAGGGAGGAGTGGTGGATGCAGAATACGGACTAGAAAGTATTTTCAGATTTTCCCGTGTGTATGGTTAAGCACCTCTCCAACGATGAAAAATCCAAACCTCACACCCGAGAAATGCAAATCAAAACTACAATGAGATATCACCTCACACCCGTCAGAATGGCCATCATCCACAAATCGACAGACAATAAATGCTGGAGAGGCTGCGGAGAAAAGTGAACACTCCTGCATTGCTGATGGGAGTGTAAATTGATTCAGCCTCTATGGAAGACAGTCTGGAGATTTCTTAAAAAACTAAAAATAGAAGCACCATATGACCCAGCAATCCCACTCTTAGGCTTATACCCTGACGAAATCAAAACTGAAAGAAGCACCTGTACCCCAATGTTCATTGCAGCTCTCTATACAATAGCTAGAACATGGAAGGAACCTAGATGCCCATTGACGAATGAATGGATCCAAAAGCTCTGGTACATATATACAATGGAATACTACACAGCTGTAAAGAAAAATGCAGAAGAATCAACCCTAATGAGGTGGCTGGATCTAGAACGTATCATCAAAAGTGAAGTCAGTCAGAAAGAGAAGGACAAATACAGTATATTAACACATATATATGGAATCTAGTAGGATGGTGATGATGGCACATGCAGTGAAGCGACAGAAAGACAGACATCGACAGTGGACATATGGACATTGTGGGGAAGGAACAGTGGGTGAGAGGCGTAAAGGAAGTAGCATGAAGGCCTGTACTATCATAAGTGAAGAAAATAGCTCTAGTCATTGCTCTGTGAAAAAAGGGGATCCTTCAGGGGTGCTGTATGATGGTCGGGAGGGGAGGGAAGTGGGGGATATACATATGACTAATCTGAGAACATACATATCTGTAAACAACAAAACTCTGTAAAAGTTAAAAGTAAAATAAAGGTTTAAAAAAAAAAAAAAAGACTGTGAAGATGATTTCTTAACTGTATACAGTTGACCCTTGAATAACATGAGGTTTGAACTGCATGGGTCCACTTATAGTGGATTTTTTCAGTAGAAAATTTTACACCACTGTATGATCTGCAGTTGGTTGAATCTGAAGATAGAAAGGAACTGTGGATAGGGAGGAGTGGTGGATGCAGAATACGGACTAGAAAGTATTTTCAGATTTTCCCGTGTGTATGGTTAAGCACCTCAACCCCTGCAGTTTTTCAGTCTACTGAAATACTTTTGGGAAGAAGGGCTTGAGAACTTCACTTGGGTGGGTAAGTATAGATGAAGAAAAAAGAATGATCAAAATTTTCATAAAAGGGGAAAGTCAATTAGTACTAAAATAATATAGTCAGAAAATAGAAGGTATAAGTTGGGAAATTATATTCTAGCAATATTTAAATTAATATAATTTGCATTATTGCACTAGGACCCAGTACCACAACAGAAACAGAAACAATTGCTAAATATGAAATAATGGATGGTGCACCAGTAAAAGGTAACATGCTTTTCATTTACTCCCTTTGTGTTTTAGGTAGTGCAGATAGCAGTGTTCATTTGAAAGTATTTATTCATTGTGTATATATCTGTGAATTCTTAAAATGAATCTTACAGTGATTTTTAAGATCGTCTTTGTATAAACACCAAGAAGATGCTAGTAGTACTTTCTGGTATGAAATAAAGTTTAATTTTTCACTCAGCTTAAATTTAGAAGTTAGAAAAAGACGTTTAATGGAAATCTATTCCCTAGTTCTGAATTTATATTTTGTCTTCTGTTACAAGAGTTTTTCTCTGTAAATCTGTTTTACTCATGCTGAACGTGAGGTTCAGTATAGCTGAGCATTCATTCTTTGGGAGTTTGGACTTTTTATATAGCCCACAAGAAAATAAGCAGCTCCCTTACTAAATGATTTTCAGTATCTAAGATAATGACAGTGACACACTTTATTTGTGGATGGTGACTGCAGTCATGAAATTAGAAGACACTTGCTTCTTGGAAGAAAAGCTATGACAAAAAACCCAAAAATATGAAAGGTTTTAAACAACAAAACTCTGTAAAAGTTAAAAGTAAAATAAAGGTTTAAAAAAAAAAAAAAAGACTGTGAAGATGATTTCTTAACTGTATACAGTTGACCCTTGAATAACATGAGGTTTGAACTGCATGGGTCCACTTATAGTGGATTTTTTCAGTAGAAAATTTTACACCACTGTATGATCTGCAGTTGGTTGAATCTGAAGATAGAAAGGAACTGTGGATAGGGAGGAGTGGTGGATGCAGAATACGGACTAGAAAGTATTTTCAGATTTTCCCGTGTGTATGGTTAAGCACCTCAACCCCTGCAGTTTTTCAGTCTACTGAAATACTTTTGGGAAGAAGGGCTTGAGAACTTCACTTGGGTGGGTAAGTATAGATGAAGAAAAAAGAATGATCAAAATTTTCATAAAAGGGGAAAGTCAATTAGTACTAAAATAATATAGTCAGAAAATAGAAGGTATAAGTTGGGAAATTATATTCTAGCAATATTTAAATTAATATAATTTGCATTATTGCACTAGGACCCAGTACCACAACAGAAACAGAAACAATTGCTAAATATGAAATAATGGATGGTGCACCAGTAAAAGGTAACATGCTTTTCATTTACTCCCTTTGTGTTTTAGGTAGTGCAGATAGCAGTGTTCATTTGAAAGTATTTATTCATTGTGTATATATCTGTGAATTCTTAAAATGAATCTTACAGTGATTTTTAAGATCGTCTTTGTATAAACACCAAGAAGATGCTAGTAGTACTTTCTGGTATGAAATAAAGTTTAATTTTTCACTCAGCTTAAATTTAGAAGTTAGAAAAAGACGTTTAATGGAAATCTATTCCCTAGTTCTGAATTTATATTTTGTCTTCTGTTACAAGAGTTTTTCTGTAAATCTGTTTTACTCATGCTGAACGTGAGGTTCAGTATAGCTGAGCATTCATTCTTTGGGAGTTTGGACTTTTTATATAGCCCACAAGAAAATAAGCAGCTCCCTTACTAAATGATTTTCAGTATCTAAGATAATGACAGTGACACACTTTATTTGTGGATGGTGACTGCAGTCATGAAATTAGAAGACACTTGCTTCTTGGAAGAAAAGCTATGACAGACCTGAAAATTTATTGGAAGGACTAATGCTGAAGCTGAAGCTCCAGTACTTTGGCAACCTGATGTGAAGAGACGATTCACTGGAAAAGAGCCTGATGTTGGGAAAAACAGAAGGCAAAAGGAGAAGGGGATGATAGAGGGCGAGATGATTGGATTACATCACTGAGTCAATGGAAATGAGTCTGAGCAGGCTCAGGAAGATGGTGAAGGACAGGGAAGCCTAACGTGCTATAGTCCGTGGGGTTGCAAAGAGTTGGACACAACTGAGTGACTGAACTGAACTGACTGAACATAATGAAGCTAGTATTTATCATTTTATATTTGTGTCTTTGGCTTTTTCTTACTGTGCTCATACTACTTCAAAAAGTGGTTACCATGTATTGAGTGCCAGCTATTGCTGAGGCATTGTATTCTCAGGCACTTGAAAGTTCTCTACCACACATGGTTTGAGTTAGGTAGTGGTAGCCCTTATTTTATACCTGAAACTGAGATGCAAGGTTAAAAACTTGTTAGGGGGTGGTGAGGAGCAGAACTGTACCTCTACCCATCTTAGATTTTCAGCTGTAATTCTTTAACAAAAAGATCAGTAACAGAAAAACAGTTTATTACTGCATGCAGTGCACATCACGCAGGAGAAACCTTGACGAAAAAGCAACTCAAAGCAGTGACTTAGTGTCGCAGCTTATGTAGCATCTTCAAAATAACAGTAAATTTGGAGAGAAACAACTGGGCAAAAGAAAGCAGTTTAGGCTTCTAAGGGCACAGACTACGAGAAGGTAAATATGTGGGAAGAAACTAACAGAGTAGGCTTGTTTGCATTCCTCTGATGCTGTCCCTGAATAAGGAGAATTTATATCCTGCCTTTAGGTAGATTAGGGGATTCTTTTCTGCTTTCACTGCTGCTAAACTGCCTTCATCTCAAAAATAATTTTTATGTCAAGGGGGCACATTTTTTGGTGACATATTATGGTTTCCTTCAAGAGCTATCATTGCAGAGTTGGGAGTTTGAGCCCAGGTCTTTCTGACTTCAAGATTATGTCTGTGTGCTTGTGTGTTAGGCAGTGTCACTTGGTAAAATTCCAGCAGCCACAGATTTTATGTTTTAAAACATTTATTTTATTTATTTATCTTTTGGGGGTCAGGTTGGGGAGGGAGGGGATGGCGGCCACTTCTATTGGTCTTTTATTTCTCAATTTTCATCTGTTTTGTTCTTTTGGCTATTGTGGGCCTCCCATCGCGGTAGCCTCTGTTGTCGGAAAGAAGGGATGATAGGGAGATGATTGGATTACATCAACTGAAAGTGACCTCAGGAAGATGGTGAAGGACAGGGAAGCCTAACGTGCTATAGTCCGTGGGGTTGCAAAGAGTTGGACACAACTGAGTGACTGAACTGAACTGACTGAACATAATGAAGCTAGTATTTATCATTTTATATTTGTGTCTTTGGCTTTTTCTTACTGTGCTCATACTACTTCAAAAAGTGGTTACCATGTATTGAGTGCCAGCTATTGCTGAGGCATTGTATTCTCAGGCACTTGAAAGTTCTCTACCACACATGGTTTGAGTTAGGTAGTGGTAGCCCTTATTTTATACCTGAAACTGAGATGCAAGGTTAAAAACTTGTTAGGGGGTGGTGAGGAGCAGAACTGTACCTCTACCCATCTTAGATTTTCAGCTGTAATTCTTTAACAAAAAGATCAGTAACAGAAAAACAGTTTATTACTGCATGCAGTGCACATCACGCAGGAGAAACCTTGACGAAAAAGCAACTCAAAGCAGTGACTTAGTGTCGCAGCTTATGTAGCATCTTCAAAATAACAGTAAATTTGGAGAGAAACAACTGGGCAAAAGAAAGCAGTTTAGGCTTCTAAGGGCACAGACTACGAGAAGGTAAATATGTGGGAAGAAACTAACAGAGTAGGCTTGTTTGCATTCCTCTGATGCTGTCCCTGAAAAAGGAGAATTTATATCCTGCCTTTAGGTAGATTAGGGGATTCTTTTCTGCTTTCACTGCTGCTAAACTGCCTTCATCTCAAAAATAATTTTTATGTCAAGGGGGCACATTTTTTGGTGACATATTATGGTTTCCTTCAAGAGCTATCATTGCAGAGTTGGGAGTTTGAGCCCAGGTCTTTCTGACTTCAAGATTATGTCTGTGTGCTTGTGTGTTAGGCAGTGTCACTTGGTAAAATTCCAGCAGCCACAGATTTTATTTTTTAAAAACATTTATTTTATTTATTTATCTTTTGGGGGTCAGGTTGGGGAGGGAGGGGGATGGGCGGGCCACTTCTATTGGTCTTTTATTTCTCAATTTTCATCTGTTTTTGTTCTTTTGGCTATTGTGGGCCTCCCATCGCGGTAGCCTCTGTTGTCACAGAGCGCCAGCTCTGGGCGCATGTGCTCCAGAATTCCAGCTCAGTAATTGGACACATCAGTCCAGCCGCTCCGCAGCACGTGGGATCTTCCCAGGCCAGGGATCGAACCGGCGCCCCTTGCACTGTAAGGCGGTGTCCTCACCCACTGGACCACCAGGGAAGCCCACAAATTTTTATAAAAAGAGACCAGTTGTATATCTTTTTTTTTTTCCCCTGAGGTTTAGCTCAGAGTTTTATTTGGTAAACAAAAGATAGTACCAGGCCCAAGGCATGAGGGCGGGCCAACCCCAATGGAGTGGCCTCAACTCTCTGGGCTCCCTCTTTTTATACTTGTTTTTGTCTCCTTCCCCCTGTCCCCCCACCCAGCCCACACTTTGCATATTAAGGGCTAGCACCCACTATTGATCAAGAAGGGGACCTGTTTGTTTCACTTGAGGTTTCCGTTCCAGTCAGCGGATTTTTCCTTTTTTCCCTTTCTGGGGGCTCAGTTGTGTGTCTTTAAGGAAATAAATGCATATAAAAAAAGTATTACATAAAAAGGCTTCAAAACAGAGTGTGCCAGTAATTACTCTTAGGAAAAGAGAAACCATGAGAATCTGAATAGCTGTCTTTTGGGGATGAAATAATGTCATCATTCTGAACATGTTTGTTGCTTTGAGTGAATTAATAGGAAGTAGTTAAGAATTTATACACGATTAAAAATTATGGTAAACTTCATGAAAGCAGAAAACAACACAAGTGCTAGGATAGAACAACTCTGGCACTGTTTTAAGCCTTTGATATTAACCCACATAGTCCTTACAGATTTTTATGTCAAGGGCACATTTTTGGTGACATATTATGGTTTCCTTCAAGAGCTATCATTGCAGAGTTGGGAGTTTGAGCCCAGGTCTTTCTGACTTCAAGATTATGTCTGTGTGCTTGTGTGTTAGGCAGTGTCACTTGGTAAAATTCCAGCAGCCACAGATTTTATTTTTTAAAAACATTTATTTTATTTATTTATCTTTTGGGGGTCAGGTTGGGGAGGGAGGGGGATGGGCGGGCCACTTCTATTGGTCTTTTATTTCTCAATTTTCATCTGTTTTTGTTCTTTTGGCTATTGTGGGCCTCCCATCGCGGTAGCCTCTGTTGTCACAGAGCGCCAGCTCTGGGCGCATGTGCTCCAGAATTCCAGCTCAGTAATTGGACACATCAGTCCAGCCGCTCCGCAGCACGTGGGATCTTCCCAGGCCAGGGATCGAACCGGCGCCCCTTGCACTGTAAGGCGGTGTCCTCACCCACTGGACCACCAGGGAAGCCCACAAATTTTTATAAAAAGAGACCAGTTGTATATCTTTTTTTTTTTCCCCTGAGGTTTAGCTCAGAGTTTTATTTGGTAAACAAAAGATAGTACCAGGCCCATGGCATGAGGGCGGGCCAACCCCAATGGAGTGGCCTCAACTCTCTGGGCTCCTCTTTTATACTTGTTTTTGTCTCCTTCCCCCTGTCCCCCCACCCAGCCCACACTTTGCATATTAAGGGCTAGCACCCACTATTGATCAAGAAGGGGACCTGTTTGTTTCACTTGAGGTTTCCGTTCCAGTCAGCGGATTTTTCCTTTTTTCCCTTTCTGGGGGCTCAGTTGTGTGTCTTTAAGGAAATAAATGCATATAAAAAAAGTATTACATAAAAAGGCTTCAAAACAGAGTGTGCCAGTAATTACTCTTAGGAAAAGAGAAACCATGAGAATCTGAATAGCTGTCTTTTGGGGATGAAATAATGTCATCATTCTGAACATGTTTGTTGCTTTGAGTGAATTAATAGGAAGTAGTTAAGAATTTATACACGATTAAAAATTATGGTAAACTTCATGAAAGCAGAAAACAACACAAGTGCTAGGATAGAACAACTCTGGCACTGTTTTAAGCCTTTGCGTATATTAACCCACATAGTCCTTACAGATTCTTTATAAGATGGATGTACTCGACTGGAGGCAGGAGTCGTGTCCAGGCATTCTGGCTCTAGAGCAGTGATTCTCAACTAGGTTCAGTTTTACTCCCCCTCCCCAAGGAACATTCGACAGTGTCTGGAGACATACTTGGTCATCGTATTTGGGGACTGTTACTGATATCTTGTGGGTAGAGACCAGGAATGCCCTGAACTTCATACAGTGTGGGACCTTACCCACAACATAGAATTATTAGGCCTAAAATATCAGTAGTGTCAAGACTAAGAAATTCTAATCTAAAGTTTTTGTTATGCTCCCATTTCACAAAGAACTGAAGCATTAGTGTCTTCTCTATAATGTTTAGTTTTAGGTGTCATGTAGCTATATTTAGCCATTCTTTAGAACTAAATGAAAATTGCTTTTCTTTCAGGTGAATCAATTCCAATAAGACTGTTTTTAGCAGGATATGACCCAACTCCAACAATGAGAGATGTGAACAAAAAATTTTCAGTAAGATACTTTTTGAATCTAGTCCTTGTTGATGAAGAAGACAGAAGGTACTTCAAGCAGCAGGTATGGTGCCATCCACATGGTGTTTAGTTCTGTGGTGGTTCTAAGAACACCTGGTAAGCATTGCTGTACTGAGCAAGAGGGTTTCTAAGCAAGGGAAAACACTGAAAGTGTGATACAGGCATAAATAGAGCTTGGCTGTGATCAGTCTCCTCCAAGTCATTCTGAAGGACTCCAGAATGGGCTATAATTCTGCAGAGCTTTTATTTTTCTCTTGAAACTTGTTTTTTATAGAAACATCTGCTATTTTTTTTTAAAAAAAATCAGGCAATAAAAACAGAATGGGGCTTCCCTGGTGGTCCAGTGGGTAAGGACACCGCCTTGCAGTGCAAGGGGCACCGGTTCGATCCCTGGCCTCGGAAGATCCCACGTGCTGCGGAGCAGCTGGACCGATGTGTTCAACTACTGAGCCAGAGCTCTGGAGCGCATGCGCCCAGAGCCAGTGCTCTGCAGCGACAGAGGATGAAAGCAGAAAACAACACAAGTGCTAGGATAGAACAACTCTGGCACTGTTTTAAGCCTTTGCGTATATTAACCCACATAGTCCTTACAGATTCTTTATAAGATGGATGTACTCGACTGGAGGCAGGAGTCGTGTCCAGGCATTCTGGCTCTAGAGCAGTGATTCTCAACTAGGTTCAGTTTTACTCCCCCTCCCCAAGGAACATTCGACAGTGTCTGGAGACATACTTGGTCATCGATTTGGGGACTGTTACTGATATCTTGTGGGTAGAGACCAGGAATGCCCTGAACTTCATACAGTGTGGGACCTTACCCACAACATAGAATTATTAGGCCTAAAATATCAGTAGTGTCAAGACTAAGAAATTCTAATCTAAAGTTTTTGTTATGCTCCCATTTCACAAAGAACTGAAGCATTAGTGTCTTCTCTATAATGTTTAGTTTTAGGTGTCATGTAGCTATATTTAGCCATTCTTTAGAACTAAATGAAAATTGCTTTTCTTTCAGGTGAATCAATTCCAATAAGACTGTTTTTAGCAGGATATGACCCAACTCCAACAATGAGAGATGTGAACAAAAAATTTTCAGTAAGATACTTTTTGAATCTAGTCCTTGTTGATGAAGAAGACAGGAAGGTACTTCAAGCAGCAGGTATGGTGCCATCCACATGGTGTTTAGTTCTGTGGTGGTTCTAAGAACACCTGGTAAGCATTGCTGTACTGAGCAAGAGGGTTTCTAAGCAAGGGAAAACACTGAAAGTGTGATACAGGCATAAATAGAGCTTGGCTGTGATCAGTCTCCTCCAAGTCATTCTGAAGGACTCCAGAATGGGCTATAATTCTGCAGAGCTTTTATTTTTCTCTTGAAACTTGTTTTTTATAGAAACATCTGCTATTTTTTTTTAAAAAAAATCAGGCAATAAAAAACAGAATGGGGCTTCCCTGGTGGTCCAGTGGGTAAGGACACCGCCTTGCAGTGCAAGGGGCACCGGTTCGATCCCTGGCCTCGGAAGATCCCACGTGCTGCGGAGCAGCTGGACCGATGTGTTCAACTACTGAGCCAGAGCTCTGGAGCGCATGCGCCCAGAGCCAGTGCTCTGCAGCGACAGAGGCCACTGTGATGGGAGGCCCACATGGGCCAAAGAACAAAGATGGATGAAAATAAATATATGAAAGACCAGTAAAAGAGGCCAAAATTAAAAAAAACAACAAGAACAAAGAAAGATTTCCTTTGTCATTTTTCATGACTGCCTCAACTTGATGGATTTGGGGGTTTCCATTTTCCCCTAATTAAACAATCCTCTTATAAATGTCTTTGAGATGACCCAAATCTAATACTTTTTAAATATAAGATGTTTATCATAAAACTTAATCTCATTTGAAAATCAATTAAAAGCCTTTGGTGAATCTTGAGTAAAGACTGTGATTAGAATTGTCTTCTTTATTCTGAATCAGAGGTAATACATATTTGAATGTCAGTTGACTGTTCAGTACTAAATTGGAAATGATTCTGGGGAAGGAAAAAAAAAGCATTCTGTGCTGAGGACTGTGAACATAAAAGCTTTTTAAACATGGTTTGTCCTTAAGATCCTCACATTGCATATGTGTGAAAAAAGGAACATTATATAATTAACAAAAAACTTAAATAATGGCTTGACAGTAATTTGGAAGAGAGAAAACATATGTTGCTAATGCTGCCATATTGCTGTATAATTAACATAGATTAGATTAAAACTAGATTATGTAAACTTCATAAGTTCCAAATCAGTTACACATTATGGCCCTTTTGAATAGTATATGCTTCCCATGGGCATTCTTTTGGATGTTTAAATTCTGCTGTGTTGGTTGAAAAACAAACTGACTGCCATGACTTTATGAACAAGTAATTATAATTTAGGAGAGAAGATGGGCTTCCCTGGTGGCTCACTGGTGAAGGATCTGTCTGATGACGCAGGGTTCAGTCACTGGTCCTGAAAGATCCCACATGCCATGGAGGATGCCACAGCTACTGAGGCTGTGCGGTAGAGCTCGTGAGTGCTAACTGTTGAGCCTGCATGCTGCAGCTACTGAAGCCCATACTTCCTAGAGCCAGTGCTCTGCAACAAGAGAAGCTGCTGTAATGAGAAGCCTGTGTACAGCAACTAGAGAGTAGCTGCCACTCACTGAAGCTAGACAAAAAGCCTGTGCAGCAATGAAAAGCCAGCACGGCCAAAAATAAATAAATAAATAAATAAATAAATAAAATTATTATTTAAAAAAAAGTTTAGAAGAGATCTCAGGATGGATTGGTTAGGGTAAGACTTAGGCAGATTAATTGGAATTTGAATAATATAAAGGGAAGGTTTAATTTGAAGTGGGTTAGAGGCAGAGTAACCCAGTTCGGCTGGGCGGCTTCTGGGATCTAGGTTGTTGAGGGCCTTGAACACTGGGTTGGAGATTGATTCTGGAGAAACTAGAACTATTGAAGAGTCATCCAAGCAATGTTTTAGGCTAATCTAATGTAAGAACAGGTTAAAAAGGGGTCTCAGGCAACAGAGGGAGGGCCATCTACCAGGCAGCTAAAATATTTAGTGACAAGGATTTATATTTGGATTAGGACAGTGGAACAGCTAAATAACAGACTTTAGGAATTTATTAAGCAGTATTAGCTGGAACTTTGTGCCAGTTTGGATTCACGGTGGTGGCGTAGATGGGTATTGTGGGCAGGTGGAGCAGAGTGGGCAGAAGGGGAGACCCAAGATTAGAACTGGAAGAAAGTGGGTCAGTCAGGAAAAGAGGAGAGCATCCGCAGGGAAGAGGTTAGTTGTGTTATGGTTAAAACTGAAGTGGCATTATTTCTGTGGTGAAAATTTAAGGTATAACATGAGGATGTTTGTTATGCATTTGCCTTCTAGGAGATCATTTTGTGGAGAAAAGCTCCTGAAAAACTGAGGAAGCAGAGAACAAACTTTCACCAGCGGTTTGAATCGCCAGAATCACAGGCATCTGCTGAGCAGCCTGAAATGTGAACTGAAACGGAGAAAAAAAGGAAAAACTCCTGTCTCCCTTGAGGTTTAGGTTCGGCGGGTTAAAGATGGTTGCAGCATATAGGGCGAGGGAAAAGGCCAAAACTCCATTTATGATAGTCTTCCTTTATCTTACAGTGCTGAATTTATTTTATGACATAACTAAATGTTCTTCATGTATATACATTTTAAAAAGTGCTTTCTTTGAAACACTGGAACTTTCTTAAACTGCCGTTTTTGGTTTTCTATTTTTTTTTAACTGCACACTTTGATTTGGTGATAAGTACTCAGCTATATATCATCCTAAACATTAAAGATTTTCATGTGAGTAGGTTGGTATTTGTACTTTTGCTTTTTTTCTGCATAATGTTGATTATAAATTCTCCTTTTTCATGCTAATGATTACCTCTTACTCTTCTACACGCAAAAAAATGTGTTCAAATAAAATTAGAAAACCTGAGTGGCCCTTACATCCTGCAAAGGTTTAGGACATGGCATCTCAATATTTTTGAAAACTACATTTATGTTTTTCTATATGTGTTTGAGAAATGCATACAAGTGTCTCACTGTAGGTGCCTCTGAGTTTACCATCCCATGGTACCTGAATTTCGTTCTCCTTGAAATCTTCTGTGGTATATTAAATTTTGCCCCTAAGGGATTGTGTGTAGCATGTCATTGCGCTTTCTGGGGGGAGGGTACCATATTAAGTAGCCATGTTACTGCTATCCAGCAGGTGCCACTGTATGTTTTCTGCAGTGTGGAGTGGATTCTGTGTTAGAAGTTTAGAATTTGTTAAAGCTATATGATTTTTCCATAAATATTTTGAAAGATGTTTTTGTGATTTAAGGAATCTTTTCAGCACATGTACACAAATACAACTTTCTTACAAATACTTTCTTTTCAGGAGAAAATTTGAGGATGAGGGGACTCAGGAGAACTGGTGAAAATGTAATTATCCAGATCTGGACAATTTCATGTTTGTTAGATCAGAACCTTGACTAGTTCAAACTCAGATTTAAACTTCTTTGTCCACTCTGTTAAGTTTTTTTAACATTAAATTCAAGCATTGTTCAAAGCCTCTGAAAAAGAAAGTTGCAGTCATCTGTTTTTAGGCTGTGCATGGGGTCTGATACCAAATACACTAAATATGGGGTCTAGGAACTAAAACCTGATGTATGAAACTACTTTCACTTATGGTTCATTGGTTTTTGTACCAATATTTTTTTATACACTTCAGTGCAAGTCTTGTTAGTTAACCTTACTTTATGAGTAAACTAAGTAACCCAAATTACATTTCTTTAAGGCTATTTTACTACTATTGGCTAAAATTTGAAACACTGGAACTTTCTTAAACTGCCTTTTGGTTTTCTATTTTTTTAACTGCACACTTTGATTTGGTGATAAGTAATACTCAGCTATATATCATCCTAAACATTAAAGATTTTCATGTGAGTAGGTTGGTATTTGTACTTTTGCTTTTTTTCTGCATAATGTTGATTATAAATTCTCCTTTTTCATGCTAATGATTACCTCTTACTCTTCTACACGCAAAAAAATGTGTTCAAATAAAATTAGAAAACCTGAGTGGCCCTTACATCCTGCAAAGGTTTAGGACATGGCATCTCAATATTTTTGAAAACTACATTTATGTTTTTCTATATGTGTTTGAGAAATGCATACAAGTGTCTCACTGTAGGTGCCTCTGAGTTTACCATCCCATGGTACCTGAATTTCGTTCTCCTTGAAATCTTCTGTGGTATATTAAATTTTGCCCCTAAGGGATTGTGTGTAGCATGTCATTGCGCTTTCTGGGGGGAGGGTACCATATTAAGTAGCCATGTTACTGCTATCCAGCAGGTGCCACTGTATGTTTTCTGCAGTGTGGAGTGGATTCTGTGTTAGAAGTTTAGAATTTGTTAAAGCTATATGATTTTTCCATAAATATTTTGAAAGATGTTTTTGTGATTTAAGGAATCTTTTCAGCACATGTACACAAATACAACTTTCTTACAAATACTTTCTTTTCAGGAGAAAATTTGAGGATGAGGGGACTCAGGAGAACTGGTGAAAATGTAATTATCCAGATCTGGACAATTTCATGTTTGTTAGATCAGAACCTTGACTAGTTCAAACTCAGATTTAAACTTCTTTGTCCACTCTGTTAAGTTTTTTTAACATTAAATTCAAGCATTGTTCAAAGCCTCTGAAAAAGAAAGTTGCAGTCATCTGTTTTTAGGCTGTGCATGGGGTCTGATACCAAATACACTAAATATGGGGTCTAGGAACTAAAACCTGATGTATGAAACTACTTTCACTTATGGTTCATTGTTTTTTGTACCAATATTTTTTTATACACTTCAGTGCAAGTCTTGTCAGTTAACTTTACTTTATGAGTAAGCTAAATAACCCAAATTACATTTCTTTAAGGCTATTTTACTACTATGGCACTTTGAAAAATAGTCAGTAACCAACTTCTTAACTGACAAAAGATTCCACGTGCCATGTGCTGGAGCTCCGGTATTAAGTGTGGATTCTGTGAATGATAATGTTTTCCTTCATGTAAGTGCCTGTTCAGAGTTTCAGAATTTTAAATTGCCAAATATTTTCACGGTCACTTGCATGTAGTAATATGGAAAATATTAAAAGAAAAATGGAAAATCAGTTATATTTAACCAGCCTGAAATTGTGCAACCATGATGTGTAATAAAGAATTTGAAACAGATATTGAGCTTGCGATTTGAATGATTAAAATATTTATATTCTCAAATCTCATTTCATTGTCTTATTTATCTCTGAGGACAAAATTGCTGACTAATTTAGGAATTGTGATGATTAGAAGTTTTTACAAATACTCATTTTCAATTTGAAAATTTACAGTTGCTTTTAACAGGATAGCTTAAGACACTTATCATAAAAAGGATGCTTATTCACTTTGCTTCAGATTTTGTTGCATAACCAATTTGAAAAATAAAAGTTTGAACGGCATTTGGTGATCTGTAAGAAGCTAACCAGTTAATTAGAAATGAACTGAAAAAGAAATTTGTCCCTTTAATGGAGTACAGTATCTAATGCAGTGCTTCTCAACCTGGCTGCATGTTCAAATCACTTCTGGAGTTTTTAAAACAATCATGTCAATTCCTGTCCAGGCCAATAAAATCACAGTTTCAGGGACTCAGACATTAGCACTTAAAAACTACCCAGAATTGAGAACCACTGTGCAAACCATTTAGTTATTTCTCTCACTAGTGAAGAAATTTTCATTGTTCTGAATTTTATCAGCACATGTACACAAATACAACTTTCTTACAAATACTTTCTTTTCAGGAGAAAATTTGAGGATGAGGGGACTCAGGAGAACTGGTGAAAATGTAATTATCCAGATCTGGACAATTTCATGTTTGTTAGATCAGAACCTTGACTAGTTCAAACTCAGATTTAAACTTCTTTGTCCACTCTGTTAAGTTTTTTTAACATTAAATTCAAGCATTGTTCAAAGCCTCTGAAAAAGAAAGTTGCAGTCATCTGTTTTTAGGCTGTGCATGGGGTCTGATACCAAATACACTAAATATGGGGTCTAGGAACTAAAACCTGATGTATGAAACTACTTTCACTTATGGTTCATTGTTTTTTGTACCAATATTTTTTTATACACTTCAGTGCAAGTCTTGTCAGTTAACTTTACTTTATGAGTAAGCTAAATAACCCAAATTACATTTCTTTAAGGCTATTTTACTACTATGGCACTTTGAAAAATAGTCAGTAACCAACTTCTTAACTGACAAAAGATTCCACGTGCCATGTGCTGGAGCTCCGGTATTAAGTGTGGATTCTGTGAATGATAATGTTTTCCTTCATGTAAGTGCCTGTTCAGAGTTTCAGAATTTTAAATTGCCAAATATTTTCACGGTCACTTGCATGTAGTAATATGGAAAATATTAAAAGAAAAATGGAAAATCAGTTATATTTAACCAGCCTGAAATTGTGCAACCATGATGTGTAATAAAGAATTTGAAACAGATATTGAGCTTGCGATTTGAATGATTAAAATATTTATATTCTCAAATCTCATTTCATTGTCTTATTTATCTCTGAGGACAAAATTGCTGACTAATTTAGGAATTGTGATGATTAGAAGTTTTTACAAATACTCATTTTCAATTTGAAAATTTACAGTTGCTTTTAACAGGATAGCTTAAGACACTTATCATAAAAAGGATGCTTATTCACTTTGCTTCAGATTTTGTTGCATAACCAATTTGAAAAATAAAAGTTTGAACGGCATTTGGTGATCTGTAAGAAGCTAACCAGTTAATTAGAAATGAACTGAAAAAGAAATTTGTCCCTTTAATGGAGTACAGTATCTAATGCAGTGCTTCTCAACCTGGCTGCATGTTCAAATCACTTCTGGAGTTTTTAAAACAATCATGTCAATTCCTGTCCAGGCCAATAAAATCACAGTTTCAGGGACTCAGACATTAGCACTTAAAAACTACCCAGAATTGAGAACCACTGTGCAAACCATTTAGTTATTTCTCTCACTAGTGAAGAAATTTTCATTGTTCTGAATTGTTGGGGAAGAAAAACTCTCTGACCTCTTTTGTCTTTGCTAATTAAACTGACAGATTAGCAAAAGAAAAGACAACTCTAATTGTGTTAGAGGAAGTTCACAAAAATGTGACTTAAAGGGGTAGTTAGAATTCAGGGTTTATATATAATCTTGCTGAGGGAAGGGAGTGAAGGACACACCTCACTGAGTAAGGTGTTGTGAGAAAGAGTAGTAATGGGAAAGCAGATGACCTTTAGGAAAGATACAGGGTCCTTAGAGAGCAGGTGGTAGATGTGAGAGTTCTGTAACCAGCGTCGGTTTAGGTGTTAGGTTTCTCACTGTGATAATCTCCCCGGGTTGCTTCCTGTGAAGGGAGTTATAGCAGTGGAATTCTGGGTGGCTTTGCTATTAGGCAGACAGAGGATTTCAGGATCTCAGATGCTTTCTACTGAAGTAGAAAATTTTATGCCACAGTGGCATATTCTGGATCCCTTTAATGTGGATCAAGTAGTTGTGCTGTGCTTAGTCGTGCAACCCCATGGATTGCAGCCCACCAGGCACCTCTGTGCATGGGGATTCTCCAGGCAAGAATACTGGAGTGGGTAGTCATTGCCTCCTCCTGGGGATCTTCCTGACCCAGGGCTCAAACCCAGGTCGCCCCCATTGCAGGGGGATTCTTTACCATGTGAGCCACCAGGGAATCCCAAAACTTTACATTGCCCCTTCTGAGGTTCAGACACAGGACCTTTAAATTTTGAGTGCTGCCTACTGCACTAAGGAGGCAACTGGATCAAGTTATTGGAATACTCAGTTCTAATTCCTCTGTGAGTCAGTAAAGTCTTTACTCATTTGTGCTTAGCCGCTCAGTTGTGTCTGTCTCTTTGAGGCCCCTTGGGCTATAGCCCTCTAGGTTCCTCTGTCCATGGGATTCTCCCCAAACAAGAATACTGGAGTGGGTTGCTATTTTAACTCCTTTTAATATTTGGCTGAATCTAAACATATATAAATACACTCTCTGGTGGGTTTACATCATCCTGGATTGAAATGTAACACAGTTTCAAATCAGTTAAAGGTAGAGTGAGGGGGCTTCCCTGGTGGTCCAGTGGGTAAAGAATCCGCCTTGCAGTGCAGGGGGCACCGGTTTGGTCCCTGGCCCACTCCCTGCCGCGGAGCGGTTGGATCGGTGTGTCCAATTAGGAGCCAGCGCTCTGAAGTGCATGCACCCAGAGCTGGTGCTCTGTATCGAGAGAAGCCACTGTAATGGGAGGCCCACACAGGCCAAAGAACAAAGATGGATGAAAATAAATAAAGGCCAATAAAATTGGCTAAAAATTAAAAAAAAAAAAAGAGGCCAAAATTAAAAAAAAAAAAGGTGAGTAAAATGTGAACCCTTAAACATAATAGATCCTTTTTTTATGCTTGGGGTCTTCTGGAAGCATAATTCTTACGTCAGTTCGGTTTAGTCGCTCAGTCGTGTCCAGCTCTTTGCAACCCCATGAGATTCTTACGTCACTCCCCTACTGAAAATCTTTTAGTGACTCAATTGCAGAAAAAGTTTAAATTCTCTTATATGAAACACCTTCAGTTCCACTTATGCCAGTCTCCGTGGAGAGTATGTGCCCTTCTGCCTGTACTTCAGTTAACTTATTAAGACTCTACAGGCCATTCCTGTCTGACACTATCTCCAAGTCAGTGTTACCTGTCCGTTTGTTGTGCTGCCAACCAAGGCTTGCCCCGTGCACACCTCGAGGATTGCATACACTTTCAGAAGACTTTTTTTTTTTTTTTTTAATACATATTTGGGGGGGGGGGGGGGGGGGGTGGGTCACTGCTATTGGTCTTTCATTTATCGATTTTCATCCATCTTTGTTCTTTGGCCCGTGTGGGCCTCCCATCGCGGTGGCCTCTGTTGTCGCAAAGCACCGGCTCTGGGCGCATATGCCCCAGAGCTCCAGCTCAGTCATTGGACACATCGGTTCAGCCGCTCCGCAGCACGTGGGATCTTCCCAGGCCAGGGATCGAACCGGCGCCTCCTGCACTGCAAGGCCGTGTCCTTACCCACTGGACCACCAGGGAAGTCCCAGAAGACTTTTTAAAAAAATTCTCTCTACTTAGTATGACTCTTGGGAGCTTAGATTGTTATTTGCTATGCTTATCACATATTGATGCTTATTTTCCTAATTCTTACAAAAAATCCTTTTTTTCCCTTTAGGAAAAATGGTCATTATTACAGATCACGTGACATGTTCCTTCAAGTTGCAAGTCCTTTTTTTTTAATATTTCAGAAAAGCATAAAGGCCCAATACAATTGGCAGCTCTGAAGTGCATGCACCCAGAGCTGGTGCTCTGTATCGAGAGAAGCCACTGTAATGGGAGGCCCACACAGGCCAAAGAACAAAGATGGATGAAAATAAATAAAGGCCAATAAAATTGGCTAAAAATTAAAAAAAAAAAGAGGCCAAAATTAAAAAAAAAAAAGGTGAGTAAAATGTGAACCCTTAAACATAATAGATCCTTTTTTTATGCTTGGGGTCTTCTGGAAGCATAATTCTTACGTCAGTTCGGTTTAGTCGCTCAGTCGTGTCCAGCTCTTTGCAACCCCATGAGATTCTTACGTCACTCCCCTACTGAAAATCTTTTAGTGACTCAATTGCAGAAAAAGTTTAAATTCTCTTATATGAAACACCTTCAGTTCCACTTATGCCAGTCTCCGTGGAGAGTATGTGCCCTTCTGCCTGTACTTCAGTTAACTTATTAAGACTCTACAGGCCATTCCTGTCTGACACTATCTCCAAGTCAGTGTTACCTGTCCGTTTGTTGTGCTGCCAACCAAGGCTTGCCCCGTGCACACCTCGAGGATTGCATACACTTTCAGAAGACTTTTTTTTTTTAATACATATTTGGGGGGGGGGGGGGGGAGGGTGGGTCACTGCTATTGGTCTTTCATTTATCGATTTTCATCCATCTTTGTTCTTTGGCCCGTGTGGGCCTCCCATCGCGGTGGCCTCTGTTGTCGCAAAGCACCGGCTCTGGGCGCATATGCCCCAGAGCTCCAGCTCAGTCATTGGACACATCGGTTCAGCCGCTCCGCAGCACGTGGGATCTTCCCAGGCCAGGGATCGAACCGGCGCCTCCTGCACTGCAAGGCCGTGTCCTTACCCACTGGACCACCAGGGAAGTCCCAGAAGACTTTTTAAAAAAATTCTCTCTACTTAGTATGACTCTTGGGAGCTTAGATTGTTATTTGCTATGCTTATCACATATTGATGCTTATTTTCCTAATTCTTACAAAAAATCCTTTTTTTCCCTTTAGGAAAAATGGTCATTATTACAGATCACGTGACATGTTCCTTCAAGTTGCAAGTCCTTAATGTTTTAGGTATAATAAAGATATAGAAAATCCCAACAGCCTGCGTTGAATTTAATGTTTTGACTTCATATGAAACAGTATCCAACTAATGCAAAAGAAACTAAACTTTGGCCTAGGTGCCAAGGACATACTCTTGCTATGCGGTTGTAACATCAACTGTGTATGATGTACACACACTGCTCCTATTAAAGTATAAGAATTTTCACGCATGTCATACAAAGGCTTTTTTTTAACCTAAGAACTCGTAAAACAGAATTCCTTAGCAACGGTCCTGAGAGCAGATCTAGTTGTATTCTCTGTCGAGGTCCGTGCGCGGGTTGGAAAAGAATTTCCAGATACGAGGCAGACTGAGGGGAAAGTACAGTTTATTAAAGTGGGGGAAGGGGGAGTCGCTGCCAGTACAGCGGGCCGGATTAAGGGAGAATCAGCATGGAAGACGCTGCTAGAACAGCCGGTCAGCTCAAAGGAGAACCCACGCTATGAGAACAGCCGGTGGGCTCAAAGAGAACCGACGTTAAGCTGGGGTCTTTGATTCCTTTTATAGCCAGGGTCTAAGGAGTGGCATAGGGGTCTTAAGGATCATTGCTGATTGGACGATGTACTGGGTGGGTAGAGTGATGACTACAGCATGCAGTAGGGTCCAAGGAGTGGCACCGGGGTCTTAAGGATTGGGTGGTGCACTATAGCCCGGGGGAGGGGAGGACAATAAGTGTCTTGCATTCCAAGACCCTCCTAGTTTGCCTTGTTCTTTCATCCTTGGGCACCACATTCTCCAGTGCTATTCTATCGGTAAACAAAAATTAAGAATCTAAGGAATTCCCGGGAAATGCAGAGTTTCCAGTCCAATAGGCACGCTGGCGTTACAACCCAGGTACCTGAATCTCCACCTCCCATCCACAGGGCTCCCAGCACGGCCCACGTGCTTCTGAACACTGACCCGTTCAAGGCCAGCTTACCTCACGTGACACACCTCGCAGGCCCCGCCTCTCATCTGTGACACCCACAGAGGTGCCTGATTATTTTCTTTAAAGAAAGCTGTTTCTCCGATCTCCGATAAAAGAGACAGAGAGAATTATGTTCACTTCAGTTGCAAGTCCTTAATGTTTTAGGTATAATAAAGATATAGAAAATCCCAACAGCCTGCGTTGAATTTAATGTTTTGACTTCATATGAAACAGTATCCAACTAATGCAAAAGAAACTAAACTTTGGCCTAGGTGCCAAGGACATACTCTTGCTATGCGGTTGTAACATCAACTGTGTATGATGTACACACACTGCTCCTATTAAAGTATAAGAATTTTCACGCATGTCATACAAAGGCTTTTTTTTAACCTAAGAACTCGTAAAACAGAATTCCTTAGCAACGGTCCTGAGAGCAGATCTAGTTGTATTCTCTGTCGAGGTCCGTGCGCGGGTTGGAAAAGAATTTCCAGATACGAGGCAGACTGAGGGGAAAGTACAGTTTATTAAAGTGGGGGAAGGGGGAGTCGCTGCCAGTACAGCGGGCCGGATTAAGGGAGAATCAGCATGGAAGACGCTGCTAGAACAGCCGGTCAGCTCAAAGGAGAACCCACGCTATGAGAACAGCCGGTGGGCTCAAAGAGAACCGACGTTAAGCTGGGGTCTTTGATTCCTTTTATAGCCAGGGTCTAAGGAGTGGCATAGGGGTCTTAAGGATCATTGCTGATTGGACGATGTACTGGGTGGGTAGAGTGATGACTACAGCATGCAGTAGGGTCCAAGGAGTGGCACCGGGGTCTTAAGGATTGGGTGGTGCACTATAGCCCGGGGGAGGGGAGGACAATAAGTGTCTTGCATTCCAAGACCCTCCTAGTTTGCCTTGTTCTTTCATCCTTGGGCACCACATTCTCCAGTGCTATTCTATCGGTAAACAAAAATTAAGAATCTAAGGAATTCCCGGGAAATGCAGAGTTTCCAGTCCAATAGGCACGCTGGCGTTACAACCCAGGTACCTGAATCTCCACCTCCCATCCACAGGGCTCCCAGCACGGCCCACGTGCTTCTGAACACTGACCCGTTCAAGGCCAGCTTACCTCACGTGACACACCTCGCAGGCCCCGCCTCTCATCTGTGACACCCACAGAGGTGCCTGATTATTTTCTTTAAAGAAAGCTGTTTCTCCGATCTCCGATAAAAGAGACAGAGAGAATTGGACTTACCAGACCTAATATTTTCTTATGTTCACTGTTAAGTTTTTACTGCGCTTTGCAAGCAATTTTCCGGCTCTGTTATTTCCTTATTGATCGGGCTTCTTCTTGGGCAGCTCGCCTGCTCTGGGTCTTTGCGGGCTGCAGGCACGGGCCGTATGCGTCACTGTCCGCCGCCGCGTCCCTAGGCGGTTCCAGCCAGCCGCATTTGGAGCGTGCGGTCTCGATGTCCTTCCCCAGGTGTGCCCTGCTGTGGGCTCGGCTCCCCGCGGGGCGCCAGGCTGGCCACAGGGCAGCCGTCTGTTCTGCCCTTCGCCCTCACACGGGGCCCTTTCCTGGGGCTGTGGGGCGCGTTCTTTCTATTGCCTGCTCCTCTTCCTCTGCCTCCGGAGGTTCCAAAGCTCCGAACACGTCTCTGTTCGTGCCGCTGACAGTGAAACCTCAGGGCCCCAGCGCGGATGGCGACGTCGGGGCTGAGCTAACGCGCCCTCTGGATAAGAGTGAGTGCAAGCTGGAGAGAGCGGCGAGGTTGGTGGTGCAGGGCGAGGGCGCGGCTGAGAGGAAGCTGCATCTCCATCCCCTGGAGACCCAGGTCCCCTCGAGCGTTGTCATCGCGCCTGTCATTGCCTGCCTCCCTTGCTAGCTTTGAGCCCCGCAAGGCTTGGCACTGTGTCTGATTGAGCTTTTGATGTGTTGCTCTTGAACTAGCCTTCTCACTTTTCACTGCTGTCGTGGGAATGGTCTAAGCCCTCTTGGGATGGAACGATTCACTGTTTTTGAGTCTTCGGGTGGACAACTGACTTTCTAGCTTACTCTTTCTCTTCCCCCTCTGTTCAAGAACTATTGCTCCGAGAAGGGAAAAGGGAGTAGGGCAGTGAAAAACTAGAGAAGGGCTTCTTTCAGGATTTTTTGTCACTGACTGGGTGCCTATGCGAACCAGACACAGTGTTAGGCAGTGTGGTGGTTGCCAGGAGGAACCAGACTGAGATGCACATCTTTTCTGTTCCAGAAAGTTACAGCCTCTGGGGGCAAGGACATGTGGATGACCACCTGTATACTACAAGGTAGAACACGATAAGGGTGTGCTCGCCAGAGGTGGTAGCCTGGTCAGATGGTACCCTGATCATCCAGGGCTGCAGAGAGAAGGACTTGTTCACATCAGCAAGTGGCAAGATCTAATCCTGTTGTGTCCCTGAAAAGGATTGTTTTCATGTTTATCTGTTGTCCCCAGTTTGAAAGGGTCCTCAGTCCCTGCCTGATCTGGCCTGAGTACCTCTTGGAGAAGCTCTGTTGCGTGCTATTCTTGTTGATTCAGCCAAATTGATGGAATGTGTACTTGGGCCCCAAGGCCTTTTACAGCTGCCACTGTCTCTCCATAGAATATCTCAGATTGATTAAATTAAAATATTTTCACCTTTAAAATTGGTGATCGATAGTGGCCTGTCCAGCAAGCATCTGATTCAGCCTCCATTACAGCAGTGATTTCTCTCCTCTCGGCCTTGAAGCACAATCATATAGACCTTCTTGAGTATTTTCAGTGACAAGGAGCTGGTACTTTTGTGAGGCAGCCTGTTTTCTTGTTCTAATTATTAAGAGATTCTTGTATAAATTCCACTGAAATCTGTTTCCCTCACTTTTAGTTATGCCATCTAGAATGAAATACATGTAATTTGTTCTCCCTAAAATTAGCTTCAAACTCAAGGTGATTCATGGCTCCTTTAGTCATTCACATAAAAGCATAATGATCTGGCCCTTGTGATCAGAATGGTGGTAAGTAAGCCAAACAGAACATGGTTATCTAACATTGGCCTGGTAGAGGCTAGGGATGATGCTAGCCTTGTAGCACCTGGCTTTGTCTTCTGCAGAATAACAGGAATATTGCATCATCTGACTTTATACTTTTTCTCAACACCGTTAAATCACAAAGAGTTTGTGATCTGCTAACACCTCCAAATTCTTGGAACACTCAGTAGATGACTTGAGTGTTAGGACTTCAAGTTTCTTTTCGCTTTGGGGCATTTCTCTATCTAAAAGACCAGGGGAACCAGACACAGTGTTAGGCAGTGTGGTGGTTGCCAGGAGGAACCAGACTGAGATGCACATCTTTTCTGTTCCAGAAAGTTACAGCCTCTGGGGGCAAGGACATGTGGATGACCACCTGTATACTACAAGGTAGAACACGATAAGGGTGTGCTCGCCAGAGGTGGTAGCCTGGTCAGATGGTACCCTGATCATCCAGGGCTGCAGAGAGAAGGACTTGTTCACATCAGCAAGTGGCAAGATCTAATCCTGTTGTGTCCCTGAAAAGGATTGTTTTCATGTTTATCTGTTGTCCCCAGTTTGAAAGGGTCCTCAGTCCCTGCCTGATCTGGCCTGAGTACCTCTTGGAGAAGCTCTGTTGCGTGCTATTCTTGTTGATTCAGCCAAATTGATGGAATGTGTACTTGGGCCCCAAGGCCTTTTACAGCTGCCACTGTCTCTCCATAGAATATCTCAGATTGATTAAATTAAAATATTTTCACCTTTAAAATTGGTGATCGATAGTGGCCTGTCCAGCAAGCATCTGATTCAGCCTCCATTACAGCAGTGATTTCTCTCCTCTCGGCCTTGAAGCACAATCATATAGACCTTCTTGAGTATTTTCAGTGACAAGGAGCTGGTACTTTTGTGAGGCAGCCTGTTTTCTTGTTCTAATTATTAAGAGATTCTTGTATAAATTCCACTGAAATCTGTTTCCCTCACTTTTAGTTATGCCATCTAGAATGAAATACATGTAATTTGTTCTCCCTAAAATTAGCTTCAAACTCAAGGTGATTCATGGCTCCTTTAGTCATTCACATAAAAGCATAATGATCTGGCCCTTGTGATCAGAATGGTGGTAAGTAAGCCAAACAGAACATGGTTATCTAACATTGGCCTGGTAGAGGCTAGGGATGATGCTAGCCTTGTAGCACCTGGCTTTGTCTTCTGCAGAATAACAGGAATATTGCATCATCTGACTTTATACTTTTTCTCAACACCGTTAAATCACAAAGAGTTTGTGATCTGCTAACACCTCCAAATTCTTGGAACACTCAGTAGATGACTTGAGTGTTAGGACTTCAAGTTTCTTTCGCTTTGGGGGCATTTCTCTATCTAAAAGACAAATGTTCAACATGTATTAGATTTTGTTATCTTTCTTCCAGATGAAGTAAAGAAGATCTTAGACAAGTTTTACAAGAGGAAAGAAATTCAGAAACTGAGTTCTGATTATGGACTTGATGGTAAGGGTAGTCACATTTCCATTAGAGTTTTATTACTGCTTAGATTACAGCTTTGTCATTATTGTGTGGAACCTTGGGTGGCCTGGACATAAGCTCGTAGTTGTAATGTGTCCCTGACTTTTGCTTCTGTCTGGGCAGGAGATGGGCAGGATGCAACCGGTGAGCCGGACACATGACAAAGGAGTTGTGTGTTCAGCTTCCCTTCGTGTTGTACTAGAATTTCAGTTTTAGCCCAGATAATAGCAAAGCAGCTGTACTATAAGAAAAGAAAAAGAGACTGATGAGTTAGGTGTGATGTGTATGCGTACTCTTTTTGAAATGAGAGATTACAACTAAGTCCTGCCTGTTTTGATTTTGTGTTTCCTACAGCTCGTCTCTTCCACCAAGCTTTCATAAGCTTTCGAAATTATATCGTGCAGTCTCATTCCCTGGATGTGGACATTCACATTATTTTGAATGATATTTGTTTCAGCGCAGGCAAGTGTTTAGAAACTTTTAAAAATCATATTGAACGTACTTATTTGTTTCTCCTGTTAGAGCTTGTTTGTGAATAGGCCCTGTTAACATTCTCTCTAAAAAAGTCCAGGGCTTTCATAGCAGGCCTAGGTCCTTTTGCTTTTACAGTAGGCCTGGGCTGGTTACTAAATCATCCTTATGTCTAAGACTGGAGCCCTGATCTGTCCCCATCTGCTCTTCACTAGTATAGGCCTCATTGAAATTAACTCTCCCACAAGATAGAATTAATATGTAACAGATTCCATCTGTTTCTGCCACTGATTTTTTCTCTCCTTCATATTATAACCGACCTCTTGCTGTAAAAGAAAAGAAGATAGACACATCATTATTTTATTCCCCTGGGCAGTTTGGCTTTGGTTGTTTTATTTTTTGCTTGTCTTCCAGATACGAAGCTAACAGAAGTAGATGACTTGAGTGTTAGGACTTCAAGTTTCTTTCGCTTTGGGGGCATTTCTCTATCTAAAAGACAAATGTTCAACATGTATTAGATTTTGTTATCTTTCTTCCAGATGAAGTAAAGAAGATCTTAGACAAGTTTTACAAGAGGAAAGAAATTCAGAAACTGAGTTCTGATTATGGACTTGATGGTAAGGGTAGTCACATTTCCATTAGAGTTTTATTACTGCTTAGATTACAGCTTTGTCATTATTGTGTGGAACCTTGGGTGGCCTGGACATAAGCTCGTAGTTGTAATGTGTCCCTGACTTTTGCTTCTGTCTGGGCAGGAGATGGGCAGGATGCAACCGGTGAGCCGGACACATGACAAAGGAGTTGTGTGTTCAGCTTCCCTTCGTGTTGTACTAGAATTTCAGTTTTAGCCCAGATAATAGCAAAGCAGCTGTACTATAAGAAAAGAAAAAGAGACTGATGAGTTAGGTGTGATGTGTATGCGTACTCTTTTTGAAATGAGAGATTACAACTAAGTCCTGCCTGTTTTGATTTTGTGTTTCCTACAGCTCGTCTCTTCCACCAAGCTTTCATAAGCTTTCGAAATTATATCGTGCAGTCTCATTCCCTGGATGTGGACATTCACATTATTTTGAATGATATTTGTTTCAGCGCAGGCAAGTGTTTAGAAACTTTTAAAAATCATATTGAACGTACTTATTTGTTTCTCCTGTTAGAGCTTGTTTGTGAATAGGCCCTGTTAACATTCTCTCTAAAAAAGTCCAGGGCTTTCATAGCAGGCCTAGGTCCTTTTGCTTTTACAGTAGGCCTGGGCTGGTTACTAAATCATCCTTATGTCTAAGACTGGAGCCCTGATCTGTCCCCATCTGCTCTTCACTAGTATAGGCCTCATTGAAATTAACTCTCCCACAAGATAGAATTAATATGTAACAGATTCCATCTGTTTCTGCCACTGATTTTTTCTCTCCTTCATATTATAACCGACCTCTTGCTGTAAAAGAAAAGAAGATAGACACATCATTATTTTATTCCCCTGGGCAGTTTGGCTTTGGTTGTTTTATTTTTTTGCCTCTAAGTCATCTTTTTTTTCCTTTTTAAATTTTTCATCCTTCTTTATTCTTTGGCATGTGTGGGCTCCCAATGCAGTGGTGTCTCGTTGCAGAGCACTGGCTCTGAGTGTATGTGCTCCAGAGCTCTGGCTCCTAATTGGGTACACCGGCCCAGCCATTCTTCAGCATACAGGATCTTCCCAGACCACAGATCGAACCAGTGCCCCTTGTACCACAAGGCGGACTCTTTACCCACTAGACCTCCAGGGAAGCCCCTTTGGTTATGTTTTTGTTTTGTTTTGTTTTGTTTTCTATGTTTTTTGAGGGGGCGGGTTGAGGAGGGAGGGGGTCGGGCGGGCTACTTCTATTGGTCTTTCATTTATCTGTTTTCATCCATCTTTGTTCTTTGGCCCGTGTGGGCCTCCCATCGCAGTGGTCTCTGTTGTCACAGAGCACTGGCTCTGGGTGCATGCGCTCCGGAGCTCCAGCTCGGTAGTTAGACACACTGGTCCAGCCGCTCTGCGGCACGTGGGATCTTCCCAGGCCAGGGATCGAACCGACGCACCCTGCACTGCAGGTGGTGTCCTTACCCACTGGACCACCAGGGAAGCCCTGGTTCTGTTTTTATTGTGTGTGACCGTCAGACCTTTGCTGTGATAGTCAGGCACTGAGGTACAACCTGAACATAAAGCAGACCACTCACCCTCATCAGATCCGTAGGGTGTGGAGAATTTTCTGAGGAGTCAGTTCACTTTCATGTTGTGTTTCTCATTGGTATCTGTAGCTTAAAAAATATTTGCACTTGGATCCTGTATTTTGTTCCGGTAACCACGGACCTTCTTGTTAATGTATATTCCCAGGTTCTTTGCTTTTTGTTTTGTTTTTTGCCATGCCACGCTGCTTATGTGATCCTAGTTCCCCAACCAGGGATAGATCCCAGAGCACCAGCAGTGAGAGCACCAAGTACTAACCTATGGACTGCCGGGGAATCTCCCCAGGTTCTTTGTTTTTTGTTTTTAAACATTTATGTGGTATCTTTCTTTCTTTTTTTCTTTTTTGGTCACTTTATTGATCTTTCATTTATTTCCATCCATCTTTGTTCTTTGGCCTGTGTCGGCCTCCCATTGCAGTGGCCTCCCTAGCAGCAGAGCACTGACTCTGGGCGTGTGCGCTTCAGAGCTCCGGCTCAGTAGTTAGACACACTGGTCCAGCCACTCCGTGGTACGTGGGATCTTCCCAGGCCAGGGATCGAACCGGTGTCCCTTGCACTGTAAAGCGGTTGCCTTACCCACTGGACCACCAGGGAAGCCCCAGGTTCTTTGTTTTTCACTTAGCTTGCATCAGTGCTGATCTTTACCTGTTTGCATTGAAGAAGTGGAACACTGTTATTGACAGCCAGTTTTCTGTTTTCCTAGAAAATATAAGTGAAATAAGGACAAACATATAGACAAAGCAGGATCTCAGGAAAGAACGGCATTCCTTGTTCTAGGGTTTTCCTTTTTGTTCTGGCAATGTCCTCTTAGCTCACTAAGAATAAAGCCTTCATTAAGTTCAGCTGTGAATAACCTTTAGATTGCACATGTTAATGCAGTGTTTTATTTTCCAGCTCATGTGGATGACTTATTTCCATTTTTCTTGAGACATGCAAAACAGATATTTCCTGTGTTGGAATGTAAGGATGATCTGCGTAAAATCAGTGACCTAAGAATACCACCAAACTGGTTTTTTTGATTTGAACTTCGCTAAAATCAGTGATCATTAGGCACTGAGGTACAACCTGAACATAAAGCAGACCACTCACCCTCATCAGATCCGTAGGGTGTGGAGAATTTTCTGAGGAGTCAGTTCACTTTCATGTTGTGTTTCTCATTGGTATCTGTAGCTTAAAAAATATTTGCACTTGGATCCTGTATTTTGTTCCGGTAACCACGGACCTTCTTGTTAATGTATATTCCCAGGTTCTTTGCTTTTTGTTTTGTTTTTTGCCATGCCACGCTGCTTATGTGATCCTAGTTCCCCAACCAGGGATAGATCCCAGAGCACCAGCAGTGAGAGCACCAAGTACTAACCTATGGACTGCCGGGGAATCTCCCCAGGTTCTTTGTTTTTTGTTTTTAAACATTTATGTGGTATCTTTCTTTCTTTTTTTCTTTTTTGGTCACTTTATTGATCTTTCATTTATTTCCATCCATCTTTGTTCTTTGGCCTGTGTCGGCCTCCCATTGCAGTGGCCTCTCTCGTTGCAGAGCACTGACTCTGGGCGTGTGCGCTTCAGAGCTCCGGCTCAGTAGTTAGACACACTGGTCCAGCCACTCCGTGGTACGTGGGATCTTCCCAGGCCAGGGATCGAACCGGTGTCCCTTGCACTGTAAAGCGGTTGCCTTACCCACTGGACCACCAGGGAAGCCCCAGGTTCTTTGTTTTTCACTTAGCTTGCATCAGTGCTGATCTTTACCTGTTTGCATTGAAGAAGTGGAACACTGTTATTGACAGCCAGTTTTCTGTTTTCCTAGAAAATATAAGTGAAATAAGGACAAACATATAGACAAAGCAGGATCTCAGGAAAGAACGGCATTCCTTGTTCTAGGGTTTTCCTTTTTGTTCTGGCAATGTCCTCTTAGCTCACTAAGAATAAAGCCTTCATTAAGTTCAGCTGTGAATAACCTTTAGATTGCACATGTTAATGCAGTGTTTTATTTTCCAGCTCATGTGGATGACTTATTTCCATTTTTCTTGAGACATGCAAAACAGATATTTCCTGTGTTGGAATGTAAGGATGATCTGCGTAAAATCAGTGACCTAAGAATACCACCAAACTGGTTAGTTTCTTTATTATGGATTTGAACTTTTCCGTTTCTACTCTTGGGAAATCAGTGATCATTATATACTTTTTATTGTATACTAGATGATAAATCACGTAGTCTAGCTTGTTATGTTTTCTATAGAAAAATACGCAGTTAATTTTGGCAGACAGTTAACTGGTATCTCTCCCTGAATCTCAGTCAGACTTGGTTTAAGGTTTTATTAGGGCAGATCTAGAGTAGGCCTTTAGGGTGTCCTCCTTCCAGTTCAATTGTGGCCTTTCTGGCGTCTCAGCTGAAAATGCTGTTAATAAGCTGTCCCCACCACCAGTGTGCCTGGAGCTCCAGCCTCTCCCAAGCCCTTTGCTGTTTCTGTGAGACTTTCCACTCAGACTGTTAGCAAGCTGTCCTCCACTAGACCTCGTACCTGTTCAGTCCAGCCCTTGGCCAAGGACCCAGGAACCCCGCACAGACTTCAAGGCTTTCCTCTATTGCACCTTTCTTTTCTTCCACACTCTGGCCTTCCAATTCCGTTTGCTTCAGCAGCTTTTAGCTTGATCTCTACTGCTCAGCTCAGTGGGACTATTTTACCTTGCTTGGGTTCCACCCCACTGTGCCCTTCTGGAGTCCAGCAGGGCTCGTCTCAAGTGTTCCTTTCTTTGGGGGTTACACTGCCTCTTGTCGATGTCCCTAGAGAGTATTGTCTGATTTTGTAGTTTATCGTAACAGGGTAAGCCCAGGACCATTCATCATGACCAGAAGCAGAAGATAGTCATTTTATTGTACGTGCTGACATTCAGAAGCCTGGGAATATTTACTTATAGGGCATGTGTAGAGATGTGCAAATAATGTGAACTGTAATCTCTGATAGTTTAATATGGAGCTGATAGCAACTAAAGTTACTTTAAGTAACTCTTGGGGAAAAGTAATTCTTGTACAATGGCAGGAATAGTCAAGAAATTAATTTGCATTTGTTTTTTCTGTCCTGTAGTTAGTAAATGCCATTCTTGGAAGGCAGTCATATTAATGTGGATATGCATTTGTTTTTCTGTCCTTTTGGTTAGTTAGTAAACAGATATTTCCTGTGTTGGAATGTAAGGATGATCTGCGTAAAATCAGTGACCTAAGAATACCACCAAACTGGTTAGTTTCTTTATTATGGATTTGAACTTTTCCGTTTCTACTCTTGGGAAATCAGTGATCATTATATACTTTTTATTGTATACTAGATGATAAATCACGTAGTCTAGCTTGTTATGTTTTCTATAGAAAAATACGCAGTTAATTTTGGCAGACAGTTAACTGGTATCTCTCCCTGAATCTCAGTCAGACTTGGTTTAAGGTTTTATTAGGGCAGATCTAGAGTAGGCCTTTAGGGTGTCCTCCTTCCAGTTCAATTGTGGCCTTTCTGGCGTCTCAGCTGAAAATGCTGTTAATAAGCTGTCCCCACCACCAGTGTGCCTGGAGCTCCAGCCTCTCCCAAGCCCTTTGCTGTTTCTGTGAGACTTTCCACTCAGACTGTTAGCAAGCTGTCCTCCACTAGACCTCGTACCTGTTCAGTCCAGCCCTTGGCCAAGGACCCAGGAACCCCGCACAGACTTCAAGGCTTTCCTCTATTGCACCTTTCTTTTCTTCCACACTCTGGCCTTCCAATTCCGTTTGCTTCAGCAGCTTTTAGCTTGATCTCTACTGCTCAGCTCAGTGGGACTATTTTACCTTGCTTGGGTTCCACCCCACTGTGCCCTTCTGGAGTCCAGCAGGGCTCGTCTCAAGTGTTCCTTTCTTTGGGGGTTACACTGCCTCTTGTCGATGTCCCTAGAGAGTATTGTCTGATTTTGTAGTTTATCGTAACAGGGTAAGCCCAGGACCATTCATCATGACCAGAAGCAGAAGATAGTCATTTTATTGTACGTGCTGACATTCAGAAGCCTGGGAATATTTACTTATAGGGCATGTGTAGAGATGTGCAAATAATGTGAACTGTAATCTCTGATAGTTTAATATGGAGCTGATAGCAACTAAAGTTACTTTAAGTAACTCTTGGGGAAAAGTAATTCTTGTACAATGGCAGGAATAGTCAAGAAATTAATTTGCATTTGTTTTTTCTGTCCTGTAGTTAGTAAATGCCATTCTTGGAAGGCAGTCATATTAATGTGGATATAAAGGTCATCATTTAGTTTGGTTTTTCAAAGATGTTGCTCTTTTGTGAATGTTAAGAGGATATTTCATTGGAATTTTTTTCAGTTAATACTTTTGCCGGGAGGTTTGGAGGTTAAGGGAATTAAGCTGTTTATCTGCTTATGTTTTAGGTACCCAGAAGCTAGAGCCATACACCGGAAGATAATATTCCATTCAGGCCCGACAAACAGTGGAAAGACTTATCATGCCATCCAGAAATACTTGTCAGCAAAATCTGGAGTGTACTGTGGCCCTTTAAAGTTACTGGCACATGAGATCTTTGAAAAGAGTAATGCTGCTGTTAGTATGTTGCCACATAATCTCTTTTTTTCTTGTTAATTTGGGGGGAAGTAGAGTGAAGGGGCTAAGAGGGAGAGGGCATATATAGTAATTCACTTTTTTTTTTTTTTTAAAGATTTATTTATTTATTTATTTTGGAGGGTGGAGTGAGGCGGGGTAGGGTGGGGAGGGAGGGGGCGGGTGGGCCACTTCTATTGGTCTTTCATTTAACTATTTTCATCCATCTTTGTTCTTTGGCCCATGTGGGCCTCCCATCGCGATGGCCTCTGTTGTCGCAGAGCACTGTCTCTGGGCGCACGCACTCCAGAGCACCATCTCAGTAATTGGACACGTCGGTCCAGCCGCTGCGCGGCACGTGGGATCTTCCCAGGCCAGGGCTGGAACCGGCGCCCCTTGCACTGCAAGGCGGTGTCCTTACCCACTGGACCACCAGGGAAGCCCAGTAATTCACTTTTTTTTTTTTTTTTTTTAAAGATTTATTTATTTATTTATTTTGGGCGGGGGTCGGGTGGGGGAGGGAGGGGAGCGGGCGGGCCACTTCTACTGGTCTTCCATGTCTCTATTTTTCATCCGTATTTGTTCTTTGGCTCCTGTGGGCCTCCCATCGCGGTGGCGTCTGTTGTCACAGAGCGCCGGCTCTGGGCGCATGCGCTCCAGAGCTCCGGCTCTAGGGCATGTGTAAAGTCAAATAAGGCTGTAATCTCTGATAGTTTAATATGGAGCTGATAGCAACTAAAGTTACTTTAAGTAACTCTTGGGAAAAGTAATTCTTGTACAATGGCAGGAATAGTCAAGAAATTAATTTGCATTTGTTTTTTCTGTCCTGTAGTTAGTAAATGCCATTCTTGGAAGGCAGTCATATTAATGTGGATATAAAGGTCATCATTTAGTTTGGTTTTTCAAAGATGTTGCTCTTTTGTGAATGTTAAGAGGATATTTCATTGGAATTTTTTTCAGTTAATACTTTTGCCGGGAGGTTTGGAGGTTAAGGAATTAAGCTGTTTATCTGCTTATGTTTTAGGTACCCAGAAGCTAGAGCCATACACCGGAAGATAATATTCCATTCAGGCCCGACAAACAGTGGAAAGACTTATCATGCCATCCAGAAATACTTGTCAGCAAAATCTGGAGTGTACTGTGGCCCTTTAAAGTTACTGGCACATGAGATCTTTGAAAAGAGTAATGCTGCTGTTAGTATGTTGCCACATAATCTCTTTTTTTCTTGTTAATTTGGGGGGAAGTAGAGTGAAGGGGCTAAGAGGGAGAGGGCATATATAGTAATTCACTTTTTTTTTTTTTTTAAAGATTTATTTATTTATTTATTTTGGAGGGTGGAGTGAGGCGGGGTAGGGTGGGGAGTGAGCGGGGCGGGTGGGCCACTTCTATTGGTCTTTCATTTAACTATTTTCATCCATCTTTGTTCTTTGGCCCATGTGGGCCTCCCATCGCGATGGCCTCTGTTGCCCAGAGCACTGTCTCTGGGCGCACGCACTCCAGAGCACCATCTCAGTAATTGGACACGTCGGTCCAGCCGCTGCGCGGCACGTGGGATCTTCCCAGGCCAGGGCTGGAACCGGCGCCCCTTGCACTGCAAGGCGGTGTCCTTACCCACTGGACCACCAGGGAAGCCCAGTAATTCACTTTTTTTTTTTTTTTTTTTAAAGATTTATTTATTTATTTATTTTGGGCGGGGGTCGGGTTGGGGAGGGAGGGGAGCGGGCGGGCCACTTCTACTGGTCTTCCATGTCTCTATTTTTCATCCGTATTTGTTCTTTGGCTCCTGTGGGCCTCCCATCGCGGTGGCGTCTGTTGTCACAGAGCGCCGGCTCTGGGCGCATGCGCTCCAGAGCTCCGGCTCGGTGATTGGACACATCAGTCCAGCCGCTCCGCGGCACGTGGGATCTTCCCAGGCCAGGGATCAAACCAGCGCCCCTTGCACTGCAAGGCGGTGTCCTTATCCACTGGACCACCAGGGGAAGCCCCCAGTAATTCACTTTTAACAAAAAGTGCAGTGTTTCGTTTCATTTAACTTAAGACCTTCAGTTGTAAGAAACTGAGAAAGAAGATGTTGCTGCCAACTGAATTCTGACATGCCATCCATTGTTAAGAGGTATCCTGGTTTCAGAGATACTAAAATGTGAAAAAATGTGTGTATTAGAATGAGTAAAATGCAATATTATAGAATTATTTCAACAACTTGAGCCCAGTACCCAGCTCCCATCAGATTCTAACATTTTGCCATACTTATTTATTTTTTTAAGAAGTAGAATATTGAGGAATCTCCTGGTGGTCCAGTGGCTAGGACTCCATGCTTTCACTGCTGAGAGGCTGGGTCCAGTCCCTAGTTGGAGCTGAAGTTCCACAAGCCATGTGGCATGGCTGGGAAAAAATAAAAAAGGAAATATTATTGATACACATGGACCTCCCTTTGAACCCCACCTTTACCTCTTCAGAGTTACCCACTACTCTGTTGTAGTCAATTTACTTTTTTTTTTTTTTTTAAGATTAAACCTTTGACGCTATGACTGAACTAATGATTGAGACTTAAAGCTACCTTTCCAAACTTGAAAAGGAGTGTATGCCCTGTGGTCTGAGGCATCATTTCAGAAAAGGGGCCACACATTGGTTCATTGTTTTACTATGACTTTGTCATGTGAGATTAACCAGTTTGGTAGGTAGTTTGCATTATGTTCTGAGTAATTTCCATGTATAATGCCTTATTATTTATTATACTTAGAAGTATTTCCGCAGAACAAAGACTTACATAACTTCAGGGTATTCATGTAGAGCAGGGCATTTAGTGATGATAGAATACCATTGTTTAATCCACTGTCCATATTCAAATTTCTCCAGTTGTTCAGTAACACCACCACCCCTTCCTCCCGCAGCCCCGTTCTCCCCTCTGACCCCCAACATGCTACTCTGGGTCTCCTGCTGTATTTTATTGTCATGTCTCTAGTTCCCCATTAATCTGGGATAATTCCTCAGTCTTTGTCTTTTATAGCCTTTTCATTTCAAAAGGCTGTAGGTCAACTGCATTGTAAACTGTCAGTTGGTCTGGGTATGTCTGATGTTTCCTCATCAGTTTCTGGCCATTAGGGAGACCAGCTGTTCCAGTTTGCCTGGACTTTCCCAGAATGGTCTTGGGTTATCCCTCAGTCCTGAGTGGACTGGGGTGGTTCGCTACTCAGATATACCATAGCCTTGATATCGGTCCTACTCAAAGCAACATGTTTTGAGGTCTTTATATTCTTTTTTTTTTTTCTTTAAAGATTTATTGATTTATTTTGGGTGGGGGTCAGGTTGGGGAGGGAGGGGAGCAGGCGGGCCACTTCTATTGGTCTTTCCTTTCTCTATTTTCATCCGTCTTTGTTCTTTGGCTCCTGTGGGCCTCCCATCGCGGTGGCGTCTGTCGTTGCTGAGCGCCGGCTCTGGGCGCATGTGCTCCAGAGCTCCGGCTCGGTAGTTGGACACATCAGTCCAGCCGCTCCGCGGCACGTGGGATCTTCCCAGGCCAGGGCTCGAACCGGCACCCCTTGCACTGCAAGGCGGTGTCGTTACCCACTGGACCACCAGGGGAAGCCCGGTCTTTATATTCTTAAATTTTATTTATAATATTTTTCTTGAACATAGAAACAATTTCATTTTAATAAACTAATGGTATAGAAACGGTTGACATAGTACAAAGTTGAGTGATTTTCTTGTGGTTTGTGCCATTGGTTTTGTGTGGGCTCTCATGGAGCCTGGGCTCTAGGCAGGGCTTTGCTTAGTTGCAGTACTTTCCATGTATAATGCCTTATTATTTATTATACTTAGAAGTATTTCCGCAGAACAAAGACTTACATAACTTCAGGGTATTCATGTAGAGCAGGGCATTTAGTGATGATAGAATACCATTGTTTAATCCACTGTCCATATTCAAATTTCTCCAGTTGTTCAGTAACACCACCACCCCTTCCTCCCGCAGCCCCGTTCTCCCCTCTGACCCCCAACATGCTACTCTGGGTCTCCTGCTGTATTTTATTGTCATGTCTCTAGTTCCCCATTAATCTGGGATAATTCCTCAGTCTTTGTCTTTTATAGCCTTTTCATTTCAAAAGGCTGTAGGTCAACTGCATTGTAAACTGTCAGTTGGTCTGGGTATGTCTGATGTTTCCTCATCAGTTTCTGGCCATTAGGGAGACCAGCTGTTCCAGTTTGCCTGGACTTTCCCAGAATGGTCTTGGGTTATCCCTCAGTCCTGAGTGGACTGGGGTGGTTCGCTACTCAGATATACCATAGCCTTGATATCGGTCCTACTCAAAGCAACATGTTTTGAGGTCTTTATATTCTTTTTTTTTTTTCTTTAAAGATTTATTGATTTATTTTGGGTGGGGGTCAGGTTGGGGAGGGAGGGGAGCAGGCGGGCCACTTCTATTGGTCTTTCCTTTCTCTATTTTCATCCGTCTTTGTTCTTTGGCTCCTGTGGGCCTCCCATCGCGGTGGCGTCTGTCGTTGCTGAGCGCCGGCTCTGGGCGCATGTGCTCCAGAGCTCCGGCTCGGTAGTTGGACACATCAGTCCAGCCGCTCCGCGGCACGTGGGATCTTCCCAGGCCAGGGCTCGAACCGGCACCCCTTGCACTGCAAGGCGGTGTCGTTACCCACTGGACCACCAGGGGAAGCCCGGTCTTTATATTCTTAAATTTTATTTATAATATTTTTCTTGAACATAGAAACAATTTCATTTTAATAAACTAATGGTATAGAAACGGTTGACATAGTACAAAGTTGAGTGATTTTCTTGTGGTTTGTGCCATTGGTTTTGTGTGGGCTCTCATGGAGCCTGGGCTCTAGGCAGGCGGGCTTTGCTAGTTGCAGTACTTGGGCTCAGTAGGGGAGGCTCGCAGGCCCTAGAGCACAGGCTCAGTTGCTCTGTGGCATGTGGAGACTTCCTGGACCAGGATTCAACCTGTGTCCCCTGCATTGGCCGGCGGACTGCCACCCACTGCGCCACAGGAAAGTCCAGTACAAAGTTTAAAAAGTGAAAACTGCTGCGCTTTCTCATGCTTTTGTTACTTGAGAATTTAGCTGATTTGAAATGTTTCCAAGTTTACATAGGTCATATGAGAGTGGCTTTTATTTTGTATTAAAACACTTTTTAGAGGATTGGGAATATTTTGTTTCAACTACTAGACAAATAATGGATGGAAGTGAAAGCAACAAAATTTCAAGTGTTAAGTCACTCAGTCATGTCTGGCTTTCTGCGACCCTATGGACTGTAGCTGACCAGGCTCCTCTGTCCGTGGAATTCTCCAGGCAAGAACACTGGAGTGGGTAGCCATTCTCTTCTCCAGGGCGTCTTCCCGACCCAGGTCTCCTGTACTGCAGGTGAATTCTTTACTATCTGAGACACCATTTGATGTAATGGAAGGAATACTCTATTAATTAACATCTAAAACTTCTTTTTGCTGTGATTTTCAAGCTGGAAATAATTCCAGTTTCCTTTTTGTCATCCTAGGAGGTGCCCTGTGACTTGGTAACAGGTGAAGAGCGTGTTACAGTAGACCCAGGTGGTAAACAGGCTGCCCATGTTGCTTGTACTGTTGAGATGTGCAGTGTCACAACTCCATGTATGTATTTACCATTTTAAAAACTTGATGGTTCAGTATTTTTTTTATTGTAAGACACGGATGAACATGTGTAGTGTGTTTTTTATAGTGAAAAAAAATTTTAATTGAGGCAAAGAAAATAATAACAGCAAATACCCAGTACTTACCGCTACTTAAAAATGCCAGACTTGCTGTCGTGTTTGCTTTTGAATTTTCTTTCCATTTTTCTCTAAAAGAACTGAAATGTTAGCACGTACGGATTTTCCTTTGTGTCATTCCACACTTCAGTTCCTCTCCCGATTTTGATCCAGTTGCTGTCAAATATTTAGTATATATCTTTCCTATCCTTTTTTTTCTTGGTATCACGGTTCAATACTATAGATTGTGTTTTCAAATGTTTACATGATAATCATATTGTATTGTTGTTCCATAGATTTGTTTTTTGCACATGTTTTTAGATCTAGTCTTAAACATGTGATACATGTATACATATCACAAATATATGTATCACATATATTCATTTAAACTTACGTAATATTATTCCATATTATGACCAAATTTACTTATTCCTCTATTAAAGAATATTTAGATTGTTTTAAAGTTTTTCATTGTTACATATAGTACCACAATGAACTTCTATATAAGTACTGTAGTTTTGAAAATATTTTAAATGAAAAGTAAGTTTTTCTTCATTATATAGGCAATCATTTCTTTATTATACAAAATATCAAAACAAATGCAAAGAGAAGAAAAAATATGTTTAATCTCCCATTTCCACCTATGTGAATCAGTGTTAATGCTGTGGTATATATTTTCTAGGTTGTGTTCGTATTATTTATGCATACATTTATGTGGGCATTGTGGGTGTGTATATTAAATAGGGATAATACATTATGTAGTACTTGGTATCTAGCTTTTTTCATTTTAATCTTAGCTTTCTGAGTAAATGGATAATTTTTAAAAATCAATTTATTCTAAAAGTAATACATTGTAAAATTTTAAATAGCACATATAAATCAAAATTCCCTCTTTGTCCCCTCTTTTCTAATCTTTTTTTTTTTTTTTTTTTTTCGGGTTGGGGAGGGAGGGGAGCGGGCGGGCCACTTCTATTGGTCTTTCATTTCTCTGTTTTTTCATCCGTCTTTGTTTTTTGGCCCGTATGGGCTTCCCATCGCGGTGGCGTCTGTCGCTGCAGAGTGCCGGCTCTGGGCGCATGCGCTCCAGAGCTCCGGCTCGGTGATTGGACACATCAGTCCAGCTGCTCCGCGGCACGTGGGATCTTCCCAGGCCAGGGATCTAACCGGCGCCCCTTGCACTGCAAGGCGGTGTCCTTATCCACTGGACCACCAGGGGAAGCCCTCTTTTCTAATCTTGTATGTAAACACAGATAGGCTAAGTAATTTTTAATCTGATAGTTTTTCAGTATGTAATCAGCTTCCTTTTATTTCCTAAATGTCATTCTGAGCATGTTAAATTTTTCCTTTTTAAAAATATGCTCTTCTTGGACTTCCCTGGTGGTCCAGTGGGTAGAGTCCACCTTGCAGTGCAAGGGGGCACCAGTTTGATCCCTGACCCAGGAAGATCCTACGTGCCACAGAGCAGCTGGGCTGGTGCTCTGTAGCTCATGTGCCCAGAGCCAGTGCTCTGCAATGAGAGAGGCCACTGCAGTGAGAGGTGCCCACACCTGCCAAAGAATAAAGAAAATGATGGATGAAAAAAAAATAATAAATTGGCTATATATTAAAAAACTGGACTAAAAATACGCTTTTCTCAAATCCTTGGTATTTTGGGAAGAAAATTAAAGTATAATTTATATGAGTTTAAAAAAATAAAATAATATGGTTGGAAGAATTTTGGCATTGAAAATAAAATGAGCCACTATTCTTTTTACCATAATAATGAGCTTTAAAACCCCAAACAATGAGCTGAGCTAGAACTCAGGCAGTTACATTTTCCACTCCACTTCTGACACTTGTCTGGGTTCCTAAGTGCTTCATTCACAACAGGTTTATTCCTTGGTATCTAGCTTTTTTCATTTTAATCTTAGCTTTCTGAGTAAATGGATAATTTTTAAAAATCAATTTATTCTAAAAGTAATACATTGTAAAATTTTAAATAGCACATATAAATCAAAATTCCCTCTTTGTCCCCTCTTTTCTAATCTTTATTTATTTTTTGGGGGTTGAAGGTTGGGGAGGGAGGGGAGCGGGCGGGCCACTTCTATTGGTCTTTCATTTCTCTGTTTTTTCATCCGTCTTTGTTTTTTGGCCCGTATGGGCTTCCCATCGCGGTGGCGTCTGTCGCTGCAGAGTGCCGGCTCTGGGCGCATGCGCTCCAGAGCTCCGGCTCGGTGATTGGACACATCAGTCCAGCTGCTCCGCGGCACGTGGGATCTTCCCAGGCCAGGGATCTAACCGGCGCCCCTTGCACTGCAAGGCGGTGTCCTTATCCACTGGACCACCAGGGGAAGCCCTCTTTTCTAATCTTGTATGTAAACACAGATAGGCTAAGTAATTTTTAATCTGATAGTTTTTCAGTATGTAATCAGCTTCCTTTTATTTCCTAAATGTCATTCTGAGCATGTTAAATTTTTCCTTTTTAAAAATATGCTCTTCTTGGACTTCCCTGGTGGTCCAGTGGGTAGAGTCCACCTTGCAGTGCAAGGGGGCACCAGTTTGATCCCTGACCCAGGAAGATCCTACGTGCCACAGAGCAGCTGGGCTGGTGCTCTGTAGCTCATGTGCCCAGAGCCAGTGCTCTGCAATGAGAGAGGCCACTGCAGTGAGAGGTGCCCACACCTGCCAAAGAATAAAGAAAATGATGGATGAAAAATAAATAATAAATTGGCTATATATTAAAAAACTGGACTAAAAATACGCTTTTCTCAAATCCTTGGTATTTTGGGAAGAAAATTAAAGTATAATTTATATGAGTTTAAAAAAATAAAATAATATGGTTGGAAGAATTTTGGCATTGAAAATAAAATGAGCCACTATTCTTTTTTTACCATAATAATGAGCTTTAAAACCCCAAACAATGAGCTGAGCTAGAACTCAGGCAGTTACATTTTCCACTCCACTTCTGACACTTGTCTGGGTTCCTAAGTGCTTCATTCACAACAGGTTTATTCCTTGGTTCTGGGTGCCACTTTCACTGCTTGGTGGATATATTCTTATTAGGTACTCTCCAGGTTGCCTCTGACATTACAGAATAGGACAATTGAACCTGCTCGGTTTGGGAGGCAGTGCAGTAGAGACAGCTTGGGTTTGAATATCATGTTTTAAAATCTTACACTTGAGTCAGTGGCTTAACTTCTCTGGGTCTCAGTTTATTCTTCTGTAAAAATGAAAATATAGGGAAGCCCCTGGCAGTCAGTGGTTAGGAGTCCACACTTGCACTGCCAAGGGTGTGAGTTCAGTCCCTGGCCAGGGAACTAAAGTCCTGCAAGTCGCATGTCTAGCCAAAAAATTTTTAATCAGGTATTTATTTGGCTACATAGGATCTTAGCTGCAGCTTGCAGAGTCTTTAGTGAAGCATGAGAATTCTTAGAGATAGCATGTGGGGTCTACTTCCCTGACCAGGGATCACATCCAGCCCCCTGCTTTGAGAGCTCAGAGTCTTAGCCACTGGACTACTCCAGAAATACCCTCCGGATTTTTTTAAAAATTAAAAATAAAAGTATGAGATTAAAAAGAAAAGGAAATGGAAGTAATGATATTACCTAGTAGGTTTGTTGTGAGGATTAAGTGAGTTGTAATTGTAAAGCACTAGGAACAAGCCTGCCAGAAAAGAAGCCCCAGAAGAGAAGGATGACAATGGTGGTGGTGCTGAAAGCTTGGATTTTGGTACTTCGGTTTGTTTCTTATATTATTGGAGTAGATTGTCTTGCTCATGGTAACTTTTTGTTTTAAGATGAAGTGGCCGTGATCGATGAAATTCAAATGATTAAAGACCCAGCCAGAGGATGGGCCTGGACCCGAGCGCTGCTAGGTTGGTGGATGCTGCTCTAAAGCCTGTGCTTTGTAACATCTGCACTGAACGCATGTATCTGCTTGGCATTGCCAAAGAGAGGCAGCTAGGTCCTCCCGTGGCACAGACAAAGAAGTCAGTTAGGTGTGAGCTTTAATGTTCTAAATATTGTAAGTGTTCAAATCTTGTCATATTTATACAGCCACTATTAATGTTTTGGCCTTTCATGACAATTTTTTTTTTTTTCTCCTTTTCCAGTTTGAACGGGATTGTTTGGATATATTCTTATTAGGTACTCTCCAGGTTGCCTCTGACATTACAGAATAGGACAATTGAACCTGCTCGGTTTGGGAGGCAGTGCAGTAGAGACAGCTTGGGTTTGAATATCATGTTTTAAAATCTTACACTTGAGTCAGTGGCTTAACTTCTCTGGGTCTCAGTTTATTCTTCTGTAAAAATGAAAATATAGGGAAGCCCCTGGCAGTCAGTGGTTAGGAGTCCACACTTGCACTGCCAAGGGTGTGAGTTCAGTCCCTGGCCAGGGAACTAAAGTCCTGCAAGTCGCATGTCTAGCCAAAAAATTTTTAATCAGGTATTTATTTGGCTACATAGGATCTTAGCTGCAGCTTGCAGAGTCTTTAGTGAAGCATGAGAATTCTTAGAGATAGCATGTGGGGTCTACTTCCCTGACCAGGGATCACATCCAGCCCCCTGCTTTGAGAGCTCAGAGTCTTAGCCACTGGACTACTCCAGAAATACCCTCCGGATTTTTTTAAAAATTAAAAATAAAAGTATGAGATTAAAAAGAAAAGGAAATGGAAGTAATGATATTACCTAGTAGGTTTGTTGTGAGGATTAAGTGAGTTGTAATTGTAAAGCACTAGGAACAAGCCTGCCAGAAAAGAAGCCCCAGAAGAGAAGGATGACAATGGTGGTGGTGCTGAAAGCTTGGATTTTGGTACTTCGGTTTGTTTCTTATATTATTGGAGTAGATTGTCTTGCTCATGGTAACTTTTTGTTTTAAGATGAAGTGGCCGTGATCGATGAAATTCAAATGATTAAAGACCCAGCCAGAGGATGGGCCTGGACCCGAGCGCTGCTAGGTTGGTGGATGCTGCTCTAAAGCCTGTGCTTTGTAACATCTGCACTGAACGCATGTATCTGCTTGGCATTGCCAAAGAGAGGCAGCTAGGTCCTCCCGTGGCACAGACAAAGAAGTCAGTTAGGTGTGAGCTTTAATGTTCTAAATATTGTAAGTGTTCAAATCTTGTCATATTTATACAGCCACTATTAATGTTTTGGCCTTTCATGACAATCTTTTTTCTCATTTATATGGTGTTTTGTGAATATATAATTTTGTATCTTGCCCTTTTTTTTCCAGTTGTTGTTTGATAGGCTTTTTTTTCATACCACATATTAATGTTGCATATTATCCATGGAAGAGTTGTACTATACAGTCCTCCCTCAATATCTGTGGGATGTTGGTTCTTGAACCCCTGCCAATGGCCACAATCGATAGACGTTCAAATCCCTTCCAGGCAGAAGGATTACACATGTGTGAATTCAGCCAGTGGCAGATTGAATATTTTTCAACCTGCTGTTGGTTGAATCTGTGGATATGAAGCCTGTGGATATGGGAGGCCCATTGTGATTTGTCCCAAAGAATCGAACATTTTTCCCTATTAATGATGCAGTGAAAATCTGTGTAGCCATAACTTTATTATTTCTTTAGGATAGCCTCCTGGAAGTGGACTTTTTGAGGTCCACAGACATGAATGAATGTTTCTCCTGCTTGATGACTGGAGAAACTCCAGTTATCAAAAGCTGAACTCTTTCTATAAACAAAGGGTGTCCACTAAAGCCTGCAGTGCAGAATAGATGAAATATGCTCAGGGATAAGGATCTTGGAGTTTCTTCTACCCACTGGCCCCCAGCCTCTGGGTCACCTCAGTGATTCCATGGAGCCTCATTTGAAAAAGAAAAGCATAAGACTAATGTTCAGTATTAACCACACCACCACCAGGGCACGCACACCACCAAGTTCTAGTTCAGGCTTGCTTCTCTCTATATAGGACTCAAAACCTCGGCTAGAGCAGTCTAAAACCCCCAAGTTTTATGAAAATGGAGATAATTTTGCCCACTTGATGGGTTTTGTCTTGAGGTTTGAATCACAGACATAATATGTATGAAAACACTAGCTGTGATTGTAAAGCAATAGATAAGCAAACAGTATTTTTGACATGCAAAGTATTATATATTTACTTTCATATGTTGGCTGCAAAGTCAGAGGCAGCTAGGGGTCCTCCGTGGCACAGACAAAGAAGTCAGTTAGGTGTGAGCTTTAATGTTCTAAATATTGTAAGTGTTCAAATCTTGTCATATTTATACAGCCACTATTAATGTTTTGGCCTTTCATGACAATCTTTTTTCTCATTTATATGGTGTTTTGTGAATATATAATTTTGTATCTTGCCCTTTTTTTTCCAGTTGTTGTTTGATAGGCTTTTTCATACCACATATTAATGTTGCATATTATCCATGGAAGAGTTGTACTATACAGTCCTCCCTCAATATCTGTGGGATGTTGGTTCTTGAACCCCTGCCAATGGCCACAATCGATAGACGTTCAAATCCCTTCCAGGCAGAAGGATTACACATGTGTGAATTCAGCCAGTGGCAGATTGAATATTTTTCAACCTGCTGTTGGTTGAATCTGTGGATATGAAGCCTGTGGATATGGGAGGCCCATTGTGATTTGTCCCAAAGAATCGAACATTTTTCCCTATTAATGATGCAGTGAAAATCTGTGTAGCCATAACTTTATTATTTCTTTAGGATAGCCTCCTGGAAGTGGACTTTTTGAGGTCCACAGACATGAATGAATGTTTCTCCTGCTTGATGACTGGAGAAACTCCAGTTATCAAAAGCTGAACTCTTTCTATAAACAAAGGGTGTCCACTAAAGCCTGCAGTGCAGAATAGATGAAATATGCTCAGGGATAAGGATCTTGGAGTTTCTTCTACCCACTGGCCCCCAGCCTCTGGGTCACCTCAGTGATTCCATGGAGCCTCATTTGAAAAAGAAAAGCATAAGACTAATGTTCAGTATTAACCACACCACCACCAGGGCACGCACACCACCAAGTTCTAGTTCAGGCTTGCTTCTCTCTATATAGGACTCAAAACCTCGGCTAGAGCAGTCTAAAACCCCCAAGTTTTATGAAAATGGAGATAATTTTTGCCCACTTGATGGGTTTTGTCTTGAGGTTTGAATCACAGACATAACATTTATGAAAACACTAGCTGTGATTGTAAAGCAATAGGTAAGCAAACAGTATTTTTGACATGCAAAGTATTATATATTTACTTTCATATCTTTAAAATTAAAAAAAAAAATCCAATTTTGCATTTAACAGGACTCTGTGCTGAAGAAATCCATTTGTGTGGAGAATCTGCTGCTATTGACCTGGTCACTGAGCTTCTATACACAACTGGGGAGGATGTGGAGGTATTGGATTATACGCTTTGTTCTCACAGCAGCAGAGCAAATAGCCCACATACCTAGGCAGCAACTTCCTAGGCCGTAGACAGTAGCAGAGTCAGAACTTAAAAGATTAGTTTCATTTCTTCGTAGTTGGCTAGATCCTACATAGCTGGTTGAACCTCAGTGATCTCAAGTTCTGACCGACTTGCTCTCACACACTGAGTCTCCAAAAGTACAAGGAGATTCTTTATCTTCTCTTGACAGAACCTTTTGGAATGTGACCGCATCTCTTTAGAATTAAATAAATCTGGAATCTTATAAGTTTGGGGCTCAGCCAAAGTTTGATTTTCAGAGTCTCAAATGTCAGATGTTGGGGATTTTGATACATACCTAATGGCTGGAAATAGTTTGTATACCTTTTTCAAATTCCTAGAGTAGGAAGCAGCTCATTTCCATATAATCCTGCTTTTTGTTTTCTTTACCAGACTTCTGTAATCAAATGAAAGATCTTTAAATTGGTCCATTAGTTTTGTACTCAGCTTTCAGGGAGAGGTAGCGGTGTGTACTGAAATAAATTCTGGATTCTCGTCTTGACTTTGCTGTTTTTCACTTTGTGTTTTTTAAACAAATCACAAAAGAACTGAAAAAATCCTAATCAGACCTGATTTTTTTTAGACTTTATTTTTTATTAGACTCTATTTTACTCTTTCATAAAATGGAAGTGACAGTTAATATAGCTTTCTGAACTTACGAAGTTGCTGTAAAAATTAAATATGTATGAAAGTGCTTTGAAAATATATAAAATCCTCTATACCTTTTTATTAATTTAGAAATACTAATGAGAATTGATGGTAACACAATATCAAGATAAATGTTTTTTTGTATTTTCTCTCAAAAAAGTTGGAACTTGTCAGTTTTTAGCTACTCGACTTTGTTTTTCACAATTAGTCACAAGTTCAGTTAGGTATACTCTTTTGTAATATCATGTCCTTTACTGTTGGTTCGAACCTACAAGAGGCTTACCCCATATCAAACCTGGGAAAAAGGAATCTGCTGCTATTGACCTGGTCACTGAGCTTCTATACACAACTGGGGAGGATGTGGAGGTATTGGATTATACGCTTTGTTCTCACAGCAGCAGAGCAAATAGCCCACATACCTAGGCAGCAACTTCCTAGGCCGTAGACAGTAGCAGAGTCAGAACTTAAAAGATTAGTTTCATTTCTTCGTAGTTGGCTAGATCCTACATAGCTGGTTGAACCTCAGTGATCTCAAGTTCTGACCGACTTGCTCTCACACACTGAGTCTCCAAAAGTACAAGGAGATTCTTTATCTTCTCTTGACAGAACCTTTTGGAATGTGACCGCATCTCTTTAGAATTAAATAAATCTGGAATCTTATAAGTTTGGGGCTCAGCCAAAGTTTGATTTTCAGAGTCTCAAATGTCAGATGTTGGGGATTTTGATACATACCTAATGGCTGGAAATAGTTTGTATACCTTTTTCAAATTCCTAGAGTAGGAAGCAGCTCATTTCCATATAATCCTGCTTTTTGTTTTCTTTACCAGACTTCTGTAATCAAATGAAAGATCTTTAAATTGGTCCATTAGTTTTGTACTCAGCTTTCAGGGAGAGGTAGCGGTGTGTACTGAAATAAATTCTGGATTCTCGTCTTGACTTTGCTGTTTTTCACTTTGTGTTTTTAAGCAAATCACAAAAGAACTGAAAAAATCCTAATCAGACCTGATTTTTTTTAGACTTTATTTTTTATTAGACTCTATTTTACTCTTTCATAAAATGGAAGTGACAGTTAATATAGCTTTCTGAACTTACGAAGTTGCTGTAAAAATTAAATATGTATGAAAGTGCTTTGAAAATATATAAAATCCTCTATACCTTTTTATTAATTTAGAAATACTAATGAGAATTGATGGTAACACAATATCAAGATAAATGTTTTTTTGTATTTTCTCTCAAAAAAGTTGGAACTTGTCAGTTTTTAGCTACTCGACTTTGTTTTTCACAATTAGTCACAAGTTCAGTTAGGTATACTCTTTTGTAATATCATGTCCTTTACTGTAGGTTCGAACCTACAAGAGGCTTACCCCCATATCTGTGCTGGATCATGCACTAGAATCTTTAGACAACCTTCGGCCTGGGGACTGCATTGTCTGTTTCAGCAAGAATGATATTTATTCTGTGAGTCGACAGATTGAAATTCGGGGATTGGAATCAGCTGTTATATACGGCAGTCTTCCTCCTGGTAATTATTGGCTTTCTTCATGATAGGATATGAGATTTCTTGTTTTTTGCTATTTATGTTGAGGTATATATCGAAAACACAGTAAAAGGTACTGCATTTAATTTGCTTGGTGTATAATTTGCTATAGATCATATAAAATACATAATCACCTTTGTGGTGATAGAGGTATTTTATTTATTTATAGCTCTTGTTAATTGTTGCTCTTATTAGACTGTATTAAATGTTGATGATTTTCTTACAGAAATGTCATTAAAATATTAACTTGTTAATATTCTTAAAATATTACCAGAAGTCTGTTAAATTGTCCTCAGAAATGATATAGCTAGTGTGGCAGGGGATTATGTTGCTCGTTGTTGGGATACTTAGAGGAATGGAAATAAAAGGATAAGTAACTCTGAGAATAAAAGGAAATAAATTTAGTGAGTTTTATCCATAAAAATGGAGAGTAAGAGGTGAGGGGTTCCTGGATATTCTTAGTGTGATATAGTAAAAGACGGAAAACATTCACTTAATGTAAAATGTTCTTATTTTAGGAACCAAACTTGCTCAAGCAAAAAAGTTTAATGATCCTGATGATCCATGCAAAATCTTGGTTGCTACAGATGCAATTGGCATGGGACTTAATTTGTAAGTAATTTATTTTTAATAATTATGGATATTCAGTGGGTTACATAGCAATTAAGACACTTCTTTGTGGCGTTATAATGACCACACTCTGATTTAGGAGGATGGGTATTAGATATAGATTTTAGATTTACCTTGCTCACACCCCTTGAGGGAATAAAATGGAAATATCACTGGAATGGTTGGTCTTTGGAGTGCTGCTCCCTGCCACTGATAATCTGTTATGTTGCCTCCCTTTAGTTTCAGCATCTCTGTTGACAAGTGTGTATGCCTGTTAGGCATGTAGGGCCAGCGATTATATCTTCAGGGGTTAACAGTATTAAGCCTAAATATCCCTTCTCTGGGGAATGAAAGCAGCTATACCTTTATGAATGAACTATCCAAAGTCGATAATAGCAGCCAGCGTTTAAAAGTAGCCTAAGAAGAGAGAGAAATATCAGTAACTTCAGATATGTAGTTGATACCACCCTGATAGCAGAAAGTAAAGAGGAACTAAAGAGCCTCTTGATGAAGGTGAAAGAGAGAGTGAAAAAACTGGCTTAAAACTCAAACAACATTCCAAAAACGAAGATCATGGCATTCAACCCCATCACTTCACGGCAAATAGATAGGGAAAAAATGGAAATAGTGACAGACTTTATTTTCTTGGGCTCCAAAATCACTGCTGATGGTGACTGCAACCATCAAATTAAAAGATACTTGCTCCTCGGAAAGAAAAACTATGACAATCCTAGACAGTGTATTAAGAAGCAGAGACATCTCTTCAGTGACAAGGTCAGTGTAGTCAGAGCTGTGGTTTTCTCAGTAGTCATGTGCAAATGTGAGAGTTGGACCTTAAAGAAGGCTGAGCACTAAAGAATTGAGGTTTTCAAACTGTTGTATTGGAGAAGACTTGAAAGTCCCTTGGACAGCAAGATCAAACCAGTCAATCCTAAAGGAAATCAACCTTGAATATTCGTTGGAAGGACTGATGCTCCAATACTTTGGCCACCTAATGCGAAGAGCCAACTCACTGGAAAATACCCTAATGCTGGGAAAGATTGTGGTTGACAGAGGATGAGGTGGTTGGATGGTAACATCAACTCAGTGGACATGAGTTTGAGTAAACTCCGCAGACGGTGAGGGACAGGGGGAAGCCTGGCGTGCTGCACTCTGTGGGGTCACAAAGAGTTGGTCAAGACTGAGCAACTGAACAACAACAAAGAAGACTCTATGTGTATTTTTAAAAAGTTATTTTCTAGAGCCTTACTGAGGTATAATTTACATATTATATCTTATACCCATTTTAAATGCATCCTGTTAGGCTTTTTCTCAGCGTTTTTTATTACTCTGTTGACAAGTGTGTATGCCTGTTAGGCATGTAGGGCCAGCGATTATATCTTCAGGGGTTAACAGTATTAAGCCTAAATATCCCTTCTCTGGGGAATGAAAGCAGCTATACCTTTATGAATGAACTATCCAAAGTCGATAATAGCAGCCAGCGTTTAAAAGTAGCCTAAGAAGAGAGAGAAATATCAGTAACTTCAGATATGTAGTTGATACCACCCTGATAGCAGAAAGTAAAGAGGAACTAAAGAGCCTCTTGATGAAGGTGAAAGAGAGAGTGAAAAAACTGGCTTAAAACTCAAACAACATTCCAAAAACGAAGATCATGGCATTCAACCCCATCACTTCACGGCAAATAGATAGGGAAAAAATGGAAATAGTGACAGACTTTATTTTCTTGGGCTCCAAAATCACTGCTGATGGTGACTGCAACCATCAAATTAAAAGATACTTGCTCCTCGGAAAGAAAAACTATGACAATCCTAGACAGTGTATTAGAAGCAGAGACATCTCTTCAGTGACAAGGTCAGTGTAGTCAGAGCTGTGGTTTTCTCAGTAGTCATGTGCAAATGTGAGAGTTGGACCTTAAAGAAGGCTGAGCACTAAAGAATTGAGGTTTTCAAACTGTTGTATTGGAGAAGACTTGAAAGTCCCTTGGACAGCAAGATCAAACCAGTCAATCCTAAAGGAAATCAACCTTGAATATTCGTTGGAAGGACTGATGCTCCAATACTTTGGCCACCTAATGCGAAGAGCCAACTCACTGGAAAATACCCTAATGCTGGGAAAGATTGTGGTTGACAGAGGATGAGGTGGTTGGATGGTAACATCAACTCAGTGGACATGAGTTTGAGTAAACTCCGGCAGACGGTGAGGGACAGGGGGAAGCCTGGCGTGCTGCACTCTGTGGGGTCACAAAGAGTTGGTCAAGACTGAGCAACTGAACAACAACAAAGAAGACTCTATGTGTATTTTTAAAAAGTTATTTTCTAGAGCCTTACTGAGGTATAATTTACATATTATATCTTATACCCATTTTAAATGCATAATTTGATGATTGTTAGTAAATTTACACAGTTGTTAAAAAATACTATTTAAAGGGAAGGAAAATAATTGCCAACAAACTGCTTTACCTTATTTTGTAAACAGTGGACCAGATTGCAGGCAGGCCTAACTAGAATTAAACATTTCTGAAACGAACCAGATGGTGGACAGTGTTTCAGATGGCAGCTCATGAGATCATTTCTATTTCTATTTCAGGAGCATAAGAAGAATTATTTTTTACTCTCTTATGAAGCCTAGTATCAATGAAAAGGGAGAGAAAGAAATAGAACCAATCACCACCTCTCAAGCCTTGCAGATTGCTGGCAGAGCTGGTAGATTCAGTTCAAAATATAAAGAAGGAGAAGTTACAACAATGAATCGAGAAGACCTCAGTTTATTAAGGGAAATTTTGAATAGGCCTGTGGATCCTATAAAGGTAAGGTTTAATTAACATAGTAATTACTGCTTCTCTGTGGAGGACTGCCATTCCTTCCTTCACTCCCTTTCCAGACTTTTGCCTCAGACACCTGGAAACAAGCCGAAGGAAATTTTGTGCCATGGAAATCATGATAAGAAAACCCTGCTTCATTGCTTTTGAGAGGCCTTAATAGAGACCCCTTGGTTGGAGAATGATAATGCAGGTGGAAGATCCAGATTTTACAAGTGTAGCTATAATGTAACAAGTTCAGTAGATCTGATTTTACTTTAGGTTTTCCTATGATTTATCAGTGCATGGGGACTAGGACCACGGTTGATTCAGGTCAGCACACAGCTTTGCCAGCAGACTTAAAATTGCCAGAAACTTGAAGTAAAATCACCCTGATAGAACCACTGTTACCAACAAGGAATCTTTGCATTTGGGACAACAGCATTAAGCTATACAGCTTTTTTTTTTTTTAAAGATTTATTTATTTATTTGCTATGGGCGGGGGTCGGGTTGGGGAGGGAGGGGAGCGGGCGGGCCACTTCCATTGGTCTTTTCATTCCTCTATTTTCATCCGTCTTTGTTCTTTGGCTCCTGTGGGCCTCCCATCGCGGTGGTGTCTGTTGTTGCAGAGCACCGGCTCTGGGCGCATGCGCTCCAGAGCTCCGCCTCGGTGATTGGACACATCAGTCCAGCCGCTCCGTGGCACGTGGGACCTTCCCAGGCCAGGGCTCGAACCGGCGCCCCTTGCACTGCAAGGCGGTGTCCTTACCCACTGGACCACCAGGGGAAGCCCAGCTATACAGCTTTGAACCAGTAAGCACGAAGTTAAATTTTGATTAGTACAGTTAATAAGGCAGAAGTGTACATATTTTAAATAATTTAAAATATGCCTGGAAAACTCAGGTTCACCTCATTCTTAAGGACCTGAGGTAAAGGGGTATATAGATGAGGTAGCGCAAAGGCAAGTTCCTGGAGGAAAGCTGTAGATGAAATCATTTCCATAGCTTTTGTTGAGAGTGCAACTGTGGGGCTTCCCTGGTGGTTTGGCAGCTCAGACACTGCAGTCCCAATGCAGGGGGCCCAGGTGTGATCCCTGTTCAGGGAACTAGATCCCACATGCTGTAACTAAGATCTGACACAGCCAGATAAATAAATATTTATTAAAAAAAATTTTTTTTTAAATAGTGCAGCTGGTAATGGACTTCCCCGTCTCCCTCCTGGGTACCTTCTTTCTTGGGCTTATCCTCTTTCTCCCTCTCATGATTGATCCCTCTTTTCCCCCATTCTCTTTCTTTTCTTTCTTTCTTATACTTATTGTGGGCGGTTCTTAACATTGTAAATACGCAGATAGATAACTGGCCTCCAGTGCAGACAGTTTCTCCTCTCTCTATATAGGTCAGTTTTATTGCCCTGGTTAAAGTGATTGGGTTTTCCTTTTTCGTTTTGTTCAGTGGAGAGAATTGAGACTCTGGAAAGTATTTGTGTATTCTTATCAGATCACTGTAGATTTTAGAAATATTAGTAAAATATAAGTGAAAGATTAATTATTCAGTGGGTGTATTGGGTTAGTTTTACTGAATCGTCTGCTTTTCTAGTTGGTAATACATGGCAAAATATGCTTTTCTCTGTTTTACTCAAATTCTTATCCCTTAACTCATTTGGCAAGAGCTTAACCTAAATATAAGATTTTTATCTTGAAATAGCTTAAGAAAACTTACCCTTTAAAAAAAAAAAAGCTTATGGTTGTTTTTTTCTTTTACTAAAGGCAGCTGGTCTTCATCCAACTGCTGAGCAGATTGAAATGTTTGCCTACCATCTCCCTGACACAACGCTTTCTAATCTCATTGTAAGTAGAAATTCAAGTCTCTTTTCTGAAAAAATCAGTTATGGGACTTCCCAGGTGTTACGACTTCCCAGTGTTACGACTCTCTGCTCCCTGTGCAGGATGGCATGAGTCCAGTCCTTTGTCTGGGAAGACTTTAAAAAAATTAAAAAGGCAGTATGTCAGACACAATACTGGTTAACCTTGTGAACATGAATGGATAATCCGTTTTTGTGAAATCGCTATTCATGAAGTTCATCTTGAAAGTGAAAATTTTCTTTCAGAACCTTTTGGGACTTTTATCCTGAGGACTTTTCTGAGTATTTCAGGTTGAGGCTATGGGGATGCCTGTTCACTTGAGGAGGCAGTGAATGCAAGCCTTTCCAGAAGTCTGTTAGTGTGTGAAAGTGATTATCTGCTATACTTGAGTACTTTATTCATGCCCAACTAGGTAGCCCAGTAATTTAATATATCTTTCCTCCCCCAGGATATTTTTGTCGACTTTTCACAAGTGGATGGGCAGTATTTTGTCTGCAATATGGATGATTTTAAATTTTCTGCAGAGTTGATCCAGCATATTCCATTAAGTCTCCGAGTGAGATATGTTTTCTGCACGGCCCCTATCAACAAGAAGCAGCCTTTTGTCTGTTCTTCATTTTTATACAGATCCTGAATTGGTTTTCCTTTCGTTTGTTCAGTGGAAGAATTGAGACTCTGGAAAGTATTTGTGTATTCTTATCAGATCACTGTAGATTTTAGAAATATTAGTAAAATATAAGTGAAAGATTAATTATTCAGTGGGTGTATTGGGTTAGTTTTACTGAATCGTCTGCTTTTCTAGTTGGTAATACATGGCAAAATATGCTTTTCTCTGTTTTACTCAAATTCTTATCCCTTAACTCATTTGGCAAGAGCTTAACCTAAATATAAGATTTTTATCTTGAAATAGCTTAAGAAAACTTACCCTTTAAAAAAAAAAAAGCTTATGGTTGTTTTTTTCTTTTACTAAAGGCAGCTGGTCTTCATCCAACTGCTGAGCAGATTGAAATGTTTGCCTACCATCTCCCTGACACAACGCTTTCTAATCTCATTGTAAGTAGAAATTCAAGTCTCTTTTCTGAAAAAGTCAGTTATGGGACTTCCCAGGTGTTACGACTTCCCAGTGTTACGACTCTCTGCTCCCTGTGCAGGATGGCATGAGTCCAGTCCTTTGTCTGGGAAGACTTTAAAAAAATTAAAAAGGCAGTATGTCAGACACAATACTGGTTAACCTTGTGAACATGAATGGATAATCCGTTTTTGTGAAATCGCTATTCATGAAGTTCATCTTGAAAGTGAAAATTTTCTTTCAGAACCTTTTGGGACTTTTATCCTGAGGACTTTTCTGAGTATTTCAGGTTGAGGCTATGGGGATGCCTGTTCACTTGAGGAGGCAGTGAATGCAAGCCTTTCCAGAAGTCTGTTAGTGTGTGAAAGTGATTATCTGCTATACTTGAGTACTTTATTCATGCCCAACTAGGTAGCCCAGTAATTTAATATATCTTTCCTCCCCCAGGATATTTTTGTCGACTTTTCACAAGTGGATGGGCAGTATTTTGTCTGCAATATGGATGATTTTAAATTTTCTGCAGAGTTGATCCAGCATATTCCATTAAGTCTCCGAGTGAGATATGTTTTCTGCACGGCCCCTATCAACAAGAAGCAGCCTTTTGTCTGTTCTTCATTGTTACAGGTAAGCCTTTATCTTTTTGATATTTTGAGTTGTTTCAGGTTGATGCATTTTATCCAAAACAAAATTTTGTTAATCAGAATAAAGAAATAAGAGAGATCTCCTTTTTTTTTTTTAAAGATTTATTTATTTATTTATTTGGGTAGGGGTGGGGTGGGGAGGGAGGGGAGCGGACGGGACACTTCTATTGGTCTTTCATTTCTCCATTTTCATCCATCTTTGTTCTTTGGCTCCTGTGGGCCTCCCATCGCGGTGGCGTCTGTCGCTGCAGAGTGCCGGCTCTGAGCGCATGCGCTCCAGAGCTCCGGCTCGGTAATTGGACACATGGATCCAGCTGCTCCGCGGCACGTGGGATCTTCCCAGGCCAGTGATCGAACTGGCGCCCCTTGCGCTGCAAGGCGGTGTCCTTAACCACTGGACCACCAGGGAAACCCGAGAGATCTCCTTTTAATATGAGATACTGTGTAAGAACTTAAATAAAATGGCTTTTTTTCCCCCAAAGGCTTTCATTGCTCTATTTATTTACTTACTCACTACTATCTTTTGTGATATTGTTGTCGTGCATTTTAAAATTGATTGATTTTTTAAATTGAAGGGTAATTCCTTTACAGAATTTTGTTAGGAAAATGGCTCTTTTGTTCCTATAGTTACTTTCTGGGGGGAAGAGAATTCTTTGTATTTGGTTTTATATGGTAGCCTTTTTGAAGATGCTAGAACAAAAATAATATTAAACAATTTTTTTGAGAGAAAGGAGTCTTTGCCTGATGGGAAATACACCTTTTCCTTATTGTTGTTGGGGAATATGTTCTGGAAGGGAGAGGCTTAGGAGTCAGTAGTGAGAGTGGTATTCCGTTTTCTTAACCAGGGGTGGATTCAGGTGTTAGTGTGAAAGTGATTATCTGCTATACTTGAGTACTTTATTCATGCCCAACTAGGTAGCCCAGTAATTTAATATATCTTTCCTCCCCCAGGATATTTTTGTCGACTTTTCACAAGTGGATGGGCAGTATTTTGTCTGCAATATGGATGATTTTAAATTTTCTGCAGAGTTGATCCAGCATATTCCATTAAGTCTCCGAGTGAGATATGTTTTCTGCACGGCCCCTATCAACAAGAAGCAGCCTTTTGTCTGTTCTTCATTGTTACAGGTAAGCCTTTATCTTTTTGATATTTTGAGTTGTTTCAGGTTGATGCATTTTATCCAAAACAAAATTTTGTTAATCAGAATAAAGAAATAAGAGAGATCTCCTTTTTTTTTTTTAAAGATTTATTTATTTATTTATTTGGGTAGGGGTGGGGTGGGGAGGGAGGGGAGCGGACGGGACACTTCTATTGGTCTTTCATTTCTCCATTTTCATCCATCTTTGTTCTTTGGCTCCTGTGGGCCTCCCATCGCGGTGGCGTCTGTCGCTGCAGAGTGCCGGCTCTGAGCGCATGCGCTCCAGAGCTCCGGCTCGGTAATTGGACACATGGATCCAGCTGCTCCGCGGCACGTGGGATCTTCCCAGGCCAGTGATCGAACTGGCGCCCCTTGCGCTGCAAGGCGGTGTCCTTAACCACTGGACCACCAGGGAAACCCGAGAGATCTCCTTTTAATATGAGATACTGTGTAAGAACTTAAATAAAATGGCTTTTTTTCCCCCAAAGGCTTTCATTGCTCTATTTATTTACTTACTCACTACTATCTTTTGTGATATTGTTGTCGTGCATTTTAAAATTGATTGATTTTTTAAATTGAAGGGTAATTCCTTTACAGAATTTTGTTAGGAAAATGGCTCTTTTGTTCCTATAGTTACTTTCTGGGGGGAAGAGAATTCTTTGTATTTGGTTTTATATGGTAGCCTTTTTGAAGATG